>OZ002732.1:25064080-26264080 GCA_963924305.1 Polygonum maritimum | reverse complement strand
CAGCAGATTTTTGATTTAATTGGTAATGATGATTGGAATTTTGGTTGCTGATTAATTAACATCATTTGTAATGGAATGCATTAGTTCATTGTGGAATACATTAGCAGCTTGCAATGGAATGCTAACTTTTTGGTGATATATTAGCAGCTTGCATGAATGTATTGCATGCACTAGGATGCATGATTGTTAAACTTCTGTGTATATATACATTCTAACATTATTAATTAATATGCAAGCTTCCTTTGTTTAATTCCTCTTAAATATATTTCTTACATGTTCATTTATCCATTAACAATGTAATTTATTAGTTGTTTAATAATTAATAAATAATATTTCAATTTTAAAAGGTCATATATGTGATATTAAGGTAATGGATGAATGTGCAAACGTAATGGATGTCAAATAGTAACGAACAACTAGTTAATGTAATAGTTGTATCATAGGTAACAGATTTCGATCAAATGTAATGGTTTCATCTTTTGTAATGGATTTTTAACCAACTATAACGGTTGAATTGCGGGAATATGGAACCATTACCATAGGTAAAACATCTGTTACACTAGATCTATGGTAACGGCAGCGGATTTAAAGGTTTAAAATTTCCAAAAAAGTGTTACAATAGACATGTTGTAACACATTTTTGGCTTATTGTAATAGTTATACGACGTTACAATAGGCCCGATTATTGGTAGTGACTCCTTCTAATCATTGTCCTCCTTGTATCCCTTTTTCATTGGCTATAAAATTGCTATCTGGGGTGTTGTACTAATTAGTATGTAGTCAACATGTTTGATGAAAGTATTGAAAGGGAATTTTAATTTGCTGCTCGTTTTGCTATTTCATGTGCTAATTACTGGTGTTGCTTAGTTGTGATCATTGCATTTGATTAAAAGATGTTTTATGTGTAGCTTGTGAACTTTGATTTTGGATCTACTGAATTTGGATTCATAATACACCTATATAAGTTCATAGTCTTTGCTTTGGAAGAGAATGATTTGATTTCACGGGCATAAATGCATTACTACTTTGAATTTTTTAATAAATTTTCTTGTCTGGTGTAGATATGAAGGAAAATAGGAAATCAACTATTGCTTTTGTGAACAACTCATTACAAAATCTTCCAAGTCTTATAATGAAGAGGATGACATCATTGATCAAGTTAATCCACGAGCACGCTATTTTCCAAGGCTCGAGGAAAGTGTCGATGGAGGTCCACAAAATCCCGAGTTGCTCATTTCTTTCGAACATCATGTTGCATTTAGCATATGGAATGCACGCCATGTAAGTACTAGTTGTATATGATTTTTTGATGGATTTTTTTGTTACTTCTACATTAACTATTAGAAAATATAGATAGCATCAAAATTGGTAGGATTATTATATTTGATATGTTTACAAATATAAATATGTAGATGAGAGAAGATCGTGGACGCCTTAAGTGTCACCAAAGACTTTCCTACATTACAGCATGGATCCCAAAATATTCTCGTTGGTGGCGTTTTGTTGAGCAAAGTGGCCTAGAGCATTTGAGGTTGTGCATGCATGAACATCTAGATTTTCCTCTCCTTAGTGCCTTCGTGGAACGTTGGCAGCCAGAGACCAACTCATTCCACATGCCGTGGGGTGAAATGACCATACACTACATGATGTGTGGAAGATCCCCCAACTAAAGATTGACGGAAATCCAATGGTCATGGACAAATCTATAAAACGACAAGAAGAGATAAAAGAACTTGCTGAAGCACTATGCGTTGACTACTTGAAGCTTCGTAATGAGATGAAGAAGGGAAGCATTACGTATAAGACCCTAAGAGAGGAGGGACAGGCTCTTCGAGATGAAGAAACGACCGCAACAGCATATTTGACATATTTGTTGTCCACCACCGTTTTCATTGATAAGTCTCAATGTAGAGCTCAAGACCAATTCTTTAGGTTGTTACGAGATGTTCGTCAAGTGTCCAAATATGCATGGGGTGTTGCTTTGTTGGCATCACTTTATCGGAGCCTTGGGGAGGCATTTCGTGATGAGTGTAGGCAATTGTCTGGATGTGGTACTCTATTGCGGGTTTGTACTGTATTCTTATAGTTATGGATTCGGTTATAAATTTTAGAATTTAATTTTTCTTTTTTGTTGTAGTCATGGATATACGAGTATTTCCCGCTATTATGCTTGCGACGCGATCCTCGATATAGGTCATTTCAGCCTCGAGCGATGCGGTGGATAACTTCAGCTACCCCTGACCAAAGCAATAAGGCGCTATTTGAATATAGAATTGCACTTGACAGAATGACAAAGGAACAGGTTTGTAATTTCAATATTAGTGTTTCTTTCAATTTTGTGAACTTCTGTAAACTTAAGAAAATATTCACTGTAATCTCTTTCTTAAATGTACAATTCAGGTGGAGTGGAAGCCTTATGGTCCTCTTGACTTTGAGACGACCCATTTGAGGGTGTCTCGTTACCATGGCCCTATATCATGTTTGAAGATCTCCGAGCCTTACATGCCAGATCAAGTAGCTCGTCAGTTTAAACGTGTACAACACATACCCGGACCAGTTATTCTTCCGGATAAAGCTCATAGGCATTGTGATCCCTCTCGCTATAATGTCAAGTATCCAAATGTTGAGTGGGCATTGGCTAGACGACATACTACTCACACCATCAGTCTAGAACAAATGGGAACCGTGTCGTGGCACCATATGATTGTGTACCCGATTATATGAGCTAGTATTATCCCAGGACTCATCCATTTTTGTGCCACCCACAACATATTTCTATGCGTGATTACCCAAGACCTTGTCCGGGGGGGACTATATTGCATCAGAGGTAAGGTTTTCATTTCCCATTTATATAGTATTTTTTACAAGTCATATATTTTAGATTTTTCACGTGTGAAATTAATAGTGTGAAATTAAAAGCGCATAAACCGAGTTGCCCCTCTTTTGCGTAAAATGGTGGAGCCAATGAGGGAGGATGTTCCAAACGACTATTGGCAACAAGTTCTTCGTGCTTTGGAGCATTTGACTCGCTATCCTCAATTTCTTGATGAGCCTCAATGCTCTACATTCGAGGCTGGAAAATCTAGCAGCACGATAGACGATGATGACGAGAAAGATGACCCCACATGGAATGAGGATGAAGATGACGACGATGAGAGTGAGGATGCTAGTCAAGACAATGAGAGTGGATGCTAGTCGAGACGATGAATGCAATGATAATGAGGGTGAAGATGAGAATGTTGAGGATGTTGGCGAGTTTGGGGATGACAATGGTGATGATGAACGTGAGGTTGTTGACAAAAATGTTGTAGTCAATAGCGAGAATCAACACGGGCACGGGGGTTGTGGTAGCGGCAATGATATTATGGATGAGGAGTAGTCATTTCATCCGTATATGTTATCACATATGGTTTATTGTCTTTTTTCGCTATTACCTTTGATTTATATTTATTGTGTTACTATGTAAGGTAGCAATTTATGGTCTTTAGCTTAGTTAGGTTTAATTTTTTTTTTAAGATGCTATGTAGCCTGTGAGCTTTGGTTTTGTACATGCTATCAATTAGAGGATAATATCAAATCAATTAAATGGTGCATTATTGGTTTGCATGCACGTAGAATGGATCATTTTACATCATTCAAGTTTTCTTAATTAATGCAAGATGAACACGGAACCAAAAATAATACCAGAACTAATAATGTCAGTAAATAGTAACCAAATATCCCAAAATCATAGATAGAATCTATAACGCTAATAAATAGTAGCCTAAATAAACCAAAATGATATATAAGAACATATTACATTGTCAATAAAGTCAAACTAATAAACGTGTGATAGCTCTGGAGTATAGTAAACCAACAATCATACATCAAGACTTGATCTAAGGCCATGTTCATATCCCCTAAAGTTGCTAGAGAAACGTCCCTCTAAGCCATCGACGCTAATATGATGATTTCGAGTCCAAAACAAATTAAGAGGAGGCAGTGGAGAGCCTGAACTTAGTTGAATCTGTCATTTCACATAATAACATAAAGTAAAAAGTTTGCTTCCAAGAATTTGTAAAGTTTAAATTTTAGTAGATTATAATGGTTGAAGAGCTCTTACCGATACAAAGTGATTTTGTGAATGTTAAAAAGCTGTTGATATGATTGGAATATGCTCCAATTTTGTGGTTGTAGAGGCAATAAGGGGAAAGTAAGTCACTGAGCCAATCACTGCAAAAACACATTGGTAGCATGTTGCTACTATGTGTCCCATATCTGGTAGTGAGAACCAATGAGATATGCCGGCAGGCACCTTATAGTAATCCGTCTTAGAAATAATATGTCCCACGTCACCCGAATGAACTACAACCTCATATAAGTTAATGTTCTTATATGCCTCATGAATCAGCTCCTCCCTTACTCTTTTCCATGCTCTCTGTCCAAATGTAAGGCTCTCAGCTACAGACCTAAAGCCACAATGGCCATCTCCAACGACATCAACATATCCCTGAATGAAGCTAGTAATAAATGAAGGAATATCAATTGGATATTTTGAAGGACTTGATGCAACTAGATTTGATGAAGTTGATCTAATTCGACCAGTACCAAATGGAGAGCATCTTGACCTTTTTGATGGTCGTCCTATACCAGAACCAGGAACACAGCTACTTCGTGCATACGCAAAGCTACTTGGATCCCGTTTTGTGGATGATTTCTTAGGTCGACCCCTAGTTTTAACAAGAGGCGGTTCCTCCATGATCACTGACTCTGGATGTAGCATTTCATACATGAAATCATATGCCTTCATTCTAGCTTCATCTGACCATTGAGGAAAGGCTTTATAAAACTCCTCCAAAGTCAAGGATTGTTGCCGTCTCAACACTACAATTTCGTCTTCTTCTTGATTAGGTACCTCAATTTGGAGGGTCTTTGATCGGTCCGGATCGGAGGGTCTCAAAATTTAAATTTATAACCGAACCTAGTTGTAGCACAAGGTAGGGTGTCGAACACACGGGAGTTCGTGCGATGAGTGTACCAAAAGACTTGCAAAAGGGAAAGAAAGGCTAAAAACAAGGAAAATCAAAGGAAACCACTCGGGACCGACATGGTCACTTCGGGCCCGAGATGGATTGACGAAGAATTGCACGGGACCGACACTGTTGTAAGTCGGGCCCGAGATCTGGGGATGTCGAACTAGGAAAAAATGGAGAGATAGGTCTTGGGTTTTTGGGTTCCTTCACTAGCTAGATGTGGGTAATTCCACCCCAATTCAGCCAATAAGTGTTGATCCTCGTAGGATCGAGGTTGTTCGCCTTCAATCCCGCCACTCTACACATCAACCCTAGGGAAATCAACTTCCCTTTCGATGCAAGTTCAAGTGATTGGGAATTGATTACTTTCGTTCACTCTTGCCAATCACAAGCCCTTGATTCCTTGCTTTCGCGGAGGAATGTAGAGTGGATTCCTAGATCAAGCACTCAAGGCTATGGAATTGGGGGTTCAAACCCAACCTAGCTAGAGGTTTCCCCCATAGCCCAAGACCAATGGAATCTACTCCATAAGGCTAGAGTAACAAGCAACCAACTCACAAGGCAAACAAATCTCAATCATCCAAGTCAAGGTAAAGCCAAATTTCATTCAAATCAAAGGGAAATCACAAGATCCAAACCCAAATCCACAAATTGCAAATCAAAACAACAACAAACTCACAAATTCTTCCCTAGATCTACTCCTTCTCCACCGAATTTCCTCTCCTTCTTCCTTCTCTTCCTTCTCCTTGCTCTCCAAGTCTTCCTTGAGCCTTTGAGAGTGATTAGATGTGTGTAATGATGGATCCTTGTTGTATAATCTTCTCCTCCTTTTAATTAGGGGCCAAGAATACCCAAAATAGAAGAAGGGCAAAAGTGGTAGATCACATTTGTGTGCCTTGGTGCCCAATCCACACTTCGCCGACTTGGACCGACACGGAAGGGACATCGGGCCCGACTTGCCACACCTCGGTCCGGGTCTCTCTAAGTCGATCTCGGGCCCGAGTTCCTGGGCACCTCGATCCTAGCCTCGGTCCATTCTTCTTCTTGGCTTTTCTTGAGCTCCTCTTCATTGATCGCTCGGCTCTTTCGCTCCTTTGTGCTCGTGCCTTGCTCTTCCTTGGGGACTCCTTCCAAAACCTCCTCAAACACGCCAAATCACCTACAAAATGCACCAAACTCGCATAGTCTCCGAATCTCATAGAAAATCGGAATCTAAGCTAAAAGGGACAAAACTCACAACAAAAGGAACAAAAGGAACAAAAGACACATATTTACAAGGGAAATTAACCACTTAAACACCACCAAAATGAGAGACATCAGAATACCCCATACTTAAACTTGCTTGTCCTCAAGCAATAACAATGTAAGCAAGACCGAAGCAGAATCTTTAAGTAAAGCCTCGTATGAAAACACATTCAAGCACAAGTGATAGATAATCAAGCAAGATTACATCATCACACATGATCAAGTGTTCAAGGAATAAAATTAAATGCAACCAAGCCTCACTTTAAGGACATGAAAATGTGTATCACTCATCATGTGTTTAGGTATAGCAATGAACACTCATACTCATCAATCATGCAAGTAAAGACTTTACTATTAAAGCTAATATCACCAATTCCTCCACCTAGAGATGCCTATTACAATGCACACAAAGAATATGAACTTGGCTCAATGGAGGTCCTCAAAGAGGTTCCATTCGGCCGGGTTGTAATGGGACTTTCGGTATTTCTCAAGGTAGGAATCATTTTGGTCTTGTTCTGCTTACAATGGGGATTGAACTTCCTAATCTCTCACCAACTTCACCAATAATTCCACTTTCAATTTTCACTCTCATCCAAAAGACTTTGAATTCTCTTTTCTTAACCCAAACTTCACTTAACATTCCACTTCATCTTTGCACTTAGACTTTTGTTGGATTTTTTCACACTTTTTGCACATAGGATCGACTTTCACACTAACTCGGGCCCGAGGTCACTTTGAACTCGGTCGGGACCCTTTTTCTTCACTTAAGCTCTTTGCTTTCAATCCACTTTCTTTTTTCCAACATTTTCTTTCCTTCTTTTCACTTTATGCACAACAAAGATGCACTACCCACATGATTTATAACTCCATTCTTTGCCCTTAAACCCAAGAGAATCTCAACTCTCCAAATATACTCCAAACCTCTCTCTAAAGTCCAATCCCATAAGGGTCAAGTCATATAAGGCTAGGAATCATACTTTTGAGGAGTTTCAAGCAAAGTTCTAGGCTAAAACGGGGCTACAAACAAAGGATTCACTTCAAGGTAGGATATGGAACATTTTTTTAACTAAAAACATAAAGTTCAAATCAATGTGACTATGCATAGAACAAATCTCATATTGGTCTTGAAAAATAGATAAACACCGCAATAGCAAGTTTTACTAAGCATGTATGAGCTAATCACACAAGAAACATGAGGGATATGCAAATATGAACAAGCATCCCTAAATTCGCCAATAATCAATCTCACAAGGGTCACTCATACTTAGTTGCAAAAGAACTCATCCTAGAACTCATGTGCTTAATAAAAACAAGCATGATATCATAATCACATCAAAAGCAACATCCATTTAGAGGCTAAACCATCCAAAAATATGCAAAGGAATTTACATGCTCACATATTTATTAACCTTCATTTGGACATCTAAGATAGGAATTCCTAGTCCAAAAACAAAATCTTTTTGTTATTTTCACACGAAATTTTCAAATTTTTATGGATTTTTTTTTGCCAAAAATTTTCTCAAAAATAAAACAAAAACATCCATTCAAACCAAATCAAACTCAATCATTCAAGTCTTTCATCAATCAAACCACATCCAAAAGGTAAACATCCCAAAACAAACTGGGAAACAAATCACATGAAACTAACACATGAAACTATGAGCAACTAACCCCCACCCCATACTTAAAATTTTGATGTCCTCATCAAAACAAAGAAATCAAAACTCAAAAGCAAGAGAAGAGTTTGTAAAGCTCACAATTTCTTATTCTTGATTGGCATGTCTAGATTTAGTCCGCGTATAGGAGAGCCCAAGAGGCTCTAACTTCTTCACTTGGATCGACCTTATCATAGAACTTCTTCAACCGATGACCATTCACTTTGAAGACTTGTCCATTCTCATCAACCAAATCTACCGCACCTTGAGTATGAATTCGGTGAACCACGACTGGTCCACTCCACCTAGTCTTAAGTTTTCCAGGGAAGAATCTAAGTCTTGCATTGAAGAGAAGAACCTTATCACCAACTTGATAGGTCTTTGGAATCAATTTCCTATCATGCCACTTCTTGGTCTTCTTCTTATACAACTTAGCATTCTCATAAGCTTTCAATCTCAATTCTCCCAATTCATGGAGATCCAAAAATCTCTTTTCACCGGCTGACATCCCAATTCATCTCCTTAAGCGCCCACTTGGCCTTGTGCTCTAACTCCACCGGAAGATGATATGCCTTGCCATAAACTAGATTGAAGGGTGTAGTCCCCAAAGGTGTCTTGTAAGCGGTTCTATAAGCCCAAAGTGCATCATCAAGCTTAGATGCCCAATCTTTCCTTAACCTAGACACCATCTTCTCCAAGATGGCCTTGATTTGGCGGTTAGACACCTCAACTAGCCCACTTGTTTGAGGATGATAAGGAGTAGCAACTCGGTGAGACACCCCATACTTGATCAAAACATTCTCAAAGCATCTTTCAATGAAATGAGGACCGCCATCACTAATGAGGACTCTAGGCACACCAAATCTTGCAAAAATGTTGCTTTTCAAGAACTTCATCACCACCCTTGCATCATTAGTCCTTGTTGGAATGGCTTCCACCCATTTTGAGACATAATCCACGGCCACCAAGATTTACTTGTACGGCCCCGAGGTGGGAAATGGCCCCATGAAGTTGATTCCCCATACATCAAATAGCTCCACCTCTAGAATTCCGGTTTGAGGAGTCTCATTTCTCCTTGACAAGTTCCCTTCTCTTTGGCACTCCTCACATCTCCTCACATACTCATGCACATCCTTAAACATGGTTGGCCAATAGAAACCACAATGAAGTATCTTTGCCGTGGTTTTAGAACTCTTGGCATGGCCTCCCGTTGTCAAGGAATGACAATGGAGAATTATGCTCTCTACCTCCTCACTTGGAGCACACCGTCTATAGATTCTCTCACTCCCGTCCTTGTAGAGATACGGATCGTCCCAATAATATTGCCTAGCATCATGTAAGAATTTCTTCCTAGCCGAATAAGACAAATTTGGTGGGATCACTCCCCCTACGGCAAAGTTAGCAAAGTCCGCAAACCAAGGGGTAATCCCTCGTTTCACGGCACCAATAGATAGGGGACAAGTGGGAGAAAAAGAATTAATCAATTGAGAACGAGATGGAATGGAGACCGAGTTGAGAATCTTACTTGCCCTCATGGATCGACATTGCAAAGTGCCGAGCCCGACATGATTAGACATCGGTCGAGTTGCGCAGGCGCACAAGTCCCTCGGGCCCGACTCCATCGACCTCTGTCCCGAGTTACTGGAGCCTGCCTTGTCATTGGTCCGACTCTGGATACCTCGGACCCGATTCACCATGTTCATCGATCCCTCCTTCTTTTTCCTCTTCCTACTCATGAGACCTTCATCCGCCCTTGTATCATCTATTTCCACTCCATTCTCCATCTCCATCATGTACTCAATAGGCAAACGAGATAGGTGGTCGGCTACCACATTTTCTGAACCAATTTTATCCTTGATCTCATGGTCAAACTCTTGAAGGAGAAGCATCCACCTTAAGAGCCTTGGTTTAGCATTGACTCGGGCAAAATCGTTGTTCCCTTATCAAAAATAAATCCCAAACATGCAAACAACAGTATAGTAGGCAAGCAAGGGGTCGAACTCAAAGGATTCAGTTTCTATTCAGATTTTATGGTTTTCATGCAAGTAATCAAAGGGGGGGTTTGAAAGTCGGTTTCAATTAAAGGTTATCAAGTAGAGTTTATCCAATCAATTCCACTTTATTAATCCGTTGAGCATGAATTCATCCACCTCTTTATATGCCTAGGTCAATTCCAATCCCAATCATTAGCAATCGTAAGTCCACGGTCCAAGCAATTCTATAACCCTAGGCAAGGACGCTTAACCTAGAATTAGCATAGAGAACAGGGATAATAGGAAATCAAATCATGCAATCAAGCTACGAGTCTCATGCACAATTTAACCATTGAATACTCTTCCCTAAACTAGTCCACGGAACTAGAATAGAGTTGTTTCGAGAATTAGGAAAGATGCATAGACAACAATGAATCCTAAATCAAACGATAGATCTAAGTCAATCAAACAAGTTGGCCAGACTCATAAAATCAAGCATAGATCATGGGATGAAGCACAAAAGTATCAATAAAGACCTAGGGATAAAGAAGTTACCAGAATTTTACAACTTCATAATAAAGCTTCCTTGATCGAATAAACTCAAGAGGAGAGTTAGTTCTCCATTACAAAGAAAACTCCAATCTTTATTGAGAGAACAATTAATTAACAAGTAAGTTGAATATCCTAAAAACCTAGAAAGGTTCCCCTTAAATAGCCCCAAAGATCAACCTTTTAGACTAGATAAGAAAGGAAACCGAAAGATACGAAAGGAAACAAGATATAAAAGATAGCATTTCGTCCGCGTGAAAATCGGCAGCACCGCGACCGCGGCATCACCACCGCGCCCGCGGCGTTCTTCGAAAGTCAAAGCTGAGTCGGCTACTACCGCGACCGCGTCACAGACAGCGGCCTTCATGGTCTTGGTTGGTTCGTCTCTTCACGCCACCGCGCCCGCGTCATAGACAACGCGACCGCGATATCCATGCAGTGGCGAAACTTCGTCTTTAAGCTCTTTAACTCTTGATTCTTCATAACTTGTGTCTTCGATCTTCATATTACAATATCGCTCAAAACTAACCTAAACACTCCCTAAATCATCTCAAAATACAAGAGTTATCCTATACAAAATAGCCTGAATCAAATTCCCCCATACTTAGATCTTGCTCGTCCTCGAGTAAGCTCAAAACAAATATAACAAGGTAGCACATCTAAGATCTCAGGAAATACAAGGGAAGATAAAAACACTCAGCTCACAACCCGAACCCAAAAAAATATAGAGAAATCATGAGCGTAAAACAATGAAGCTAAAACACACATCTCACAACAAGATATAACACTCAAGCTCTAAAAACATGAAAGAGAGCAACCTAGGATCTACCCAAATCTAACATGTAAGCCCCAAAGTCCCCAAGCAAGAATGAATCCTAATCACTCGAATTTTTCCGCTCAATTCTACTTAGGCGCCCTTTCGGGTTTTCACCTAACCGATCTTTTCATTTTTCAAGGGTGTGCTCACAAAAACTCACAACTCTCATGAACCTCATATTACCCCAGCCTAATGTTGGTCCGGGTTACCTGCTTATTACCTGAGCCGCCCTTTCGGGTTTTCGACTCATCCCAGGATTTATATGTCTTTTTTCAATTTTTATGGCTTTTTCTATCTTTTTCTTTTTCTTTCTCTTTCTTTATTATGCAAAACGTATGGTGCAAGTGCTCCATGAAAAGACGAAAATCAAAAATCTGAATCAAATTCTAACTACTCTAACTAGGATAAGCGAATGCGAGTACTCCTTCCCCCATACTTAAATCCTTCATTGTCCTCAAAGAAGCAAAGAGAAAGGATAGAAGCAAGGAAGAAGGTATATCAGAAGACTCACAATCGATTGAAGAGGGGTGGAATGGAAGAACTCTTCATAAGTGGTAGAACAAAACACTTCGTAATTCCAATCGGCGGGCAAACCGCGGGTGCGGCACCAAGGGCGCGGGCGCGGAATCTCGGCAGAGAGCGAAGTCTTCCTCAGATGTTCACCGCGGGTGCGGCTGATGAAGCGCGGGCGCGGGACAAGTGCAGGAGCATAGTCTCGACTTCGTCTTTGAAAAACGGAATGTGCAAGCGACCTTCGTATCTTGGCTCGTCTCTCGAGAGATAAATGAATACTTGAACTCGAGCCGTGGAGAAGAAATCTCGGGGGAACAAAGCTCCCCCATACTTAGGCTTACACATAGCCAAAGAATGGAAAGTACAAAGGTGAATGAAAAGAAGAAATAGAAGATGGAATGATAGAAGATGGATAGAACGGTATAGATAGATGATAGATATAGAGATAGAATGGGACCAAAAAGTCCTCTTTTTGTCTCTTTTTTTTTTTCATTTTTTTTTCATTTTTTTTTAAAAATAAAAACGAGCTAAAACCGAGACGCAGTATGGTTGCCGCGAGCACGGGCTAGTACCTGTTCGTCGGGGTGCGCTGGCGATCCACCGCGGGCGAGGCCAAGGCGGCACGGGCGCGGTATCACGCCAGGCGTGTCCTCTCGGACCTAGTACCTGCATGTTAGCTAGAAAAACAAGCAAATCCTAAGCTAAGAATGGAAAAACAATCTAACTAAACCTTGGGTTGCCTCCCAAGCAGCGCTTTTGTTTAACGTCGTTGGCTCGACGTGGATACGATCAATATGGGTCCTCGTCCACATGAATTCGGACCTTGTTGCCACCATGAGATATGGAAAGAGATCCATTGGCAACGTCAATGACCGTATTGGCGGTTTTCATGAATGGGCGGCCAAGTAAGAGAACCGGGTCGTACCGCCCTTTGCCTATCTCCATCACATAAAAATCTGCAGGAAAGATCAAACCATGCACCTGCACTAGAACATCCTCAACTAACCCTTTCGGGCGCACATTAGAATGGTCAGCCAACTCAATAACAATATCAGATTCCTTTAAAGGACCAAGGCCTAACCTATCATACATGCAAGCTGGAAGAACATTAATGGAGGCACCTAAATCTAGCATAGCACGCTCAATTTTTGTTTCTCCAATAGTGACAGGGACGGTGAATCTTCCTGGGTCATAGCATTTTTTAGGTAATTACTTCTGGAGTAGGGAATTACAAGTCTCAATTTTGCTATCCTGCGTTTTCTCAACTAGAGCTACTTTCTCAGTTTTAGGACTAGTCCTATTCTTTCTTTTTATGGTGCATAGCTCTTTCATAAACTTAGCAAAACGAGGGACACTTTGGATAAGATTGATGAGGGGAACATTTACCTGGCAATTGGCGAAGGTCTCGAAGAGTTCCTTGTCATGTGCCGGCTTCCTTGTGTCCTTGAGTGCGTCGGGGAATGGGGGAGAAGGCTTGAAAGAGCTCAATGGTGGAAGTGGTTGAGCCACATAGCCATCGTCCTCCGCTGCTAATGGAGCATGGTCGCGTCTAGGAGAGCTCGGACGCGGGGGCGAATAGTTCTTGAAAGCATAGTCGAGCAACGCCCCAAAGTTCCACTCTACCTCCTTACCGCGGGCGCGGTCTGGGCTCCGCGGTCGCGGCGCCTCACGCCTCTCGTGGTCCGAGTCCTCTGTTGGATTTCCGCGGGCGCGGAGGGTAGAGCGCGGGCGCGGTACTCCAACAGAGACTTGGTCTTCTGCATCTGCTGTCGCGGTCGCGGCCAGGGGAACGCGGTCGCGGATCATCACTAGTGGTTGATTCCCGACTCGCCTATTCTCTACCGCTCCTCAAATTCATGGAACTCACATTCTCCTTGTGATTGAGCGGTTGTGAGGGAAGTTTCCCGGAATCCTTAGACTGGAGCCTGTTGATCATGGTGGCAAGTTGGCTCAGCTAAGTCTCAAGATTCTTTACAGCAACTCTCGTCTCTTGGTTCTCCTTCAAGAGGGCGGTAATAGCATCATTCTGAGACGGAGCAGGAGCTCTCAGGGCATAGTTATTGGACCGGAATTGTTGTTGCTGGCCCTGAGGAGCGTACTGCTGTTGCTGTTGTGGTGGATCTTGTTGCTGCTGATTGCTCCACCTTAGGTTAGGATGGTTCGCCCACCCCGGATTGTAGGTATTAGAGTAAGGATCATTCCGGGGCCGAGGCGCACCATAATTGCCAATAGCATTGACCAACTCCCCGGTCTCTTGAATAGTGGGGCATTGATCCGTGTGGTGGCTTGCGTCATAGCAAAGACCGCAAGCATTGACTTGTTGAGCCGTCTTCTTCGTGAGCAGTTGCTTCATAAGATCCTTGAGCTCCCTCACTTCAGCATTCAGGGACTCGTTCACCGCACTAACGGACCTCACATTGGTCCTGGACCTCTGATTGCGGGCTTGTTCCGCCAACATCTCAATTTTCTGAAAAGCTACAACGGGGGTTAAGTTCTCGTAACTACCCCCACAAGATGCATTTACGAGCCTCTTGTCATTGTCGCAGAGTCCCTCAATGATGTAGCAAATAAGATCCTTGGCAAGATAGCCATGATAGGGACAACTCGCGATGAGCCTCTTGTAGCGCTCATAATAGTCATAGAGGTTCTCGTCTTCCCCTTGCTCCAAACTGCTGAGCTGCTTCTTAATAGATGTTTGTTTGGAGGCGGGGAAGTACTTTTCAAGAAATGCCTTCTTCATAGCCGCCCAAGTAGTGATAGAACCCGACACCAAATAAAGGAGCCAGTCCTTGGCGGAGTCCTCAAGAGAGAAGGGAAAAGCCCGGAGCTTGATTTGATCTTCCGTAACGTCAGTGGGCTTCATACTCACGCACACCGCGTGGAATTCAGTGAGATTCTTGTTCAGGTCCTCACCACTCAACCCGTGGAATTTGGGCAAGTGGTGGATGAGACTAGACTTCAGTTCGAATTTCACACCCTCCCCGAGTTCGGGGAATTGAACAGCGAGCTACTGTTGCTGGAGATCAGGCGCTGTGAGTTGGCGAATAGTTTGTTCCGCCATGACGCCTTCTTGTTCAGAATCAGAGAGAGAAAGAGATTCGAGAAGATTGTAGGATGTAGACACTCGGGGGCACTCCTTATTTTCTGAAGGGTCCTATCAATTTCTAGATCAAAACGAACAGGAGAAGTATTAGTAGACCGGGTACGGACCATGTGTTAGGTCCGAACCCAAGGGATGGTTCCGCGCAGGAACCGCGTGCGCGCCGAGGGGGCCGCGGTCGCGGTTTGAGCGCAAAACACGAAAACGCACACAATCAGAACAAGAAGAAGGATTCCCCGGCAACGGAGCCAAAATTTGACTCGGGCAAAATCGTTGTTCCCTTATCAAAAATAAATCCCAAACATGCAAACAACAGTATATTAGGCAAGCAAGGGGTCGAACCTAAAGGAATCAGTTTCTATTCAGATTTTATGGTTTTCATGCAAGTAATCAAAGGGGGGGTTTGAAAGTCGGTTTCAATCAAAGGTTATCAAGTAGAGTTTATCCAATCAATTCCACTTTATTAATCCGTTGATCATGAATTCATCCACCTCTTTATATGCCTAGGTCAATTCCAATTCCAATCATTAGCAATCGCAAGTCCACGGTCCAAGCAATTCTATAACCCTAGGCAAGGACGCTTAACCTATAATTAGCATAGAGAATAGGGATAATAGGAAATCAAATCATGCAATCAAGCTACGAGTCTCATGCACAATTTAACCATTGAATACTCTTCCCTAAACTAGTCCACGGTCCTAGAATAGAGTTGTTTCGAGAATTAGGAAAGATGCATAGACAACAATCAATCCTAAATCAAACGATAGATCAAAGTCAATCAAACAAGTTGGCCAGACTCATAAAATCAAGCATAGATCATGGGATGAAGCACAAGAGTATCAATAAAGACCTAGGGATAAAGAAGTTACCCGAATTTCACAACTTCATAATAAAGTTTCCTTGATCGAATAAACTCAAGAGGAGAGTTAGTTCTCCATTACAAAGAAAACTCCAATCTTTATTGAGAGAACAATTGATTGACAAGTAAGTTGAATATCCTAAAAACCTAGAAAGGTTCCCCTTAAATAGCCCCAAAGATCAACCTTTTCGGACTAGATAAGAAAGGAAACCGAAAGATAAGAAAGGAAACAAGATATAAAAGATAGAATTTCGTCCGCGTGAAAATCGGCAGCACCGCGACCGCGGCATCACCACCGCGCCCGCGGCGGTCTTCGAAAGTCAAAGCTGAGTCGGCTACTACCCCGACCGCGCCACAGACAGCGCGACCGCGGCCTTCATAGTCTTGGTTGGTTCGTCTCTTCACGCCACCGCGCCCGCGTCATAGATAACGCGACCGCGATATCCATGCAGTGGCGAAACTTCGTCTTTAAGATCTTAATCTCTTGATTCTTCATAACTTGTGTCTTCGATCTTCATATTACAATATCGCTCAAAACTAACCTAAACACTCCCTAAATCATCTCAAAATACAAGAGTTATCATATACAAAATAGCATGAATCAAGCATCCTTCTTTTTCATGAGGTACTTGATTGCCGCATGATCCGTGTAGACTACCACCTTAGAACCCACAAGGTATGATCGGAATTTCTCAAATGCAAACACCACCGCAAGGAACTCTTTCTCCGTTGTTGTGTACTTGCATTGAGTTTCATCCAAAGTTTTGCTTGCGTAGTAGATGGCATGCAATTTTCCCTCCTTTCTTTGCCCAAGGACGGCTCCCACGGCGAAATCACTTGCATCACACATCACCTCGAATGGGAGGTTCCAATCGGGTGATGCCATTATTGGTGCCGAGACTAGGGCATCTCTCAACCTACAAAAAGCACTCATGCAATCCTCGGAAAATTCGAAGGGGACATCCTTCATCAAATGGTTAGACAATGGTTTTGCAATTTTAGAGAAATCCTTGATAAAGCGTCTATAAAAGCCCGCATGACCTAGGAAACACCTAACATCACGCACACAAGTAGGTGGGGGAAGTTTTTCAATTATTTCAACTTTCGCTTTATCAACTTCTATTCCCCTCCTAGAAATGAGATGTCCTAAAACTATTCATTCCTTAACCATGAAATGGCATTTCTCCCAATTAAGCACTAGGTTAGTCTCCTCACATCTAGCTAGGATCCTATCCAAATTAGCTAAACAAGCATCAAACGAGGAACCATAGACCGAAAAATCATCCATGAATACTTCCACTATTTCCTCAACCATATCGGAGAAGATAGACATCATGCACCTTTGAAACATTGCCGGGGCATTACACAAACCAAAAGGCATGCGTCTATAGGCAAATGTTCCATAGGGACATGTGAAAGTCGTCTTCTCTTGATCATCGGGGTGAATAGGGATTTGCCAAAATCCGCTATACCCGTCAAGGTAACCAAAATATTCATGTTGTGCCAATCTTTCAAGAACTTGGTCTATAAAAGGAAGAGGAAAATGATCCTTACGTGTACCACTATTTAACTTTCGATAATCAATGCACATGCGCCATTTTGGTAGGAATCATTTCTCCTTTCTCATTTTGCACAACGGTTAGCCCTCCCTTCTTAGGGACTACATGCACAGGACTCACATACTTACTATCCAAAATTGGGAAGATGATTCCCGCATCCAACATCCTAAGTATCTCACTTTTAACCACTTCTTTCATGTTAGGGTTTAATCTTCTTTGTGGTTCAATAGTGGGTTTATGGTTGTCCTCCATGTAAATCCTATGCATGCAAAGTGAAGGTGAAATTCCCTTTAATTCCTCTAATGAATACCCTAAAGCTCCTCTATGCTTCCTTAAGACCTCTAACAACTTAGACTCTTTCTCATTATTCAAATTAGCATTTATATTCACGGGCAATGAAGAGTTAGGGCCAAGGAATGCATACCTCAAGTCCTTTGGAAGCTCCTTGAGCTCATGAGATGGTTCCGGTGGTGCTTGGGCTTCCTCCATTTCGGCCTTGAACACCTCCAAGTAAGACATTCCGTCCTCCACTTTCTCATTCTCCATCATGTTGACGGCTAAACCCTCGTTTGTCACTTCAACTCCATACTCATCCCGCTCTCTAACGCTCTTCTAACCTTACAGCCCCCTCAAGCCAGTAGTGACAAGCCTTTTGGGACTCATTATACCCTCACCCTCTTCCTTGTATGAGTCAGCCACTTCTTTGCGGGTGTAGGACTTTATTATTCCACTTTATAAAAATGTAGAACAGCGCATCCAATCCCTCGGCTTGTTGACACCCAGGTGGTGGGATGGCTTTCAACTTTAGCTTTATCGCCTTTGGCTTGTTAGATATAGCCTCCCATTGCACTCCACTTGGAAAAGATTGGATCATCTTGGCTTCTCTATGCAAGGCTTCCTTCGAAGTTGGCTTAAAGGAGAACTCGAGCTCTACTCCTCCATTATCAAGAGACAAATGACCTTTCTTGACATCTATGATGGCTCCCACCGTAGCAAGGAAAGGTCTTCCTAAAATGATAGGCTCGCCCGACACCTCTAGCATGTCAACCACAACAAAGTCCGTCGAGACATAATGCCCCTCTACACACAACAGGTAATCCTCTACCACTCCGATTGGCTCAATTGATGTTCCATCGGCTATGGTCAATCTCATGTTGACCGGAGCAATGAGTCCCATGGCGGTAGACTTCCATATTGTGTAAGGTACGACACTAGTGCTTGCTCCGAGATCACACAAAGCCTGAAACTTCCGAGACCCAATACCGATGGTTATTGCAAATCTCCCCAGATCCCCTAGCTTTTGAGGTAGCTCCAAAATCTTCACCTCATCTTGCATCTCTACTATGGACCTTTTCTTGCTCAAGATCTCTCTCAAAAACTTTGCATATGAAGGCATCTCATTCAAAGCATCGGTGAACGGGATTGTTATGTTCAATCCTTGCAAAAGCTTCAAGAATCTCTTGAACTTGCCCTCTACAACATCCTTGGGCCTCTTTGATGGGTAAGGAAGAGTTGTGCCACCTTTATTCTTGTTAGGATCAACCTCCTTAGACCGGATCGACTCATCTACATCCTTCTCTACTCGGACCGATGTTGGCTCCACGTCGGGCCCGATATCCTCGTCCTCGGTCTGGGGGCAGAGCATCGACTGGGGTGTCGGACCGACGTCAGGGCATGTCAGGCCCGATACCCTCTCCTTCTCGGTCCTAGGCAGGGGACCTCCTCTGGCTTCTGGCTCGATATCTTGGCACGTCGGGCCCGAGTTGCTGGGTAACTCGGTCCGACTCTCTAATTGGTTTTGACACATGTGGCTCGGGTAGGCTTCGACCACTCCTCAACCCAATAGCTCGGACTTCATTTTGGTGTTGTGGGGCACGGGGTTCTCCTCGGGTCGGCCCGGGAGTCTCCCATCTTCTCTAGGAAGTCGAGTAAAGTTTTGAGCAAATTGATTGTCGGCTTGCCTTCTCCAAACACACAACTCATTGACTTGAGTGCTCATATCATCAACTCGAGCTTTCACATCCTTGAGATCATCCTTTATCTCTCTCGCCCATTGAGGAGTTTGCTCATTGAACCCCGGCGGTCGGTATAGTGGTGGTTGGGCCCTTGGCTCATTTTGGTTGTAGTTGTTGTTGTAGCCATTAGCTTGGCCTTGGTTCCACCGTCCATTTCCTCCATTATTGAAGTTGCCCCCATTGTTGAAGTTGTTTCTCCCTCCAAAATTCCTTTGAACAAAGTGGGCCTCCTCAATTTGCTCGGCCAAACGAACTTGGCTCTCGTTGGGACACTCTTCTGCAACATGCTTGAGAGATCCACATTCTTCACATGCTCTTGTGGTTTGCTTGAAATGATTCACTTGCCTCCTCAACTTGGTCACCTCACTCTCAAGGAATTGGAGTCTCACGTCCTTGTCAATCTCCTCACTCTTTGGGTCATAGAGCCTCCTTGTACCATCTCCTTGGACTCTTGCCTCTTTGTTGACTTGGCTCACCCCGTTCATGGCCTCATAGTCGGAGAGTTTATCAAGTAACTCCCAAGCTTGCTCCGGGGGCAAATCGATGAACCCACAATCGGTGTGGAGATTCAACTTGTCCTTGGTGACGGGGTTGATTCCTTGGAAAAATATGTCTTGGAGAACATATGGTTGTTGCCCATGTGTTGGACATTGCCTCAACATCTCTTTGAACCGATCTCAAGCCTCAAAGAGTGGCTTGTTTGATCCTTGTTGGAAACTTGCTATCTTCCTCCTAAGCTCCATTATTTTCGTTGGTGGGAAGAACTTCATCAAGAACGCCTCGTTGAGAGCCCACCATGTCGTGATCGACCTAGGGGCTTGGCTCTCGAGCCAATGTGCCGCCTTACCTCCTAGCGACCATTTGAAAGCTTTGAGTAGCACATACTCTAGCGTCTCTTCATCCGTCGAGATAGTCTCACACATGTCCTTCAATCGCTTCACATGCTCAATCGGACACTCATGAGGTCACCCCTCGAATTGGTCCCTCTTGATAAGTGATATAAATTGAGTCTTGATCTCAAAGTTCTTTGAAACCTCCGGTAAAACAATGGCCGGCTCCGGCACCTTCAACTCCGGATGCATGTATTGGCGTGCATTCCGGGGTTAGGTGTTGAGTTGAGCCTCCAACCTCAATCTTTGCTCACGTTCCCTCCTCATTTCGGCATCTCGGTTTTCCATCTCAAGTTGCATACGAGCCATGTCGGCCCTCATTCTAGCAACCTCATCATCATGTTGTGCTTGGTTCTCCATTCTCTTCTTCTTTCGAGCTTGTTTGATTATGCTCTCCGGATCACTCACAAAGTTGAACTCAAGTGTTCTTTGGGCGGAACAAGCTCGCATACACCTATAAGCAAAGACACAAACAAAACCAAATCAAAACAAACAAGGGGTTTGGGCTAATCCCTCACCCAAATCACTACAAAATCGAAGACTCAAAAACTTGGTACCTCAAACAATTAGAACTCCCCGGCAACGGCGCCAAAATTCTGATCGGTCTGGATCGGAGGGTCTCAAAATTTAAATTTATAACCGAACCTAGTTGTAGCACAAGGTAGGGTGTCGAACACATGGGAGTTCGTGCGATGAGTGTTCCAAAAGACTTGCAAAAGGGAAAGAAAGGCTAAAAACAAGGAAAATCAAGGGAAACCACTCGGGACCGACATGGTCACTTCGGGCCCGAGATGGATCGACGTAGAATTGCACGGGACCGACACTGTTGTAAGTCGGGCCCGAGATCTGGGGATGTTGAACTAGGCAAAAATGGAGAGATAGGTCTTGGGTTTTTGGGTTCCTTCACTAGCTTGATGTGGGTAATTCCACCCCAATTCAGCCAATAAGTGTTGATCCTCGTAGGATCGAGGTTGTTCACCTTCAATCCAGCCACTCTACACATCGACCCTAGGGAAATCGACTTCCCTTTCGATGCAAGTTCAAGTGATTGGCAATTGATTACTTTCGTTCACTCCTGCCAATCACAAGCCCTTGATTCCTTGCTTTCGCGGAGGAATTGTAGCTCTATGTAGAGTGGATTCCTAGATCAAGCACTCAAGGCTATGAAATTGGGGGTTCAAACCCAACCTAGCTAGAGGTTTCCCCCATAGCCCAAGACCAATGGAATCTACTCCATAAGGCTAGAGTAACAAGCAATCAACTCACAAGGCAAACAAATCTCAATCATCCAAGTCAAGGTAAAGGCAAATTTTATTCAAATCAAAGGGAAATCACAAGATACAAACCCAAATCCACAAATTGCATATCAAAACAACAACAAACTCACAAATTCTTCCCTAGATCTACTCCTTCTCCACCGAATTTCCTCTCCTTCTTCCTTCTCTTCCTTCTCCTTGCTCTCCAAGTCTTCCTTGAGCCTTTGAGAGTGATTAGATGTGTGTAATGATGGATCCTTGTTGTCTAATTTTCTCCTCCTTTTAATTAGGGGCCAAGAATACCCAAAATAGAAGAAGGGCAAAAGTGGTAGATCACATTTGTGTGCCTTGGTGCCCAATCCACACTTCGCCGACTTGGACCGACACGGAAGGGACATCGGGCCCGACTTGCCACACCTCGGTCCAGGTCTCCCTAAGTCGATCTCGGGCCCGAGTTCCTGGGCACCTCGATCCTGGCCTCGGTCCATTCTTCTTCTTGGCTTTTCTTGAGCTCCTCTTCATTGATCGCTCGGCTCTTTCGCTCCTTTGTGCTCGTGCCTTGCTCCTCCTTGGGGACTCCTTCCAAAACCTCCTCAAACAAGCCAAATCACCTACAAAATGCACCAAACTCGCATAGTCTCCGAATCTCATTGAAAATCGGAATCTAAGTTAAAAGGGACAAAACTCATAAGAAAAGGAACAAAAGACACATATTTACAAGGGAAATTAACCACTTAAACACCACCAAAATGAGAGACATCAGTCTTCCACATTCGATGAATCATACCCAGCTTGATCAAACGTCGCTCTGTCACATATGTAGATATTTGATGGCAACAAGGAAGACCATGAGTAGTAGGCAACTTACAATCACATGTACCTAAAGTTCTAGTTCGAAGGCAATGATGCTCTTTCATCAAAAGATCAAATGCGTGATAAGAGATCATCCTTTGCAACAACCTAAAACAACTGACATTACTAACATCATTTCTGACATGGCTGCGTGGAAACTCAAACGATGCCTTAAGTTCAATGATCAACAGCTCCATGTTCGAGTGAACATGAGAAAAAACCGTATCAAAACCCCCGCGGTTATTCCTAAAATCTTTTTGATTGATGAGTGCGCACTTTCGACCCTGAAAGTGCAAACATTTATTTGAGAATAACAATTTGAAATTAAATTCAAACAAAGATGCAAATGTTAAAAGTGAGTAGAGAAAAGGGATTGTAAAAGCTCTACCTATTTGATGTGTGGGTGCCAAAATGGGTGATATTGTCTGTCCATACAGACACAAACCTATCCTTATATGGATTCAACCACGTATCTTTCAAATATTGAATAATGGTTGGCCGCGCTTTCCATTCTATCTCAAAATTAGCTAACCGGTTATTGTACTCTTCCTTTGTCTTTGACTCAAACAATCCCTTGCATCGAAATTCAATCTGATTTGCCTCTTTTTTATTTCTCTTTTCCTTCAAGCATCTTGCCTCAATATCTTTGTAGATGTGGCGCCGACACAATAAATGTCTTACGTGAGGAAATTCAATTTTCAGAGCATTAAGTAATGCTTGTTCTCTATCTGACACTATAACATTAGGCATCTTTTGAACCACACGTAGCATTTCTTTTATCCATTTCATAGCATAAGTGTAGTTTTCCTCCTTCTCACATCTCATGAATACACCAGCGATAGGAAAAGTCTTCCATGTAGATGTAAATGCTACAATTTCAAGAAATGACATGCCATACCTGTACATAAAGTTCAAAGCTCATTACAATCACATGTGCTATCTAGGCTGTGAAATAATTGCCTATCACCCTATATTAAAACAAATATCTTATCCAACAAATAATACCCTTTAAATTAAAATCTCTATATTCACAAATCGATCTCTACATATCCTAATAGGAGCATGAATTAAGTGAGTTTTATTAATTGAACAAGGAGGATAGCCTTCAATCCTTAAATAATATACAACATATAAATTATACATTAAATAAAGATTCCAATACATGGATTTCAAATTAATTAATCAAATATTGAACTACTGACTGTTAATGGGTGATGACATAACATAGATCCAAAATATTTTATTTTTATCTTGCATAAACAAGACTTGTGAATTATTGTTAATCACTAATGCGTAAGGAAACGCCATACAAAACTCCAAAAGTGTAAGATATAACATGCAATACTTGTTTAAAGTTGATGATGTAACATAATTAATATAGCACTTCTACGCTCCATAGAAGCTATTTACGAGGCTTTTTATATGATAATGACTTATACGTACATGTATTGCATGATTTTAATAGAATCATGTGCTAAGAACACCTTAAATTAATTCATGAATCATGCAATACCCCAAATCGGCTAAATTCTCCAATTTGAAGTGTGTTAATTGGCTAATCCGTGAAACAATATATTACTAAAAAATTTAAAAGAACCCACTTACTTGTTACTCTTGTATGTTGAATCCATGATTAAGACGTAGGGAAATGATCTCAATAGGTTGAGGGATTCAGGATGGGCAAAGAACAACTCACTCACAACTCCAAGTTCTGTGATTCTGTGACGCTCAAAATAGTTATAGCAATCAACTTGACGCATGAACTGTTGCACTATTGTCCTTCCCTGTAACCCTTCTCTTTTTGCCTTCTGCCTTGCATTGTGGATTGTTTTAATTGTACTTGCACCGGAAGGATTATGCTTCTTTATAATGTCGAGTATGTTTTTCGGCTTCATATGAGAAGCAGTCAAATCTTTTACTAACTCATACTCCTCTGTAGTCAATCGTCTCTCAAATGCATTGCCTTCTCTATATAGGGGTAGTTGATGATTATGCTCACAACATACAACTTTCACCACCCATGCATTAGGTGTCACTTCATGGCACTTGATACGAAATGGGCACGAATCCTTTTTCGATGACGCTTTTCTTGGTTTCACAGCCGCATGTTTTCCCACAGTAGAAATATTTGTTCTATGTTTATCACATTGTAACCAACATTTTCCACACCTACTAGACGAAGATTTTACAGAACGAGTTATCACCAACACCATATTGTACCCTCTACCAACCCCCTGGATCCAATTGACAACATCGTCTTTGGTATTGAAAATCTCTTTCGTCTTGAAAACTTCTGAATAGTCCTTAAAATCCAACTCAATGTGGTTTTGCTCGTATTCATCATCATCATCATCACTGCCAAACTCAATGTCATCTCCTGGATCATCAAAATCAATCTGATTTTTTTATGTGTATCCATAAAAAAAAGAAGTTAAATCAAATTAACATGTTTTGTTTTAATAAGTTTACCTCATAATCGGAATTGTCTTGTTAACTGTCTGACATCCTTGCTTCTCAATTTAAACGTTATGGAAAAGTATAATTGAAGTCGTTATTGGAATATGATTCAGGCTATTTTGTATAGGTTAACTCTTGTATTTTGAGATGATTTAGAGAGTGTTTAGGTTAGTTTTGAGCGATATTGTAATATGAAGACCGAAGACACAAGTTATGAAGAATCAAGAGTTAAAGAGCTTAAAGACGAAGATACGCCACTGCATGGATATCGCGGTCGCGTTGTCTATGATGCGGACGCGGTGGCGTGAAGAGACGAACCAACCAAGACCATGAAGGCCGCGGTCGCGCTGTTTGTGGCGCGGTCGTGGTAGAAGCCGAGTCAGCCTTTGATTTTCGAAGACCGCCGCGGGCGCGGTGGAGATGACGCGGTCGCGGTGCTTCTGACTTTCACGCGGACGAAATTCTATCGTTTCTATCTTGTTTCCTTTCTTATCTTTCGGTTTCCTTTCTTATCTAGTCCGAAAAGGATGATCCTTGGGGCTATTTAAGGGGAACCTTTCTAGGTTTTTTAGAATATTCAACTTACTTGTCAAGCAATTGTTCTTTCAATAAAGATTAGAGTTTTCTTTGTAATGGAGAACTAACTCTCCTCTTGAGTTTATTCGATCAAGGAAGCTTTATTATGAAGTTGTGAAATTCTAGTAATCTCTTTATCCCTAGGTCTTTATTGATACTCTTGTGCTTCATCCCATGATCTATGCTTGGTTTTATAAGTCTGGCCAACTTGTTTGATTGACTTAGATCTATCGTTTGATTTAGGATTGGTTGTTGTCTATGCATCTTTCCTAATTCTCGAAACAACTCTATTCTAGGACCGTGGACTAGTTTAGGGAAGAGTATTCAATGGTTAAATTGTGCATGAGACTCGTAGCTTGATTGCATTATTTGATTTCCTAATATCCCTTTTCTCTATGCTAATTCTAGGTTAAGCGTCCTTGCCTAGGATTATAGAATTGCTTGCACCGTGGACTTGCGATTGCTAATGATTGGGATTGGAATTGACCTAGGCATATAAAGAGGTGGATGAATTCATGGTCAACGGATTAATAAAGTTGAATTGATTGGATAAACTCTACTTGATAACCTTTGATTGAAACCGACTTTCAAACCCCCCTCTTTGAATACTTGCATGAAAACCATAAAATCTGAATAAAAACTGATTCCTTTGGGTTCGAACCCTTGCTTGCCTACTATACTGTTGTTTGCATGTTTGAGATTTATTTTTGATAAGGGAACAACGACTTTGCCCGAGTCAAATTTTGGCGCCGTTGCCGGGATATCCTTTTTCTTGTTTTGATTGCGTGCGTTTTCGTGCTCTGCGCTCAAACCGCGACCGCGGCCCTCTCGGCGCGCCCGCGGTTCATGCGCAGAACCATCCCTTGGGTTCGGACCTAACACATGGTCCGTACCCGGTCTACTAATACTTCCCCTGTTCGTTTTGATCCATAAATTGACAGGACTCTTCGGAAGATAAGGAGTGCCCCCTGAGTGTCTACATCCTACAATCTTCTCGAATCTCTTTCTCTCTCTGATTCTGAACCAGAAGGTGTCATGGCAGAACAAACTATTCGCCAACTCACGGCGCCCGATCTCCAACAAAAGCAGCTCGCTGTTCAATTCCCCGAACTCGGGGAGGGTGTGAAGTTCGAACTGAAGTCTGGTCTCATTCACAACTTGCCCAAATTCCATGGGTTGAGTGGTGAGGACCCGAATAAGCATCTCACTGAATTCCACGCGGTGTGCGTGAGTATGAAGCCCACTGATGTGACGGAGGATCAAATCAAGCTCTGGGCTTTTCCCTTCTCTCTTGAGGACTCCGCCAAGGACTGGCTCCTTTATTTGGTGTCGGGTTCTATCACTACTTGGGCTGCTATGAAGAAGGCGTTTCTTGAAAAGTACTTCCCCGCTTCCAAACAAACATCTATTCAGAAGCAACTCAGCAGTTTGGAGCAAGGGGAAGACGAGAACCTCTATGACTATTATGAGCGCTACAAGAAGCTCATCGCGAGTTGTCCCTACCATGGCTATCTTGCCAAAGATCTTATTTGCTACATCATTGAGGGACTCTACGACAATGACAAGAGGCTCATGAATGCATCTTGTGGGGGTAGTTACGAGAACTTGACCCCCGCTGCAGCTTTTCAGAAAATTGAGATCTTGGCGGAACAAGCCCGCAATCAGAGGTCCAGGACCAATGTGAGATCCGTTAGTGTGGTGAACGAGTCCCTGAATGCTGAAGTAAGGGAGCTCAAAGATCTAATGAAGCAGCTGCTCACAAAGAAGACGGCTCAACAAGTCAATGCTTGCGGTCTTTGCTATGACGCAAGCCACCACACGGATCAGTGCCCTACTATTCAAGAGACCGAGGAGTCGGTCAATGCTATTGGCAATTATGGTGCGCCCCGGCCCCGGAATAATCCTTTCTCTAATACCTACAATCCGGGGTGGGCAAACCATCCAAACATTCGGTGGAGCAACCAGCAGCAACAAGATCCACCACAACAGCAGCAGCAGTACGCTCCTCCGGGCCAGCAACAACAATTTCGGTCCAACAACTATGCCTTGAGAGCGCCTGCTCCGTCTCAGAATGATGCTATTACCGCCCTCTAGAAGGAGAACCAAGAGACGAGAGCTGCTGTAAAGAATCTTGAGACTCAGCTGAGCCAACTTGCCACCATGATTAATAGGCTCGAGTCTAAGGATTCCGGGAAACTTCCCTCTCAACCGCTCAATCACAAAGAGAATGTGAGTGCCATGAACTTGAGGAGCGGTAGAGCATTGGCGAGTCGGGAATCACCCACTGGTGATGATCCGCGACCGCGTTCCCCTGGCCGCGACCGCGCCGGGGCAGCAGAAGCAGAAGACCAAGTCTCTGTTGGAAATCCGCGCCCGCGCTCTCCCCTCCGCGCCCGCGGGAATCCAACAGAGGACTCGGACCATGAGAGGCGAGAGGCGCTGCGACTGCGGAGCCCGAACCGCGCCCGCGGTAAGGAGGCAGAACGGAACTTTGGGGCTTTACTCGATTATGCTTTCAAGAACTATTCGCCCCCGCGTCCGAGCTCTCCTAGACGAGACCGTGCCCCAGTAGCAGAGGAGGACGATGGCTATGTGGCTCAACCACTTCCACCATTGAGCTCTTTCAAGCCTTCTCCCCCATTCCCCGAAGCACTCAAGGACACAAGGAAGCCGGCACATGACAAGGAACTCTTCGAGACCTTCGCCAATTGCCAGGTAAATGTTCCTCTCATCAATCTCATCCAAAGTGTCCCTCGTTTCGCTAAGTTTATGAAAGAGCTATGCACCATAAAAAGAAAGAATAGGACTAGTCCTAAAATTGAGGAAGTAGCTCTAGTTGAGAAAACGCATGATAGCAAAATTGAGACTTGTAATTCCCTACTCCAGAAGCAATTACCTAAAAAATGCTCTGACCCAGGAAGATTCACCGTCCCTGTCACTATTGGAGAAACTAAAATTGAGCGTGCTATGCTAGATTTAGGTGCCTCCATTAATGTTCTCCCAGCTTGCATGTATGATAGGTTAGGCCTTAGTCCTTTAAAGGAATCCGACATTGTTATTGAATTGGCTGACCATTCTAATATGCGCCCGAAAGGGTTAGTTGAGGATGTTCTAGTGCAGGTGCATGGTTTGATCTTTCCTGCAGATTTCTATGTAATGGAGATAAGCGAAGGGCGTTACGACCCGGTTCTCTTACTTGGTCGCCCGTTCATGAAAACCGCCAAGACGGTCATTGATGTTGCCAATGGATCCCTTTCCATATCTCATGGTGGCAACGAGGTCCGAATTCATGTTGATGAGGACCCATATTGATCGTATCCACATCGAGCCAACGACGTTAAACAAAAGCGCTGCTTGGGAGGCAACCCAAGAATTAGTTAGATTGTTTTTCCATTCCTAGCTTAGGATTTTCTTGTTTTTCTAGCTAACATGCAGGTACTAGGTCCGAAAGTACACGCTTGGCGTGATATCGCACGCGCCGCCTTGGCCGCACCCGCGGTGGATCGTCAGCGCGCCCCGACGAACAGGTACTAGCTCGTTCTCGCGGCAACCATACTGCGTCTCGGTTTTAGCTCGTTTTTATTGTAAAAAAATAAATAAATAAAAGACAAAAAGAGGACTTTTTGGTCCCATTCTACCTCTATATCTATATCATCTATCTATACCATTCTATCCATCTTCTATCTTTCCATCTTCTACTTCTTCTTTTCATCCACCTTTGTACTTTCCATTCTTTGGCTATGTGTAAAGCCTAAGTATGGGGGAGCTTTGTTCCCCCGGGATTTCATCTCCACGGCTCGAGTTCAAGTATTTAATTATCTCTCGAGAGACGAGCCAAGATACGAAGGTCGCTTGCACATTCCGTTTTTCAAAGACGAAGTCAAGACCTAGTCCCTAAACGAGTACCGCGCCCGCGGTGACAACCCGAGCACGACTTCGCTCTCTGTTGAGATTCCGCGCCCGCAACCTTGGTGTCGCGGCCGCGGTATTGTCACAGCCTGGAATTATGAAGTGTTTCGTTCTACCATATATGAAGAGTTCTTCCATTCCACCTCTCTTCATCGTTTGTGAGTCTTCTGATTTCCTTTCTTCCTTGCTTCTACCCTTTCTCTTTGCTTCATTGAGGACAATGAAGGATTTAAGTATGGGGGAGGGAGTACTCGCATTCGCTTATCCTAGTTAGCTTAGTTAGATATTTGCTTCAGATTTTTGATTTTCTTCTTTTCATGGAGCACTTGCACCATACTTTTTGCATAATAAAGAAAGAAAGAAAAAGATAGAAAAAGCCATAAAAAAGTGAAAAAGGCATATAAATCCTGGGATGAGTCGAAATCCCGAAAGGGCGGCTCAGGTAATAAGCAGGTAACCCGGACCAGCATTAGGCTGGGGTAATAAGAGGTTTATGAGTGATTGTGAGTTTTTGTGAGCACACCTTGAGAAAAATGAAAAGAGCGGTTAGGTGAAAACCCGAAAGGGCGCCTAAGCAGAATTGAGCGGTAAAATTTGAGTGTTTTAAGATCATTCTTGCTTGGGGACTTTGGGGCTTACACGTTAGATTTGGGTAGATCCTAGGTTGCTCTCTTTCATTTTTTTAGAGCTTGAGTGATATATCATGTTGTGAGGTGTGTGTTTGAGCTTCATTGTTTTATGCTCATGATTTCTCTATATTCTTGGGTTCGGGTTGTGAGCTGAGTGTTATTATCTTCCCTTGTATTTCCTGAGATCTTAGATGTGTTTCCTTGATATATTTGTTTAAGCTTACTCGAGGACGAGCAAGATCTAAGTATGGGGGAATTTTATTCAGGCTATTTTGTATAGGTTAACTCTTATATTTTGAGATGATTTAGAGAGTGTTTATGTTAGTTTTGAGCGATATTGTAATATGAAGACCGAAGACACAAGTTATGAAGAATCAAGAGTTAAAGAGCTTAAAGACGAAGATTCGCCACTGCATGGATATCGCGGTTGCGTTGTCTATGACGCGGGTGCGGTGGCGTGAAGAGACGAACCAACCAAGACCATGAAGGCCGCGGTCGCGCTGTCTGTGGCGCGGTCACGGTAGAAGCCGACTCAGCCTTTGATTTTCGAAGACCGCCGCGGGCGTGGTGGAGATGACGCGGTCGCAGTGCTGCCGACTTTCATGCGGACGAAATTCTATCGTCTCTATCTTGTTTCCTTTCTTATCTTTCGGTTTCCTTTCTTATCTAGTCCGAAAAGGTTGATCCTTGGGGCTATTTAAGGGGAACCTTTCTAGGTTTTTTAGAATATTCAACTTAGTTGTCAAGCAATTGTTCTTTCAATAAAGATTAGAGTTTTCGCTGTAATGGAGAACTAACTCTCCTCTTGAGTTTATTCGATCAAGGAAGCTTTATTATGAAGTTGTGAAATTCTGGTAATCTCTTTATCCCTATGTCTTTATTGATACTCTTGTGCTTCATCCCATGATCTATGCTTGGTTTTATAAGTCAGGCCAACTTGTTTGATTGACTTAGATCTATCGTTTGATTTAGGATTGGTTGTTGTCTATGCATCTTTCCTAATTCTCGAAACAACTATATTCTAGGACCGTGGACTAGTTTAGGGAAGAGTATTCAATGGTTAAATTGTGCATGAGACTCGTAGTTTGATTGCATGATTTGATTTCCTAATATCCCTGTTCTCTATGCTAATTCTAGGTTAAGCGTCCTTGCATAGGGTTATAGAATTGCTTGGACCGTGGACTTGCGATTGCTAATGATTGGGATTGGAATTGACCTAGGCATATAAAGAGATGGATGAATTCATGATCAACGGATTAATAAAGTGGAATTGATTGGATAAACTTTACTTGATAACCTTTGATTGAAACCGACTTTCAAACCCCCCTCTTTGAATACTTGCATGAAAACCATAAAATCTGAATAAAAACTGATTCATTTGGGTTCGACCCCTTGCTTGCCTACTATACTGTTGTTTGCATGTTTGGGATTTATTTTTGATAAGGGAACAACGACTTTGCCCGAGTCAGAATACGTGTAGGAGTACAGCTACCACAAAATTAGGGTTACGTGCTTGTAATCTACATAATTTAAATGATTTTGTACCCCGTGTTGATTTGTGTGGGCTTTAGACTGGGTTGGGCAAGGATTTTACATAAGCAGATGTATTAAGAGGGCTTATTGATTTCGCCCCACTTAAAAGGGTGGCTATTTTGTATTGCCCCACCTTTTAGAAGTGTGCTTTTTAAGTTTGCTCTTCAAAAGATTTCAAATGAATGTTAAAAGTGAGTCGATCCTTAACGGGCTTTAATTAATTGCTCATCCAATTACGCTGGAGTAATTATTTACCTTCACCAAAACCCGAAGCAACGTTTTATTTTGCTTGTTGATATTGGATGATCATTTTTACTTTGCTCGTTGAAGGACCATGTTGTAACAAAAATAATTAGCGTGCTTTTGTTATCAGTTTTCCTGTGTTACGAATATCATGCCCCTAACAAGAGTTACAATCTTAAATGAGTTAAAATTAGGGTGCCTAAATATTATAATGTCATATAAATTATATAATCTTAGAAAAATCAAAAAGTAAGGATTGTTAACTCAACAACGATCTTATTTGAGTTATTATAAAGAAGACATTTGAATTAAAAAGAAAAAAAAAAGTAAAAATAGCACTTGTCAAGCACCGAAGATTTATATGTCTCTGGTAAGGAAATCAGCCGCTGCATTGCACTCCCTGAAACAATAGGAAAAAAAACCACATGAGGGATATCGGAAATATGTTGTCTAATGTTAGTTATAATAGAATGAATTTCCCATCGAACCTTCTATAGACGATTTAAAGAAGTCTTTATGACAGCCCATGCCCCAAAATAAGTTTAAAATGATAAAAATGTCCTCAATTTTTTTTATTTACATCGATGCCCAAAAGTAAAAAACTAAATGCCCAATTTAATTACAAGACTGCCCCACCCACCCCTCCCCTTTCAACTTTTATTAACAAAATTAATTTTATTGAAAAATTATTCAATTACAAAAATAAAAATAATAAACAGATCGATAAAGATGATTCGTCACGTAGTCGATCGACTCATCTCCTTCTTCAATCTTTCGTTGGGTTTGGAATAGCAGAATGGGAGCGTTTTCCGGATATTACCGCGAGACCTCTACGTACTATGAGAGGTATTTGACAATGAAGCGGGCCGATGGAACATTGTACCTTATTAAATGAAGCTCTTCTTACCTAGATAAGTGGTGTAATTGAAGGGAAAATGATATTATTTTTCACACTGTAACAATGGAGCAAAGTTGATTAAAGTCTTCCGTAATCCAAGAAATAGTGGGTTGTTCTCACAATATGCCTAAGACCCTTTTTTTGAGTGGAAATTTTCGCTGAACAACACCATTCATATAATCACTTGGTAATTTGTCTTATTGATGACTTGATTCCATTAGATCTTAAATGCTTGTAGGTGATGAGCGATGACAGTACTTTCTGTTCTTGTTTTTTGATATGACCTTCTAATTTGTTTCATTGTAGTATTCAAAGTTTAATAACTTACTCATGTTTTTTAGCAGGATCGTTCAATTCTCCGGCGGGATTGTCGATGTTCTTCACCAAGAAGGAGTGTTGTTGCTTTGTCGTCAGGAGAAGATTTTTGTTTTGGTTTTCATTCCAGTAAACAAAGGGAACAATATGAATCGGTAGTCTTGAATAAATTAGGTTTTCATTCCAGTAAACAAAGGGAACAATATGAATCGGTAGTCTTGAATAAATTAGGTTTTCATTAGAGCTATAATCAATGGTACAATTTCTTTTTTTATTATTATTTTCCTAATAGAAATTTTAAGAAGGAAGTTGATGCAGTTCCTTAGATTTATGAAGCTGTGTATTACGAACTAAGTTGATGCAGTAGCTGTGTTGAATTTGTTATGATTTGTTTATTTTGAATAAGTTTACTTCAGCTGTTAATTCATTAGAAACTTTTGTTTCATGCTTTTTAAGTTATTTTATCTATTTTTGTTAATTTAAAAGATATTTTTGTTATAGCAAAAAAGGCCAAAAAGGGCGCACTATTTAATCAAAATAGGGGTAAATTTTATTTATCAACTTTTATTAGGGCATTCCTACAATTGCGCCTTTAAAGAATTGATGACGATAAAATTATCACCCTCAATAATAAGGTTGAGGCTCTATTACCAACTATTGGATCGAGTTAGTTAATATATCATTTAAGGACGTTGTGATGTGATCGGGCCCGGGCTTCTCACCCACACGTCTCTCGGTGCCGGTGCTTCATTTAGGCACCCGGCCCCGCGCGCTGGTGCCTCACCTAGGCATCCGGTTCTCCGCGACAGTGCCCCATCCGGGGACCCATGTGGGCCGCGCCCCAGGGCTCTCAAAGTGAAGACAAGCCCATTGGATGTTTTTATTTGCCTTCAAGTGATCGGCCTAAGCGCAAGTCCCGCTAGGCCCGAAACCCGCTTGGAAGAAGGCCATTCAAAGCCCACTTGGGAGGTTGCTTGGCGCCCACTCTTCTCACACCTCCTCATGAAGCTTGGCGGCCACTCTTCTCACACCTCCTCATGAAGCTTGGCACCCACTCTTCTCACACCTCCTCTTGAAGCTTGGCGCCCACTCTTCTCCACCTCCTCATGAAGCTTGGCGCCCACTCTTCTCCCACCTCCTCTTGATGCTTGGAGCCCACTCCAAGCTGCCGCCCCTCTTCCCTCTCCGCCCCCCTATATAAAGACGTCTAGGGGCTTCATTTTTAGATAGATTAAGATTAAGCTTGAACCCGAACTTGAGAGACTTTTTGTCCCGTTCTAGGTTTTGGGCTTTCCCGGCTTGTGGGACTCAAGCTGTAGGGCTCTCGTGAGACTCGAGAGCCGGGCGGCGGGCTACGGTTCGTGTGACTCGAGTCATGGCCTTGCCGTTCCTATTTTTCTATCAAACCCTGGCCTTCGAGTAACCGGGGGCTCGGAGGGTGGCTTGGCTTGTGAGACTCGAGCCTCGCCTCACCCTCCTTAGGCGTCCAAGCTCGGTTCATGCCGAGTGAGTTCGCCTACCTATCCTTAGGGATGTTCGGGTTGTTAGGGTTCGGTTTGTATCCCTTGGTCGTTTTCCCTCGGTAAGTTGACCGAATGAGGGAATCCTACTACTTATCCAATATAAATAAAATACCACAAAAAGAGTTTATCCCACATGAAAATTCCACTGTTGGGACGCTATCAAGGATGCCTGCGTACTTGGTAGTGTGCCCACAACTGTCCCTTAGTTTTGATATGACAAACTCACTTTGATTCTAATAAATGTGTCCAAGTGTTCTGGAACGCCAGTGACAAAAGGACAACAAGTGTGTATGGACATCCTCTAGGGTGAGGGACGCTAGCTAACAGGAAGTAAGGACCAGCTAGAGACTACTTGAGCAAGGACGGAGTCCCAAGCAAGTAGGAACGCAAAAAAGGAGTCCTTACTCACTAGCCGACAGGATGACATCACTCGATAACATTTGATCATCCAAGGACAACGTGGAGACCGATCCTGTAGCAGAGTCCAACACTACGTGGCGGACGATCCTGTTGCAGAGTTCATCAACACGTGGCGGCCGATCTTGTAGCGGAGTTCATCACACACAGCTGGATATAGGAAGCTTCCTCATCACCGCCATCATACGTGGAGGAAGATCCTGTAGCCACGTCCACCAGGGGCATGATCGTCCCAGAGAAATGACGCCCTTCCCCAAGTCCTATAAATAGCCTCAAGGCATTTATTGTGACGTTAACGCTTTCAGAGAATATTCAGAGAGAATCAAAGGAAAGCGGCTCACTCAAGAACACGAAGAACTAGCTCAAGAACTCAAGAACAGTGCTACGACTTGTGCTAGATCGAGTGAGATTTGTAACCAAAACCACAACACAGTTTGTATTCAGAAAAACCTAAAAAGAGAAAGAGAGTCCTACGAAGTACTGTAGGACGTAGGGATAGAGTCCTTTAATAGATTGAACTCGCTTAAGTTGTAGGCTTAGAGGAGTCCTTTACTAGTGGACTTAGGGAAAAGCTAAGTGCCAGAGAACTGTAAAGACTCGCCAGTACAACTGTAAGGACGTTCAATATAAAGGAAAAGCTATTCAAAAATCTTCCAAGGAGGTAGAGGTTTACACTCAAGGACTACTTGGTCTTGAGTGGTTCCTCTATAATTCACTGCATTCATCTTTACTTGTTTAGTATTTTATTCCGCTGCATTACTCAAGGATGCCCCTACTCCTCGTAGGGACGCCTTTACCAAAGTAAAGGGCGTCCCTCAATACTAACGATCCAACATCCACTCGTCCGAAAATGTCACATTTTCGTTCAAATTCGCAAGTTTGAGCAAGAGCTTACGTCCAAGACAATATCAAGAAGCAACTCGAACCCCCTCGAGCCAGAATCGAGTCCGATCCTAAGGCAAATCACATCATCTGGTATCAGAGACTTTCAAGGCGGGTTTTGTAAGTTTTGAATATGTAAATTGCATTTTCATGTTTACTTTCATTTGTGCTCAAATCCTTTTTAAACCTTTTTCGGCCAACCAAGACCCGAGCCAACTTTAAAACCCACTTTTACTTGGCTACGACCTTAGGGCCTTTAAAAGGTCCGAGAAAAATCCCGGGGTGGCGTGGAAAAATTCTAAGACCCGCCACTCTTTTTCCAACACCTAAACCTAACCTCCTACACGAAAAAAGTTGTGAAAAAATTATGGAGGGAAAATTTAATTCCGAGCCAACTTAGTAAGCTTCTGAGTCTTGGAAGCCAAGCAAGCCCGAGAGGCCAGGAGTTTAGTTCCATCTATAGTCGGCCTAGATCCACCATTAACCCGAGTTAGTATTTGTGGAGGGAATCATTTTTTGACTTTTCTCTGTCGTCGGAAATTCTTTGTTTTGTCATCAGCATAACACCGAATTTCTCGTCGTTTTGACTCTATTTCTTGTGGTAAGTCTGGCCTTGTTCCATTTTTTGTCGCGTCGACGTTTGCATCTGTTTTTTTGTACCTTTTTGTATTACACTTGTATTTGTCTATTTTTCATATTATTTGGTTATCTGCATCCAAAACCGAGCTAGTGTGTGGAGGATGAATGTCCTTTACCTCTCATTAAATTCCAAGATTTCACCTAGCCAATTCTCTTGCTTGGAAACCAAGGCTTAGACCTTTGGAAGTGAGTAATGGGAGACACCATCCCCTCCTCTTCCCACAACATTCATGCGTGGGGAATTAAGGGGGAGAAGCTCATTAGATGCTCATCCATTTAACCCACTCCACTTCCATTATGTAAGCCACTTCATTTAAACCAACACCCTTCCATATGTCAACCTTGGTGTGCAAGCAAAAGTTGTAGCCTTGAAGAGGGAAGTGATTAAGCTTCTTCATGGCTACCATCTTCTCCTCTTCCACCATAAATGTCGACCCATTGATCACCCTCAGTCTCAAAGAGCTTAACCTTCTCCTAGAGGGAGACGACCCAAACTTGCTTGAAACCGAACCTATTGTCTCTAATCCGAGAACCTTGAAGCCGAATCCCAATTGAGCATAGGAAGTTAATATGAAATGTGATTTATATATTCATATACTTGAAGTTGCATGGAATAAAACGGAGTGTGCATATGTCAAGTGTAACGAGACGTGAGGCTCGAATCGATGTGGGAACTTGTGGGCTCGTAAGCACCAAGAAAAGAAAGAAAGGGGTCGGAAATTTCAAAAAAAAATGGCACTCGAGCTTGGGTGCAAGCTCGGACCGACCCCAGCCAAGGAGAAGAGAGCCCCGAGAGATTTGGAAAAAAAAGAAGAGAGAACCAAGCACATCACCATGCCCCGGATCGAATTCTTGTCTTACGAGGCTTGTGTGTGTGCTTTGCAATTTTCAGTTAACTAATGGCGTCCAAGATGATGTTCACCAAGAAGATCACTTCAAGCAAGGCCGTGGCCGGACCTCGTCGGGTGTGCGGCATGGCGCCCCAAAAGTAGGACATCGTCTTCATCGACCTTGTGAGTGATGACGAGGTCGAGCTTTCCCGCAAGGCCGCTAACGAACCAAGTGTCAATCAAGAGCTTGTGCCCAACCAAGAAGAAAAAGGAAGCGACGCTAGCTTCGGAGAAGAGACCGACCCGAGTATCAACACAGACAATAGTTCGAGCGACTCTAGCTCGGGCGGTGAGTCGAGCGATGACAACTCGGGTTCTTACGAACTGGCCATCAAAGATGATGATGAGAACGTAGACATCATGGATATCGATGCTTCTCTTGATAGAGTCGACGGAGGAGGTGATGCCCTTTCTCAACCGAGGGCCGGCGCGTCTCAAGCACCCTGCCACCGCCACCCCCATGCACGACTCCAAGGATTCGAGTACGAATCCTCTTTAAGGAGCGGTGGATGATGTGATCGGGCCCGGGCTTCTCACCGACACGTCTCTCAGTGCCGGTGCCTCACTTAGGCACCCGGTTCTCCGCGCCGGTGCCCCATCCGGGCACCCATGTGGGCCGCGCCGCAGGGCTCTCAAATTGAAGACAAGCCCATTGGATGTTTTTATTTGCCTTCAAGTGATCGGCGTAAGAGCAAGTCCCGCTAGGCCCGAAGCCCGCTTGGAAGAAGTGTTGGGACGATATTAAGGATGCCAGTCATTAATATCTAAACCCATAATGATCGTCCCTTGTTTTGATAATGACAAACTCAAATGTATTTAATAAATTGTCCAAGTGTTGATCTCAGGTAAGTCCATTGGACGCAAATGAGCGAAAAGGACAACAAGTGAACGGCAGACCCTAACTCTGTAAGGACGCACATCATCAGAACTTCCAGAACTAAACGTAGTTGGCAAAGTCCCTGCGCAGATAGGACGGCGTCCTCATCAAGAAGGGACGCGCGCCAAAATACGGACGAAGTTCAAATTCAAATCAAGGCCGCCCCAACATGATTACATCATACTCGGCCGCAGTCCTCAGAAGGAAGCTTCCCTTGTCTGGGCACGTGTAGACAATTCCAAAGATGTCGCTTTCCCAGCAATGGTCCCCTATCCACGCGGAGGCTTCCCAAGCGTCAACAGAGTTGACTTTCTCAAGAGGCTCATCGCACCGTTGATGGAAGATCAAGGATCCTGCAAAGCCTCAGAGGACGCTAGAGGACAAGAACCACTTCCGCTATAAATACCCCCCCAAGGGTATGCATAGCGGTGTGGACTTTGAAGACTTTCTCTCATGCTCTCCCAAAGCATTCAAGAACAAGAACGAAGATCAAGAAGATCAAGTGAGCTTGAAGCAAGAGAAAGAAAGTCCAACCACATCAAATCCAAAACAAACCACAAAATAGTTAGAGTTGTAGTTTGTCTCTCACAACGGACCGTGAGAGACGTGTGTGATAGCTTCCTTATAGCTAAGAGGGTTAGGTTACATTGTTAGGTGGAAAGGAGTGTTACTAGTGAGGCTAGGAACGGACGCTTAGCTCAGTGAAGTGTAACGACTCGCCTAAGTTGTAAGGACTCTCTCTTAATAAGATAAGGACGGCTATTGAAAATCCTCCAAGCGGAGGTAGAGGTTTACCATAAAGACTAGTTGGTCTTAATGGGGTTCCTCTATAAATACTCGTGTCCATTATCTCATTGTGTTTCCTGTTAAGTCTAATTTCCGCTGCACATAAGGACGCCCTTAACCCAGTTAAGGACGCCTTCGCTAACAGACTTACGATCCAACAAGAAGGTCATTCAAAGCCCACTTGGGAGGTTGCTTGGCACCCACTCTTCTCACACCTCCTCATGAAGCTTGGCGCCCACTCTTCTCACACCTCCTCATGAAGCTTGGCGCCCACTCTTCTCACACCTCCTCTTGAAGCTTGGCGCCCACTCTTCTCACACCTCCTCATGAAGCTTGGCGCCCACTCTTCTCACACCTCCTCTTGATGCTTGGAGCCCACTCCAAGCTGCCGCCCCTCTTCCCTCTCCGCCCCCTATATAAAGACGTCTAGGGGCTTCATTTTTGAATGGATTAAGATTAAGCTTGAACCCGAACTTGAGAGACTTTTTGTCCCGTTCTAGGTTTTGGGCTTTCCCGGCTTGTGGGACTCAAGCCGTAGGGCTCTCGTGAGACTTGAGAGGCGGGCGGCGGGCTATGGTTCGTGTGACTCGAGCCATGGCCTTGCCGTTCCTATTTTCTATCAAACCCCGGCCTTCGGGTAACCGGGGGCTCGGAGGGTGGCTTGGCTCGTGAGACTCGAGCCTCGCCTCAACCACCTTAGGCGTCCAAGCTCGGTTCATGCCGAGTGAGTTCGCCTACCTATCCTTATGGACGTTCGGGTTGTTAGGGTTTGGTTCCGCACCTGACTCGGCTAAAGTCGTCGTGCCAAGATCAAAGATAAATAACCCAAACAAACAAACTAGTATAGTATGCAAGTAAGGGGTCGAACCCAAGAGAACTGAGGCTTCTAGTACTAATATAATTATCAACCAAAGATAAGGGGATTTAGGAGAAGAATCTAAACTAAACTAACCTAGGAAATAAAACAAACAAACAAACAAACAAATAAATATGGGAAACAAGTTCATTCAAAAGATCTACTCATGAAATAATCACTCGATCATAGATATCCATTGATTTGATTCACACCTATGGTTAATTCCTATCCTGATCATTAACAATCGCAAGTCCACGGTCCAAGCAATTCTATAACCCTAGGCAAGGATGCTTAAACCTAGAATTAGCATAGAGAGCAAGGATATGCAGGATATAATCAAACAATCAAGCTACGAGTCAATTGGAAGATAAAACAATTATTTCTCTTCTTAGTCCTAGTTGCATAGACAACAGGTCTAGGTTAAGTTGTTTTCACAGATTCGTTTTGTCCACGGTCCAAACCTAATCAAACAATAGAACATCAATCAATTCAATAGGTTAGCTACTCCTAAAGAAACAATCAACATTCATAAGATGAAGCACAAGAGAATCAATATTAACCAAAGGATAGAAATCAATTACCAAAATCTCACGAGTTCATACATCAGAGCTTCTCCCTTGAACAAACCCATGGAGACTAGCTCTCCATAACTAAACTAAGAAGAATTAATTGAGGAAGAAGGTAGAAGGTAGAATCTAGAATGTACTAAAAACCTAAGGCAGGCTCCTCCTTAAATAGCCCAAGGAACAAGCTCCACGAGATAGATAAGGAAAGAGGCAAAAGATAGAAAAGGAAACAAGATAGAAAGATTTCGGCCCGCTTCGGATCCGGCATCACCGCGGTCGTGTCATCTCCACCGCGCACGCGCTTTCACAACAGAGAAGAACAAGTCCTCTCGGCAACCACCGCGGTCGCGGATCCTCCGCCGCGGTCGCGGTATCGGGCAGAACCACTAGCGTCACTTCGGAGGCTGTTTTGACCCTCTTAGGCATGGAATCTGACTTTGATGTAAAACGATGAATTGAAGCCCTTCGAGTTAGCTTTCCAATGGCACTTGAATCAAGTCAATCCGACCTCTGTAGCTCCAGATATGGCCTTCGCAAGCAAGTGGTGTCGCGCAGACAGCTCAAAACGCCTTACAACTCTTGAATCTTGCATTCTTGTGTCTTCGGCCTAGATATTACAATTAGCACAAACTCTAACCTAAACACACTCAATATAGTCCTAACATACAAGAGTTAATCCATAAAAAATAACCCGAATCAACACCCTTGTATCCCTTGGTCGTTTTCCCTCGGTGAGTTGACCGAATGAGAGAATCCGACTACTTATCCAATATAAATAAAATACCACAAAAAGAGTTTATCCCACATGAAAATTCCACTCGTCTGAAAGTGTCACATTTTCGTTCAAATTCGCAAGTTTGAGCAAGAGCTCACGTCTAAGACGATATCAAGAAGCAACTCGAACCCCCTCGAGCTAGAATCGAGTCCGTTCCTAAGGCGAATCACATCACGTTGTAGGCAGCGGAATAATAATGATATTTAAAAAAAAAGGTAGGAATTCGAAATACTGAACAAGTCCAGTAGATCGTGAGATCGAGACAGAGCTCGGTAGGAAGACAAGTCGACAAGAAAAACAAATAAAGGAACAACGAACAAAAACAAAACAAAAAACTAAAAGAAAAAACATGCAACGACCACAAAGCTAAGATGCTGAAGAATTTCCGATATGGAAGGAGAAAATCAATTCCGCGGGTTAGATGAGGATCTAACACATGCGTATAGAGTCTTCGGAGAGCAAGACAACAAGAAGCCGACTTGAGGGATGCGACAAGACGCTTGAAAAGGAAACACACCACCTGAACAACATTTGAAACATTATCTCGAACCACAGTCTAAAGCCTGAGCACCGCCCGAAGCTTGAAGCCTGCAAAGAGCTCAAGCTTGTGACGCAAGTAATTTCAAGCTTATATCGCAAACATTTTCAAGGCTTACAACCTAAGTATTTTCAAGCTTGCATCACAAGCATTCTCAAGACTTGCAATGCAATCAATTTCAAGCTTGCAGTGCAAGTATTTTCAAATCTTGCTACACACAAGGAAATTTCAAACTTTTTCCAAAAATCAAACCTGGTCTTGCAAGGAGTCTTTAAAAAAAAAACTTGTGCTACAACTAAAGTAATAAACCATACTTGTAGCACAAGAAAACTCGGAGCACAAGAAAACTGAACCTTGTAGTGCAAGAAAGTAAAACTTGCACAACAAGCAACGATCTTACACCGCAAGCAACGAGAATTTGCGCCACAAGTCACCTTAAGAGGCCTGGTTTTTTATTGCTCAGAGGGGTCCCAATTGGAGGGTTGATCACCGGGAGATATTCTCTCCTAGTTAAATGGATTGTTCAAATGAGTTGTTCAAACAATCATTTTGTTTAATGGATCGGATAAAATTCTGGAAAATCATACTTTGTTCACATAACTAATAAATAATAGTGAGAATAAGAATAGGGTTCACCATGTTCTTTGAGGGTAACTCCAAACATCCACCATCTTTTTTGTGCGAGGGCCATCTTCTTTGTTCAAATGGGTTGTGGAGAAACGTGGTTCAAGTTTTGAGTTTTTTTTTCACACTACATTTGTAGAGAGAGATGGGAGTGTTTGGTGATCGGTCCGGGATCGAAGGGTCTCACAATTTAAATTTATAAAACCGAACCTCAATTGTAGTAAAGAGGGAGGGTGTCGAACACACGGGAGTTCGTGCGTCGAGAGTACCCGAAAAGACTAAGAAAAGATGGAAGAAAGGCAAAACAAAGGAAAACAAAAGAGATCACCTCGGACCGACACAAGTCACTTCGGTCCGAGGGTGGATCGAGATTGAGTTTGGTCGGGACCGACGTGGTACAAGTCGGGCCCGATGTACTGGGTAACTCGGTCTTGAACAATAAGTAGATCGGTCTTGGGTTTTTGGGTTCCACCCCTAACTAGACTTGGATATTCTTCCCCAATTCAGCCAATAATTGTTTGATCCTTGTGAGATCGAGGTTGCTAGCCCCGGATCCCTCCACTCTACACCTCGACCTAAGGGAGTTTTCACTCACCTTCGATGCTAGGAACTTGTGATGGGATCGAGATTGCTTTCGCTTACTCTTACCAATCTCAAGCCCTTTATCCCTTGTTTTCACAAGAGAATTGAAGCTTAATGTAGAGAGGATTCACAAATCAAGCACTCAAGGCTATGGAATTGGGGTTTTCTACCCAATCCTAACTAGGGGATTTCCCCATAGCCCAAGACTATGGAATCTACTCCATAAGGTAAGAGAAAAACACAATCAAAATGGAAATCAAGCAAATCTCAATCATCAACATCCAATCAAACTCCAATTGCATTCAAATTCAAAGTGTCAACAAAATCCAAGTCTCAATTCTACTAGATCAAAGCAAAACAAATTACAAAACTCACTAATCCTCCTCTCTTCTCCACCGATCTTCTCTTCTCTTCCTCCTCCTCTCTTCTCCTTGCCCTCCAAGTCTTCCTTTGAGCCTTTAGAGAGTGATTTTGGGTTGTGGGTGTGTCCGAACATGCCCTTAATGCTCTCTAATCACCTCTATTTATAGCCTCTCATGGATTGGGGACCAAGGAATTCCCAATTTAGAAAGGGGCAAATGTGGAAAGTTACTAAAAATATGCCTTGGGGAACAATCCTCTCCATTGCCGACTTGGACCGATACGCTGGGGACCTCGGGCCCGACGTTGGGAACATCGGTCCTGGCTTTGGTTGCTCGATCTCGGGCCCGACGTGGTGGAACTCGGTCCTGGGCCTCGATCCTTGTCTTCTTCTTGGGTTTCCTTCGGTTCCACTTCATTCTTGGCTTGGCTCTTGCATTCCTTGACTTGGCTCCTTCATTAGTTCTTCCAAAATGTCCTCATTCTTGCCATTTTTCCTACAAAACAAAGCAAACTCGCATAGTTTCCGAATCTCAAAGAAAACCGGGAACTAAGCTAAGAAGGTACGAAAATGACAAAGAAAGGAATGAAAAACACATTTTTACAAGGGAAATTAACTACTAAAACACCTCCAAAATGAGAGACATCAGAATACCCCATACTTAAACTTGCTTGTCCTCAAGCAATAACAATGTAAGCAAGACCGAAGCACAATCTTCAAGTAAAGCCTCATATGAAAAACACAAGTACGAACAAGTGATAGATATTCAAGCAAGATTACGTCATCACACATGATCAAGTGTTCAAGGAATAAAGCCTAATGCAACAAAGCCTCACTTTAGGGATATAGAAATGTGTATCACTCATCATGTGTTTAGGTTTGAAAATGAACACTCATACTCATAATTCATGCAAGTAAAGGCTTTACCATTGAAGCTAATATCACCAATTCCTCCACCTAAAGATGCCTATTACAATGCACACAAAGAATATGAACTTGGCTCATTGGAGGTCCTCAAAGAGGTTCCATTCGGCCGGGTTGTAATGGGGCTTTTGGTATTTCTCAAGGTGGGAATCATTTTGGTCTTGTGGTGCTTACAATGGGGATTGAACTTTCTAGTCTCTCACCAACTTACCAAACTATTCCTCTTTCAACTTTCACTCTCATCCAAAAGACTTTGATTTTTCTTCTTTTTTTTTTTTCTACTTTCAACCCATTCTTTCACTAAACATTCCACTTCATCTTTGCACTACACTTTTTGTTGGATTTTTCACACTTTTTTCACTAGGATCGACTTGCACTAAACTCGGGCCCGAAGTGCACTTTAACTCGGTCGGTGCCCCTTTCTTTCACTTAAGCACTTTGCTTTCAATCCACTATTTTTCCAACTTTTCTTTCTTTCTTTTCACAACAAAGATGCACTACCCACTTGGTTTATAACTCCATTTTTCGCCCTTCACCAAAGAGAATCTCAACTCTCCAAATATTCTTCCAAAACCTCTCACTAAAGTCCAATCCCATAAGGGTCAAGTCATATAGGCTAGGAATCATATTTTTGAGGAGTTTCAAACAAAGGTCTAAGGCTAAAACGGGGCCACAAACAACGGTTTATCTTCAAGGTAGGATATGGAACATTTTGTGACTAAATGAAATAAAGTCCAAATCAATGTGACAAAGCATAGAACAAATCTCATATTGGTCTTGGAAAATAGATAAACACCTCAATAGCAAATTTTACTAAGCATGCATGAGCTAATCACACAAGAAAATGAGGGATATGCAAATATGAACAAGAATCCCTAAAATGGCCAAAAATCATCTCACAAGGTTCACTCTAGCTTAGTTGCATCAAAACCCATCTAAGAACTCATGTGCTCAATAAAAACATGCAAGATATCATATCACATTAAAAACAACATCCATTTAGAGGCTAAACTATCAAAAAATATGCAAAGGACTTTACATGCTCACATCATCATTAGCTCTCATATGGACATCTAAGATGGGAATTCCTAGTCCAAAAACAAAATCTTTTTGACATTTTTCACACAATTTTCGAATTTTTATGGATTTTTGCAAACATTTTCTCAAAAACAAAACAAACTCATCCATTCATACCGTATCAAACATCATCATCATTCATTCATCACATCATGCCACTATCCAAAATAAAACATCCCTTAACAAAACAAGAACAAACACAAGAAACCTACACATGAAATTATGAGCTACTAACCCACCCCATACTTAAAATTTTGATGTCCTCATCAAAAGAAATCAAAACTCAAAAGTAAAGAGAAGAGTAGAGAAAGCTCACAATTTCCTTATTCTTGCATGGCATGTGGAGGCTTAGTTGGGAGGGTGGCCACGGCGTTGTCTCCTTTGAATCCGGGCGTGCCGCTCGCGCTCATACACATGGTTGTGGAAAGGGTCTTGACTTGGCGGTTGGATTGGTGGGGCGGGACGCATCCATTGGTCTTCACGGGATGAGAAATTCCCGGACATCCACTCATTGAAACTCTCTTGGACGGTCCACCTTTGATCCTCGGCCGCCCTTAAGTCATCCACATCACGTCTCATGTAGGCCATGTTGCGGTTCACCTCATCAAATTGCTCTTGGAAGTCTTCTTGGTGGTGGAAGAGTTGTTGTTGTTGGAAGTTGAGGTTTTGTTGTTGAAGGTTGATTTGATGTGCCTCTTGAAGCATTGTAGATTGTTGAAGTTGGAGATGCGCCATTTGGTTGGCCAAAAAGTTCATGTCCACCGATTGGTTCGGCTCGGGGAACACCATTCCGGGGCCGTACCATTGGGCATACCCCTCATATCCTCCATAGCTTGGTGGTGCTTGATGTGCTCCACTTCCCTCACCCCTCTCAAATCGGCTCGGAACCGGATCGGGCAAGTATGCCTCGGACCGACGTTGGTGGATGTCGGGCCCGACTTGTGAAGTGCCTCGGTCCAAGAGTGTTGGGGCGTGATCGGTGAGCAAATTGTGGTAACCACCGTCTTCTTCTTCTTCTTCACCTCTAGGCAAGTCCACCTCCATGTCGTCTCGCCTCACGAACTCATATTGGTTAGGCTCCTCTTCTTCGGTGTCCGGGGAAACTTGAGGAGAAGTAAAGCGGATGTGTCGAGGTTGTCTCCTAACCTCAAGTGTCCCCTCCGGCTCTCCAAAAGGATTCACCACTCCCGTCCATACTTGGAACCAATTGTAGTAGTCGGTGAGGTTGAAGAGGCGTGGCTCCAAGGGGATGTGCACATTGTTGAAGTTGGAGTGTGGGGCGAGGTAGGTGGTGGCGCCGGTCACTTGCTTCTCTTTGATAATGTTGGCCTTTTTGAAGTACTTCAAGTCCATGAGCTCCACACCATTTGGGGCCGGCGTGTAGGTAGACAAGTCCACCTCAAGACGGTGAGCTAGTCGGGCAATCATGCCTCCAAAGTAGATCCATGAGGAACTTTGGAAATCCCTCACCATCTTCACCCATTCCCAAGCAAGGCTCATTGGCTTCTCATTCTCAAACAACATCTCGTAGAGTAGCATGGCCTCCTCCTTCATCGGCTTGCTCAATTCATGTCTAGCAAAGATAGAACAACCCAAAGCTCGGATCATGACTCGGAAAAGTGGGTTTGCTATCTCGTTTGTCGATGCTCCTTTCCTCATCTCACGTCTCCCGGCTACGAACTTCCAAAGGTAGTCCACCTTCTCATTATCAACATAGGCCTCCTCTCTTGCAAATGGGAACCCAAAGTAATTTGCCAAGTTCCGAAGAGAGACCTCATACAACTCGTTGCCCATTTGGAAAGAGATCATGCCCTCACTCTCGACCCCTTCATGGGTGCACTTGAATGTTGTCATGAACTCGGACGTCAAGGCGGGATAATGAGTGTTGTTCCACCTTAGCAAGACGTTGAGCCCAATGTGGTTATAGCACCGAGCAAGAGCCTCATCCATGCTCATCTTTTGAATTGACTCCCAATCTAACCACCGAGTGTGGTGAGATAGACCCATGAGTCGCTCATACTCTCTAGCCACATCCTCATCCTCAAAACGCACATCGTCCATCCTTTGGACCCTCTTGGACGACTTCTTAGACTTTCTAGTTGCTTTCTCCATCCTTGAAGAAGATGCTCGGGTAGACATGGTACCTACACACAATCAAAACCAAAGAACTCCAAGATAAAATCTATACAATCACAATAAGAGCACAAGCTTCCATCACAAACAACTCATCATGCAAAGAGATGACCCCATACTTGCACTTCACACACTCACTTCACAAAATCCAATCATGTATGAACAAGGAATCACATATCAATGGTCAAGCTACAAGATATATCATGATAAACATGCTATAACCAACAATCAAGCTCATGAATCCTAAGGCTCACACAAGAGAAAGTCGAAAAGCATAGGATCGACATGCAAAAGATAACGGGTCCGAGGTTGGGGACCTCGGTCCGAATGTCTGGACCAACATGCAACATCGGTCCGAGGATCTGGGTACCTCGGTCCGATTGTATTTCGACTTCTCTACTTTGAAACACCCATAAAACACACTATCATGCTCCTAAAATCCAAAATCAACCATTTCTCATCATCAATCGAAGTTCTAAGTAGGTTTTAGCAACAAGTAAGCACAAATTTCACAATGCATGCAAATCACCATGGATGCTCAAGGTCTAAGCTCACTCAATCATGGCATATCTCAAATCTAGCAATGAAAGCATGAAATTCACAAGGAATCAAGTAGAGATTCAAATTCACATACCAAATATGAAGAATCAAAGACTTCTAGCAAACAACTTCTTAGAATCCAAATTTCTCTTCTAATTCTAGAAGAGAGATGAAGATCTATGGGATTTTGGTTGGGATTTTGGCTTGAGGATCGATGCTTTAGGGTTGCTAGGGGTTGGATCGAGATCTTGTGGTGAAATGGCTTGAGGTTCGAGTATGGTGGGGAATGGGGATCGAATTTGGGAGTTTTTGAAGGAATTGGTATTTTGGGAAGGTAGTTATGGAGGTAAGGGGTGTTAGGTAAGGGAAAGGGGGCTTAAATGGGGTAGAAGACAAAGGTAGGTCAGAAGGGCAAAGTAGGAATTTCCACCAAAATCAAGGCCAAGGTGATTGGCAAGCTTGGACCGACGTTGGAACCTCGGGCCCGAGGTACAGGGTACCTCGGTCCTGTCCGTTTTGGCTTCCTAAAATTCCCTCGTCTTGGTATTTTCTACCCACAAGTCAATGCATCATTTCCACACATACCACACATGATCATGAAGCTCACATAACACATTTATCCACAAAATACATGCTAAAGAAGAGATTAGGAAGAATCTATGCTAAGGCAAAGAAAGACAAACTAGAAACTACGAAAACGAATCTACTAAACTCGGGTTGCCTCCCGAGGAGCGCTTCTTTTAAGTCACTAGCTTGACTTCTAACCTCTACCCTTCAAGGAGGGTGAAACACAGTGAATTGATCCTCCTCGTCATATGCACCTCCATTCTCCTTATAGCCAAAGTGCCACCATATGTGTTTGATGAAAGAGTGGCCTCCAAATTCTCCATCATTCTTTTCCTTCAAAGTGTAGGTTGGCACCTCTTGCATTTTCTCAACTTGCTTTTCATCACCTACATCACAAAAGTCTAAAGAATTTCTAGGGGACTCTATGACATTATAACTCAAGTCTTCTTGCAAATCATCCAAGCAAAGATAATCATCGTCTAAATCCTCTTTCAAATCACTTAAACAAATGTAAGAATCTCCCACATCAAAAGGATATAGATTAGGATACTCTTCATGGCTTGGTGGGCTATCTCCATCCCTTGTCGCTTCATGGATTCGATCATTGACCATGTCATGGTCCCTTAACGGCACTTCTTCCTCTCTTGTGGGCTCCAACTCTTCCCTCTTGCGTTTGGCGTTTTCCTCTAGCTTCAAGATCGTCAATGCATCCGGTTCATTAAGGGCTTTGTTGAAATGGAACTCCACTTTTTCCTCTCCAATCTCGAAAGTGACCTTCCCATTCCTCACATCAAACTTGGCGCCCGCCGTACCTAGAAACGGCCTCCCGAGAATAATGGGCACCATCGGATCTTCTTTCATGTCTAAGATCACGAAATCATCGGGTACAAAATATCTTCCAACTCTAACCGGGACGTCATCTAGAATTCCGGTGGCTTTTGTTGATGAACCATCGGCCATGGTAATACTCATATCAACCGGTTCCATATCCCCGAGGTTAGCCCTTCTCCATATGCTCATGGGCATAACCGATATGCTTGCTCCTAGATCACAAAGAGCCTTGAATTATTGGGATCCAATTCCCACGGTGATGGCAAATCTTCCGGGATCACCTAGCTTTTGAGGTAGCTCTAAGATCTTCACCTCATCTTGCATCTCAACAATTGATCTCTTCTTGCTCAAGATTTCCTTCAAGAACTTTGCATAGGATGGCATCTCACTTAGAGCATCGGTGAATGGAATAGTGATGTTCAGGCCTTGCAAAAGCTTCAAAAACCGCTTGAACTTGCCCTCAACAATCTCCTTGGGCTTCTTCATTGGATATGGAAGAGTAGTAGCACCTTGCTTCTTGCTTGGATCCACCTCCTTGGATCGATCTTGGCTTCTCTCCATGATTTCAGCCTGGACTGACTTAGGATCGACGTCGGGACCGACGTCAAGCATCTCGGACCGGAGGCAGGGGCTTTCTGGGCACGTCGAGCCATCTTCAGGGCAAGTCGGGCCCGAGTTGCTGGGTATCTCGGTCCACTTCAGGGGACTTCCTTCGTTCACCGGATCGATGTCTGGGCACGTCGGGCCCGAGGTGCTGGGAACCTCGGTCCGACTCTCTTCTCTTGTTCTTGGAACTTGTGGCTCGGGCAAACTCCGTCCACTCCTCAATCCTATGGCACGAACTTCATTTTGTTGTTGTGGGGCACGGGGATTCTCCTCGGGTCGGCCCGGGAGTCTCCCTTCCTCTCGTGGAAGTTGATTCGCCATGTGAACAAATTGGTTATCCACTTGTCTCCTCCAAACACCCAACTCTTTGAATAGAGCACCCATTTCATCAACTCTTCTCTCCACATTGGTGAATTGATTCTTCAAGTCCTTGAACTCGCCTCTCATCTCTTGCGCCCATTGTGGAGTTTGCTCATAGAACCCCGGAGGTCGGTATGGTGGTGGTTGTTGGGCCCTTGGCTCGGCTTGGTTGAAGTTGTTGTTGTAGCCACTAACTTGGCCTTGGTTCCACCTTCCTCCATTGTTGTTGAAGTTGGTTCTCCCTCCGAAGTTCCTTTGAACATAGTTGGCCTCTTCAATTTGCTCGGCCAATCGGACTTGGCGCTCGTTTGGGCACTCTTGAGCTCCATGCTTCAAAAAACCACACTCTTCACATGCTCTTGTGTTTTGCTCTTGGTGATAGAGCCTCTTTATCTTGTTCAACTCATCCTCCAAGAATTGGATCTTCACATCTTTGTCCACCTCTTCACTTTTGGGATCGTAGAGCCTCTTCGGACCTTCTCCATGGATTCTCACTTCCTTGCTCACTTGATTGACACCATACATAGCTTCATAATCCGAGAGCTTGTCTAGCAACTCCCATGCTTGCTCCGGTGGCAAGTCAATGAACCAACAATCGGTATGGAGGTTCAATTTATCCTTGGTGGCGGGGTTGATTCCTTGGAAGAAAATGTCTTGAAGGACATAAGGTTGTTGACCATGTGTTGGACACGCCCTCAACATCTCTTTGAACCTATCCCATGCCTCGAAAAGTGGCTCGTGAGCTCCTTGTTGGAAACTAGCAATCTTCCTTCTAAGCTCCGTCGTCTTGGTGGGCGGGAAGAACTTCATCAAGAATGAGTCGTTGAGAGCCCTCCATGATGTGATAGAACGAGGTGCTTGGCTCTCCAACCAATGCAAAGCTTTGCCTCCCAAAGACCACTTGAAGGCCTTGAGTAGCACATACTCAAGTGTCTCGTCGTCCGTCGAGATGGTCTCACATAGATCTTTGAATTGCTTGGCATGCTCGATCGGGCACTCGTTCGGTCTCCCTTGGAATTGCTCTCTCTTGATGAGTGAGATAAATTGAGTTTTTATCTCAAAATTCTTTGACACCTCCGGCAAGAGGATGGCCGGTTCGGGCACCTTCAACTCCGGATGCATGTATTGTCTAGCATTCCGGGGTTGGGTGTTGATTTGAGCCTCCAATCTCATCCTTTGCTCCCTCTCTCTACGGGCCTCGGCATCTCGGTTCGCCATTTCAATTTGCATTCGAGCCATGTCGGCTCTCATCCTCTCAAACTCCTCATCTCGGGCTTGGTCCGCCATCCTCTTCTTCTTCCGGGCTTGCCTTAGAATACACTCCGGGTCACACACAAAGTCGAGCTCAAGAGTTCCTCGGGCGGAACTAGCTCGCATGCATCTACAACCAAAGACACAAACAAAAACCGAATCAAAACAAACAAGGGTTTGGGCTAGTCCCTCACCCAAATCACTACAAAAATCAAAGATTCAACAAAGAGGGTACCTCAAACAAGTAATTCTGATCGGTCCTGGATCGGAGGGTCTCACAATTTAAATTTACAAAACCGAACCTCAATTGTAGTAAAGAGGTAGGGTGTCGAACACACGGGAGTTCGTGCGTCGAGAGTACCCGAAAAGACTAAGAAAAGATTGAAGAAAGGCAAAACAAAGGAAAACAAAAGAGATCACCTCGGACCGACACAAGTCACTTCGGTCCGAGGGTGGATCGAGATTGAGTTTGGTCGGGACCGACATGGTACAAGTCGGGCCCGATGTACTGGGTAACTCGGTCTTGAACAATAAGTAGATCGGTCTTGGGTTTTTGGGTTCCACCCCTAGCTAGACTTGGATATTCTTCCCCAATTCAGCCAATAAGTGTTTGATCCTTGTGAGATCGAGGTTGCTAGCCCCGGATCCCTCCACTCTACACCTCGACCTAAGGGAGTTTTCACTCACCTTCGATGCTAGGAACTTGTGATGGGATCGAGATTGCTTTCGCTTACTCTTACCAATCTCAAGCCCTTTATCCCTTGTTTTCACAAGAGAATTGAAGCTCAATGTAGAGAGGATTCACAAATCAAGCACTCAAGGCTATGGAATTGGGGTTTTCTACCCAATCCTAGCTAGGGGATTTCCCCATAGCCCAAGACTATGGAATCTACTCCATAAGGTAAGAGAAAAACACAATCAAAATGGAAATCAAGCAAATCTCAATCATCAACATCCAATCAAACTCCAATTGCATTCAAATTCAAAGTGTCAACAAAATCCAAGTCTCAATTCTACTAGATCAAAGCAAAACAAAGTACAAAACTCACTAATCCTCCTCTCTTCTCCACCGATCTTCTCTTCTCTTCCTCCTCCTCTCTTCTCCTTGCCCTCCAAGTCTTCGTTTGAGCCTTTAGAGAGTGATTTTGGGTTGTGCGTGTGTCCAAACATGCCCTTAATGCTCTCTAATCACCTCTATTTATAGCCTCTCATGGATTGGGGACCAAGGAATTCCCAATTTAGAAAGGGGAAAATGTGGAAAGTTACTAAAAATATGCCTTGGGGAACAATCCTCTCCATTGCCGACTTGGACCGATACGCTGGGGACCTCGGGCCCGACTTTGGGAACGTCGGTCCTGGCTTTGGTTGCTCGATCTCGGGCCCGACGTGGTGGAACTCGGTCCTGGGCCTCGATCCTTGTTTTCTTCTTGGGTTTCCTTCGGTTCCACTTCATTCTTGGCTTGGCTCTTGCATTCCTTGACTTGGCTCCTTCATTAGTTCTTCCAAAATGTCCTCATTCTTGCCATTTTTCCTACAAAACAAAGCAAACTCGCATAGTTTCCGAATCTCAAAGAAAACCGGGAACTAAGCTAAGAAGGAACGAAAATAACAAAGAAAGGAATGAAAAACACATATTTACAAGTGTAATGGATTGTTGTTCTCAGTTGACTTCTTCTTCGATCAAGATCACTCTCTTCTCACTTTGTTCTTGGTGTTCTTGAGAGAGAATATACAGAAGAAGTCACATCACCCATAATACACAAAGGTGTATTTATAGGCAATGTAAAACAAGCTCTTCCTCAGACGCTTTTGTCCTTCTGGTGTCCTCAGAGCTATCCTCGGATAGGTTGTCACTTTCCCAACGTTGTACAACTACAAACTTTGTCTTCTTCTTAGAGTCAGTGCTTCTTTTCGTTGGGAAGACTCCACGTGTTCATTGGGATGATCTTGTCGAAAGCGACTCTTGGCTTCATGTGTTTTGTCTCTAACATCTGAAACTTCTGAGAACTACTTCCACAGTTGTTTTGTTTTGTTGTGTTGTAGCTTTGACTTGATTTGAATTTGAACATTTGAACTGAATTCTTTGAGTGCTAGTTTCCTTCTCATAAGAATGGCTTCCCTATTACGTAGGAAACACATTCTTTTTCATTTGATCATTGGAATTCTAGGCACCCTTAAGGTCCAGGGACTGCATTCACTTGTTGTCCTTTTCTCATTGATGAGCGTTCTTGGAAGCATTCCTAGGAGTAACACTTGTTCAACATTAGTTCACAAGGAGTTTGTCATTATCAAAACTAGGGACTGGTATCATTCATCCAATGCTAATGAATGAGCGTCCCTAACACTATTCCAAGAGTACATGTCATAGGAGTCCGAGAGATCTACCATGTAAGCATTGGGCCAATGCGTTGAAGGACACGAAATAGCCCATCACCTTGTTGATGAAGCTTGTTCTTCCGGGCTATAGGAAAACAATCCTTATGCAAGTGGATCCACACAAGGTTATCGGGCTTGAATATCATGGCTTGACGCCCACGATTGTGCTATGCCGCATACTGCAAGGCAAGGCGCTCAAGCTGTTTGTTGCGGGTGTGTATCCGCTAGATGTGTGCAACCTAGTTGGAAGTGATCAAGTGTTCTCCATCCTTAAAGGTTTGTGGGGCCATAACCATAGGCCTGATAGGGTCGCACCCATAAACCACCTCGAATGGAGTCATAGCATGTGCCGAGTTTCGAGACCTATTATAAGAAAACTCAATTGTAGAAAGTATGTCCTCCCGCTAGTATGGGTTTGTTATAGCCATCAACCATGGATGATCCGAGACGTCAAGCTATTCGAACCCTTCGAAGCACCTTAAAAGCACAATCCATGAGACAAGGCCCTACCAAGGCCCACGAGTTGTGATTTTGCATTAGGAGCCTATCACGAGTCGTAACACACTTGTTACGGGTCGTGATGTTCTCTTAAGGGTTGGTCACGAGTCATGACACTTTGTCATAAGTTGTGACCCGTGTTGGTTGCATTGGTTTAATCGATTTCTTGTTACTTGCATCCTAATCTTAGCTTGGTTTATTTTAGGAGATTTTTATCTTTTGTTATTCTTTGTTTTTCAAAAGATTTTATCCTTTTATTATTGTTTCTATCTTTGTTTTAGGCTTAGATATTAGGTTAATTCTGAACCTTTGCATTTTGAATTTCATGAACAAGTTAAGTCAATTATAAATTCAAGTTGAGTTTAAACAAGAAGAGATTTTCCAATACAAAGTGCTTTTGTTCTTGGTTGCAAGCATCGAGCATGGATTCATTCAAACCTTATTGTGCATTCGATCAAGACCCTATGAACCTCAAGTTGTGGAATCAACTTGCCTATGCTTCATTCACCCGAAGACAAGGAGAGAAAGAGTTATGGATTCAACTCTCATTTATATCCTACTAATCCAATCCAAGATCAACAAGTCTTACATTTATGACTAGACCAAACAATCAAACGCAACGAGACCCATCCTGTCACTTATCAAGTGGTATCAAACTCGATACTAAAGGTGACTCGGCTAAATTCATCGTGCCAAGATCAAAGATAAAAACTACAAACTAGTATAACATGTAAGTAAGGGGTCGAACCTAAGAGAACTATGGCTTCTAGTATTAATATATTTATCAACCAAAGATATGGGGGATTTCAGGAGAAATATCTAAACTAATCTAAACTAGGAAAACAAATTAAAACAAACAAACAAACAAATGAATAAGGGAAACAAGTTCATTCAAAAGATCCACTCTGAAACAATCACTCGATCATAGATTCATCCATTGATTTCATTCACACCTATGGTTAATTCCTATCTTGATCATTAACAATCGCAAGTCCATGGTCTAAGCAATTCTATAACCCTAGGCAAGGACGCTTAACCTAGAATTAGCATAGAGAACAAGGATATGCAGGATATAATATCAAACAATCAAGCTACGAGTCAATTGCAAGATAAAACAATCAATTCTCTTCTTAATCCTAGTTGCATAGACAACAGGTCTAGGTTAAGTTGTATTCACAGATCAGTTTTGTCCATAGTCCAAACCTAATCCAACAGTAAAACATCAATCAATTAAACAAGTTGGCCAGACAAGCAAAATCAATGAATATTCATGATATGAAGCACAAGAGAATTAATATAACCAAAGGATAGAAATCAATTACCAAAACCTCACGAGTTCATACATCAGAGTTTCTCCCTTGAGAAAACTCAAGGAGACTAGCTCTTCATAACTAAACTAAAAACCTATAAAGAGAAGAATTTGATTATGAATCGGAACGCCCCAAACCTAAGGCAGGCTCCTTCTTATATAGACCCAGAGAAAATGCTCCCTTAATCTAATTAGGAAAGGAGAAAAGATAGAAAAGGAAAGAGGAAAGATAATAAGAAGGAAAGAAGATAGAAATCTCGTCCGCTCCGGATCGCATACCACCGCGGGCGCGGAAATCGGACATAATCACTGGCGTCACTTTGGAGACTGTTTTGACCCTCTTCGGCTTGGAATCTGAATTCGATGTACAAAGCTGAATTGAAGCTCTTCGAGTAAGCTTTCCACTGGCACTGGAATCATCTCAATCCGACCACTATAGATCAACATATAGCCTTTGCAAGAAAGAGGTGTTGTGCAGACAACTCAAAACGCCTTAAAACTCTTGAAACTTGAATCCTTGTGTCTTCGGCCTAGATATTACAATTATGCAAAAAATATAACCTACACACACTCAATATAGCCCTAAAATACAAGAGTTTACCCATACAAACTAGGGTGATTTAAAAGGTAAGGTTTTTCTTTTTTTCGTTGTGTTCCTCTTCAAATTGAGATATGATGTCTCAATGCACTAGTACAGAAGCATTAGTTAATACCGGTTTTGTATGAAGCGGATACTGGTTTTTCATCGGTTATTAACTCGACCGTAATATAACTTGATATACCGGTTATTTAGAAACCGGTATAAAAGTTTGGCGGATACAGTTATTTAAAAACCGGTATAAAAGTTTGGCGGATATCGGTTTTTTTATAACCGGTAAAAGGTTGGAGGGTACCGGTTTTATAAAAACGATTATAAATGTCATTTTATTAAATATATATGCACATATAACATATCGGTTTTTATAGAAAACCAATATGAACCCCATTTACAAATTTTTAAAAAAAATGGCTTGCACCCCACCACTGCATCCACTTGCCATTAAGCTCAATCTTGATCTAAACATGCACATCTACAAAAGACCCTGATGTTGCCTTTAAGCTCAATCACTACATTATGTAGCCTCTTCCTTTCAGCATATTCTTCAAGAAATTTCTGCTTCAAAAGCTCACATTCTTCTACATGTTGCTTCTTCAACTGCTCATTCTCAGTACCTAATTCGGTAGGCTGTAGCTCAGTTGATACTTAGCAAATAAAAAATGGCATTAAGCTAAAAAAATTACAATGGGGAAGGCCTACTGATATGCTGAAGGGCGTTACTAAACTCTAGCAACTTCTTTGGATTGCATAATATATCTACATAGTTTTTCATTTGACGCATCTCCCTTGAAGATTATCCGAGCCACCAGGAACGAGAGTTGTAGGTGCTAACACAAATCAGACTGAAGACCACCTAAGAATAAGTGGCTAAAAGTCTAAAACAAGAGCAAGCACAAACAAAAATACCACAATGGGGAGATTGGCAACCAAAACACTAGTGTCATTATATGCACTAACACAAGGCAAGAGATTCAGCTAAAACAGGAATATGAATTACTGCCCCCCAAAAGGACATACTGAGGAGGCCTTAATTCATCAAGTACCATTTGAGAAGTGGAAGTTTAATCCAAAACTTACATAGTAATCCAAATGAATGAACTCTTGGATTTCCTATAGAAGTCTTTTTTGAATCAAATAATCCATCAGCTTGCATCTTTACACTCAGCTGTTCAGCCAAGATTTCTTGCAGACTTCCAACATTTAGTGCGGTCTTGTTCATTGACAGCACTTCGGAGGCTGTTTTCACCCTCTTCGGCTTGGAGTTTGACTTTTCTATAAAAATATGAATTTAAGATCTTCGAGTTAGATTTCCAATGACACTAGAATCATCTCAATCCAAACATTGTAGCTCCAAATATAACCTTTGCGAGAAATAAGTGTCGGGTAAAACGCTCAAAACGTCTTGAAAACTCTTGAAACTTGAATCCTTGTGTCTTCGGCCTTCATATTACAAATAATCTCAAACTCTAACCTAATCACACTCAATATATCCCTAAAATACACGAGTTAACACATGCTAAAGAGAGCATATCAGGCACCGAACTGCGGCCGTGCTTGGGATACCGCGCTCATGGGTACTGTTCACTAATAGCACTTTGGAGGCTATGTTGACCCTCTTTGGCTTGGAATCTAACTTCGGTGTATGAATGTGAATTGAATCTCTTCAAGTTATCTTTTCAATGACATCAGAATCAGCTCAATCCGACTATTGTAGCTCCAGATCTGGCCATTGCAAGTAAGAGGTGTCGGGTAAACAACTCAAAACGCCTTGAAAAGTCTTGAAGCTTGAATTGTTGTGTCTTCGGCCTAGATATTACAATTACTCACAAAGTCTAACCTAAACACACTCAATATAGCCCTAAAGTATAAGATTTAACACATCCTAAATAGAGCATATCACTAGCATATCGTGCGATTACCTACAAAAGATGATTCTTGCTAGCAGGTGCTAGCATATCGTGCGATTACTTGTAAAAAATGATTCTTGAATTGCTAGTAGGTAGCATATCGTGCGATGACTTGTGATAACTAGAGAATTTGATTTTTGCTAGCAGATGCTAGCATTTCTTGCGATAACTAGCGAAATGATAAGAGTATATACATTGGACCAGGAAACAATAAAACTCTCTTTACGAGCAAAAAAAGTTTTATTTATTGTAAATATGACAAATTGCTAATGCCTTTATTGGAATAACGGAAAAGGAAAATGGCTAAAAGTAGTACTTCTTTAGGTGAGTGGCACTCCAGCTTCTTGGCACTGTTTTTCCATCTTTGGTCTGTAGCTAGTATGCCCCATGTCCAACCACTCGAGTGATCTTGTACAGGCCCTCCCAGTTAGAACCAAGCTTCTTAGTGTTCAGCTCAACAATGCTCTAGAAGACCTTCCTAAGTACCTAGCCTCCTACTAGGAAGACTCTTGCCCCGGTGTTGCGGTTATAAGCTCGAGAGACTTGTTGCTGGCGACTAGCGATTCTCAAGTACGTCTCTTCTCTTATCTTCTGAAGGGCATATAGGTCCGCCTCGAGCTTCACTCTATTGACAAAGAGATTTGATTGTTTTATCTTGCAATTGACTCGTAGCTTGATTGCTTGATTTGATATCCTGCATATTCTTGTTCTTCATGCTAGATTTAGATTAAGCGTCCTTGCCTAGGTTTAAGTATTGTATGGACCGTGGACATGTGATTGTTATGATCAGAATTGGAATTAACCAAGGAAGTGTAAGAAACTGATGAACTCATGATCGAATAATTCTTTCTGTTGATCTGATTAAATATCCTCTGCTTTCCTCTTATTGATAAAAACCTTCCCTAAAACTCCTTGTTTGTCTTTGCTTTAATTGAACAGAATTTTATTGAGAATACTTGATTCTTTTGGGTTCAACCCCTTGCTTACTTATTATACTAATTATGAAATAGGGTTAATTACTTTTGAAATTTGCATAACGACCTCGGCCGAGTCAAATTTTGGCGCTATTGTCGGGGAATTGATTTGTTCTCGCTTTTTTGTTCAATCTTGTGTTTTGGATGAAACTGCACACATGGCACTACCAGCGCACACGCAGTTCATGGCCAGAACGTGAATTTGTGTAACGCCTGCGGCCCTAGAAGCGTTATCCCATGCCAACCCGGGGACTTCCCAGGAGGTCACCCATCCTGGTACTACTCCCGCCCTAACACGCTTAGCTTCATAGTTCTTTTGACCTCTCGAACAATGAAAAGGAAGAGCTCTTGTTGGCATGGGGAACACCTCAATCCCTTATAAATTCTCGGGGTGTTACATTTTGGGTGTGGATCTATCTTATGGTCTACACCCGTTCTACTGATACTTCTCCTCTCCCTTTTGATTTAGAATTTAACAAGACTATTCGCCAGTTGAGAAGTGCATCCCAAGCTTTTGCATCCTGCATCCCTCTCAATTCTCTTTCTTCTTATGATTCAGAGCAAGGAGACGATACAATGGCGGAGCAAACTATTCGACAACTCACTGCACCGAACCTACAACAACAGCAACTGGCTGGTCAATTCCCCGCAATCGGGGATGGTGTTAAGTTCGAGCTGAAGTTTGTGTTGATTCATCACTTACCTACTTTCCATGGGTTGAGTCATGAAGACCCGAACAAGCATCTTACGGAGTTCCATGCTGTCTGTGTCAGCATGAAGCCAATCGACGTGACGGAGGATGAAATAAAGCTTCGAGCTTTTCCATTTTCGTTGGCGGACTATAAAAAAGAGTGGCTCCTATATCTTGTGCCTGGATCCATCACCACCTAGGCACAGATGAAGCAGGAGTTCCTAGAGAAGTACTTTTATGCCTCCAAACAAACATCCATCAAGAAACCACTAAGTAGTTTGGAGCAAGGGGAGGACGAGAATCTCTACGACTACTACGAGCGCTACAAGAGGCTGATAGCATGTTGCCCATACCATGGCTATCTTGCAAAAGATCTCATATGTTAATTTATTGAGGGTGTATGTGATGCTGAAAAATGCATGATGAGTGCATCTTGTGGAGGAAGCTATGAGGACTTGACTCCCACACAAGCTTTTGAAAAGATTGAGATCTTAGCTGAGCAAGCCCGAAATCAACGAGCACGGTCCGGATTGCGGTCCTTAACTGTGGTGAATGGGTCCTTTAATGCTCAAGTAAGGGAGCTCAAAGACTTGATGAAGTAGTTGTTGGTGAGCAAAGGTGTGCAGCAGGTGAAAGCCTGCGATATATGTTATGATGTGAGCCACCCTACTGATGCTTGCCCCACCATACAGGAACCTGAGGCCTCGGCCAATGCCGTTGGGAATTATGGACCGCCTAGACCCCAGAACGACCCATACTCTAACACTTATAATCCGGGGTGGGCGAATCATCCTAATTTCCGATGGAACAACCAGAAGCAGCCGGAGTAGTAGCAACAACAAAAGCAGCAATTTGCTCCTCAAGGCCAGTAACATTAATTCAGGCCAAACCATTATGCTCCGAGGCCCCCTCCACCATCTAATGACAACAATGTCATCAATGCTCTCATAAAGGAGAATCAAGAGACGAGGGGCTATTGTGAAAAATTTGGAGACTCAGCTAAGTCAATTAGCCACCATGATTGGTCGTCTTGAGGCCAAGGATTCAAGGAAACTCCCTTCTCAACCCATAACTCACAAGAAGAACGTAAGTGCCATACATCTATGAAGCAGAAGAGAATTGGTTCAAAAAGATGCCAGTTTTGAGGAGAAATCGTGCACGTACACCGATGACCAAGCGTGCGGTATCTCCCTAGAACCTGAAGAATCACGGTCAGATGAAGGTCGCGCACGCTGGTCCCCACCCCACGAGCGTGGTTTATCCCCAGGAGAGAGCTTCAAAGCTCTGTTGGAAAAACATGAATGTGCCATGTTCCACCGCATGCACGGTGACAAAGAGGAGTTTTCCGGAGCTCTATGCACACGGCCCGAGGAGCACGCGTGCGGTTCGGCCCCAAAGGCGGATGACGATGGCTATGTTTGACTATGTTTTCCTCCTCTCGGCTCTTACAAGCCAGTTCCTCCCTTCCCCGTGGCGCTGAAGGACACAAGGAAACCTGCCAGTGATAAGGAGATCATTAAGACATTCGTCAATTGTCAAGTAAATACTCCTCTCCTTAATCTTATTAAAAGCATTCCGAGGTTTGCCAAATTTATTAAAAGCATTCGTCAATTGTTTTTGCTTTATTTGATTCCATCTTCTTGATTTTCTTCTTTTCATGGAGCACTTGCACTGTAGCTTTTTGCATAATAAAGAGAAAAGAAAAAGAAAGAAATAGAAAAAGCCATAAAAATTGATAAAAAGGCATAATAAACTCCTGGGATGAGTCGAAAACCCAAAAGGGCGGCTCAAGTAATAAGCAGGTAACCCGGACCAACATTAGGCTGGGGCAATATGAGGTTCATTAGTGATTGTCAAATTTGTGAGCACATCTATAGGAAAATGAAAAGAGCGGTTAGGTGAAAACCCGAAAGGGTGCCTAAGCAGAATTAAGAGGAAAAATTTAAGTGATTTAGGATGATTCTTGCGTGGGGAATTTGGGATTTGTTTTAGATTTGGGTAGATCACCTAGGTTGCTCTATACTTTTTTTAAAAGATTGAGTATTATATCATGTTGCCAGGTGTGTGCTTTGAGCTTTATTGTTTATGCTCACTGTTACTCTATATAATTTTGTGTTCGGGTTGTGAGTTGAGTGTTTTTGTCTTCCCTTATACCTCCTGAGATATTTGATTTGTTGATTGTTATATTTAGTTTGAGCTTACTCGAGGAGAGCAAGATCTAAGTATGGGGGAATTTAATATACTCTCTGTAGTATAGGTTAGCTCTTGTATTTTAGGGTTACATTAAGTGTTCTAGTTTAGTGTTTTGTGCTTAATTGTAATATGAAGACCAAAGACATAAGGATTCAAGATACGAGAGTTTTTGAGACAAGATCCCGCTGTGACAATTCGTCACTGTTGAAGAACTACGGGCGCAGAGGAGAAGCTGCGGGCCCGTTGGGAACGGGAATTTCTATCATATGAAAGTCGCGTACGTTGACTAATAGAGTGGCGCACACGCGGTAGAAGCAGATGAAGATGCCTTTGACCCGACATTGACCGCAAGCATGACGATCCTAGCGCGTGCACGGTATTTCTATAGATCCGAGACGGCGTTTTTCTATCTTCTTTCCTTTTTCTAATCTTTTATGTATCTTTGGTAGTTGGGTTGGCATGTATTCCGACTACTATATATTTAGAGGTTTTCCTTAGGTTTTAGATCATCCGTTATTCCTTAGTTTCAATTAATTCATTCGTTTTCTATTATGGAGAACTAAATCCCTAGGGGGATTATTTATGAAGTGATGCGTATTTGATGAATTCAGGAAGTTCCGCTACAATTTCTTACCTTGATTAATATCTTTTCTCTCTGTGCTTAATTCAATGAGCTTTGCATAATTCTTTGAGCCTGATCAAGTTGTTGAATTGTCGTTGTTTTATCGTCTGAACCATTGTCTGTGTGAGCATATCTTTTCTAGAAAGCAACTTGATTCTAGGACCGTGGACTAGGTTGGATTAGGATTAAGAGAGACATTTGATTGTTTTATCTTGCAATTGACTCATAGCTTCATTGCTTGATTTTTGATATCCTACATATTCTTGTTCTTCATGCTAGATCTAGGTTAAGCGTCCTTGCTTAGGTAAGTATTGCATGGACCGTGGACAGGTGATTGTTTACGATCAGAATTGGAATAAAATAATGAAGTCCAAGAAACTAGACAAACTCATGACCGAATGATTCTTTATGCTGATCTGATTAAATATCCTCTGCTTTCCTCTTATTGATAAAAACCTTCCTTGAAACTCCATGTTTGCCTTTGCTTTGATTGAACTGAAATTGATTTTAGAACACTTGATTCCTTTAGGTTCGACCCCTTGCTTGCTTACTAATGCGCTCTCGTCCTCGTAGAAGGCTTGAGAGTGCGGAAGGATCGCTAAGATCACCTTGGTGGTCTCTTCAAAGTTCGCGGAAGCAAGTGATATGCAACCTCCAACGTGATGGAGATTGTGGATTTGAGATTCGGCCAACGTGATGGCTCGAACGAGATGAGAACACACACGTTAGGTGTTCTAGGGCACGAGCTCGGGCTCAGAACAAGGGGGCGAACGCAGTTTGGGATTTAGGAGATTCACTCGACTAAGCCAAACAATTCTTCAATTATGCGTTAAGAGTTATGAATACAATTGCAAGGCTTAAATAGAAGAGAAAGTAGGCTAGATCTAAACTAGGGAACGTTAAGAGTTATGAATACAATTGCAAGGCTTAAATAGAAGAGAAAGTAGGCTAGATCTAAACTAGGGAAGAGAATTCTATCTTGTCCAAAAGATAGAGTTTTCTCCTAAAATAAAACAATAAAAGGAAAAAAACAAAAGATATAAATCTAAATTGTATCTCCAAAATCCAAAATAATAACAAGGAAATAGACCTAAATAAGGATAGGGCGGATCTTGCCATGGGAAGCAAGAAACGCGTGGACGCGGAAAAGGAAGGCTCAAGATCGACCCAAAAGGGTCATGCACGACCCTAGGAGGGTCGGTCCTGAGGGGGCTTCACAATTCCATCCTGGCACGACCCTAGGGGGTTCGTTCCTGAGAGTGATGCAAGAGATTCGGCGCCTAGAGTTACTCCAAGGAGGCCACCATGGATGCGGTCAGCTTGGTCCCATCGTGGCGAGGCTAGAGGGCGGGCAGGAGCGCATCACTTACTATACTAGTTTGTGAAATAGGGTTAATTACTTTTGATATTGGCATAACGACCTTGGCCGAGTCAAGGGGCTCCGAGGGCTGGTGATAATGGGAGTGTGCCGCTGGTAAGCGTCACACTTTTGTACATACTCAACAACATCACGTCGGATGGTTGGCCAGTACCACCCCCGGTGGAGTATCTTGTTGGCTAGGCTCCTTCCACCTGAGTGGTTGCCACAGTCTCCCTCGTGCATGTCCCTAAGAATTAACTTGGCTTCACTTGCTTTGACACAACGTTGGAGGAAACTAGAAGTAGACTTATGGAGTAGATGGTTCTAGTCTATCACGAATCTGGTGGCTTTTGTCTTGGGGGTTTTGCTTCTGACCTGTCTACTAAGAGCACCCAATGAGACACCTAATCAATGCAAGGCTTGGTCCAACAGTTATGGCTCCCTCCCGTCAGATCGACTTGGTTTTAGGATTTGCCAGGTGTTGCTTGGAGATGGTCGGCGTGGCTAACTGTGGCAATCTGGGCAGATGGTGGCGATCGGATAGTTGGGTAGAAGATGTGTGTTAGGGGAATGTGGGGGAATTCGTCCTGGCTGATGGCGGAAGCTAGGCCAGCTAATGCATCAGGCTAAGCGTTGTGCTCCTATGGGATTTGTACGAACTCTTTTTTTGTGAAGGCAAAAGCTAGTTCGTCGACCAACTCTACATAAGACGCCATCCTCTCATCCTTGGCTCAGAACAACCCCAATACTTGGTTAACTAATAAAAAGGACTCACACTGCACCTTTAATTCTGAAATAGATAGGTCTCTAGCTTGCTAGTTGAAGCCCAAAGATGAGTGCCTTGTACTTTGACTCATTGTTTGTTGCTTCGAAGTTACACTCTGACTCAGCCGTATGACAAGGTAGCAATAGCTACCCTGACCGGTAATTAATGAAGTTCTCTCCTGGTCGTCTAGATGCATCTGAATCTAATGGTAGCCGTTGAAGGCATCCAGGAACGTGAGTGGTTCGTGCCCTGCCGTTGCATCCACTATTGAGGAGTCCTTTAGGCAAGCTTTGTTGAGGTCGATGGAGTCCATACAAACTCGCCACTTCCCATTCTTCTTGGGTACCACCACCACGTTAGCTAGCCATTCTGGGTAGCCGACCTCCCTGATCTTTCTAGTGTTACGAAGGTTCCGCACCTCCTCTTCCACAACCTTTACTCTTTCTAGTGCAAATCGCCGCCTTTTTTGCCAAACTGGTGGATGTTGTGGATTAGTGTGGAGCCGATGAGTAATAATCTTCGGATCTATGCCTGTCATATCCTCGTGAGACCATGCAAAACAATTAATAATTTCATTAAGGAAAGAAGTAAGTTTTTGTCAAAATATCGGATGGTTGCTCGATTTTAATAAGCTCTTTTGGGGAGCTTTTTTACACATGGGTTTCACGCGCGCTATAGCACACTCTAGCGTGCATGTTGGATCTTGCAGATCCAATGGTTGTTAATTGTTCTTACTTCTCTCTAAGGGAGACGTTCTCAACTGAACCGCATGTATATAAATTTTGCGGAATCTAGTTATAAAATTTTCAACGGATTATTTTATTATAATTGTATCATGATATGCTCTAGTTTGTATGTGTTAACTCTTGTCTTTTAGGGCTTTAGTGAGTGGGTTTAGGTTAGAGTTTTTGCATGATTGTAATATCTAGGCCGAAGACACAGGGATTCAAGATTCACGAGTTTTTATGGCGTTTTGAGTTGTCTGCGCGACACCTCTTGCTTACAAGGGCTATATCTTGAGCTACAGTGGTCATATTGATCTAATTCCAGTGTCATTGGAAAGGTAACTCGAAGGGCTTCAATTCATTGCTTTACATCAAAGTCAGATTCTAAGCCAAAGAGGGTCAAAACAGCTTCCGAAGTGATGCTAGTGATTTTGTCCAAGATCCACGACCGCAGTGGGTGATCCACGCCCGTGGTGGCTGCCCGAGACCACTTGTTCTATTCTGTCGAGAAAGCGCGGGTGCGGTGGAGACGACGCAAGCGCGGTGATGCCGGATCCGAAGCGGAGCGAGATTTCTATCTTCTTTCCTTTTTCTTATCATTCCTCTTTCCTAGTTAGATTAGGGGAGCATATTCCCTAGGTCTATATAAGGAGAGGCTTGCCTTAGGTTTTAGGTACCTTCTACCTTCTGGCTTCTTCCTCAAATTAATTCTTTAGATTAGTTTAGTATGGAGAGCTAGTCTCCTTGGGTTTGTTTAAGGGAGAAGTTCTGATGTATGAACTCGTGAGGTTTTGGTAATTGATTTTTATCCTTTGGTTAATATTGATTCTCTTGTGCTTCATCTTATGAATGTTGATTGTTTCTCTAGGAGTAGCTAACCTATTGAATTGATTGATGTTCTATTGTTGGATTGAGTTTGGACCGTGGACAAAACCAATCAATGAAAACAACTTAACCTAAACCTGTTGTCTATGCAACTAGGATTAAGAAGAGAATTGATTTTATGCTTTTACAATTGACTCGTAGTTTGATTGTTTGATATTGTATCCAGCATATCCTTGTTCTCTATGCTAATTCTAGGTTAAGCATCCTTGCCTAGGGTTATAGAATTGCTTGGACCGTGGAATTGCGATTGTCAATGATCAGGATAGGAATTAACCATAGGTGTGAATGAAATCAATGGATGAACCTATGATCGAGTGATTATTTCAGAGTGGATCTTTTGAATGAACTTGTTTCCCTTATTTGATTATTTGATTGTTTGTTTGATTTGTTTCTTAGTTTAGATTAGTTTAGATATCTATCGTAATTCCCCCTTGTTATCTTTGGTTGATAAAATTGTTAATACTAGAAGCCTTAGTTCTCTTGGGTTCGACCCCTTACTTGCATGCTATACTAGTTTGTAGTTTTGGTTATTTATCTTTGATCTTGGCACGACGACTTTAGCCGAGTCATATCACATGTCGCAAATATTTATGAAACTTGGATTTCACTTTATAATATAACAAATATAATAAGGTAGATTTCGGTCGAATCGAGATAGTTTTTTGGGTTGGGTTGAATTTTGACAAGTATACTTGAAAACAATGTAAAAAAAACCGGCCCTTACATCCAGGTGGTCCATTATATGTTCAACCGCCACAAAGCATCTGCAGTTTTGAATCAAAACCTAGATTGACGATTAGGTGAGATCAGCCCTTGACGTGTAAAATGAGATCAAATCTCCTCCGTTTGATTTTGAGAATTCAATAGCCAGGATGTACTCCAATTTTTCAGTTGCTTTTATATGTAAGAAGTGTTTTTGTCTTTTTCTGCTCTGTTCTTCTCCAAGCCAGATCCAACTCTCCTTCCCCCAAGTTCATTGACGATTGTACTTCTCCAACTCAATTACATCGTTTTTCGACCTTGAATTCTCTTCTTCAACATGGTTTAATCTAATTCCTTCGACCTTGAATTCCCTTCTTATGGGTTTAGGTAGATGATTTCAAGTTTTGAAACTTGTTTTTTTTATGAACTTCTATCACTTTGTTAATCTATGGATGTGCTTGTAATTTCTAGACAATTAATCCTCACAGTCGTACCATTCGATTGTTTATAAATAAGGAGGTTGAAAATTTGCACTATCGAAAGGTGATGGGAATTTTGATGCTTTCGATTGAATAGCGATGTTGAAAGTTTATACTTGTCTAGTGTCCCACCATGTGTTCGACAAAATGCCTCAACACACATGCCTTAATTTACATGAACTCTTTTAAGGTTTTCAATGAACCTTTTTCTTGAAAATTTACGAACCATGATGACATTTTTTTTTGAACCAAAAGAAGAATCATATTTGCACATTTGTAATACTCGTTAGTGTTTCATGTTTCTTCACACATAGCTTTACATTTTTTTGTAGATTGTTCATCAAGCTCGAGTCATCCTAACATGTCTCATTCATATGGTAATGCTAAGACTGATGGGGTTTCATTGAAGGATCTTCATAATGATACTAGTATTATTGGTGGAGCCCCATTGGGTGAGGATGGGAACAATAGCAAGGCCTACATTCTTCACTTATCACAAGATTGTTCTTATTTCATACCTACTTGTACGGTTGAGTATAAACCCCAAACAAAGTTTTGTTATGTGTGTTTGAAGATTAAGTTTTCTTCTATGAACTTTAACATTAAATGAACTGTATTATTTTACGACATGGACCTACAAGGGGAACAAAATGAACCAAATTCTTTTCTTTTAAATAATTTACGCATTTTGTCATATATGAACCGAGTGATTCAAATCCATGAACCAGTAGGTTGAATCCAATGAACCGTATAATTAAATTTCATGAACATAAGAACGTTGAACTAAATATTTTTCTTTTATACAATTTACTTATCTTTTCATATATGAACCGAGTGATTCAAAGTCGTGAACCATCGCGTTAAAGACAATGAACCAAATAAGTAAACTTCATGAACCTACAAACAATGAACTCATTTGTACAATGAACCTTGCAAGTGGAACACAATCAATCTACAAGTGGAGCACAATGAACGTTTGCATTAAACAGAATAAACAATATTCAACAAGGATATAATGATTAATCCTTTACATTGCTTGAAGTGACTAATCTTCTTCAAAACGTATTGGAATCAACTTAACAATTTCAACCAACTCTATCATTAGTCCATCTTCACGTATCGAGCATTTGAACTCACTACCTACATTAACATCAATGAGATCAAACTTATGAAGTTTATTATTGTATATAATCAACCGTTAAATTGAATAGCATGCACGATACTATTGTAAGCCAAAGAGCCAAAAAACGACTAGTATGTACCAAAAGACATGTACCATAAGTAAAATTAGCCTACATCAGATTTGAACACACATCTATGTGCACAAGCACATATCTCTCCCATTTGAGCTAGCAAGCTTACCAAGCACATTCCATCTATACAATTTTTGCATTTTGTCATATATGAATTGAGTGATTCAAATTCATGAATCATCACATCGAAGATAGTGAACCGAAAAATTATCTTCACAAACCGTACATTTGAACCTACAAACTTTTATCATTTATACAATGAGCCTACAATCGATTGTGTATGATTTACGAATTCTACAAGGTTTTCTTTCATCAGTAATAGAGTTGAGTCATGAACCATATCATCAAAAGCTACGAACTTAACATAATAGGAGCATGAACTATCACATAATAAATGGATCAAGTGCATTATATTCAAAAGAATTGAAACTAGTAAGTATGACTTCATTAGCCTTTTGTTGCGGGAGATTGAATTTGTCTTTGCCTAACATCTTGAACATTTTTGCTTCGAATTTCTTAAGATTGAGAATCTTCACCAATATTGGTTTCTTGTAAATTTACCTAACCAAACACTTATGAAGAGACAAAAAACCTCAAGCAAGACTAACACAAATCTCAAAACAAATGGAGCAAAAATAACTAAAAGCACAAATTTCACAATGCACCGCAGCTCTGTCATAATGAACCGAGTTATTCAAAGTCATGAACTATCACACCGAAGATAGTAAACTGAAAGATTAAACAATCAAACAGAGTTTAGGAATCATCGATCCATCAATTTTAACACAACAACAACAAGAACAACCGTCAAACTATCGGATTATCAAACTTTCAAGCCACCAAATTTTCAAAGAAAATGATTAATTAAACATAATGATCTGACAAGTTGAATATAACGAACCAAACACATTTCATTTATGGACTGATTAAATAATTAAACTTCAAGTTGACATAAGTTGAACACACATTTCTTTTATCAACCGATTAATTAAACTTCATGAACCGATAAGTTGGAGACAATGAACCAAACAACAACAACAACAACAACCGACAAGTTGAACAAAAATGAACCAAACAAAACGAACAAAGTGATTTTGAGATTCTTACGAGAGTTCTTCATGGCTAGCGACGATGGCAACGGCTAGCGGTGACGACGACCGGCGGTTGCGAGCAAGAGCGGCTGTCGACGGCTAGAGGAAGAGAGGCCATACGAGGAGCGAGCGAGCAGTCGGTGTCCACTAGGAGTGAGCAATCGGCCGGCGACTGCGAGCGGACGAAGAAGGCGACTGCGAGCTGACAAGGGCGGCTGCGAACGGATGGCGATGGCGACAGCGTGGGCGTGCGGCGTGAGAGGAAAATTGCGGAGAAAATCGCCCGAGAGGATGAGAGAGAAAATTAGCAAAGAGTGAGAGAGAGAAATCGAGACGACTTTGATTTTGTTCTTTGTGAGTGGGGTTGTAATTGTCTTTTTGGATCAAAATTAGTTTATTTACAATTTTGTTACCGCCTCTTATAATATTTTCCGTTTCCGTATTTCTTTTTTTTAATCTCTACCGTTAGATTAGGATCTAACGATAGAGATTGTTTCTCATTTTATATTATAAGAGCTATTAGCACTAGAACCATATTCTCAAAACGTATTTTGTGTTTAAGATTTTTCTTTGTATGTAAGGTTTAGGGCTTGTTTCACTTATTGGTAGAAAGAATTTGAAGAGAAAAATTATTTAATGTGTATTGAAAAATGTGAAAAATAGAAATAAGTTCATGATTTTTGAAAGAAATTTTTTTTGGTCGAAATGATTTTTTTTTTTGGAAAGAAATGAAAGGAACTTTTGGATAAAAAGACGTTTTGTTTCGTAAAAAGAACAAAGCCTTAGAGCCAGACCTACCGCGATCTAAACCCTAACGAAACTGTACGAGGGATTAATTGCTGATAATTCGTTGTCATCTTTGCTCCCTGAAGTTTTTGATTTTATTGATTTCATTGAATGATGCAAGGGTGAGAAATTAGGGTAAAATGGTGACGTTTAGCATTTAGGGTATTCTCGTTGGCGTTTTCTTTGATTGTTGTACCGCTCACTTCTCTGTTCATGGAATTCTTGATCTTACAGGAACTTTCTTTCCATTGGCAAATGGTGATTTGGTTCTGAGAAAATGCCACCTGATACTTGCAAGGCTAAGAATTATGATGATGCAGGCAGACCAAAGGGAAGGAGTCATTATGATGGTGAGGGAGGATCAGAAACTGCAACGGGCTCAAAAAAGTCCATTAGAGAAACTTCATCGAGAAGCCACCAGTCTCATAATTTAGGCAATTCAATACATAAGAGTAATAAAAGATTGAAGTCTGAAAATGAAGTGGCTATAGATGTTGACCAGCGTCAAATAAGGAAGAGCTTGCCTGTCCATCATTATCTTGACCGCTTTAGAGCTCAAGCAACCAAGGTCAAACCATCAGGTTCGTTGCGCTTTGTCTTTTCAAACCTTAATTGTATCCCTGCAACAATGTTGATATCTTTGTCTCAAGGACTGAACCTGTCTCAGGCTGTGCTACTTGTCGATGGTTCTAATTGGTTGGATAAATTTCAATTATGACTAGCTGCTTTTTACCTGATTGTCAAACAGGCCTGATCTCTTAGTCCATTATTGTAAAAGATGTACAATTGCTTTCTTTTGTCAAACTTATGTCAACTTGGTGTTTGAATATTTGTAAATATGACTAATTATGCACTTTTGTTGAAAGAATGAGCTAATGATATATAGATAAATGCTTCTAGAAGAATGCATTAGTCATTTGATCAGAACTTGCTCTCTCTTACTAGTCAACATCTCAATTTTAACTACAAGACTGATGAGGCTTAGTTTACATTTTACAAAGTTGTAACTTTGAATGAAAATGTTTTTGTGCTCAGAAGGTGTCAAGCTTCAAGCTCCATCAAAAGTTCCAGTCTCAGGGATGGAAGGATTGGTAAGCGAGACCATGAACAGTGGTGACGTCAGAGAATCAACTGTGTCCATGCAGCAGAAAGAAAAAGATGCAGACAGGATGCTTGTTCAGGAAGGCTTTGGCAAAGAAACTGAGAGTAAGAAATCAAAATGTATTAATGCGATTAAGAGTTCCCTTAGACAGCTTTTGGACAGGCAATTGAATGAAAAAGAGGAACTCCAGAAACATTGGCCAGCAAGGAAGGCCAAACTTGAGAAACATTATCAGTTGGAGTCTATGGTTATTCACTCTATTTATATGAACAGCAGGGAGGCAATCAAAATTGATAAGCTAAAAATATTGGAGGACAATCATAGGAAAAAGCTTGATGAACTTCAGTCAGAAATGAAATCTGCACGAGAAGGTATGGAAGCACGCCATCAGACTGAAATAGAAGAGGAGGAGAAGGAGGGAATTCGAAAGATGAATGAGTGGATAGGAAATGGGTTATTTGGTAAACTCCCATCCAAGGAAGGGTTTTGGGTACAGGAGGTGGTTCCAGTAAAAAGCTCTTCACTGGAGGAGGAGAATGCTCATGTGCATAGGTCAGCTGAACTCCATAATGATACATCAGAGAATTCTGGAAGTGTTGAAGTTGCAGCCGTTCCTATAATGTGTGATAATGGTGCTATAGCAACGTCTCCAAATGCAATTCAGTCTAACAATGAAGCTACACCATTTGGAAATCATGCTGAATCAACAGTTGCAGCTGAAGGAGTTGAGCAAATTGCAACCAGAAAGAACGATCAATTGTCTACGGAAAATCCTACATTGCAGACAGAGGCAGATGCCAATGAAGTCTCTGAGAGAGATCCTGCTGCCAGAACAGAACAAAATAAGGAAGCTGGTTGCTTCATCCAAATGGAGCCTATGAGTTCTCCATGTACCATGAATCTATCTTTGGCTCAACCAATTACGGACCAGCATCAGCTAGATAGTTTGCCTGTGCCTCAGGTATTAAATTTTACTGTTCTTTTCTTACATTAGTCTAACCCATATAAGGAATATTTGCTATTTCAATTGCGTAATCCTAGACTTTAGAAAGAAAGTGAACATATATACTGCATCTGTTATGCTTTTTTCATTCTCTAATTTAATTCTTCTTTCTTTCTTGAGACCAAATCTTTGGCATGCATCATTACTATCTCTCAGTTTCCTTATATGCTTTGGAAATTGATAGGTGGGTCTCCTGCTATGTGTTGTTGTGTATGGTAATGTTGAAAGTGCGACCATTATTTTGAATGATATAACCTTATTTCAAAAATCTGTATCTCTGCTAGGAGAATGCAATATCAAGTGCTAGATCGTTTCAATTGAATAGTGAGGATGTGCGTGCTGAAATGTCTGGTATACAAAATGAAATGATTCAAGATATAATGCCATCTTTAGCTCATACAGAATCAACAGTTGCAGCTGAAGGAGTTGAGCAAATTGCAACCAGAAAGAATGATCAACTGTCTACGGAAAATCCTACATTACAGACAGAGGCAGATGCCAATGAAGCCTCTGAAAGAGATCCTGCTGCCAGAACGGAACAAAATAAGGAAGCCGGTTGCTTTATCCACATTGAGCCTATGAATTCTCCATGTACCATGAATCTATCCGTGGCTCAACCAGTTACGGACCAGCATCAGCTAGATAGTTTGCCTGTGCCTCAGGTATTTAAATCTTACACTGTTCTTCTGTTAGATCTGCCTAGTGCATCTAAGGAATATTTGTTATTTCAAATGCTTGATTCTACATTTAAGAAAGAAAATGGACATTTTTACTGCTCTCTCTCCCTCCCTCCCTACCTCTGTCTTGAAATTTGATTAATGGGCTATTATGGCTTCTGATGTGTGTTGTGAATGGTAATTTTGACGGTGCCTCTAATCATTTCAGATGATATAACCTTATTTATACAACTTGTATGACTCCTAGGAGAATGCAGTATCAAGTGCTAGATCTTCTCAATTGAACAATGAGGATGTGCATGCTGAAACACCTGGGATACATAATGAAATGATCCAAGATATGATTCCATCTCCGGTTCATTCTGATCCAATTGCTGGTAATACATCAGATCAAGCACTGCACTGCCCGGCTGTTCCATTGAATACAGGTGTTTCATGTTCTACTTCTTATGATGTACCTGGGAATCAGCCAATGACAGAGTCCAGTCTTCCTCCTGAGATCCCAATCCAATTCCAAGAGAACGCTAGGCGTTTAAACAGATGGGTTGAAGCTACTCCTCAACTTCCGTCCTTAGATGGTTCCCTGTATGACTCTCGCTTGCATAATCAATCTCAGTTTGATAGTTATATGGCGTCCAGATCAATACTGCCTAGTGTCGTCTCTCAAGAATCCGATCCCCTTGAAAGAGAGTTTGAGAGAATATGTGCAGAGTCAAATCAAGTCTCCAAGAACCGTGAAGATATGGTTGGGCGTCTAAAATCGGAGTGTGAGAAAGAGATAGAAAAATTAGTTGGCGAGATTCGTAGCAAGTACGAGTCCAGGTTCCAGGAAGCAGAGGCATCATTTATACAGAAGAAAAAGGAGATGGATCGCTATCAGTGGAAAGTAGGTATGAACGTAAAATTAGCAGAGGCTTTTCGTGGTAAAATGCATTGACCATAGGACAGCACAACAGCATCAAGGTAATTTACCGATTCTATACTCATTCATCTCCATAGCATAAGAAATTAAGAAAATCAGGGTTTGTCGTTTGTTTGTAATTGTATGGTCAGAGCGCTACTTTTCTTGTTTTCTTTTAGCAGGAGCTTTCTCCAGTTTAATACAGAAGCAGCATTTCCTTTCCCCAACCTATTCTCAGTAGAAAAATGTGTGCTAGGCAATCAATGGTTTGATGGGGTCCGTCAGTCTGCTCATCAAGTCAGATGATGAATCATCTGTATAGTATTTTGCGGTTTCCAGGCAGTAGCTAAAATCTTAGTACATAGCTGATCCACTGAAAAAAACAGCATCTATTCTAGGGTACGTACTATATACGGCTTCTTAATAAGCCGGTTTACTTGCTCTAACTTCTTCACTTGTTATGATAACTGCATCTAATGCCTGAATTACTGTGCTTCGTATCATCTAATATCTAATACTTAGTTGTCCGACCAAAAAAAAAAAAATCTAATACTTAGTTGTAAGCCTTGTGGTGACTGACTCAGTAAGGTGATGTCGTGGTTACAAAAATGCTAAACCATGAATTTTTTTTTGCCGCCCCCGTGTATCTTTGTTTTTATCGAACAAGCCAACAATCTCCTAACTTGGCCGTCATATCATAGAAAATGGTCACTGCTGCATTCTGAGCTTTAGGGTGTACCAGGCGAGTGGAATTCTACCTACATTCTCCGACCGGATCCACCTATCGCCAAGCTTGATCGGGTTTTCATACATTTATTCGGATGATTTTCATCATATGATTAGCTTCCCGTGGGGATGTTAAGACTATGTCATTTGTAGACATCTCTTCTCTTGACCAAAGATTATACGAGTTTTAATCCGAGATATCAAGTATATCCAAATCATTTCAAGTCTTTAAGCTCACAATGAGGCCTCTGTTACCACGAAACTATGTATCATTTGTTTAGTAATAAAAACGTAATCGGACCATATACTTTGATATGATCGCCTATGTGGTCACTCACACCCTTCCAAGTCTGAATCCATAAATTGAACATAGCACATTGATTGTTGGTAAGGAGAAAACTGAAAGGTGGCATGGGATGGGAATGGGGCTGTAAAAGGAGCACACACACGCACGTGAAGTGTTTGTGGCGTAATGGAATGGAACCCACAAAATTGTCTGACGTGCTTTTAATTTCTGTTTTATTTTTGTAGGGTGTCATTAGCACACACAATAATACTAAAAAAATCGCTGTAATGATCCTTTACTCTCTAATGTAAATTCAAAATGGTCAGATTTAGAAGTGATTTACCATCATTCATGTAAAAAACATTGACGAAAAAATACTACGCCTTATTATTACCCATGTAGCTCATTCGTTCACATTCTTTTTTTGGTTGAAACATTCGTTCACATTCTAAATGGCTAAAATCCACTGTTAAACCATGTAATGATTAATACAAACCTAATGGGCAAATAATGGCATAAGTAATTATTGCAATGCCTTGGTGGTGAAATGGTAGACACGCGAGACTCAAAATCTCGTGCTTTGGGTGGTCAAGGAAAATGGCCGTGATTGATGGGCATATATACATATAGTATATCTTCATTCTTACTACTCATTATGGTTTGTGAGTCCCCCATTCAGATTTTTGGTGTTCACTTTAACTGCCCCCACTCTTCTGTTCAGCTTCGACCACCGTTCAACTTTTATGTTTTGGAAAATAAGCCTATAGAAGAAAAGTTGAAGTGCAAAAACATCACAAAACTCAGCTGCATGCATCTCTCCGTTTTACTCCTCAATCAAGGGTTTAACACTACTATTTTGCATCCTACAACCAAAATACCCATGTTAATTGACACCTTGCTAGCATCCGTCTGCATATAATAAAACTAAGATGAGACATTTGGTCAAGCAAAGAAGAAAAGGTTAAAAGTTAAAGGCCTTCCCCTTCTTTTTTCTACTTTGCGACAGTTTTGTCACATAGATCTCTTGGTTGTTCCGTTCTTGCACCCTCGCATTAATCTACACACATACAGAGAGAGAGAAAGGGACAAGAAAAGAAAGAAGAAAAGAGTCCCAACCAAGATGGACTGGTTTTCATGGCTATCAAAGACGAGCCTTGAGCCCACCCTTGTATACGAGTATGGCCTAGCCTTTGCCCACAACGAGCTTGAAGAGGAGGACATTTCCTACTTGAGCCATGAGTTCCTCCAAAGCATGGGCATTTCCATAGCCAAGCACAGGCTTGAGATCCTCAAGCTTGCAAGAAAAGGCAAAAATGCAAGGAGGGACAGCTACTCAATCTCAAAGCTCATCCTTGCAATCAAGAAGACCAAGTCAAGCCTGGCCAGTTGCGTAAGGGCCCTTGTCCGTCGAGAAGATCGAGCTCTCGTCGTCGTCTCTAGGCCTACGAAAAATGCAAGCTCAAGGTGGAAGAGCAAGAAAAGGAAACCAATGGTGGCAAGGAGGCAGGGAGAGAAGATGATGATGCTGACACAAGGGAATGGCCCTCTGCAGGTTGTGTCTGCACCGAGCTTTTCAAGCCCTTTGGTTGTCAATGGTGGGTTTGAGGAAGATGATGATGACGGCGGGTACTGGACGCCTGTTGTTGAAGAGACAAGGTGGGATACTATGTTCCAAGATCTCAATCCCACATAGAAGCAGCCTTTGGTCTTGTGTTGGCTTCGCTTCTCATTCTTCTGACTTGTAACGACTCTTGACTTTCTGCTTGGGTTTTCAACGGTTTCATTTCACGTCTTGATGATGGTGAGAGATTGAGTTTTTTAGACTTCTTCCACCTGAGATTGACTTGTTCTTGAGTTCTTACTCCGATGGATTATAATTTGGTGTTCTTTCTTCTAGGATTTGCTTTGCTTATGGGTCCTTGTCCCTTTTCTTTTCTTCTTTCATTCTCTAGTGGGTCATGGAGATACTCACCTTTTTTTGTTTCTGTTTTGGGCTGCGTTAGGGTTTGTGTTCTCTCAGTGTGGATCTGAAAGCTTATGCAGTGATTGAATTTGGTTGCTGAATTGGTAAATTAAATTCGTGAAGCATTTGCAATTAGAATACTTTCCAATCAGAACTACCATATACAATGGCTGTAGTGCAGCACATATCATATCAATTTTCACAAGAACTCCATCCACAAGTTTCATAAAACAATAAGGCTTCATTCTATTAGTAAGGGGCACATGAAATGTGTGTACATAAGGGGATTCTACACCCCCAATGAGCAATTTTATGATACTTGTCTATCACGCGATACCAAGATACTAAGTACATAGCAGATCCTTCACACAAAAAAGTGATGCAAATCCAGCCAACACCGGGAGCATTATTCGCGCGGAACCCCTAGAGTAGTTGCTTCATCTAGGATACAACAGATGATAGAATGCCTACTCAAATTTATCATGATTTTCTCTAACATAACAGACCTTGCATCTTCTCTGCCACGTACTATTGACATCAATGAGTAGAGCTGCTACCACTGTGAGGCATACAAAAAGAACCTGCAGAATAAAGCATCTGGTAGACGGGCCTAATTCAAATTGTGAGCCAAATGCTCAAGCGGGCTCCAAAGCCACAAACACTAGCCAAAACCAGGAAAGTAAGCATCAAGCAACTAGCTCCCACGAATGATGAACCTCCTTGTTTGGTTGGTTCTACGTCGTATACATAACCTGCGAGCCAACCTGAGAGCAATAAAGCGCCAACGGGATACCCAATAAGCATGAAACTGTAAAAAAGACCAAAGTTCTTGAGCCCGAACAGCTCAGAGACAGTTGGAATCATTATGGTGAACTGAACTCCGTAGCAGATTCCAAGCATTAAGGTTGCAAGATATAGTGTGCCGGTTAGAGCTGATGCGTACAAGATGTAAGTTAGTATCATAATTACTTGAGTAACCGTCATCCAAACTGTTCGCGGAAGTAAATTTTTCCTGAAATGGATGGAAAGTTCAATTCTACATATCAAATTTGAACAGGAAAACGAAACAGGAATTAAGAGAGTCAAAACAAGTAACAAGTAAAAATAAGTGCGTTTTTGGATTTCACTTGATAGTGCATTTTCACATCACACTTGTATTAGTATAATGCAAGGTTTCAAGATGTAACATGTGTGCAAGTCCATGATTCGGCCAGATCCAGAGATGAAAGCCAGACCTAAGCTTAGAGAGAGTAAGTACCTCACAAAGTGTTAAGAAATACTGCCACCAATCAAACGACCAAGAAAATTGCCAAAAGCGATCAAAGACAACAATATGGTTGTGTCATTCACCCCTTGTGCGTAACCGATCTGAGCCAAATTGTTGAGAACAATTACTCCGGTACCCATCCCAACAAAATAAACAACCCATAGAAGCCAGAAATCAGCCTTTACAAGTGCCTCATGAAACCCAAAGTCGTCTCCTCTTCTTCCTTACAGCTCCCTCTCTAAGTGCTAGAAGAATATCCACGTACATCAGATCATTCATCCACATCATTTGCATTTTTGAGAAACTAATCTGAAGAATCTTGAGGATTTTTTTGGAGCAGAAGGAAATAGAGTCATCTTTATGAGAATTTCGAGGGGAGACAAAATGATGAGAAACATTATAGCAACAAGAGTATAGGCCAGAGCCCTTTGTTGTGATCGATCATGATCCTTGTATCCTTCCCTCTTCTTTCTTACATTCTGTTTTGGGTGAAAAACGATGCTTGTTCAAACACCCTAGTTTGAGGTTACGATTGAGAGCTTTTGGACGTGAAAGACGATTGAATGATAACTAGAAAAATAAGATCAAAGACTCGGCAAATAGGCTTTATTGATTGCTAATCAAATTCGAATTACAGGTGTGCATATCTCAGATACGATATCCTTTTTTCTGTTGCTAAAATCTATCTTATATATAATGATCGGCGTCGTCGCGGATGGATCGTGGGTGAGCTACTGGATCCCGAGATCTCCGGCCTCCTTCTCTCGCCTGCTACCGAAAGCTCGCTCCCGCTCCCGGACTCTTCGGACATTAGTTCCAATGGACCCCCTTTCAAGGATGGGCTTTAACCAACCTGGCTAATCGGGCCTTTTCCGCTATCGTGGGCTTTCTACAATATGGGCCTGTACCCAGGGAGAAACGAGGCCCAACAATACCCCTGAGAAGGGTATTCGGTCAGCGGTAAATTCAAAAATTTCCTTAAGCGCGGCCGAAAGCCTTCTCACCACTAGATTGCCGACGCATGGCGATGGGACGGTTTCCTGTGGAAACTGCTTTGGAAACCGGTGCCATCAAATCCCTTAACTGTAGTCTCTCCCTCTCCTTGCCATCATTCCGCTTCCTTTCTCCCAAATCTTTCCAAAGATCCGTTCTTATTCCAAATGACTCTCTCTCTCTCTCGAAAACTTCCTTTCTTCTCCGATGGCGAGCCCAAACGGCTTTGTCTCATCCAAATCCCTCTCTGCCCAAGACCAGTACGCCTGTACTATGACGCAAGAGGAAGTGGACGCCTTGGTGGCGGAGAGCGGCTTCCTTCCGGGGACTCAGGCATTAAAACCCGACATCGAACTTCTCGACTGGGTGAAGTAGGATTGGGTTTTCCTTCTCGAGTTTCCGTTCACCATCGGCTTGAAGTTCCCCTTTCCCCGCCTGGTTCAACTCTTTCTCGGCGATTTGAGGATTTCCCCGTCGCAAATCATGCCCTTAGCGTGGAAGATACTGACCACCATCCACGAGATGTGCTCCGCCTTAGACGTCTCCTTCAATATGAAAGACCTCGCTCATGCTTACGAGATCCGCACGCAGAGGCCGGGACGCGTCACCCTTCAAGCCCACAACGCCAAGAACCCGCTGGTGTGGAAGCCGAAGGTGGACGCTCCGAGCTGGGCGTCAAGGTTCTTCTTTGTCAACCGGAAGTCGATGGGGGCCATGGGCGAGCAACTCAAGCCGATCCTCTTTGACCGCTAGAACGTGAATCGTAAGGGTCTACTCATCCATCTTCCGTTACGTTTCTAGGGTTTCATGCTTTCTATTGCTGATTTTTTTTCCTTTTTTTTTTGAACAGTCCCCGCAGACAGGAACTTCGCCCCCACCATCTCCGACTTGTGCCGCCCTCATGAACATCCCTCTGGAAGACCGCGTCCTCAACAATTTCCTTGACAAGAACACCCTGGCCGCTCGTCTGGCCGCGTCGGAATACGAATCGGAGGACGACGTTCAAATTGTTGCGACCCCTACCCCTGCTCCTGCTCCTGCCCTTCCAGCGCCTGGTAGGAGATTTCGTGCCCTACTCTTCGCTTTCTTTCTTTTCCTCGTACCCCTTTTCATCCCTTCCAACCATAACTCCTCTGCTGACCTAATCACAGTCTCGGGTCTTTGGGGGCCCAACGCTAACCGTCTCCCATCAGCACGTGGGCCTCGGCGCAGAAGCTGCCGATGCCTCCCTCTCCTAACGTCGAGACTCCACGGGCGACACCGCTCAAGCGAGCCGCGGAAGTCCCGCTATCCGTTCTTGAAGCCGGAGAGGAGGCTCAGAAAGAGGCCTGGGCGGCGTTGAGGGGCCTGATCACGACGGGGGTTAGGAAGCGATTCTTGACAGGGAGTCTGGACGACGCGGTAAATGAAGGGGCTCTGTCGGCTCTCAAGGTAAGCTTTTAACTTTCTTGGCTGGTTTCTATTTCGTCGGCCCTTGGCTATCCCTCACTCTCTTCGTCCGTCCCCAGATGGCTCAGGGAATGGTGGCTGTGCTCGAAAAGATCAAAGAGGAGAGAGAGTTCGTGTCCAGGCGTGAAGGCCAACTCAGCGAGGCGGTGGATGAGGCCAAGGCGATCGTAGAGAAGGCAGAGATACTCTCGGAGGAGCAAGGACGCCGTTTGGCGGAAACGAAGGCACGGGTGGCGGCGTTGGAGGCAGAGAACAAGGCGTTCGGGGACGAGGCGTGGGGTATCGCGGCTTATTATTCTATGAAGGCCCGGGTGGAAGTGCTGGAGAAGCTGCCGGCGGGATCCCGGGGCACCTGGAGCCTGGAGGCGGAAGCTGGGAGGCTGGCGACCAACTTTCCAGCCGGCCAGCCACTTCCTGGCGCGAGATTCTTTGGTGAGGGTTCCCAGGAGTCGGACACCGAAGACGACGCTCCGGTGCCTATGGAGACTACTTCCGCCACCCCCTCCATCACTTCTGCTGTCGCGATTGCTGCTGCTACAACTCCCGCTACTGCCACTAATGCTACCGCTGCTTCTTCTGCTAATCCAGTGACCGTGGCTTCCATCCCCGCCGTCGGCGAATCCTCTCATGCTCCCGAGATACCGACCAACCAAGAGCCCGGTGAGTCTTCTGCTTGACCTACCAATGACAAGTTTCTTCCGCCCTGCGTGGCGTTTGTTCATAACTTTCTTCGGCCGGTGATGGCCTTAAGACTTTAGCCTTTCGAGGCGACTTGCATGACTTAACCGACCCTTCGAGGTCGTGATACTTCTAGCCCTTCGGGGCGTATTTCGCTCTTTGTTTTGCCCGGCCCGTGGGGGTCGGTTTAATGGTAGTTTTTGCCCCTTCGAGGGCTGTTTTCTTTACTTGCTTATGTTTGGTACGTTTGAATGCCGTCGCGATGATTTCCAGGCGCTATCTTTAGGGAAGACGCTCTGCAGTAGCGTCGCGGTTTTACTGGTCGAGCGCGTGCGCGGCTCGCTTAGGCTAGAGGCTAGAAACTTAGCGTCACTTAGCGAGTACTTGATGTGCAAAGAACCCTGCGTTTCGCTAGGCGTTTTCGGGGGTTTCGGGCCGTGACTGGCGCTTTAGTCTATAGATCGTGCGTTGCCAAAAAGACTTAGTGTTGTAGTATGTGAAATATTGCTCACGAATTGGTCATAAACAATAGCAATTGGTCAACATGCCGAGCGAGTCATGCGAATTTCATAAAGTACTCAAACAATCATTTATGCAATATGAATTGGTCCCAAAGTGAGGAAAGTGTCATTCGATACCACAAATACTATCAAAACCATGCAGAAACCAAACAATGTCATCAAATGTCACGCAAGAAGTCAAACAATATCATCAAGTGTCAAGCAAAACCACACACACAAGTCTAAAGGGAATCAGAAGTAATACTGCCGAAGGTGGGTAGCATTCCAGCTTCTGGGGACTTCCCGGCCGCTGGGATCGCGTAGCTGGTATGCCCCCTGGCCGGCGACGCCCGAGATTTGGTAAGGGCTTTCCCAGGACGGAGCTAGTTTCCCGGCACTCTGGTCTTTGGTGTTCTGGAAGACTTTCCGGAGGACCCAGTCCCCTTCTTGGAAAGTCCTTACTCTCACGTTTCTGTTGTAACTCCTGACGACCTGTTGCTGGTGACGCACCATTCGACACCAGGCCTGCTCTCGAACTTCAGTGACCATGTCGAGGTTCCTAGCTATTTCGACGGCATTCTGCTCGCTGGTGAGTAGGCCGTATCTGGCCGTGGGTACCAGGATTTCCGTGGGAATGACCGCTTCACATCCGTAAACCAAGGAGTAGGGGCTTCGGCCCGTGGAGGTTTTAGGAGTGGTACGATCTGCCAATAGGACATACGGTAGCTCATCCGCCCATCGACCCCCGATCTATACTAGCCGCTTCTTGAGGTTGTTGACAAGGATCTTGTTGCTCGACTCTGCTTGCCCGTTGGCCTGGGGTATCGAGGTGTTGACATGACCAAGTCAATATTCCACCCCTTGCAGAAGTCACGGGTTTTCTTGCTAATGAATTGTGATCCATTGTCACACACGATCTCAACGGGGACTCCATACCTGCTCAGAATATTCTTTTTAAGGAAGGCTATCACCTGTTTGTCTTTGATTTCCTTGTACGCCTCCGCTTCGATCCACTTGGAGAAGTAATCGGTAAGAGCCAAGAAATACACTCTCTGCCCAGAAGACGGCGGGAGCTTTTCGACGATATCCATGCCCCACCTCATGAAAGGCCACGGAGTAAGTGTTGGATGTAGGGGCTCGGGTGGCTGGTGCGAGGTAGCCGAATGCCGCTGACAGGCGTCGCATCGTTTGGCGTATTCGATGGCATCCTTTTTTAGCGTCGGCCAATACCAACCATAGCCTAGGATTTTGCTTGCCAAGCTTCTGCCGCCTGTGTGGTTACCGCACTCTCCTTCGAGGATATCCTTCAATATTTTAACGGTCTCAACTTGGGTTGGACATCTCTGAAGGATCCCGCTAGTGGAGTTGTGGAACAGGGTGCCCTCTATGACCGTGAATCTGGCCGCCTTGATTTTGAGGGCCCGTGCCTCCGCTCTATCTTTGGGTAGAATTCCGTCCACAAGCCAAGAAAGGTAAGGTTTCGTCCAAGACTCTTCGGAGTCGTGTGAGGATAGGGACTCCTCTTGGGACGTCTCTCAGGTTTCCCCGGCGGCGACGTCGGTGAGGGTCAAGACAGGCTTCGGGCATTCTTCCGTGGCAGCTAAGGATATGGCAGGTTGAGTGATGTGCAGCAGGGGTATAGCTCGAAATTTCTTATGATCAATGGAGGAAGCTAGGTTGGCTAGTGCATCAGCCTGGGTGTTCTGCTCTCTGGGTACCTGCTCGAAGGTGATGTCCTCAAACTGCCGGCTCAGGGCGCGGACCACCTCGAGGTAAGCGGCCATTCGGCTGTCTTTGGCTGCGTTCTCTCCGGTAACTTGGTTTACGACCAGCAGTGAGTCGCATTTGACGCTCAGCTTCTGGATACAGAGATCTCGTGCTAGTGCTAAGCCGAATACCAGGGCTTCATACTCGGCCTCGTTGTTGGTAGCTTCGAACTCGCACCGGATTGCTTGAGCTATACTATACCCCTTGGACGAGTTCAGTACGACCCCTATGCCCGCTACCCTGACGTTCGACGCTCCGTCGGTGTGTAATGTCCACTCCGGACAGTCGTCTCTGGCGACAGCGGCCACGACCTGATCCGGAGCCGGGCTTTCTAGGGTTGGGCTGAAGTCGGCCACAAAATCGGCTAGTGCTTGTGACTTTATCGCCGTCCGAGGCTCATTGGTGATGTTGAAGCCGCTCAAGTGTATCGCCCATTTGACCATTCTGCCGGTTATCTCAGGCTTGTGCATCACAGTCTTCATCGGGTAATTGGTTTGAACGGCGATGGTGTGCGACTCGAAATACGGCCTTAATTTTTGTGAGCACATGACTAGGGCCAGCACCAATTTTTCCAGCGGGGAGTAGCGGCTCTCGGCAGATAGCAGGGTTTTGCTCACGAAGTACACCTGCAGCTGTTGACCTTCTTCTTCTCTGACCAGAACGCCGCTGACGGCACTTTCTGTTACCGAAAGGTATAACTTCAAGATTTCTCCGGCTTCTGGCTTCGAGAGGAGCAAGGGATTGGCGAAGTAAGCTTTTAGCTCTTTGAATGCTTCCTCATGCCTTGGTTCCCAGGCGAAACTCTTATTCTTTTTCAAGACTTCGTAAAACAGGCGGCACCTTTCTGCCGATCGTGAGATGAATCTACTCACGGCCGCGATCTTGCCGGTCAGTCGCTGAACGTCATTCACGCATCGGGGGGGATCTTAACTTGGCGATGGCTTGTACTTGTTCGGGACTTGCCTCGATCCCCCTTTGCGTGACCATGTAGCCTAGGAACTTTCTTGACCTTACCCCGAATGTGCATTTCGCGGGATTGAGCTTCATGCCGTACTGATCCAAGATGGCGAAAGCTTCTGCCAGGTGGGCAATGTGGTCCGGGGCATGCTTGCTTTTGACGAGCATGTCGTCGATGTAGACTTCCATCGTTCTCCCGATCTGGTCCTGGAACGTTCGGTTTACTAACCGTTGGTAGGTGGCTCTAGCGTTCCGGAGTCCGAAAGGCATGACCTTGTAGCAATACGTCCCCTGGGTGGTGATAAAGGCCGTCTTCTCTTGGTCGCCTTCCTCCATCTTGATCTGATTGTACCCGCTGAAGGCATCCATGAAAGTGAGGAGTCCGTGACCGGCCGTGGCGTCGACCATGGAGTCGATGTGGGGTAGCGGGAAGGAGTCTTTCGGGCATGCTTTGTTCAGGTCAGTGAAGTCTACGCAGACTCTCCACTTCCCGTTTTTCTTGGGGACTACCACCACGTTTGCCAGCCACTCTGGGTACTTGACCTCCTTGATTTTTCCCGTTTCTAGCAGTTTCTTCACTTCATCGTCCACCACCCGGTTTCTCTCTGGCGCGAACTTCCGTCTTTTCTGCCGCACCGGGGGGTGTGTGGGGTCCACGTTCAACTTGTGGGTTATGACCGAAGGGTGAATCCCCACCACGTCGGCGTGGGACCAAGCGAAGGATTTTGTATGTTGCCTCAGGAAAGTTAGGATTGCTGATCGTGTTTCTGGCTCCAAGTTGGATCCGAGCCGGATGGTTTGGCCAGGGTCGGCCGGGTCTAAGGCCACCTCTTCCACTTCTTCTTCGAGTGGATCCGCTCTTGTGTGGACAAAGGGGGCCTCCTGTAATTGCTATGCGGCATTTCCGGCGGACGTCGGCTTTAGAGCCGACTTGTAGCAATCTCGGGCCAGCCGCTGGTCTCCCTTAATTTCTTGCACCCCCCAGGGGGTGGGAAACTTTAGAGCCTGTGGTAGGTGGAGGCGACCGCTCTCATCTCGTGTATCCATGGTCTCCCCATAATGACATTATAGCACGACGGGCACTCCATGACGGCGAAGCGGACCTGGGCATTGATTCCTTTGGCATAAGTGGGAAGCAAGATGTCTCCCAGGGTGTGCTTCACTTCTCCACTGAAGCCTACCAAAGGGACAGGATTCCTGTCGAGATCGCTTTCGGACAAGCCCATGCCCTTCAAGCCATCCAGAGTCATCAGATCAGTGGAACTTCCGGTGTCGATAAGCACTCTCTTCATCATGACATTGCCAATGTGGAGGGATATCACAAGTCCGTCGTGATGTGGCCCGACTAATCCCCCCATGTCGGCGTCGTCAAAAGTTATGGGCGCGTTCATCCAAGCCTCATCGGGGCGGCTAGGCCCGACCGTTTTTTCAAAATTATCTTCTCGCGCGCGACGCTTAGCCGCGGAGTAGGTGAGGCCGCAAACGTCCGACCCCCCCGAGATGACGTTGACGACTCGGTCGTGGGGAGGGGATGGAGTTTTGGCTGATCCTGGCTCGGGTACCCCTGCTAATCCTCGCGGTATTCGGGCGTTTGGGGCTACTTCCGAAATCAGGCCGCGGGCTATTAGGAAAGCTATCTCTCTCCTCAAGATGCTGCAGTCATTGGTGAGATGGCCTGGACCGTCGTGGAAGTGGCACCAGTTTTTAGCGGTGGCCTCCGTCTTGTTACTCTCTATCTTCCGGGGCCAGCGGATCAGTTTCCCGAGCCTGCTCAGATTTCTGACTAGTTCAGCAGGGGACAGTCCTAGTTGGAGCTTGTCTAGTGATGGCGGATCGGGCTTATCTCTACTGGCGTCTGCCGTTTCCGGCGCTGCCACATTTACCGAGGGTGGTGCGTGGTAAGGTTGAGCTCGACGTTCTCGCCGGTTGTCATGCTGAGTCTTCTTTTCGACGCAGTCCCAGACTGTGACCCTGGAGCGTAGCCGGCGGTCTTCTTCTAACCGGATGTGAGCTAGGGCCTTGGACTGCACGTCCTCGAAAGTGTAGCACGGGAACTTTGTGAGTTCGGCGTACAGATCACCGTCTGGTAAGACCCCCTGCCTGAATGCTTCTATGGCTTCTCGGCGTCGCACAAGGGAATATTCACCTTTTCCCGATTGGATCGATCCAGGAAGTCGCGGGTCAGCTCATTGGCCTCCTGCCGGATTCGGTAGAGATCGCTGGAGCGTTTTTCAAACTTGCGACTGCTGGCGAATTGTGCTCGAAACGAGTCTACCAAGTGTGCGAAGGAGGTGATACTTCCCCTCGGGAGGCTTAAGAACCACTTCAGGGCGGGGCCAGTGAGGGTCGTGGCGAACCCTTTGGCCATCAGAGGCGCTTTCGAGTGGGACGGGATTGAACTGGTCATCATCCGTTGCTTATAGATTGCGACATGGTCATCAGGGTCGGCAGTGCCGTCATAGGGAGTCATCGTGGGAACGATGAACTTCTTAGGGATGGGCTCTTGAGCGATACGGGATACGAACGGAGACTCATCGTACCCGTCGTAGGACTCTTTCTCTAGAGGCTTGGGCATGCCAGGGATACGGGCGATTTGCTCTGCGAAAGCCTTCAGGTGCTCTTGGGACCTCCCGGCGCACGGTTACACTCAGTGGGCGTCTCCTTTCGGGATCTTCCTCCTCCTTGTCGTCATCTCACGCGAACTGGGGATGTGGGGTACGAGGAGTAGGTTCAGGCTGTAGGGGATTAGGCGGCTGTTGGGGGATCGAGGGCTGCCAATTCGTTGGCGTCGGGATCGGTGGTGCCCCAGGCAAGGTAACTGCGGGGGTAACCCTGTCGTCATGATCCCCGCCCTACGGCCCTCGTGAGGACCCTTCGCCGCCGTTAAGATTGAGATTGATGGCTATTCCCTCGGCTTCGCGGTTCATCCGCGGGCGCGAGCCACGCGCGGCGGTTGTCTGCAGTTGAGCGCGCAGTCGGTTGGTCTCGCTAGCGATACGAGAGTTCTCCTCCAGCATCCGAGAGTTCTCGGTAGCGATGCGACCTACAGTGGCTTGGAAGCTGTCGCGCTGGTCTTGCATCTCCTTCTAGAGGTCGAGGATCCTCTGGGAGAGGGTGGCCATCTCGTCCTGGCGATTGGCGGCTGGAGGATCTTCTGGGTTCAAGGGATCCTCAGGCTCGATCTCAGGGTCGGCGCCGTTCGAGCGGTCATCGGCTAGCGCTTCTTGGAAGGCTTGATCGGATCCTGACATGCTAGTAACTGGGAGATCGTGGCGACAGCTGCCGGAAAGGTTAAAAACTCTACAGATCGTAGCCCCACGGTGGGCGACAAATTGTTTTGGGTGAAAAACGATGCTTGTTCAAACACCCTAGTTTGAGGTTACGATTGAGAGCTTTTGGACGTGAAAGACGATTGAATGATAACTAGAAAAATAAGATCAAAGATTCGGCAAATAGGCTTTATTGATTGCTAATCAATTTCGAATTACAGGTGTGCATATTTCAGATAGGATATCCTTTTTTTCTGTTGCTAAAATCTATCTTATATCTAATGATCGGCGTCGTCGCGGATGGATCGTGGGTGAGCTACTGGATTCCGAGATCTCCGGCCTCCTTCTCTCGCCTGCTACCGAAAGCTCGCTCCCGCTCCCGGACTCTTCGGACATTAGTTCCAACGGACCCCCTTTCAAGGATGGGCTTTAACCAACCTGGCTAATCGGGCCTTTTCCGCTATCGTGGGCTTTTTATAATATGGGCCCGTACCCAGGGAGAAACAAGGCTCAACACATTCCATTGATATCTGTTTACCTGATACATCTGCAGAGGGTATGGAAGTTGGAGACATACCCAAAAGTAAAGAACTTTCTTTGGAAAATTGATAAACTGATTACCTACTAAACAAAGGCTTATTGAAAAACATGTTGTTGTACCTCAAGGTTGTCCCATGTGTAATGCCACGCATGAAGATTCCATACATCTGATGTTGGAATGCCCACATACCTTGGAAATAATAAAAAGCATAAATGTTAACACTGAATGTGTACTTAGAGGATATACTCCATCATGAATGAACCCTCGAATGATGTTATTCGAACTAAAAAGTATGCTAAAGGAAAAAGAGATTATTGAACTAGCAGTGGCTTGGTGGGGAATTTGGCACCAGAGAAATAAATTACTATTTCAGCAAACACCATATGACATAATTCCAAACCTTAGTCTTTACATCCGTAACCACCTGACACAACGGAAACAAGCGAGAGAATGGAATGAGGATGAAGAGAGCAGTCCGAGTAAGGGCATCTGGACTAGAGGTCGCCCACAAAAGAAACCACAATTTTGGAAGAAACCGCGTCATAGTTATGTAAAACTTAATTTCGATGGATATAAGCTTAGCAATGGGAATGCATCGGGTGGATCCATTTTAAGAGATGACACTGGAAAACCAATTGACGGGTCAGTCAGAATATATGGAAAAGTGTCGATTCTAATGGCGGAAACCATGACATTGTAGGATGGGCTAGAGAAGGCTAAACGGATGAATATAAGACGATTGGAGGTTGAAGGGACAAATTCGCTGCCCATGGGAAATAGAAAGAATTATTTCAGACATTCTCGTATCACTTAGAGGATTCGAGTTAGTCCGTATTCATCATGAGAGTAGGCAATGTAACTCTGTGGCTGACAAAATGGCATTTCTGGGCCACAGTCTCTCATGGGAATTCATTTGGAATCATCATGAGCTTTTAGCTCTCATCCGAAAGGATGCTAAAGGAATCCCGCCCTGAGGTGGGGTCCTAATTCTCACTAGGGTTGCTCAACGGGTCGACCCGACCCGACCCGTAACCCGGATTACGGGTCGACCCGAAGGCCCGTAATCTTAAAAAATTCGACCCACAACCCGACCCGTAACTTGTTACGGGTCGGGTTACGGGTGACTTGTTTGACCCGTTTGAGCGGGTCAAACTGGTCAAAATCAGTCAAGGGTGAGCGAAGATGGTCGAGAGCCGAGAGAGAAGGGAAGCCGCAGACAGAGAAGGGAATCCGGCCGGGAGTTGAGGAGGGAAGGGAAGCCGGCCAGGAGAGAAGGGCAGCCGGCGGACAGAGGAGGGAAGCGAACGAGGAGAGGAGGGAAGTCGACGGAGGTTGTCGGACGATTGGACAAGCGAAGACGACGGCAAGGAGTCGATGACGAATCGGCGAGGAAGAGAGGATGGCCAGCGGAGAGAGAAGGACAGCCAGCGGAGGCTGTCGGACAACGAAACTCGAGGGCGGCGAGAGATGGTAACCCGGAGGCGAGTGGAGGACGAATGAAGGAGCGAATCGGGGGAGGACTGGAGGAGCGAGGACGAGTGACGCTGAGCGAGGAGGAGATCAAGCCAAGCAGCCCCGGAGAGGAGGAGCCATGTTGAGCGGTGCTGATGGACAAGGAGATTTAGGGTTGAGAAGGGAAGCACGATGAATTGGAATTCTGGGAAGTGGGAAGACAATAAAGTTGGTAGACCAAAAAAAAATTAACAATTAAATTAATTTACGGTTCTTACGGGTCGACCCGTAACCCGACGGGTCGACCTGTACCCGACCCGTAACCCGTAATCTTTGAAAACTATGGACCGTGACCCGAACCGTAATATACGGGTCGGTCCGGTCCGGGTTACGGGTCACCCAGACCGCTGAGCATCCCTAATTCTCACTGCTTCAAAAAAAAAATCTTGTGGGTTTGATAAACTGAAATGGTGTCTGAATGCTATATTATTTGGTTTCAAATTATCACTGTGCTATATTTGCCTACATGAAAGTTGTTCGCAGGATTAACGATGTCCGATCATGTTGATGTTGAGCCATCCATGTTAAACAAAGGCTTTGCTTGGGAGGCAACCCAAGGATAGTTAGGCTTTGATTTGGAGACTAATGTGTAGGTATGAGGTTCGAAAGGACGTTTCTGGTGTGAAACCGTGCACGCGGCAGCCATACCATGCACGTGGTAGAGCACCAGAACCCACCCTGACGTACAGGTACTAGAACCCCGCACACGTCCCTTGGGTCGCACGCGCGGTTGGTGGTGTTTTGCTCCTGTAAAAGTTGAAAAAAAATCCGAAAAAAAAGAGTCGACTTCTATCTTCTATCTTCTTTTATCATTCTATCTTTTCCATCTTCTATCTTTACCATCCTCTTCTATATATTCTTTCCATTCCCTTTGGAGTTTTGTTTGTTGGCTTAGTAAAATATTCAAGTATGGTGGAGCTTTGTTCTTGCCCGTTTTTGTACTTCATTGGTCATGAAGATTGAGGCTGGAGTTTGAAAATTCTCAAGTCCCAAGAGTCGAGACGAGCCCCGAAAACCAGAGTTGTGTTCATGGAGTGTTTGCGTTCGTAGTCGCCCAGGACCGCGCGCGCCCTTCCTATGCCACGCACACGGTTTATGCCCAGAAGTTACAATTTGCTCTCGGCGACCAATCCGCGCTCGCGCCACAATCATCGCTCGCGCAGTTCGCCTGCAGACCGGTAATTCCGAAGCTTTTTGTCCATTCTTTGTACAGCTTTGAAGAGTTCTTCCATTCCACCCCTCTTCTTCGTATGTGAGTCTTCTGATATACCTTCTTACTGACTTCTATCCTTGCTCTTAGCTTCATTGAGGATAATGAAGGATTTAAGTATGGGAAATGCTTATCCTAGTTACAGTAGTTAGTTGTTTTTGCTTCAATTTGCTTCAATCTTTGAGAATTTTCTTCTTTTCATGGAGCACTTGTGCTATCATTTTTGCATAATACAGAGGGAAGAAATATAAAAAGCTATAAAAATTTGAAAAAAGGCATATTAAATCTTGGGAAGTCGAAAACCCGTAAGGGCGGCTCAGGTAATAAGGAGGTAACTTGGACCACATTAGGTTAGGGTAATATGAGGTTCATGTGTGATTGTGAGTTTTTATGAGCACATCTATTAAATAATTGAATGAGCAGTTAGGTGAAAACTTGAAAGGGCACCCAAGCAGAATTGAGTGGAAAAATTCGAGTGTTTTAAGATCATTCTTGCTTGGGGACTTTGGGATTGATTGTAGATTTGGGTAGGTCACATAGGTGCTCTACACTCTTTAGAGCTTGAGTGTCATATCTTGTATAGGTGAGGTGTGTGCTTGATCTTATTGTTTCGTGATCACTTATTATTATTATTTTGGGTTCGGGTTGAGAGTTGAGTGTTTTTGTCTTCCCACATATTTGTTGGATCGTGGATGTTAGTAGTCAAGGTAGGGACTTTCTTTAGGAGAGTCCCTTGGCAGCGGAAATAAAAGATACTTAAGCAGGTAAAGGAAGCAAGATAAGGACTTAATGATTTATAGAGGAACCCCACTAAGACCAAGTAGTGTTATGGGTAAACCTCTACTTTCGTGGTGGATTTTCGAATAGCCTTCCTTATCTTATTAGAGGGAGTCCTTACAGAGTACAACGCGAGCTTTACAATTCTCTTAAGAGTCCTTCCTTACCCTCACTAGTAAACGCTCCTTTAAGCCTAACACAATAACCTGAAACTCTTCTTATAAGGATGCTAAACCTAACGTCTCTCACGAAGTGTGAGAGACAACCTTCCTTTCTTTCTTTGAGACAAGTTTGTGTTTGTTTGTTGGAATTCTTCTTCCGATTCAAGCTCACTCAATCTCTTGTTCTTGAGTTCGTTCTTGAGTTCTTGAATGCTTCGGGAGAGAGCTCGGGAGAAGTCACATCACTACAAATGACCCATGGGGGTATTTATAGTGATGGTAAGAGGGTTCCTTTCCTAGGACCCTTTTACCCTTGGGCATCCTCAGAGATCTGCTCAGATCGTGCCGCTTCCTTTCAACGGCTCAATTTGCATCAAGGGAGAGTCAACTCTTTCGTTGCTAGGGAAGCTTCCAGGTGCTCAGGGGACCATCTTTTGGATAGCGACTTCTTTGGAAGTATGCACACGTTCCCAGACAAAGGAAACTTCCTTTTGAGGACTACGGCCGATTGTGATGTAATTATCTTGGGGCGGCCTTATTTGAATTTGAACTTCTTGGCAATTTTGGCGCTCGTCCATACTCGATAAGGACGATGTCCTGATCTTGTAGGAACTCCATTCTTGTTCTCTTTGGATCTTCAGATGAGGTGTGTCCCTATACCCTAGGGACTCTCATTCACTTGTTGTCCTTTTCACTCATAAGCGTCCTTGGGACCTTTTCTAAGATAAACACTTGGACAAACATTAGATAGAATTGAGTTTGTCATTATCAAAACTAGGGACTATCACTATTGGTAGGATATTAAGAGCAGGCGTCCTTAGTATCGTCCCAACACTATTTTTTGAGATCTTTGATGTGTTGTCTTGTTATATTTAGTTTGAGCTTACTCGAGGACGAGCAAAATCTAAGTATGTTGGAATTTGATATACTCTATTTAGTATAGGTTAACTCTTGTATTTTAGGGCCTTACTGAGTGTTCTAGGTTAGTCTTTTGTGCTTAATTGTAATATGAAGACCTAAGACACAAGGATTCAAGATACGAGAGTTTTTGAGACAAGATCCCGAAGTAAAGTCACATTCTACTAAAGAACCACGGGCGCGGTGCATGGGCCGTGGGCGGATGAGTGGCAGAGACATATTTTTATCTTTTGAAGGCAGCGAGCCTGGATATACCGGCGCGTGCGCGGTAGAAGTAGTTTAAGAAGCCTTTGACCTGACGTTGACCGCGAGCGCAGAACATCTTTCCTCTATATTTTGTAGTTCGGTTGGCATGTCTTCCGACTACTATTTAAGTAGAGGTAGTTCCTTAGGTTTCCATCACCTTAAATTCCTTCATTTCAGTTACTTGTTTAGTTTTTATTATGGAGTGCTAAATCCCTCTTGGGGGATTATTTATGAACTTTTGATGCATTATTGATGAATTCGTGAAGTTCTGGTACAATTTCTTACCTTGATTATATCTCTTGTCTTTATGCTTAATTTTCTTGAGCTTTGCATGATTCTTTGAGCCTGATCACTTGATTGAATTATCTTAATTCTATCGTTTAAATTTATTTGTTTCAATGTTGTTGGGACGCTATCAAGGACGCCTGCGTACTTGGTAGTGTGCCTACACAAACCGTCCCTTAGTTTTGATATGACAAACTCACTTTGATTCTAATAAATTTACCCAAGTGTTCAGGAACGCCAAATGACAAAGGACAACAAGTGTGTGAGCGTTCCCTAGGCTTAGGGACGCCAGCTAACAGGAAGTAAGGACCTGCAAGAGACTACTTGAGCAAGGACGGAGTCCCAAGCAAGTAGGAACGCAAAGCAAGCGTCCTTACTCTCTAGCCGACAGGATGACATCACTCGACAACATTTGATCATCCAAGGACACGTGGAGACCGATCCTGTAGCGGAGTCCAACACTACGTGGCGGACGATCCTGTTGCAAAGTTCATCAACACGTGGCGGCAGATCCTGTAGCGGAGTTCATCACACACAGCTGGATACAGGAAGCTTCCTCATCACCGCCCTTCTACGTGAAGGAAGATCCTGTAGCCATGTCCACGAAGGGCATGATCATCAGAAGAGAAAGACGCCCTTCCCCAAGTCCTATAAATAGCCCAAGGCATTTATTGTGACGTTAACGCTTTCAGAGAATATTCAGAGAGAATCAGAGGAAAGCGACTCACTCAAGAACACGAAGAACGAGCTCAAGAACTCAAGAACAGTGCTAGACTTGTGCTAGATCGAGTGAGAATTGTAACCCAAAATCACAACTTGTTTGTACTCAGAAAAACCCAAAAAAAAAAAGAGAGAGTCCTACGACGTACGGTAGGACGTAGGGATAGAGTCCTTTATAAAATTTAAACTCGCTTAAGTTGTAGGCTTAGAGGAGTCCTTTACTAGTGGACTTAGGAAGAAAAGCTAAGTGCTAGAGAACTGTAAAGACTCGCCAGTACAACTGTAAGGACGTTTAATATAAAGGAAAAGCTATTCAAAAATCCTCCAATGAGGTAGAGGTTTACACTCAAGGACTACTTGGTCTTGAGTGGTTCCTCTATAATTCACTGCGTTCACTTTTACTTGTTTACTATTTTATTCCACTGCATAACTGAAGGACACCCCTACCCCTCGTAGGGACGCCTAACCAAAGGACGCCTTTACTTAAGTAAAGGACGTCCCCAAGTTTTACTAACGATATAACAATTGGTATCAGAGTAGGCGCTCTAGATTTTGTTGAGTTGCAGGTAAAAGATGGACATGGAACCTATTGGAATCTCTTTTGTGAAGCCTCCGCGCCTAATGGACGGCAACTTCAACCGCTGGAAGATCAGATTTGAAAGTTTCTGTAGGAGCCAGAATTATCAATGCTGGAAGGTTATCATGAAGGGTGACCTCAAAGTCCCTGCTGACAAAGCTAACAAAGAGGACGAGTGGGGTCCTGATGAATTCAAGCTGATGGAAACAAATGCTAAGGCAATATGCTTCCTTGAAGCGTCCCTTTGTGAAAGGGACGCCACCAGAGTTAGCAATTTGGCAACAGCCAAGCTACAATGGGAGGCTCTTGAAAAATTTCATGTAGGAGCCACTGATATGAAGGAGGACGTTCAACTGCAAATCAAAAGAGAGTTTTATGCCATCAGAATGCTGCCAAATGAAACGGTCAATGACTATTCCTATCGTTTTGAAGCGCTTGTCACCAAGATGAGAAACTTGGGCGTCCCAGAAGCTGAAGTCTCAATGAGGAACAGAGTTCAAGTAGTTATCGATGGCTTGACTGGAATCTGGAACTTTGATAGAACAACATTCAAAGAGAATACAGCCAACAAGACGCTTGATATGGAAGAAATCTATGGGAAGCTGAGGCAGTATGAAGCAAGAAAGAACTCTGACATGGCTGAGCTAGGACGGAATCCACAAACAGACCTTGCTTTGGCATCAACCACACCAGAGTACGCTGAGTATTTGCATCGCCAAAGAGAACTTTCTTTGATGGTGGAAGCCAACAAGAATAAGAATCGTTAAAAGATGCGCGTCCAAGCGTTAAAAGAAAAGGAAAGCAAGTCAAAGGAAGAACTTGATGAAGAGGAAGAACTTGCTCTTTTACACAAGGCTCTCCGTATCTATGGTAAAAGGAGCAAACACTTCAACAAACACAAGATGCCCTACAAGAAGGAAAGTCCCAAGTACATAGAGGCTGAAATGAAGGAATTCACTTGCTACAAATGTAACAAGAAAGGACATTTTGCCAAGAAGTGTACTACGGGAATGTCATCAAAGGATATGAAGACAAAAGCTCTCTTTGGAGCGTGCTCAGCTGCATGGGATAATGTTAGTTCTGATGATGAAGAACCTGATGAACAGGCGGCGTACATAGCTATTGAGGACGCCTCAGAAACTGATGAACATGTGGCATACATGGCTATGGAGGACGCCTCAGTTGTTGAAGAGGACGTCTCAGAGAAGGAACCAGAGGTAACACATGAATCCATGATGAATTTCTAAGAAAGATGTTCAAAATCAAAGCTTATCAAACTCATTGGTAAAATCATGGAAGAAAGTCTTGCAATGAAACAAAGAATGGATGAACTTGAAACTGAAAATATTATGGTTGAATGTGAGAACTGTGCTACAGTGTCTTCGCAACTAGAGTCCTCATGTGAAGAAAACAAATCCCTAAAAATTGAAGTGATGTGTCTTAAACTAGAGAACGCTAAGCTTAGGGAAGAAGTGAAAGTGTTAGGAAAGAAATTTATCATTGAGGAAGTTAGACCAATGGTTTTTGTCCCAGCCAAGAGAGGACTAGGTTATGAGTCTGACACTAGGAACTCTCTACCTAGCAACTTTGAGGCAAGCAAAACTTCAAAACTTGAACTTGAAAGGGAGAAAACCAAGAATCTTCTTGAGAGAATTAGAGTCCTCGAGAGTGGAGACAAGATATGACAAACTCACTTTGATTCTAATAAAGTTGTCCAAGTGTTCAGGAACGCCAGTGACCAAAAGGACAACAAGTGTGTATGGGCGTCCCATAAGCTTAGGGACGCTAGCTAACAGGAAGTAAGGACCAGCTAGAGACTACTTGAGCAAGGACGGAGTCCCAAGCAAGTAGGAACGCAAGAAAGGAGTCCTTACTCACTAGCCGACAGGATGACATCACTCGACAATGTTTGATCATCCAAGGACACGTGGAGACCGATCCTGTAGCGGAGTCCAACACTACGTGGCGGACGATCCTGTTGCAGATTCCATCAACACGTGACGGTCGATCCTGTAGCGGAGTCCATCATACACAGCTGGATACAGGAAGCTTCCTCATCACCGCCCTACTACGTGGAGGAAGATCCTATAGCCACGTCCATGAAGGGCATGATCGTCCCAGAGAAAAGACGCCCTTCCCCAAGTCCTATAAATAGCCCCAAGGCATTTATTGTGACGTTAACGCTTTCAGGAATATTCAGAGAGAATCAGAAGAAAGCGACTCACTCAAGAACACGAAGAACTAACTCAAGAACTCAAGAACAGTACTAGAACTTGTGTTAGATCGAGTGAGACTTGTACCCAAATCACAAAAACAGTTTGTAACAGAAAAACCAAAAAGAGAGAGAGAGAGAGAGAGTTCTGCGAAGTAGGCTTAAAGGAGTTCTTTACAAGTGAACTTAGGGAAAAGCTAAGTGTCAGAGAACTGTAAAGGCTCACCAGTACAACTGTAAGAACGTTCAATAGAAAGGAAAGAACTATTCAAAAATCCTCCAAGGAGGTAGAGGTTTACACTCAAGGACTACTTGGTCTTGAGTGGTTCCTCTATAATTCACTGCGTTCATCTATTATCTGTTTAGTACTTAATTTCCGCTGCATTACTCAAGGACGCCCTTACTCCTCGTAGGGACGCCTAACCAAAGGACGCCTTTACCAAAGTAAAGGACGTCCCTCAGTACTAACGATCCAACAATTGGTATCAGAGCGGGCGCTAGATTCTTACTGAGTTGCAGGTGAAGATGGACATGGAACCCATTGGAATCTCTTTTGTGAAGCCTCCGCGGCTGACGGACGGCAACTTCAACCGTTGGAAGACAAGGTTTAAGAATTTCTGCAGAAGTCAAAATTATCAATGCTGGAAGGTCATTATGAAGGGAGATCTCAAAGTTCCCGCTGACAAAGCTGATAAGGAGGACGAGTGGGGTCCTGATGAGTTTAAGTTGATGGAAACCAACGCAAAGGCTATTTGCTTCCTTCAAGCGTCCTTATGCGAAAGGGACGCTACTCGAGTTAGCAACTTGCCAACAGCGAAACAACAGTGGGAAGCTCTTGAGAAGTTCCATGTGGGAACCGCTGAAATGAAGGAGGACATCCAGCTGAAAATCAAGAAGGAGTTCTATGCTTTCAGCATGCTGCCAAATGAAACGGTGAACGACTACTCATACCGTTTTGAAGCCCTTGTCACCAAGATGAGGAACATGGGCATTCCAGAAACAGAAATATCCATGAGGAATAGAGTTCAAGTGGTCATTGATGGTTTGACCGGAGTCTGGAACTTTGACAGGACAACGTTCAAAGAGAATACAGCCAACAAAACTCTAGATATAGAAGAAATCTATGGGAAGCTCAGGCAGTACGAAGAAAGAAGGATCTCTGACATGGCTAAACTTGGACAGAATCCTCAAACTGATCTTGCTTTAGCGTCCACAATACCAGAGTACATTGAGTACCTTCATCGTCAATAAGAAATCTCCTTAATGGTGGAAGCCAATAAGAATGAGAATCGTGAAAGGATTCGTGTTCAAGCTTTAAAAGAGAAAGAAAGCAAGACTAAGGAACAGCTTGAAGAAGAGGAAGGACTTGTTCTCTTCAACAAAGTTCTGCGTTCTTTTGGCAAAAGAAACAAACAATTCAACAAACATAAGATGCCTTACAAGAAGGAGAGTCCCAAGTATACTGAGGCGGAGATGAAAGAACTTACTTGTTATAAATGTAACAAGAAAGGACACTTTGCCAAAAGGTGTACAACGGGAATGTCTGCAAAAGAAATGAAGACAAAAGCACTCATCGGAGCGTTCGCATCTGCATGGGATAATGGTAGTTCTTCCGATGATGATGATGATGATGAACCTGATAAGCAAGTAGCGTACATGACCATGGAGGACGCCACAGTTGTTGAGGAGGACACTTCGAAATCTGAAAATGAGGTAACCCGTGAGTCTATGATGAGTCCTTAGAAAATTGTTCTAAATCCAAGCTCATTAAACTTATTGGAAGAATCATGGAAGAAAGTGTTATCATGCAACATAGAATGGATGAACTTGAACTTGAAAATGAAAATATTGTGGTTGAATGCGAAAACTGTAGTTCTATGACCATTCAACTAGAGTCCTCATGTGAAGAAACTAAGTCCCTAAAAACTGAAATCATGTGTCTCAAACTTGAGAACGCTAAGCTTAGGGAAGAAGTGAAAGTGATGGGTAAGAGTCCCATAGTTGAAGAAGTGAGACCAATGGTCTTTGTCCCAGCTAAGAGAGGTCTAGGTTATGAATCTGACACTAAGAACTCTCTTCCTAGTAACTTTGAGGCAAGTAAAACTTCAGAACTTGAACTTGAAAGGGAGAAAACCAAAAATCTTCTTGAAAGAATTAGAGTTCTAGAGAGTGGAGAATTAGGAAAGGAAGACTACTACACTAACTCCACAAGTCATAAGATTTACAAGAAGATTGCTAAATGGGACGGTTCAAAAGTTTGTAATCCTCAAAAGATGAAAGAAAACAAGATCCAGCGTCCCAATAAGAAGTACTATCTCGGTACTTACTATAGGACGTGCTGGTACTGTGGACAAGGAGATCATTTCAAATATGATTGTTTAAAACTAAAGGAAGATGTTGAAAATGGAAAAGCTGCTAGGACTAACAATGAAAATACTGAGTCCGTTCCTAAGGCTAATCCTAGGCGTTCTAGACGCTCTAGGAACTCTTTCCGCAAGCATGCTATCTCAAATGATGTGAATATTAATGACTACATGCCAGAACCAGAGTTCTATTTCTGTAACGAACCAGGTAAGGAACACCTTGCCTGGGTCGCCAAACACTAACTTTGTTATGGCAGGTGGAAGTGAGGGGACGCCCATGGATCATTGACAGCGGCGCCTCAAATCATATGACAGGAAGCCAGATCCATCTCACTTCTATCCAAAGTAGTGCCACGGGAGGAACTGTCTCGTTTGGCAACAAGGGCAAAGGAAAGATCAAAGGAACGGGAACTGCTATTCTCAACCCGTCCATCAAAGCAACAAATGTTAGTCTTGTTGAAGGACTTGGCTTCAATCTTCTTAGCGTCTCCCAAATGTGTGATCAAGGTGAAAATCTAGTCACATTTGACTCAAAGGAGTGCCTAGTCATCAACAAGAAATCAAACAAAGTCGTTCTCAAAGGAGTACGCCAGTTTAATGTCTATATCTTTAACCAGGAGTTCAAGCCTAAATCAGAGTTGTGTCTATCTGCTTCAAAGGAGGACACTGATCTCTGGCATCGCCGACTTGGCCATGCTGGACCAAGCACAATCCTCAAGCTACACCAGCGAAATCTTGTGAAAGGACTTCCCCGAATTGATACTGAGAAAGTTGAACAGTGTGAAGCCTGTATTAAAGGGAAGCAAACAAGAACGTCCTTCAAATCCAAGAACGAAGTAAGCACAAAGAAGCCTTTGGAACTGCTCCATATGGATCTTTGCGGACCAATGAAGACGTTGAGCTACGGTGGAAAGAGGTACATTTACGTTCTTATAGATGATTTTTCTCGATTCACTTGGGTTCTTTTCTTGGTGTCAAAAGCAGATTGTTTCAATGCGTTCAAAGTCTTCATCAAACAAGTGGAAGTTGCCCTTGAGACGCCTCTCAAAGCCATAAGATCAGACCATGGAACGGAGTTCCAAAATTCAGAGTTCCTGGCCTACTGCGATCAACATGGAGTCTTTCACAACTTCTCAGCTCCAAGGACTCCTCAACAAAATGGAGTTGTGGAAAGGAAGAATAGGACGCTAGAGGATATGGCAAGAACTATGCTCTTGGCTAATAGCGTTCCCAAGTACTTCTGGGCGGAAGCTATTGCTACAGCATGTTACATCATCAATCGTGCCATGATACGTCCTTTGCTAAAGAAGACGTCTTATGAGTTGTTGCATGGAAGGAAGCCTCGTATTGACTATCTCAGAGTTTTTGGATGCAAGTGTTTCGTTCACAACAATGATAAAGAAAAACTTGGAAAATTTGATGCAAGGAGTGATGAAGCCATATTCCTTGGGTACTCTCTTACCAGCAAAGCATATAGAGTTTTGAACAAAAGGACTCTAAAGCTTGAGGAGAGTATTCATGTTGTGTTCAAAGAAAGCTCTTCTCACAAAGAAAAACCAAGTAAGAAAGAACGCTCTTCTTCACAACAACAAGACGACTCTGAAGATGAAACTGAAGATTGGACTTCTGGAAAATACTATGTCTCTAAGGACGCATCTCCAAATCCTGGAGAAGTCTCAGTGGACGCTCCCAGTGTTGTTCAAGGAGTTCCCTCTCGTAGTGAATCCCCAGTTCAACAAGATTTAGCTGAATCAAGTCAACAAGGCGAGCAACGTCAATGTGTGGACGCTCTCTCTGAGGGGGAACACATTGAGGACGATGCTCAAAGTGGTAGTGATGATTCTGATGAAGACATTGATCCAAGGTTTGCTCAGGTGTTTCAAAGGGAGTCCCGCTTCTCTAGGGACCATCCAACTTCTCAAATTGTTTCTGATCCTTCTCAAGGAGTTCAAACAAGGTCAGCCGCAAGCAAGACCCAGAGTAAAAATTTAGCTTTCTGTGCTTTCAATGCCTTTGTCTCTATGGTAGAACCAAAGAATATTAAAGAAGCACTCCAGGACGCTGACTGGATTCAAGCGATGCAAGAAGAACTCAATCAGTTTGAAAGGAACAAAGTTTGGACTCTCGTCCCTCGTCCCAAAGGCAAAAATATCATAGGGACGCGATGGGTGTTCAGAAATAAGCTTGATGAGAGTGGACGTGTGTCAAGAAACAAGGAAAGACTGGTGGCTCAAGGATTCAAGCAAGAGGAAGGCATAGACTATGATGAGACCTTTGTTCCTGTTGATAGAATTGAAGCCGTTCGTCTCCTCATTGCCTTCGCCGCTCACAAAGGATTCAAGTTATTTCAGATGGACGTCAAGACTGCCTTTCTCAATGGAAAGCTAAAGGAGGAAGTGTATGTTGCTCAGCCGCCTGGCTTCGAGGACGCCTCTCACCCAGATCACGTGTACTACTTGGACAAAGCACTCTATGGACTCAAGCAAGCCCCTCGTGCATGGTACGACAGGTTTGCGTCCTTTCTTTTGTCTCATGGGTACACTAGAGGTTCAATTGATAAAACTTTGTTCATAAAGAAAGTTTACAAGGACATTTTAATTGCCCAAGTCTATGTTGATGATATAGTCTTTGGTAGTACTAACATGAAGCTTGTAGATGAGCTCAAGTCCTTAATGAGTAGTGAGTTTGAGATGTCCCTCATTGGAGAACTCAATTTCTTCTTGGGACTTCAAATCAATCAACTCAAGGAAGGGACGCGCATTCACCAACAAAAATATGTCCGTGAAATGCTTGAGAAGTACGGAATGAACACGTCCAAACCTGTTGCAACCCCTTGCTCTCCAAACTCGCGTCTTTACGCAGATGAACAGGGAAAGGACGTTGATCAAAAGCTGTACAGAGGAATGATTGGTTCTTTGCTCTACTTGACCGCAAGCCGTCCCGACATTATGTTTGCCGTTGGTACCCCAGGAAAAGGATCTTTCGCGACCTAAAAGGACACGACGATCTTTGCCTTTGGTACCCCAGGAAGACGTCCTTCAAGCTAGTTGGCTACTCGGACGCTGATTATGCTGGTCATGTGATTGATAGAAAAAGCACTTCAGGAATGGCACAGTTCCTTGGTTCATGCTTAGTCTCTTGGGGATCTAAGAAACAGAACTCTGTGGCGCTTTCAACTGCGGAAGCCGAGTACGTTGCTGCTGCCTCGTGCTGTTCACAAGTTATCTGGATCAAATATCAACTAGAGGACTACGGTATCAATCTTGAAACTATTCCCATTCGTTGTGATAACACAAGTGCTATTGAAATTTCTAAGAATCCTGTTTTTCATTCACGCACAAAGCATATTCATATAAGGCATCATTTCTTGCGTGATAATGTTGAACTAGGACTCATTAGTATGGAGCATGTAAGGACTGAAGACCAAATAGTTGATATTTTCACTAAGGCACTTGATAGACGTCCCTATGAGCATCTAAGGCTGCTCTTGGGGATGATAACTTTTAAGTAGCAAGTCCCGTTCTACTATTCCCTCAATGATTGGCTATGTTTTGTAGATTCTAAGTGTTTAAGAACTATTATGCATTAAATTCATCTTTGCAAGAACGCTAGTCTAAAACTTCATGTGTTTGCTACTTTGGAACGCCATTCAAATTTTCTCTATTTTATCTTGAAAAGAGTATCCCTGATCACCCAACCCTCATTATAAGCCGAAATGATGGGAACTCTAAGCTTACCCTAGCCGAGAACTCCGCAAAAGCGTCCTATGAGCTTCATATTTTCTTTTACGGGACGTACTTGCTTTGTTCTCAACTGGTTCGAAAGGTGATCACAAGGACGGTAAATTGGTCGTTGGTTTGCTTGAAGAGGTAAAATTTTGCTATGTATGAGAGAACGCTCAGTGTTTGTTGGAGAGAACGCCAGTTCAGTTTTGAGGAGAAGTTGAAGAGTCAGAAATTTGAACTTTTGAAAGTGTGAACAGTGACCGTTGCTTTTGCTCAAATCTTAAGGGGGACGTTTTGCCACGTGTCGCACAGTAAACAGTGGTAATTACCGTTTGTGCCACCGCTTCCTCTATATAAGGCCAGAACAGTCGCTATCAAAATTTATTACGCTCAACCACTTCCTCGCTCTCAAATTTGCTCTGACATCTCTCTAGAACTCCGGCGACTTTCTCTCACTAAAGCTCATCTGAAAACATGTCTCAAAGACAGTTGAACGTGGCCGGATCTTCTACCGGCGGGAAATGAAGAAAGCTTGTGAAGTCCCACTACATAGAGAAGCCCAAACCCATCGTTCTCAATGAATCTCTACTGGACTTCATCAACAAGAAGCCCAGGACGTTGTACAATCTAATCAGGGAACGCATGGAACTGCCAGAAGTTAAGTCCGATGCAGTGAAAACAAAGAACTATAAGAAGTTCATTGAACGCTTCGTCGTCCCAAGCCTCCACCACACAGACTTCAAAGACTTACCTGGACGCATGGACGATGTGCTCTTCTTCTCACAGTTTGGAGGTGACAATCTTGGCCCTCTACTTGAGCTTATCCCAGACTTGCACAATGCAGTCTTGCCCGAGTTTCCTATGTACCCAAGGAACTCCTTAGCCTTCCAAATGACCAAGAACCGTGTGCCAAGTCCCTCTCCACCTCCTCCCGCCGTTCCTACCATAACCACCAAAAAATTGCTAAAGCGTCCTGCCCCATCCTCTCCCCTCTCAAAATCTTCTCAACCCTTCTCCACTTCAAAACCAACGGAGATTGTAGATAAGTTTCCTTCCCATTTCAAGGAGGGACGCTCCAAGAAAGTTCACGACCCAAGGCCCTTCAAAAAGGCCAAGACCTCGAGCGTCCCCTCCTCCAAACCCCCCCACAAAATGGCCTAGCACCTCAAAAAGGCCATCTAACCTTTCCAAGGAATCCACTCCTCCCCCTCAACCCATCTCAATCGTTCAACTCCCGACTCCCCCTCCGTCCCCTCAACCATCCAAGAAAAATGCCCTCATTCCATTTCCTCCCAAACCCTACTCTCCTCTTAATCTTGCAAACTTCCCAACAGCCCCGGCCCACATCTCGCCCCCAAAGATCCCGAGACCCCCAAATCTCGCCGTCCCTCCTCCAAAAGTGGACCAGAGGACATTGAGAAGCGTTCAACCATTGAGCGCACCTTCAAACGCCGCAAAGCTGGCGAATCTCCAAAGGTGCTCATGGTTCAAACTGCTATAGAGCCCGAACACATCTCCTCCTCCTCCTCCTCTAGCTCTTCCAAGAGCCACAGAGGAACGTCTCAAGAAGCTGCTGGTCAAGCCTCCCCTTTTATAGATGTCGTTGGGGACTCTGATGACGAGGCTGAAGGAGTTGAGAATGCTCCAGCTGTAACACAAGTGGCTGAGGACGCTGGCGAGCACCAGGTCCCTCAAAAGGACGCCGAGCCAACTCTTTCTGAAGAGCTCGAGCGTGATGCTCAGGAAGTCCCACCCTACAACCAGTCCCTCCCAATCCTCAATCCCTCCCAAGCTCCACAAGAAAACCCCTCCCCCACAATCCAAATAGAATCCCATCAAGTCCCCGCGGACGCTGAGCCAGGAACCGAAATTCAATCAGAGGCTCAGGACGCCGAGGGCACGTCCCAAGGTCAGACCTCAGGTGCCGATTAAACCACAGCTGGTGGCAATGTAGAAAACGAGCAAGGCACAGAGGACGCTCCCTCAAAGGACGCTTCTGAGAGTGACTCTGAGAACGCAGATGAAGAGTCAGATGATGATGAGGACTCTGAGTCCCCCAAGGGAAAGCGCAAAAGAAAAAATCCAGATGTGCCCGTTAAAGTTCTTAGCCCGCTAATTTACTAGGAAGAGTGGCTTGCCTCCTTCGATGATGAATCTGTTCAGGAGTTCCTCGAACTTCTGAGATTCCAAGGATGGCTGAACGTTGGACCTGCGCCGACCACTGTTGACAAAGAACAGGTGAAGGCGTTCTACAGGGATTTGCGCTTCAAAGCAAAAGATGGCTCACTCCAATTCAAAATTGACGGTGAGAAAGCCTCAGTAACAGAACGCCAAATCCGATCATTCATGGGTCTAGGTTCTCGTAAGCCGCCGTCCGATGCTCTTAGCTCACTTCCTGAAGGCGGATTTGAAACAACAGATCAAGAACTGCCTCTTGTTGAGCACATATTTCAGGGAAAAAGGCCAATGGGACTTGACAGGGTAGCTCACGTTCTGAGCAAGGTTGGCGCCATCGTTCACTACTTCATTTGTCGCGCCATTCTTCCAAGACAGGAGAAGCGTTCAATTGTGCAATCACATGAAATTATTCTCATTGACGCTATCCTAGAACGCCGCCCTATCAACTAAGCCAGAATTGCTATGCAACACATGGCCAAGTGTGGAAGGAAGAGGCATGCCTTGCCATACCCTGGTTTGGTGAAGTCGATCTTGCAGTCCCAGGACGCTTATGATGAGAGCGCTCCATCTGAAGAACTCGGCTTGAAATGGAATGCTAAGAAGGGACTTGTCGAGATAAGGCACAATGAAGAGTTGCCCTCCGTGATCAAACAGTTAGAAGCCAGACTGAAAGCTGAGGAAGAACGCTTAGCTGTTGAGGTTGAGGACGCAAGGCTCAATGCTACGTCTCAAGAGTTTCCTAAGGACCAAGAGCCAGCAGTAGATCTTGCAACTCTTGATCAAATGCTCTTGGGTACCTCTTCTCCTCCAGCTCTTCCAACGGACGCTCCCTCTTCGAGTATAGGTCCCGTGCCCCATTCTGCCCCTGCAAACATTGCCCAGCATCCTCCTGCAGAACTCATGGGCGCAATAATGGACAACCAGTGCCTCATCTTCTCTGCTCTAAAAGACTTGTCCTCTGCATTCTCCAAGGCTGCTGAACTTCAAGAACAATAGCTTAAGTTTTATCAAGGCCACAGCCGTTCTCAGTGATTGCCGTCCACCCCTTTTATCCTCCTCTATTTTGCTTGTGCTTCTTTTGAATTTCAAACACTATGATATTGGTTTGTAATAACCGTACTCTTAATTCCGTTTGAATGGCAATCCTTTGTTTGTATTCGCATGTGTGTTTAAGCGTTCCACTGCCTTTGGTTATGTGTTTGTGCTAACGTTCTTATCACTTGTTATCCTTTTCGATGATGCCAAAAGGGGGAAGTGTAGTTTTGCAGAGATGCGCTAAAAAATAGTTATCTAGAATAAGCAAGTGTTAAGGGGGAACTATTAAGTGAAAGGTCTAAAGAACGCTCATGCTAGAATAAAAGAGAACGCTTAGAAAGTCTTCTAGGACGCGACTCTCTCCTTAAAATCCAAAAGCTAAAGAATCAAAAAGAATGAAAACTTGTGCTTATTAAAATTTCTCTAAGTGTTAGAGGACGCTTCTAAGATTTCATGCATGCTAAGTTCCAATGTCAAAACTATTTTGCTAAAGAGTTTGTCAACATCAAAAAGGGGGAAATTGTTGGGACGCTATCAAGAACGCTTGCGTACTTGTTAGTGTACCACACATCCGTCCCTTAGTTTTGATATGACAAACTCACTTTGATTCTAATAAAGTTGTCCAAGTGTTCAGGAACGCCAGTGACCAAAAGGACAACAAGTGTGTATGGGCGTCCCATAAGCTTAGGGACGCTAGCTAACAGGAAGTAAGGACCAGCTAGAGACTACTTGAGCAAGGACGGAGTCCCAAGCAAGTAGGAACGCAAGAAAGGAGTCCTTACTCACTAGCCGACAGGATGACATCACTCGACAATGTTTGATCATCCAAGGACACGTGGAGACCGATCCTGTAGCGGAGTCCAACACTACGTGGCGGACGATCCTGTTGCAGAGTCCATCAACACGTGGCGGCCGATCCTGTAGCGGAGTCCATCATACACAGCTGGATACAGGAAGCTTCCTCATCACCGCCCTACTACGTGGAGGAAGATCCTGTAGCCACGTCCATGAAGGGCATGATCGTCCCAGAGAAAAGACGCCCTTCCCCAAGTCCTATAAATAGCCCCAAGGCATTGATTGTGACGTTAATGCTTTCAGGAATATTCAGAGAGAATCAGAAGAAAGCGACTCACTCAAGAACACGAAGAACTAACTCAAGAACAGTGCTAGAACTTGTGTTAGATCGAGTGAGACTTGTACCCAAATCACAAAAACAGTTTGTAACAGAAAAACCAAAAAGAGAGAGAGAGAGTTCTGCGAAGTACTGCAGAACGTAGGAATAGAGTCCTATAGTAGATTGAACTAGCTTAAGTTGTAGGCTTAAATGAGTTCTTTACAAGTGAACTTAGGGAAAAGCTAAGTGTCAGAGGACTGTAAAGGTTCGCCAGTACAACTGTAAGAACGTTCAATAGAAAGGAAAGAACTATTCAAAAATCCTCCAAGGAGGTAGAGGTTTACACTCAAGGACTACTTGGTCTTGAGTGGTTCCTCTATAATTCACTGCGTTCATCTATTATCTGTTTAGTACTTAATTTCCGCTGCATTACTCAAGGACGCCCTTACTCCTCGTAGGGACGCCTAACCAAAGGACGCCTTTACCAAAGTAAAGGACGTCCCTCAGTACTAACGATCCAACAATGTTAATAAAAATGATTACATGCCAGAATCGGAGTTTTGTTTCTGTAACGAACCAAGTAAGGAACACCTTGCCTGGGTCGCCAAAAACTAACTTTGTTATGGCAGGTAGAAGTGAGGGGACGCCCGTGGATCATCGATAGTGGCGCCTCAAATCATATGATAGGAAGCCAGATCCATCTCACTTCTACCCAAAGTAGTGCCACGGGAGGAACTGTGTCGTTTGGCAACAAGGGCAAGGGAAAGATCAAAGGGACGGGAACTGGCATTCTCAATTCGTCCATCAAGGCAACAAATGTCAGTCTTGTTGAAGGATTTAGCTTTAATCTTCTTAGTGTCTCTCAAATGTGTGATCAAGGTCAAAATCTAGTCACATTTGACTCAAAAGAGTGTCTCGTTATCAACAAGAAATCAAGCAAAGTTGTTCTCAAAGGGGTACGCTAGAACAATGTCTACATCTTTAACCAGGAGTTCAAGCCTAAATCAGAATTGTGCCTATGTGCTTCAAAGGAGGACGCTGACCTCTGGCATCGCCGTCTTGTCCATGCTGGACTAAGCATAATCCTTAAGCTACACCAAAGAAATGTTGTGAAAGGACTTCCCCGAATTGATCCTAAGAAAGTTGAACAGTGCGAAGCCTGTATCAAAGGGAAGCAAACAAGAACGTCCTTCAAGTCCAAAAACGAAGTCAGTACGAAGAAGCCTTTGGAACTTCTCCATATGGATCTTTGTGGACCAATGAAGACGCTGAGCTACGGTGGAAAGAGGTACATTTACGTTCTCGTAGATGATTTTTCTCGATTCACTTGGTACTTTTCTTGGTGTCAAAAGCAGATTGTTTCAACGCATTCAAAGTCTTCATCAAACAAGTGAAAGTTGCTCTTGAGACGCCTCTCAAAGCCATAGGATCAGACCATGGGACGGAGTTCCAAAACTCAGAGTTCCTGGCCTACTGTGATCAACATGGCGTCTCCCACAACTTCTCCGCTCCAAGGACTCCTCAACAAAATGGAGTTGTGGAAAGAAAGAATAGGACGCTTGAGGATATGGCAAGGACTATGCTGCTAGGAAATGGCGTCCCCAAGTACTTTTGGGCGGAAGCAATTGCTACAGCATGCTACATCATCAATCGAGCCATGATCCGTCCTCTGTTGAAAAAGACGTCCTATGAGTTGTTGAATGGAAGGAAGCCTCGCATTGACTATCTCAGAGTTTTTGGATGCAAGTGCTTTGTCCACAACAATGACAAAGAAAAGCTTGGAAAGTTTGATGCAAGGAGTGATGAAGCCATATTCCTTGGGTACTCTCTCACCAGCAAAGCATATAGAGTTTTCAACAGAAGGACTCTAAAGCTTGAGGAGAGTATTCATGTTGTGTTCAAAGAGAGTTCTTCTCACAAAGAAAAACAAATTAAAAAAGAACGCTATTCTTCACAGCAGGACGACTCTGAAGACGAAGTTGAAGATTGGTCCTCCGGAAAATACTATATTCCTAAGGATGCTACTCCAAATCCTGAAGAAGTCTCAGTGGACGCTCCTAGTGTTGTTCAGGGAGTTCCCTCTCGTAGTGAATCTCCAGTTCAACAAGAAGTGGCTGAATCAAGTCAACAAGGCGAGCAACACCAAGGTGTGGACGCTCTCTCTGAGGGGGAACACACTGAGGACGATGCTCAAGATGATAGTGATGATTCTGATGGAGATATTGATCCAAGATTTGTTCAATTATTCCAAAGGGAGTCCCGCTTCTCTAGGGACCACCCAACTTCTAAGATTGTCTCATATCCTTCTCAAGGAGTTCAAACTAGGTCAGCTGCAAGCAAGTCCCACAGTGCAAATTTGGCCTTCTGTGCTTTTAATGCCTTTGTGTCTATGGTGGAACCAAAGAACATCAAAGAAGCACTCCAGGACGCTGACTGGATTCAAGCAATGCAAGAAGAACTCAACCAGTTTGAAAGGAACAAAGTTTGGACTCTCGTCCCTCGTCCCAAAGGCAAAAACATCATAGGGACGCGGTGGGTGTTCAAGGAACAAGGCAAGACTGGTGGCTCAAGGATTCAAGCAAGAGTAAGGCATAGACTATGATGAAACCTTTGCTCCTGTTGCTAGAATTGAGGCCGTCCGTCTCCTTATTGCCTTTGCCGCGCACAAGGGATTCAAGTTATTTCAGATAGACGTTAAGACTGCCTTTCTTAACGGAAAAATGAAGGAGGAAGTGTATGTTGCTCAGCCCCCTAGCTTCGAGGATGTCTCTCGCCCAGATCATATGTACTACTTGGACAAAGCGCTTTATGGACTCACGCAAGCCCCTCGTGTATGGTACGACAGGTTTGCGTCCTTTCTTTTGTCTCATGGGTACACAAGAGGTTCAATTGACAAAACTTTGTTCATTAAGAAAGTTCACAAGGACATTTTAATTGCCCAAGTCTATGTTGATGATATAGTCTTTGGTAGTACTAACATGAAACTTGTAGATGAGTTCAAGTCCTTAATGAGTAGTGAGTTTGAGATGTCCCTCATTGGAGAACTAAATTTCTTCTTGGGACTACAAATCAACCAACTCAAGGAAGGGACGCGTATTCATCAACAAAAATATGTTCGTGAAATGCTTGAGAAGTATGGGATGAACACGTCCAAGCCTATGGCTACACCTTGTTCTCCCAACTCGATTCTTTACGCAGATGAACAAGGGAAGGACGTTGATCAAAAGCTTTATAGAGGAATGATTGGCTCTTTACTCTACTTGAACGCAAGCCGTCCCGATATCATGTTTGTTGTTTGCTTGTGTGCACGTTTCCAGGCGAATCCAAAGGAGTCCCACATGCAAGAAGTCAAGAGGATCTTTCGCTACCTCAAGGGACGCGATGATCTTTGCCTTTGGTACCCTAGGAAGACGTCCTTCAAGCTTGTTGGCTACTTGGACGCTGATTATGCTGGTCATGTGATTGATAGGAAAAGCACTTCAGGAATGGCACAGTTCCTTGGTTCCTGCTTAGTCTCTTGGGGATCTAAGAAACGGAACTCTGTGGCGCTTTCAACTGCGGAAGCCGAGTACGTTGCTGCTGCCTCGTGCTGTTCACAAGTCATCTGGATCAAATATCAACTTGAGGACTACGGTATCAATCTTGAAACTATTCCCATTCGCTGTGATAATACAAGTGCTATTGAAATTTTTAAGAATCCTGTTTTTCATTCACGCACAAAGCATATTCATATAAGGCATCATTTCTTGCGTGATAATGTTGAACTAGGACTTATTAGTATGGAGCATGTAAGGACTGAAGACCAAATAGCTGATATTTTAACTAAGGCACTTGATAGACGTCCCTATGAGCATCTAAGGTTGCTCTTGGGGATGATAACTTTTAAGTAGCAAGTCCCGTTCTACTATTCCCTCGATGATTTGCTATGTTTAGTAGATTCTAAGTGTTTAAGGACTGTCATGCATTGAATTCATATTTGCAAGGACGCTAGTCTAAAACTTCATGTGTTTGCTACGTTGGAACGCCATTCAAATTTCTCTATTTGTCTTGAAAAGAGTATCCCTGATCACCCAACCCTCACTATAAGCCGAAATGATGGGAACTCTAAGCTTACCCTGGCCGAGAACTCTGCAAAAGCGTCCTATGAGCTTCATATTTTTGTTTTACGGGACGCACTTGCTTTGTTCTCAAATGGTTCGCACGGTGATCACATGGACGGTTGTCAAGGTTATTGGCTTGCTTGAAGAGGTAAAATTTTGCTAAGTTTGAGAGGACGCCAGTGGTTTGTCAGAGAGGACGCCAGTTCAGTTTTGAGAAGAAGTTGAAGAGTCAGAAATTTGAACTTTTGAAAGTTTGAACAGTGACCGTTGTAATTTCTCAAATCTTAAGGGCGAAGTTATGCCACGTGTCGCACAGAAAATCAGTGGTAATTACAGTTTGTGCCACCGCTTCCTCTATATAAGGCCAGAACAGTCGCTGTCTCTCATTTACTGCTCTCACCAAACTTCCCTGCTCTCATTTGCTCTGCCCTCTCTCTAGCATTCCGACGACTGTCTCTCACTAAAAGCAATCAGAATATATCTCAAAGACTAGGGAACGCAGCCGGATCTTTTGCCGGCGGTAAGAGAAGGAAATTGGTGAAGTCCCACACAATAGAGAAACCCAAACAAATCGTTCTCAACGAATCTCTAGTGGAATTCATCAACAGGAAGCCCAGGACTCTCTATATGCTTATAAGGGAACGCATCGATAGACCAGAAGTGAAGCAGGACGCAGAAAAGACAAGGAATTATGAGAAGTTCTTGGAGAGGTTTGTCATCCATGGCCTCCATAAGACAAACTACAAGGACTTGCCCGGGACAATGGAGGACGTGCTCTTTTTCTCGCAATTCGGTGGTGAGAATCTTGCTCCCTTACTTGATCTCATTCCCGATTTGCATAATGCCGTCCTTCCCGACTTCCCAGTGTATCCCAAAGACTCCCCCGTATTCCAAATGCTCAAAAATAGACTGCCAAGTCCTTCTCCCCCACCTCCTCAAATTCCAACATGCAATCACCACCAAAAAGCTTTTGAAACGTCCAGCCCCATCATCCCCTCTCTTAAACTCTTCCAAACCCTTTTCCTCCTCCAACCCAATCGAGATTGTAGACAAGTTCCCAAAACACTTGTCGGAGGGACGCTCCAAGAAGAAACACGACCCAAGGCCTCTCAAAAAGGCCAAGACCTCTAGCGTCCCCTCCACCACAAAAAGGCAAAGCTCCACAAAAGGCCCTTCCAAACTTTCAAAGCAATCCACTCCTCCCCAAAAACCTCTCAAGATCGTCCAACTCCCCACTCCTCCACCGTCCCCTCAACCCTCCAAACAAAATGCCCTCATACAATTTTTCCTCTCCCCTCTTAATTTTGCGAACTTCCCCTCCGCCCCTGCCCACATTTCCCCACCAAAGGACCCCGAGACTCCCAAGTCCCGCCGTCCTTCATCTGAAAGTGGCCCAGAGGACGTTGAGCAGCGCTCCACTCTTGAACACACTTTTCGCCGCCGCAAAACTGGTGAAAAGCCTAAGGTGCTGCTGGTCAAGGAAGCTGCAGAGCCAGAGCACATCTCCACCTCCAATTCCTCCTCTTCTAGCTCTTGAGAGAAGAGTAACCAAGGAACTCCTGCCGGTGAGTTCTCCCCATTCGTTGATATCACAGGGGACTCCAACGATGAGGCAGATGGTGTTGAGAATGCTCCTGCTGCAAAGGAGGCAGAAATTATTGAAGTTGCTTAGGACGCCGGTGAGCACCAGGTCGCTCAAAAGGACGCTGAGCTCAGTCTGGACGATGAGCTTGAGCGTGATGCTAATGAAGTTCCCCCTTATGACCAAACCCTTCCCATCCTCAATCCCCTCCCCGCTCCACAAGAAAACCCCTCCCCCTCAATCCAAACAGAATCCCAAATCCCTGCGGACGTTGAGCCTGCTCAAGAAGTTCAAGCAGAAGCTCAGGACGCAGAGGAAACGTCCCAAGGCAGAGCTCCCTCAGAAACCGAATAGGCCACGGCTGATGGCAATGAAGAAAATGCCCAAGGCACTGAGGACGCTCCTGCCCAGGACGAGGCTGAAAATGAATCTGAGGACGCCGACTCTAATGAGGAAGATTTTGATGATGATGAGTCAGAGTCCCCAAAGCGTTCCAAGAAAAGAAAAGATGATGGAGGTCCAGTAAACATTCTTGGCCCCTTAGTCTACTCTGAGGAATGGCTTGCGTCCTTCTCCAAAGAAAAAGAAGTTTTAGAGTTTCTTGAGCTTCTTCATTTCCAAGGGTGGCTCTCTATTGGTCCTGCTCTGGCTAAAATAAACAATGACCAGATTAGAGAGTTGTACAAGTCCCTTCGCTACAAGTCCAAGGCCGGGACGCTCAACTTCAAAATTGACGATGAGCCAACTCAAGTCAATGAAAGACAAGTCCGTGCCTTCTTGGGACTCAGCCCTCAGAAACCACCGTCCAACGCTCTAAACTCTCTCCCTGAACATGGATTCGAGATGACGGATGAAGAAGAAGTACAGCTGCTTAAAAGAACTTTCCAAGGCAAAAGGCCTTATGGGACGGATCGAGTTGCTCATGTGCTCTCCAAGGTTGGCGCCATTGCTCACTACTTCATATGCAGAGCTGTCCTTCCTCGGCAAGAAAAGCGTTCTGTCGTTCAAACGCATGATATCATCTTGATAGATGCCTTTCTCGATCGCCGCCCCATCAATCTTGCCAGAATTGCTATGCAACATATGGCTAAGTGTGGGAGGAAGCGACACGCCTTGCCGTACCCAGGTCTGGTCAAGCTGATCCTCAAGTCCCACAACGCCTATGATGACAGTGCTCCCACAAAACTGCTAGGGTTGAACTGGAATACAAAGAAGGGACTTGTTGATATTAGACACAATGAGGAACTGCCTTCAATCAAGAAGCAGTTAGAAGCTGAAGCTGAGGAAGCTAAGAAGAAAGCTGAGCAAGAACGCCTTGCCGCTGAAGCTGAACAAGAGCGTCTTGCCTCCATGCATCAAGAGACAGCTTCCGAAAATGAGCCTGCTGTAAACTTTGCTGCTCTTGATCAGATGCTGATGGCGTCGTCCCCTCCTTCCTCTGTACCTCATGTGGACGCCCCCTCTTCCAGCTCCGGTCCCGCACCTATTCCAGCACCAGCTCATCCAGATCAGCATCCTCCTTCAGAACTCATGGCAGCTATCTTGAACAATCAGTGCCTGATTCTTTCATCTCTAAAGGACTTATCCTCGGCCTTCACCAAGTCGGCGGAACTTCATGAGGAGCTTCTCCAATTCTACCAAGATCAAAGCCGCCGTCCTCAGTGATCGCCGTCCTCACCCTTTTATCCCTCAATATTTAGCTTTTGCTTCTTTTGTTTCACAAACACTTGGTCTGTAATGACAATTTCTCTACCTTTGTTTGAATGGCAATTCAACTATTTGCTTGCATGTGTTTGTTTAAGCGTTCCACTGCCTCTAATTATGTTTTTGTGCTAACGTCCTTATCACTTGTTATCCTTTTCGATGATGCCAAAAGGGGGAAGTGTAGTTTTGCAGAGATGCGCTATAAAATAGTTATCTAGGATAAGCAAGTGTTAAGGGGGAACTATTAAGTGAAAGGTCTAAGGAATGCCATGCTAGAATAAACAAGAGGACGTCTAGAAAGTTCTAGGACGCTTTTCTCTCCTTAAAATCCAAAAGTTAGAGAATCAAAGAAGGAAAACTTGTGAGTGTTAGAGGACGCTTCTAAGTTTTCATGCATGCTAAAGTTCCAATGCCAAAACTATTTTGGTGAAGAGTTTGTCATCATCAAAAAGCGCGGGGGAAATTGTTGGGACGCTATCAAGGATGCCTGCGAACTTGGTAGTGTGCCCACACAATCCGTCCCTTAGTTTTGATATGACAAACTCACTTTGATTCTAATAAATCTACCCAAGTGTTCAAGAACGCCAAATGACAAAGGACAACAAGTGTGTGAGCATTCCCTAGGCTTAGGGACGCCAGCTAACAGGAAGTAAGGACCAGCAAGAGACTACTTGAGCAAAGGACGGAGTCCCAAGCAAGTAGGAACGCAAAGCAAGCGTCCTTACTCTCTAGCCGACAGGTTGACATCACTCGACAACATTTGATCATCCAAGGACACGTGGAGACCGATCCTGTAGCGGAGTCCAACACTACGTGGCGGACGATCTTGTTGCAGAGTTCATCAACACGTGGCGGCAGATCCTGTAGCGGAGTTCATCACACACAGCTGGATACAGGAAGCTTCCTCATCACCACCCTTCTACGTGGAGGAAGATCTTATAGCCACGTCCACGAAGGGCATGATCGTCAGAAGAGAAAGACGCCCTTCCCCAAGTCCTATAAATAGCCCAAGGCATTTATTGTGACGTTAACGCTTTCAGAGAATATTCAGAGAGAATCAGAGGAAAGCGACTCACTCAAGAACACGAAGAACTAGCTCAAGAACTCAAGAACAGTGCTAGACTTATGCTAGATCGAGTGAGAATTGTAACCCATAATCACAACTTGTTTGTACTCAGAAAAACCCAAAAAGAAAGAGAGAGTCCTACGACGTACTGTAGGATGTAGGGATAGAGTCCTTTATAAGATTAAACTCGCTTAAGTTGTAGGCTTAGAGGAGTCCTTTACTAGTGGACTTAAGAAGAAAAGCTAAGTGATAGAGAACTGTAAAGACTCGCCAGTACAACTGTTAGGACGTTTAATATAAAGGAAAAGCTATTAAAAAATCCTCCAAGGAGGTAGAGGTTTATACTCAAGGACTACTTGGTCTTGAGTGGTTCCTCTATAATTCACTGTGTTCACTTTTACTTGTTTAGTATTTTATTCCACTGCATAACTGAAGGGCGCCCCTACCCTCGTAGGGACGCCTAACCAAAGGACACCTTTACCTAAGTAAAGAACGTCCCCAAGTTTTACTAACGATCCAACTATTGTCTATGTGAGCATCTCTATTCTAGAAGGCAACTTGATTCTAGGATCGTGGACTAGGATTAAAAAAGAGATTTGATTGTTTTGTCTTGCAATTGACTCGTAGCTTGATTGTTTGATTTGATATTTTACATATTCTTGTTCTTCATGCTAGATCTAGGTTAGTGATTGTCTATGATCGGAATTGGAATTAGTCAAGGAAGTCTAAGAAACTGGATGAGCTCATGATCGAATGATTCTTTATGCTGATCTGATTAAATATCCTCTGCTTTCCTCATATTGCTTACAAATCTCTCTAGAACCCCCTTGTTTGTCTTTGTTTTGATTTAACTGATTTTGCTTGAGAACACTTGATTCCCTTGGGTTCGACCCCTTACCTGTGTGCTAGACAAGCTTGTATTAGCGACGTAGGCCGAGTCAGCCAGCAAAGGTATCTGACAAACAAGGTGTTGCAGACGCCTGATTTTCTTTGGTTCTTTGACGTGTCCAAACTTACCACATATAAAGAAAACCATTCTTAATCCCTCATATTGGATTCTCCAAATTCTACCATTCATCCAAAATTTGAGCAAGAGGGGCTTTGAAATATCTAGTTCAATACATAATCTTGTGTACCGGCCTCTCTCGGCAGATGTAGTTGTTATATCTATCTTTAGGACTTTTCTCAGTTTCAACCCTATCGAGATAAGTATTTGGGGGTCAAAATATTCCACGGATAGGGTCAGGGATGCGAATCCATAATGCCACGAACTTCAAAGGTTCTTCCATAGCGATGAAGTTAGGTTTCCATCTTTGAATTGTGAGGTAGCTTTAACTAATCATCCATGGTCCATTTGTGAGGACATGGTTAAGGTCTTCCTCATTTTGAAAGTGTATGCCATAGATGTCGTTTCCTATGTCAATCATTGAAATTTCTCCTTTGAGCTGCCATTTGTGAGTCATGTTGGCCCTATGGTAGGTCTAGCCGACACTTTTGTCCAAGACCTTGATAATAATTGAGTTTTTCTATGGTTGTCGGATCCGTTTTTTTTATCCTTTGTAGAAAGAAAGACAATGGGACAGTTCGAATCGATTCCTTCCGGCATAGTATCATCTTTTATATCTTCTTCATGATTGTCATCTTGCTACAAAGGATTATTGTATTCCACCATCATGCCTGATGATCGGGCTTCTATAATAGAGTTTTTGTAGGAAATTTGGTTTCTACATTTGGAATTATTTCTTGAAACTTCAGCAATAGTAGGGAATTCCAGTGCCACATGGCTGGAGAAGTTTCCATGAAACTCCCGACGTTTCGTCTTCTTGTTGGTCCTGCTAGATTCGTTGATCGGAGGTCAGTGATCGGGAGGACGGAGGCTTGTATCACCAGTGTTCATAGAGAGCGGTTGTTTATCGGGAGAAAAGGTTTCTCGTCAATCGAGGCCTTTTATAGCTAATTGAACTCAATCGAGGAACATTGACTTTGATAATGTCGTCTAGAGCACTAGAAGTTGCAAGCTATGCCCAATAATAATGAGAAAGGACACCACTAAATTCTAGAAAAAATCTAATTCATGCTCGAGCGGCAGTAATGAAAAAAGGAGATTTGCTATTGTACATGCCATTTATTGCCTTTCATAAGATCTTTAAATTCCATAGGACTAGGTATTAGAGGGTCATAATTTAGATATTTAGTGTTTGTTTATGTGATTATGTCTGGTTTAATATATATATATATATATTAGTGGGGTGAACTGTAGTGCTATCTAAAAAGGAAATAACGACATGGCATTGAAAAAACTTGACATGGCATCTTTTCTGTTGACACGTCATCACATTTTGTTTTTAGGAGATTGACGTGATATGGTTTTTAATTAGTATATGTAGAAATAGTTTGGGTATTGTTTTATGATTTCTAAAGCTCGTATTATTTTTGGTCTAAAGTCGATTTTTTCTTGAAATAATAATATAATACATAATAGTGTAGATAGAGTCATTTTTTCTTGAAATAATAATATAATACATAATAGAGTAGTAATAATAACACAAGAGATATATACGTAGTATTCAATTGAATGTATTTAATCCTCGATGTAAACAAACTGAATGTATATTGATGAGGGACCATCTAGGCTGCCACCCCCAAGCGCGCCTACACTCTTTGATGGGTCACTCACTCGAGCTCGAGCCAAGAAGTTACAATGCGAGATGCATGACTTCATTGGGTGCACCATGGCCAAGGCAGCTGCACAAATGAAGGAACCAACGCTAAGAACAATATGCCTTGTGGGCATCACAGGCGCTCCAAGCACGTCAGGCCAAGGTGCACTCGAGCATTCCTCTTGCTAAGTGGCTGCTACCGAGCAACCTTTCCAAAGTGTGGCTATGCATTGCATGAATGGTGCCTTGCCATTATGGGCTTGCCTATTCTTAGTCTAAGTGGATTATTTAGTAGTATTTCTTTTGAGTATTTTGTGGAGCATATAAATCCTTTTCCTCTTGTTGTGTTTTGATAGACAACTCATTTAGAAGTGTAAAACTGATTTCTCCTAGAGAGAGAAGAGAGCTTTGAGCTTTCAAAACCGTGGTGTTTTTGCAGCTTAGTTTACCTTGGATTGTGTCGACTTCATCTAAGTTTGGTGCTTTCCCAGTAACCAAAAGCATCCTTCTCGTGCTTCAAGGATCCATCTTTGATTGTGTGGAATTGTACAAGGTCGGTCCTTCGCTCATTCAATTGGGTTCTTATTGCTAGAGCAATAAGGGTCTTCTTGTTGTTTCGATTGGTTGATCTTATTTCTATCTATGTTTGGTAGCACATCCATTCATCTAGGTTCTTGTCCATTTGAGCCAAGGGTCTATTTGTTGTCTTGTGTTGTTGATCTTCATCTATCATTTATCTTGTTCTTGAATTTGTTCTTGTTTCCTTGTTGTTCTTCTTCTTTGTGTCTAATTCCTCCATTTCTGACCATCGTTCTTTCTTTCCTTGTCTAAGTTGTTGTTTGTCTAAGATCGGGCACCCAGCGGCTTTAACCCCGCATCAAATTGGTATCCGAGTTTTGTTGTCAACATTCAACTCATCTTCTATAGAGTCGAACCACCATTAAACCAAAAAGCACAAAAAGAGTTCCAGATCAAGTTTGATTAAATCCAATCTCTTGATTATCCTTGATAGTACTAACTGGTTTGCTTACTTGCGTAGTGGTTTGTTTTGCCCAGCCAAACACCTCCTTCGCCTAAGTAAAAACATGCCACCTTGTATCCACCATCATGCACCATCTCCCATCCATAAACCAGCGAAGTGAAGGATGATGAAAGCTTGAGCTAAAGAGCCAAATTCAAAATCCTTCTAATTCCAGCCATCTCACACACTTCCACCTACTCCCAACAACTCCCATACTATTCCCCCACTATTCCTACACTATTATCCCATCCCCTACTTTATGGGAGACCTAGTCAAATTCAAACCAAACCCATCCCCCCATTTTAAGGAACCTCTTTTCCCTCCAATCAATCTAGTCTAAGATGTGTCTTCTTTTATTTCATTGCACAATATCATATATTTATTATATTTCATGATTATTTGAATGTAATTATCGAATTTAAATAAAAAGAAAAGAAAATAAAGGAAAAGTCCAACAAAAAAAAGGAAAGAAATAAAATTCGGAATTGCACAAGATGCATTCTAGATAGTGCAAAGTGTTGTTGTCGTCTTTCCTCTTATCTTGTTCGTGAGTGATATTGGAGATACCCTTCACAAAAGGCCAACCCATCTCACCTTAGAAACCATTCCAAGTATTCATCTTGGTTTAGGAAGTCGATGCGAGAAAGGCTTAATCAAGGTTTGATCTCTCCTTATCCTTCAAGTTTTGTCTTGTTCTTTATCCTTCCAAATCAGTTTCTTGTCCACATTTCTCATTCCTTTTCTTTCTTTAGCCGATCCTAAGATTGTGTCTTGTTCTCACTTTCACTAATCTTGGATTTGACTATTGATCCCTTGCAAGACAGATTGAAATAACAAGCTCGATTGCACCACAAGAGAGTGAGTGTGAGTGAAAACACAAGTGATGCAATCTTGGATTATCACTAACTCTAATCCCTTGCTTGTAGTGTGTTTCTTTTGATAATGTCTCAGGAAGAAGAAAACTCAAACAACTCGGAGCCCATCCATCCCGAGGTGTTTAGCATGTTGAGGACTCTTAACAATAAAATGGCCACCATCACACAGCAATTGGAGGCCTTGGAGACTAAGTAGCCACCGGTGCCCATATCGTCACGGCACACTCAGCCAACCGATCATGGCCACGGCCACACCAACTCCACTCAAAGGGGTAACCAGGTTCTTGGACCCTAACATGGCATCCACATCCCATCAACAAAACACGAGGGAAGCCCTATGGAGAGCTCACGGTCGAGAGGAGCAATATGATGAATTTGATAAGGAGTTCCAAGAATATGACACTTGGGAGCGCTATTCTAGGCGAGATGGTAGAGATAGGCACCTATGGAGGCCAAGAGAGCCCGAGCAAGATGGTGGGGGAAAGATCAAAGTGAAGATCCCAGCCTTTGAACGCAAGTGTGACCCGGATGTATACATGGAGTGGGAAACAAAAATTGAGCAAATTTGGAATTGCCATAAATTTGCCGAGTCCAAGAAGGTACACCTCGCCACCCTTGAATTTACCGGTTATGCACTAATTTGGTGGGATAATTTGGTGAAAGAAAGGAGACAAGTACTAGATACACCCATAGCCACTTCAGAGCAGATGAAGGGGCTCATGAGGGGACGTTTCATTCCTCAACACTACACTCATGAGCTGAGGCAAAGATTGGAGAATCTCAAACAAGGACCAACGAGTGTCGAGGATGTTGGATCGTTAGTACAAAGAGGGACGTCCTTTACATAGGTAAAGGCGTCCTTAGGTCAGGCGTCCTTACGAGGTGTAAGGGCGTCCTTAAGTTGTGCAGCGGAAATAAACTAAACAGGTGAACTTTAGACATAATAGAACACAACGATGTATAGAGGAACCACTCAAGACCAAGTAGTCATTGAGTGTAAACCTCTACCTCCTTGGAGGATTTTTGAATAGATTTTCCTTTCTTATTAAACGTCCTTATAGTTGTACTGGCAAGTCTTTACAGTTCTCTGGCACTTAGCGTTCTTCCTAAGTCCACTAGTAAAGGACTCCTCTAAGCCTACAACTAAAGCGAGTTTAATCTTCTAAAGGACTCTATCCCAACGTCCTACAATACATCGCAGGACTTCTCTCTTTTCTTTTGGTTTTCTGGTTACAAACAGTTTTGGTTTGGGTTACAACTTTTCTCTCGATCAAACACTAAGTCCTAGAGGTGTTCTAAGCTTGTTCTTCGTGTTCTTGATCGAGGTCGCTTTCGCTCTGTATTCTCTGAAAGCTTTAGCGTCACAATAGATGCCTTGGGGCTATTTATAGGACTTGGGAAGGGCGTCATTCTCTGGGACGATCATGCCCTTTGGGGACGTGGCTACAAGATCTTCCTCCACGTAGTATGACGGTGATGGAAGGAAGCTTCCTGTATCCAACTGTGATGGACTCCGCTACAGGATCAGCCTCCACGTGTTGATGAACTCTGCTACAAGATCTGCTTCCACGTGGTGATGGACTCTGCTACAGGATCGGTCTCCACGTGTCCTTGATTATCAAACATTGTCGAGTGATGTCATCCTATCGGCTGCTGAGTAAGGACGCTTCAGAGATGAAGCTCGCGTTCCTACTTGCTTGTTACTACGTCCTTTCTCAAGTAGTTACTTGGTCGGTTCTTACTTCCTGGTAGCTCGCGTCCCTTAGCCTCAGGGACGTCCATACACTTGTTGTCCTTTTGTCACCGGCGTTCCTGAACACTTGGACAAATTTATTAGAATCAAAGTGAGTTTGTCATATCAAAACTAAGGGACGGTTGTGTGGTACACTAACAAGTACGCAAGCGTCCTAACAATTTCCCCCTTTTTGATGATGACAAACTCTTCAGCAAAATAGTTTTGACATTGGAACTTAACAAGCATGAAAACTTAGAAGCGTCCTCTAACACTTGGAGGAAATTCTATCAGCACAAGTTTTCAGCCTTTGATTCTCTAGCATTTGGATTTTAAGGAGAGAGCCTAGAAAACTTTCTAGGCGTTCTCTTGTTTATTCTAGCATGGCGTTCCTTAGACCTTTCACTTAATAGTTCCCCCTTAACACTTGCTTATTCTAGATAACTATTTTATAGCGCATCTCTGCAAAACTACACTTCCCCCTTTTGGCATCATCGAAAAGGATAACAAGTGAATAAGGACGGTAGCATAAAAACACAATTATAGGCAGTGGAACGCTTAAACAAACAATATGCACGCAAACAGTGTAATTGCCATTCAGCAAAATAGATTAATGTCATTACAGACCCAGAAATTTCAGTGTTTCAAAAGCAAAAGAAGCACAAGCACAAAAGTGTGAGGGATTAAAGGGTTGGAGGCGGCGATCACTGGGGACGGAGGCTTTGATCTTGATAAAACTGGAAGAGCTTCTCGTGCAGTTCCGCAGACTCAGTGAAAGCAGCTGACAGATTTTTGGGCGAATGAAGGATGAGGCACTGGTTCTGAAGAATGGCAGCCATGAGTTCTTGAGGAGGGTATTGCTGAGGGTGCTCTGGCGCAGGAATTGGCGCAGGACCAGTGCTTGAGGATGGAGCGTCCATATGAGGCAAAGAGGGAGGAGAATTGGCAATCAGCATTAGATCAAGAGCTTCATAATTGACGGCGTTCCCTTGTTCATTTTCAGGCTCTTGATTCATAGAAGCAAGTCTCTCTTGTTCGGCTTCCAGAGCGAGCCGTTCTTGCTCTATCTTTTTAGCTTCTGCCTCTGCCTCTAACTGTTTTCGGATGGACGGTAGTTCCTCATCATGTCGAATCTCGAGCAGTCCCTTCTTTTTGTTCCAAGACATTCCGAGTAGTTTTGAGGGAGCAGTCTCATCATATGCATTCTGGGACTTAAGGATGGGCTTCACTAGACCTGGGTACGGCAGAGCATGTCGCTTCCTCCCACACTTAGCCATATGTTGCATAGCAATTCTGGCGAGGTTAATGGGACGGCGGTTGAGAAAGGCGTCCAGCAATATGCAGTCGTGAGTTTGTATGACGGAACGCTTCTCTTGCCTTGGAAGGACAGCACGACATATGAAGTAGTGTGCTATAGCTCCAACTTTGGACAGAACCTAAGCCACTCTGTCAGTCCCATAGGGTCTTTTGCCTCTGAAGATCCTTTCAAGCAGCGCATCCTCTTCGTCGTCCGTCATTTCAAATCCATTTTCGGGGAGAGAGATGAGAGCATTGGACGGCGGCTTCTGAGTACTCAGTCCCATAAAGGCAGAGCATGGCCTTGGACTTAAAGCGAAGACTCTTGAAGAACGCTCTAATCTGGTCGTTATTGATTTCTGCAGGCGCAGGACCAATATCCAGCCATCCTGGAAACGCAAGAGCTCAAGAAATTCTTGCACTTTCTCATCATCAAATGAAGCGAGCCACTGTTCAGAGTAGACCAGGGGGCCTAGAATATTTACCGGCTCATCATCATCTTTCTTCTTCTTCTTCTTAGAACGCTTAGGGCATTCAGAATCTTCATCATCATCATCGGATTCGTCCTCAACGTCCTCAGATTCAATTGCTTCGTCGTCTTAATTTGACACCTGCGTCCTTTGTGCCTTGGGCGGTTTCATCATTGCCACCAGCTGCGGCCTATTCAGATTCAGAAGGAGTCTTGCCTTGGGACGGCTCACCAGCGTCCTAAGCTTCGGTTGCTTTTTCTGTTGATTGCTCAGCGTCCGCAGGGAGTTGGGATTCATTTTGGAATGGGGGGGGAGGGTTGATTTTGTGGGGTTGGTTGGGGATTGACGAGGGGAAGGCTTTGGTCATAGGGTGGGATCTCTGCAGCATCACGCGCAAGCTCATCGTCCAGACTGAGCTCGGCGTCCTTCTTCTAAGCGACCTAGTGCTCACTAGCGTCCTCAACTACTTGTGCAATCTCAGCTTCTTTGTCCTCTGCAAGAGCATTCTCAACTCCTTCGGCCTCGTCGTTGGAGTCCCCTGTGATGTCAACAAATGGGGAGGACCCAGCGGCAGGCGTTCCTTGGTTACTTTGCTCAGAAGAGCTTGAAGAGGAGGAACTTGAGGAGGAGATGTGCTCCGGCTCAACAGCTTCCGTTACTAGGACCTTTGGAGCTTCACCTGTCTTGCGACGCTTGAAGGTGTGCTCAAGAGCTAGACGGTTCTCTGTGTCCTCTGGTCTTGATTCAGATGAAGGACGGCGGGACCTGGGAGTCTCAGGGTCCTTGGGAGGAAAGATGTGAGCAGGGGTTGAGGGAAAGTTGGCAAGATTTAGGGGTGAAGGACAGAAGGGGATCAGGGCATTTTCTTTTGAAGGTTTTGGGGAACGGGGAGGAGTTGGAAGTTGGACAATTTTGAGAGAGGGTTGGGGAGCAAGGTTTGATTTCTTGGTGGGTTTGGACGGGTCTTTTGAGGAGATAGGCCTTTTTGTGGAGAGGACGGAAGATGACTTAGCCTTTTTGAGAGGCCGTGGGTCATGTTTCTTTTTGGAGCGTCCTTCCGACAAGTCTTTAGGGAACTTGTCTACTATTTGGATTGGTTTTGATGAGGGGATTGATTTTGAAGATTTTGAGAGGGGGGACTGTGAGGGAGCAGGGCGTTTGGCGGGTAGAATGGACTTTGTGGTTCTTTGAGGAGGTGGGGGAGAGGGACTTGGCATACGGTTTCTTAGCATCCGAAAAGCCGGGGAGTCCTCATGGTACATCGGGAAGTCAGGAAGAGTGGCATTGTGAAGGTCAGGTATGAGATCAAGTAGAGGAGCGAGATTCTCACCACCGTACTGCGAGAAGAAAAGCACGTCCTCTAGCCTTCTTGGAAGATCTTTGTAGTTGTTCTTGTGAAGGCCATTGATGTCTCTCATTTTGGTAGTGTTTTAAGTGTGTTTTCCTTGGTAGATTTAGTCCTTTTTCCTTCTTTTCTTGTGTGTTTTGTCCCTTTTTAGCTTAGTTTCCGCATTTCCATGAGATTCGGAGACTATGCGCGTTTTGTGTGTTTTGTAGGCATTTCGGAGCAAGAATCATGGAGATTGGAGCATCACATCATGGAGGAATTCAAGGATGGAAAAGGAGCCAAAATGGAGCTAAATGCATGGAAAGAAGCCTCAAGTGAAGATGAAGAGAATGGCGAAAGAATCGAGTCAATCGGAGCTAAAACGAGAGAGAACGGAGCGAAACAAGCTGAAAAATGCCTTAGGACCGAGGTACCCAGCATGTCGGGCCCGAGGTACCATGGTGGCCCGAGGTGGTGGTCCTCGCAAGTCGGGCCCGAGGTACCGGGAACGTATGACTTTGGACCGAGGTTGAAGCAAGTCGGGCCCGAGGTTCTCCGTGTCGATCCATGTCGGTCGTGGCTCCGGATTCCTTTCTTTTTTGGGATTTTCTTGTTAATTCCCATAATTATATTTGCTTCCTTGGATGTCAAGGAGTCTAGAAGCCTTGGGGATCAAGGAGTTCTAGAAGCCTTGGAGGTCAAGGACTTGCCTTGGAGCCCAAGGAGTTTAGAGGGGTAATCTAGTCTTTGTAGTAGGGGGAATAATCTCTATTTAAACTCTTGTAATCTCTCATTTGGGGCAATCTAGAAACACATACACTTTGGAGAGTGAGTAGAGAGGGACGTTTGAGAGGGTAGAAGGAAGAAGGGGGTGGACTCTTCTCTAAGGGAGGGAAAGAACCCAAGATCTAGAGGAGGATTTGGGTGAATTCCTTTCCTTGGAGAGGAAAGAAACCTTTAGGCTTGGAGCGGGAGTTGAGATTGTAAGAAGAATTCTTCCTTAGTTCAAGTTTGCTTTGGTTTTGTGTTTGTGTTGTTGATTGTGGATTTGACTTGCATGAATCATGATTTATCTTTGGTCTTTGATGATTGCTAGTTTGAAGTCCATGATTAGTGAGTAGATAGCTTGATCTTGGGCTATGGGGGAAACCCCTAGCTAGGATTGGGTGTGAACCCTCAATTCCATAGCCTTGAGTGCTTGATCTATGAATCCTCTCTACATTGAGCTCCAATTCTCTTGTGGCAACAAGGAATCAAGGGCTTGTGATTGGTAAGAGTAAGCGGGAGCGACCTCGAGCCCATCACTTGACCTTGCATCGAAGGGAGAGTGAAAGGCTCCCATGGTCGATGTGTAGAGTGGATGGTTCGAAGGCTAGCAACCTCGATCTCACAAGAATCAAGACTTATTGCTTGAGTTGGGGTGGAATTACTCAAGCCTAGTTAGGGAAGGAACCCAAAAACCCAAGACCGATCTACTATTTTTGCTTAATCGAGTTACCCAGTCATCGGGCCCGACGTTGTGTGAAGTCGGTCCCGGCCAATCAACCTCGATCCACCCTCGGACCGAAGTGACCTGTGTCGGTCCGAGGTGATTTCCCTTGTTTTTCCTCGTTTTGCCTTTCTTTTACCTCTTTTTAGTCTTTTGGGTACTCTCAACGCACGAACTCCCGTGTGTTCGACACCCTACCTCTTTACTACAAGTGAGGTTCGGTTTATAAATTTAAATTTTGACCACCACACCCAGACCGATCAGAATTTTGGCGCCGTTGCCGGGGAATTATTGTGATTGTGTGTTTGTTTGGTTGATTTGTTTTGGGTAAGGGACTAGCCCGAACCCTCTTGTGTTATTTGATTTGTTTTGTTTTGTCTTTTTTGTAGGTAATTCCTTCTCATAAAAAAAAAGAGAAAAAAAAATGGAGTTCTATGATAGTGATGATGAGTATGAGTGGGAGGTTTTCTACCTTCAAATGAAGATGTTAAGTCTAAAAAGAAAACTCCACGAGTTAGATGAGCAATTGGAAAGAGAAAGGAGAGTTCGAGTTCGAGCTCAAGAACAACTCGATGCCCGGATCAGAATGCAACAAGAGATAGAAGAGAGAGCCTATGAGGAGGAGTGTTACATGAGGGGTTTGTATGGGAACCGAGACCACTATGATGGATGAGGTGGTGCTCAATCCTATTGGGAAAGTCCCACTTACAATCAAATGCAAGGAGTACCTTCATACCAACCTCCGAGCTACGAAGAAACTCCTCCGTGGGAATATATGTTGCAAGAAGGGATTGATGAGGAACCTCAATGGGCACAAGACTTGAAAACTCAATTCAATAATTTTGAGAGGCAAGCGGATACTCAAGTCAATGAGCTTTGTGCGTGGAGGAGGCAAGTCGACGCCCAATTTGACTATTACTGGGCATCCCTCTCGAGCTCTCAAGAGCAATTTCCGAGCTATCATGATGAAGAGAGCTATGATGAGATCCGAGTCGAGCCACCACAAGTCGAGAAGAGTGAGCAAGCCTGGACCGACGTACCCAGTGTGTCGGGCCCGAGTTACTCGCAAGACGGACCGACTTTACAAACCAGGACCGAGTTGGAGGACGTGTCGGGCCCGAGTTTCCCAGACATCGGACCACTTCCCCTGCCTCCACTCTGCCCCGAGCCCGAGATGCCAAACGTCGGGACCGACTTGCACCCACTTCGATCGGTGACAATGGCGGAAAACTACCTCATAGCTCTTAGGCTTGCAAAGATTGAAGCAAAGGAAAGCTCTCCCTCTCCTATGGTTAAAGAAGAAAGAGTCGAGTCTCGGTTCAAACAAGCTTTGGAGGAGACGCATGACATCGGGTCCGATGTAGCTCCTATGTCGGTCCAAGCCTCCAAGATCATGTGTGAGACTCGTTTGCCCTATGTCCTTTGCTCTTTTGTGACGGTTACTTGTGAGTCATATGGTGCGGATGGACCATACTCGGTGGATTTGATTTCCGATTATTCTTCGTCAAAGTATGGGGTCCCCCGCCATTATGACGAGGCCGAGGCGCATGTTTGGTTGAACTATAGTGAATGGCCTCAATTCTACTTGAGTGATGAGATGGTCCTTGGAGAGTTCATGGACCCCGAGCCTTATTTTCCACCCTAACGGAGATTAGGCGGCACGTCAAGCTAATGACGTTAAAAGAGCGCTTCTCGGGAGGCAACCCGACGTATCCTTCGTATCCTTTGTTTCCTTTTGTTTTGTTTTCTTATTTTTAGGATTTGAGCTTATTGTGCTAACCCTTTCTCTAAACCCCTTGAATGCAAATATTTTGGGATGGATCTTTGGTGTGATCTTGTAGGTGCTTCTTGATTCAAATGATGAGCTTGAAAGGAGAAGGTGTATGATGCAAATGGACAAGCAACTAGGATGTGAGACGAGCAAACGGTCTCGACCACCTCTCAAGTAGTTCGAGCCTCAAGTGCTCCACCTTTCCCTCCCCATGTGCCGATGTCAACAATTCACCATTCTTCCTAGCTTCAAACGCCTGGTCTAGTGAGTTTCCCTTTTCATTTTCCCTTTTGGTTTTATTTGGATGCAATGAGGACATTGCATATTTTAAGTATGGGGTATGGGAAAAGGAAACTCTCTTGTGTCTTGTGTTTGTACATATGTGTGCTTTGTGTGTCTTTTGCTTTGTTTGAGGAAATTTTTGCAAAAATCCATAAAAATTCGAAAATTGTGTGAAAAAAAGAACAAAAAGATTTTGTTTTGGACTAGGAATTCCCATCTTAGATGTCCAAAGAAGGCTAATGATGATGTGAGCATGTAAAGTCCTTTGCATATTTTTGGATGGTTTAGCCTCTAAATGGATGTTGCTTTTTATATGATATGATATCTTGCATGTTTTTATTGAGCACATGAGTTCTTGGATGAGTTTTGATGCAACTAAGCTAGAGTGAACCTTGTGAGATTATTTTTGGCCATTTTAGGGATGTTTGTTCATATTGCATATCCCTCATTTTCTTGTGTGAATTAGCTCATGCATGCTTAGTAAAACTTGTTATTGAGGTGTTTATCTATTTTCCAAGACCAATATGAGATTTGTTCTATGCTTTGTCACATTGATTTGAACTTTATTTCATTTAGTCACAAAATATTCCATATCCTACCTTGAAGAGAAACCGTTGTTTGTAGCCCCGTTTTAGTCTTAGACCTTTGTTTGAAACTCCTCAAAAATATGATTCCTAGCCTATATGACTTGACCCTTTTGGGATTGGACTTTAGTGAGAGGTTTTGGAAGAATATTTGGAGAGTTGAGATTCTCTTTGGTGAAGGGCAAGAAATGGAGTATAAATCAAGTGGGTAGTGCATCTTTGAAGTATGAAGAAAGAAAGAAATGTTGGAAAAAGTAGTGGATTGAAAGCAAAGTGCTTAAGTGTAAGAAAAGGGCACCGACCGAGTTAAAGTGCACATCGGGCCCGAGTTTAGTGCAAGTCGATCCTAGTGAAAAAAAGTGTGAAAAATCCAACAAAACGATTAGTGCAAAGATGAAGTGGAATGTTTAGTGAAATGTGGGTTGAAAGTTGAAAGTGAAAAGAAAAGAAGAAAAAAATCAAAGTCTTTTGGATGAGTGAAGTTGAAAGTGGAATAATTTGGTGAAGTTGGTGAGAGACTAGGAAGTTCAATCCTCATTGTAAGCACCACAAGACTAAAATGATTCCTACCTTGAGAAATACCAAAAGCCCCATTACAACCCGGCGGAATGGAACCTCTATGAGGACCTCCATTGAGCCAAGTTCATATTCTTTGTGTGCATTGTAATAGGCATCTCTAGGTGGAGGATTTGGTGATATTAGCTTCAATAGTAAAGTCTTTACTTGCATGATTGTTGAGTATGAGTGTTCATTGCTAAGCCTAAACACATGATAAGTGATACACATTTCTACATACCTAAAGTGAGGCTTTGTTGCATTATACTTTATTCTTTGAACACTTGATCATGTGTGATGATGTAATCTTGCTAGCATATCTATCACTTGTGCTTGATTGAGTTTTTCATATGAGGCTTTACTTGAAGATTGTGCTTCGGTCTTGCTTATATTGTTATTGCTTGAGGACAAGCAAGTTTAAGTATGGGGTATTCTGATGTATCTCATTTTGGTAGTGTTTTAAGTGTGTTTTCCTTTGTAGATTTAAACCTTTTTCCTTCTTTTCTTGTGTGTTTTGTCCCTTTTTAGCTTAGTTTCCGCATTTCTATGAGATTCGGAGACAATGCGCGTTTTGTGTGTTTTGTAGGCATTTCGGAGCAAGAATCATGGAGATTGGAGCATCGCATTATGGAGGAATTCAAGGATGGAAAAGGAGCCAAAATGGAGCTAACAATGCATGGAAATAAGCCTCAAGTGAAGACGAAGAGAATGGCGAAAGAATCGAGTCAATCGGAGCTAAAACGAGAGAGAACGGAGCGAAACAAGCTGAAAAATGCCTTAGGACCGAGGTAACCAGCATGTCGGGCCCGAGGTACCATGGTGGCCCGAGGTGGTGGTCCGAGGTGTGGCAAGTCGGGCCCGAGGTACCGGGAACGTATGACTTTGGACCGAGGTTGAAGCAAGTCGGGCCCGAGGTTCTCCGTGTCGATCCATGTCGGTCGTGGCTCCGGATTCCTTTCTTTTTTGGGATTTTCTTGTTAATTCCCATAATTATATTTGCTTCCTTGGAGGTCAAGGAGTCTAGAAGCCTTAGGGATCAAGGAGTTCTAGAAGCCTTGGAGGTCAAGGACTTGCCTTGGAGCCCAAGGAGTTTAGAGGGGTAATCTAGTCTTTGTAGTAGGGGGAATAATCTCTATTTAAACTCTTGTAATCTCTCATTTGGGGCAATCTAGAAACACATACACTTTGGAGAGTGAGTAGAGAGGGACGTTTGAGAGGGTAGAAGGAAGAAGGGGGTGGACTCTTCTCTAAGGGAGGGAAAGAACCCAAGATCTAGAGGAGGATTTGGGTGAATTCCTTTCCTTGGAGAGGAAAGAAACCTTTAGGCTTGGAGCGGGAGTTGAGATTGTAAGAAGAATTCTTCCTTAGTTCAAGTTTGCTTTGGTTTTGTGTTTGTGTTGTTGATTGTGGATTTGACTTGCATGAATCATGATTTATCTTTGGTCTTTGATGATTGTTAGTTTGAATTCCATGATTAGTGAGTAGATAGCTTGATCTTGGGCTATGGGGGAAACCCCTAGCTAGGATTGGGTGTGAACCCCCAATTCCATAGCCTTGAGTGCTTGATCTATGAATCCTCTCTACATTGAGCTTCAATTCTCTTGTGGAAACATGAGATCAAGGGCTTGTGATTGGTAAGAGTAAGCGGGAGCGATCTCGAGCCCATCACTTGACCTTGCATCGAAGGGAGAGTGAAAGCCTCCCATGGTCGATGTGTAGAGTGGAGGGTTCGAAGGCTAGCAACCTCGATCTCACAAGGATCAACACTTATTGCTTGAGTTGGGTTGGAATTACTCAAGCCTAGTTAGGGAAGGAACTGATCGGTCCGGGATCGGAGGGTCTCACAATTTAAATTTATAAAACCGAACCTCAATTGTAGTAAAGAGGTAGGGTGTCGAACACACGGGAGTTCGTGCGTCGAGAGTACCCGAAAGACTAAAAAGGGAGAAAAGAAAGGCAAAACAAAGAAAAACAAGGGAGATCGCCTCGGACCGACACTTGTCACTTCGGTCCGAGGGTGGATCGAGGTCGAGTTTGGCCGGGACCGACACTGGGGAAGTCGGGCCCGACTTGCTGGGTAACTCGGTCTTGCTCAAAAATGGTAGATCGGTCTTGGGTTTTTGGGTTCCTCCCCTAACTACACTTGGATATTCTTCCCCAATTCAACCAATAAGTGTTTGATCCTTGTGAGATCGAGGTTGCTAGCCCCGGATCCCTCCACTCTACACCTCGACCCAAGGGAGTTTTCACTCACCTTCGATGCTAGGAACTTGTGATGGGATCGAGATTGCTTTCGCTTACTCTTACCAATCACAAGCCCTATGTCCCTTGTTTTCACAAGAGAATTGAAGCTCAATGTAGAGAGGATTCACAAATCAAGCACTCAAGGCTATGGAATTGGGGTTTTCTACCCAATCCTAGCTAGGGGATTCCCCCATAGCCCAAGACTATGGAATCTACTCCATATGGTAAGAGAAAAACATAATCAAAAGGGAAATCAAGAAAATCTCAATCATCAACATCCAATCAAACTCCAATTGCATTCAAATCCAAAGTATCAACAAGATCCAAGTCTCAATTCTACTAGATCAAAGCAAAACAAAGTACAAAACTCACTAATCCTCCTCTCTAGGCCACCGATCTCCTCTTCTCTTCCTTCTCCTCTCTTCTCCTTCTTCTCCAAGCCTTCCTTGAGTCTTTAGAGAGTTATTTGGGTGTGGTGTGTGTGAACTCTTTCCCCCCTCCCTCAAATGATCACTAATCACCTCTAATTATCCTCCTCCTTAGATTGGGGACCAAGGAATTCCCAATTTAGAAAGGGGCAAATGTGGAAAGTTACTAAAAATATGCCTTGGGGAACAATCCACTCCATTGCCGACTTGGATCGACACGGGGAAACATCGGGCCCGACGTTGGGAACGTCGGTCCTGGTCTCTGGCTGCTCGATCTCGGGCCCGACGTGGTGGTGCTCGGTCCTGGGCCTCGATCCTTGTCTTCTTCTTGGGTTTCCTTTGGTTCCTCTTCATTCTTGGCTTGGCTCTTGCATTCCTTGACTTGGCTCCTTCATGAGCTCCTCTAAAATGTCCTCATTCTTGCCATTTTTCCTACAAAACAAAGCAAACTCGCATAGTTTCCGAATCTCAAAGAAAACCGGGAACTAAGCTAAAAAGGAACGAAACTAACAAAGAAAGGAATGAAAAACACATATTTACAAGGGAAATTAACTACTAAAACACCTCCAAAATGAGAGACATCAGAATACCCCATACTTAAACTTGCTTGTCCTCAAGCAATAACAAAGTAAGTAAGACCGAAGCACAATCTTCAAGTAAAGCCTCATATGAAAAATCAATCAAGCACAAGTGATAGATATGCTAGCAAGATTACATCATCACACATGATCTAGTGTTCAAGGAATAAAGTATAATGCAACAAAGCATCACTCATCATGTGTTTCGGCTTGAAAATGAACACTCCTACTCAAAAGTCATGCAAGTAAAGACTTTACAATTGAAGCTAATATCACCAATTCCTCCACCTAGAGATGCCTATTACAATGCACACAAAGAATATGAACTTGGCTCAATGGAGGTCCTCAAAGAGGTTCCATTCGGCCGGGTTGTAATGGGGCTTTTGGTATTTCTCAAGGTGGGAATCATTTTGGTCTTGTGATGCTTACAATGGGGATTGAACTTTCTAGTCTCTCACCAACTCCACTAAATTATTCCACTTTCAACTTCACTCATCCAAAAGACTTTGATTTTTCTTCTCTTCTACTTTCAACCCGCATTTCACTAAACATTCCACTTCATCTTTGCACTAAACTTTTTGTTGGATTTTTCACACTTTTGCTCTAGGATCGACTTGCACACTAATTCGGGCCCGAAGTGCGCTTATCCTCTGTCGGTACCCTTTTTACTCACTTAAGCACTTTGCTTTGAATCCACTACTTTTTCCAACTTTTTTTCTTTCTTTCTTCGCACTTCAAAGATGCACTACCCACTTGATTTATACTCCATTTCTTGCCCTTCACCAAAGAGAATCTCAACTCTCCAAATATTCTTCCAAAACCTCTCACTAAAGTCCAATCCCAAAAGGGTCAAGTCATATAGGCTAGGAATCATATTTTTGAGGAGTTTCAAACAAAGGTCTAAGGCTAAAACGGGGCTACAAACAACGGTTTATCTTTAAGGTAGGATATGGAACATTTTGTGACTAAATGAAATAAAGCTCAAATCAATGTGACAATGCATAGAACAAATCTCATATTGGTCTTGGAAAATAGATAAACACTTCAATAGCAAGTTTTACTAAGCATGCATGAGCTAATCACACAAGAAAATGAGGGATATGCAATATGAACAAACATCCCTAAAATGGCCAAAAATCATCTCACAAGGTTCACTCTAGCTTAGTTGCATAAAAACCTCATCCAAGAACTCATGTGCTCAATAAAAACATGCAAGATATCATATCACATTTAAAACATCATCCATGTAGAGGCTAAACTATCCAAAAATATGCAAAGGAATTTACATGCTCACATCATTATTAGCCTTCATATGGACATCTGAGATGGGAATTCCTAGTCCAAAAACAAAATCTTTTTGTTGTTTTTAACCGAAATTTTCGAATTTTTAGGATTTTTGCAAAACTTTTTCTCAAACAAAACAAACAAATTCATCCATTCATGCCATAAAATTCAATCATCATATCATCACATCATTCATCATGCCACTATCCAAAAATGAAACATCCCTTAGACAAAACAAGAGAAAACACATGAAAACTACACATGGAACTATGAGCTACTAACCCACCCCATACTTAAAATTTTGATGTCCTCATCAAAAGAAATCAAAACTCAAAAGTAAAGAGAAGAGTAGAGAAAGCTCACAATTTTCCTTATTCTTGAATGGCTTGTTGAGGCTTAGTTCGGAGGTGGACCGCGGCGTCTCCTTTGAAGCCGGGCGTGCCGCTCACGCTCATACACTTGATCGTGGAAAGGGTCTTGACTTGGCGGTTGGATTTGTGGGGCGGGACGCATCCATTGATCTTCACGGAAAGAGAAGTTCCCGGTCATCCACTCATTGGAACTCTCTTGGACGCTCCATCTTTGGAAAACAAAATTTAAAAGAAAATTCTGATCGGGCCAAATTCTGATCGTCAAATAAAGGCCATTTAAGCTCGGGCACGTTGACCCAGCACCTCGGGCACGTCGGGCCCGAGGTGTTGGGTACCTCGGTCCGACTCTCTTCACTCGTCCTTGGAACTTGTGGCTCGGGCAAACTCCGTCCACTCCTCAATCCTATGGCACGAACTTCATTTTGTTGTTGTGGTGCACGGGGATTCTCCTCGGGTCGGCCCGGGAGTCTCCCTTCCTCTCTTGGAAGTTGATTTGCCATGTGAACAAATTGGTTGTCCACTTGTCTTCTCCACACACCAAACTCTTTGAATTGGGTCTCTATGTTGGTGACTTGATTCTTCAAATCTTGAGCCCATTGTGGTGTTTGCTCATAGAATCCCGGAGGTCGGTATGGTGGTGGTTGGGCCCTTGGCTCATGTTGGTTGAAGTTGTTGTTGTAGCCACTAGCTTGGCCTTGGTTCCACCTTCCTCCATTGTTGAAATTGGTTCTCCCTCCATGGTTCCTTTGAACATAGTTGGCCTCTTCAATTTGCTCGGCCAATCGGACTTGGCGCTCATTTGGGCACTCTTGGGCTCCATGCTTCAAAGAACCACACTCTTCACATGCTCTTGTGTTTTGTTTTTGGTGATAAAGCCTTTTCATCTTGTTCAACTCATCCTCCAAGAATTGGGTCTTCACATCTTTGTCCACCTCTTCACTATTTGGATCGTAGAGCCTCTTCGGACCGTCTCCATGGACTCTCACTTCCTTGCTCACTTGATTGACCCCATACATGGCCTCATAATCCGAGAGCTTGTCTAGCAACTCCCATGCTTGCTCCGGAGGCAAGTCAATGAACCCACAATCGGTATGAAGGTTCAATTTATCTTTGGTGGCGGGGTTGATTCCTTAGAAGAAAATGTCTTGAAGGACATAGGGTTGTTGCCCATGTGTTGGACACGCCCTTAACATCTCTTTGAACCTATCCCACGCCTCGAAAAGTGGCTCATGAGCTCCTTGTTGAAAGCTAGCAATCTTCCTTCTAAGCTCCGTCCTCTTGGTGGGCGGGAAGAACTTCATCAAGAATGAGTCGTTGAGAGCCCTCCATGATGTGATAGAACGAGGTGCTTGGCTCTCCAACCAATGCAAAGCTTTGCCTCCCAAAGACCACTTGAAGGCCTTGAGTAGCACGTACTCAAGTGTCTCGTCGTCCGTCGAGATGGTCTCACAAAGATCTTTGAATTGCTTCACATGCTCGATCGGGCACTCATTCGGTCTCCCTTGGAATTGCTCTCTCTTAATGAGTGAGAAAAATTGAGCTTTGATCTCAAAATTCTTTGACACCTCCGGCAAGACGATGGCCGGCTCCGACACTTTCAACTCCGGATGCATGTATTGTCTAGCATTCCGGGGTTGACTGTTGATTTGAGCTTCCAACCTCATACTTTGCTCCCTCTCTCTACGGGCCTCGGCATCTCGGTTCGCCATTTCAAGCTGCATTCGAGCCATATCGGCTCTCATCCTCTCAAAGTCCTCATCACGGGCTTGGTCCGCCATCCTCTTCTTCTTTCGGGCTTGCCTTAGAATACACTCCGGGTCACACACAAAGTCGAGCTCAAGGGTTCCTCGGACGGAACTAGCTCGCATGCACCTACAACCAAAGACACAAACAAAACCGAATCAAAACAAACAAGGGGTTTGGGCTAATCCTTCACCCAAATCACTACCAAATCAAAGACTCAACTAAGAGGGTACCTTGATCAAATAGAACTCCCCGGCAACGGCGCCAAAATTCTGATCGGTTCGGGATCGGAGGGTCTCACAATTTAAATTTATAAAACCGAACCTCAATTGTAGTAAAGAGGTAGGGTGTCGAACACACGGGAGTTCGTGCGTCGAGAGTACCCGAAAGACTAAAAAGGGAGAAAAGAAAGGCAAAACAAAGAAAAACAAGGGAGATCGCCTCGGACCGACACTGGTCACTTCGGTCCGAGGGTGGATCGAGGTCGAGTTTCGCCGGGACCGACACTGGGGAAGTCGGGCCCGACTTGCTGGGTAACTCTGTCTTGCTCAAAAATGGTAGATCGGTCTTGGGTTTTTGGGTTCCTCCCCTAAGTAGACTTGGATATTCTTCCCCAATTCAACGAATAAGTGTTTGATCCTTGTGAGATCGAGGTTGCTAGCCCCGGATCCCTCCACTCTACACCTCGACCCAAGGGAGTTTTCACTCACCTTCGATGCTAGGAACTTGTGATGGGATCGAGAGTGCTTTCGCTTACTCTTACCAATCACAAGCCCTATGTCCCTTGTTTTCACAAGAGAATTGAAGCTCAATGTAGAGAGGATTCACAAATCAAGCACTCAAGGCTATGGAATTGGGGTTTTCTACCCAATCCTAGCTAGGGGATTCCCCCATAGCCCAAGACTATGGAATCTACTCCATATGGTAAGAGAAAAACATAATCAAAAGGGAAATCAAGAAAATCTCAATCATCAACATCCAATCAAACTCCAATTGCATTCAAATCCAAAGTATCAACAAGATCCAAGTCTCAATTCTACTAGATCAAAGCAAAACAAAGTACAAAACTCACCAATCCTCCTCTCTAGGCCACCGATCTCCTCTTCTCTTCCTTCTCCTCTCTTCTCCTTCTTCTCCAAGCCTTCCTTGAGCCTTTAGAGAGTGATTTGGGTGTGGTGTGTGTGAATTCTTTGCCCCCTCCCTCAAATGATCACTAATCACCTCTAATTATCCTCCTCCTTAGATTGGGGACCAAGGAATTCCCAATTTAGAAAGGGGAAAATGTGGAAAGTTACTAAAAATATGCCTTGGGGAACAATCCACTCCATTGCCGACTTGGATCGACACGGGGCAACATCGGGCCCGACGTTGGGAACGTCGGTCCTGGTCTCTGGCTGCTCGATCTCGGGCCCGACGTGGTGGTGCTCGGTCCTGGGCCTCGATCCTTGTCTTCTTCTTGGGTTTCCTTTGGTTCCTCTTCATTCTTGGCTTGGCTCTTGCATTCCTTGACTTGGCTCCTTCATGAGCTCCTCTAAAATGTCCTCATTCTTGCCATTTTTCCTACAAAACAAAGCAAACTCGCATAGTTTCCGAATCTCAAAGAAAACTGGGAACCAAGCTAAAAAGGAACGAAACTAACAAAGAAAGGAATGAAAAACACATACTTACAAGGGAAATTAACTACTAAAACACCTCCAAAATGAGAGACATCAGGAACCCAAAAACCCAAGACCGATCTACTATTTTTGCTTAATCGAGTTACCCAATCATCCGGCCCGACGTTGTGTGAAGTCGGTCCCGGCCAATCAACCTTGATCCACCCTCGGACCGAAGTGACCTGTGTCGGTCCGAGGTGATTTCCCTTTTTTTTCCTCGTTTTGCCTTTCTTTTACCTCTTTTTAGTCTTTTGGATACTCTCAACGCACGAACTCCCGTGTGTTCGACACCCTACCTCTTTACTACAAGTGAGGTTCGGTTTCTAAATTTAAATTTTGACCACCACACCCGGACCGATCAGCCACGAAGGACGAATCTATCAAGAAACTTCTTATAGTTCCTATGCCTTATAGGATCACTCTTGACGTCCTCCTTTTCCATTCGTTCCCTGATCAGTTTGTAAAGAGTTTTGGGTTTTTTGTTGATGAAGTCCACCAACGATTCGTCCAAAACAATTTGTTTGGGCTTCTCGATTGTGTGGGACTTCACAAGTTTTCGCCTTTTGCCGCCGGCAGAAGATCCGGTGACGTTTCCAAGTAGAGAAGACATTTTTCTGATGAGTCTTAGTGAGAGAAACTTGTCGGAATATTAGAGAGAGGTCAGAGCTGTTTGAGAGCAGGGAAGTTGTTGAGCGAATTTAATGAATGATGGTGACTGTTGAGGCCTTATATAGAGGAAGCGGTGACACATTTTGTAAATAAAACTGATTTCATGTTCAACACGTGGCAAAACTTCCCCCTTAAGATTGGAGCAAATACAACTGTCACTGGTTAAACGTTCAAAATTTCAAATTTCTGACTCTTCAACTTCTTCTCAAAACTGATCAACTCTGAACTGGCGTCCTCTCTTAGAAACAACTGGCGTCCTCTTTGACTTCTCACAAATACCTCTTTTGCAAACCAAGAACCTGAGCAAACGTCCCTGTGATCACCTTACGAACCATTTGAGAACAAAGCAAGTACATCCCGTAAAAGAAAATATGAAGTTCATAGGACGCTTTTGCAGAGTTCTCAGCTAGGGTAAGCTTAGAGTTCCCATCATTTCGGCTTATGATGCGGTTTGGGTGATCAGGGATACTCTTTTCAAGACAAATAGAGAAATTGATTGGCGTTCCAAAGTAGCAAACACATGAAGTTTAGACTAGCGTCCTTGCAAGTATGAATTCAATGCATGATAGTCCTTAAACACTTAGAATCTACTAAACATAGCCAATCACTGAGGGAATAGTAGAACGGGACTTGCTACTTAAAAGTTATCATCCCCAAGAGCAACCTGAGATGCTCAAAGGGACGTCTATCAAGCGCCTTAGTGAAAATATCAACTATTTGGTCTTCAGTCCTCACATGCCCTATACTTATAAGTCCTTGTTCAACATTATCACGCAAGAAATGATGTCTTATATGAATATGCTTTGTGCGTGAATGAAAAACAAGATTCTTAGCAATTTCAATAGCACTTGTATTATCACAAAGAATGGGAATAGTTTCAAGATTGATACCGTAGTCCTCAAGTTGATATTTGATCCAGAGGACTTGTGAACAGCATGAGGCAGCAACAACGTACTCAGCTTCCGCAATTGAAAGCGCCACAGAGTTCTGTTTCTTTGATCCCCATGAGACTAAGCATGAACCAAAGAACTGTGCCATTCCCGAAGTGCTTTTCCTATCGATCACATGACCAGCGTAATCAGCATCCGAGTAGCCAACAAGCTTGAAGGACGTCTTCCTAGGGTACCAAAGGCAAAGATCGTCGCGTCCCTTGAGATAGCGAAAGATCCTCTTGACTTCTTGCATGTGGGACTCCTTTGGACTTGCTTTGTTGTACTTGCTCACTACTCATTAAGGACTATGAGTAGTGAGTTTGAGATAGCGAAACATCGTCGCTTCATTTTTCTTTTACGGGACGTACTTGCTTTGTTCTCAAATGGTTCATAAGGTGATCACAAGGACGGTTGCTCAGGCTCTTGATTTGCTAAAGAGGTATATCTTTGCTAAGTATGAGAGGACGCCAGTTATTTCTAAGAGAGGACGCCAGTTCAGAGTTAATCAGTTTTGAGAAGAAGTTGAAGAATCAGAAATTTGAAATTTTGAACGTTTGAACAGTGACAGTTGTACTTGCTCAAATCTTAAGAGGGAAGTTATGCCACGCGTCGCACAGGATTTCAGTTTTATTTATGGATCATGCCACCGCTTCCTCTATATAAGGCAGCAACAGTCGCTCTCATTCATTTATTGCTCTCACCAACTTCCCTGCTCTCAAATCGCTCTGCCTTCTCTCTAGCTTTCCGACGACTTTCTCACTCTACAAGTTAGCCAGAAAATGTCTCAACTACTTGGGAACGTGGCCGGATCTTCCGCCGGAGGAAAGAGAAGGAACCCCATACTATTGAAAAGCCTAAGCAGATAGTCTTGAACGAGTCGCTGGTGGACTTCATCAACAAGAAGCCTAGGACTCTGTACAAGTTAATCATGGAGCGAATGGATAGAGAGGACGTCAAGTAGGACGCCACAAAGACAAGGAACTAAGAGAAGTTCCTGGACCGATTTGTTATTCATGGTCTTCACAAGACTAACTACAAGGATTTGCCTGGAAGGATGGAGGACAAACTCTTTTTCTCGCAGTACGGCGGTGAACATCTGGGTAATCTCCTTGATCATAACCCTGACTTACATAATGCAGTCCTCCCTAACTTCCCAATGTACCCCGAGGACTCCCCGGCTTTTAAAATGCTAAGAGACCGGTTGCCTAGTCCTTCTCCCCCACCTCCTAAAATTCCAACCATCACCACAAAGAAACTTCTCCCCTCCTAACGACCTGCTCCATCGTCCCCTCTCTCTAAAACCTCAAAATCAATCGCCTCTTCCAAACCTACTGAAATAGTGGACAAGTTCCCCAAAGACTTGTCGGAGGGACGCTCCAAACGAAAACGTGACCCACGGCCTCTCAAAAAGGCCAAGTCTTCAAACGTCCCCTCCACTAAAAGGCCAAGCTCCACAAAGAAACCGTCCCAACCCTCCAAGAAATCAAATCTTGCTCCCCAACCTTCTCTAAAGATTGTCCAACTCCCAACTCCTCCACCTTCCCCACAACCCTCAAAAGCAAATGCCCTTATCCAATTTTGTCCCTCACCTCTAAATCTCGCCAACTTCCCTTCCGCCCCTGATCACATTTCTCCTCCCAAGGACCCCGAGACTCCCAGGTCGCGCCGTCCTTCATCTGAATCAAGACCAGAGGACGCAGAGAAACGTCCAGCTCTTGAGCACACCTTCAAGCGTCAAAAGACAGGTGAAGCTCCAAAGGTCCTAGTATCGGAAGCTGTTGAGCCGGAGCACATCTCCACCTCAAGTTCCTCTTCGTGAAGCTCTTTTGAGAAGAGTCAACAAGGAACGCCTATCGTAGAGTCCTCCCCCTTCGTTGATATTACAGGGGACTCCAACGATGAGGCAGAAGGTGTTGAGAATGCTCTCACCGAGGGCAAAGAAGCTGAAGTTGAGCAAGTAGTTGAGGTCGCTGGTGAGCACCAGGTCGCTCAGAAGAAGGACGCCGAGCTCAGTCTGGACGATGAGCTTGCGCGTGATGCTGCAGAAATCCCTCCCTATGACCAATCCCTCCCAATCCTCAACCCCCAACCAACCCCTCAAAATCAACCCTCCTCCACAATCCAAACAGAATCCCAAATCCCTGCGGACGTTGAGCCTTCCAATGAAAAAGAAACAGAAGCTCAGGACGCAGGTTGGCCATCCCCAAGACAAGCTCCCTCTCACTCTGAACAGGCCGCAACTGGTGGCAATAATGAATCCGCCCAAGGCACAGAGGACACTGGTGCCAAGGACGGACATGAAAACGAGTCTGGAGAATCTGAGGACGCTGAGGATGACTCCGATGATGATGATGAGGATTCTGATTCCCCAAAGCGCTCCAAGAAGAAGTGAAAGGACGATGACGAGCCGGTAAACATTCTAGGCCCCTTGGTCTACTCCGAAGAATGGCTCGCGTCCTTTGATGATGAAGACGTGCAAAAATTCCTTCAGCTCTTACGCTTCCAAGGATGGCTGAATATTGGTCCTGCGCCAACAGAAATAAATAATGACCAGATTCGAGCATTGTTCAAGAGTCTTCGCTTCAAATCCAAGGCCGGCACGCTGCATTTCTAAATAGATGATGAGCCTACTTCTGTGAATGAACGCCAAGTCCATGCCTTTATGGGACTAAGTACTCAGAAGCCACCGTCCGATGCTCTTAGCTCCCTCCTTGAAAATGGATTTGAGATGACGGCCGATGAAGAGGTCTCGCTGCTTGAAAGAATCTTCCAAGGCAAAAGACCCTATGGGACGGACAGAGTGGCTCATGTTCTGTCCAAGGTTGGAGCTATAGCATTTTTACTTTATATGTCGTGCCGTCCTTCCAAGGCAAGAGAAGCGTTTAGTGGTTCAAACTCATGACTGCATATTGCAGGACGCCTTTCTCAACCGCCACCCCATTAACCTTGCCAAAATTGCTATGCAACATATGGCTAAGTGTGGGAGGAAGCGACATGCTCTGCCGTACCTAGGTCTAGTGAAGCTCATTCTCTTGTCCCAAAATGCTTATGATGAGACTGCTTCCTCAGAACTTCTCGGTCTGTCATGGAACAAAAAGAAGGGACTGCTTGAGATCAGACACGATGAGGAACTGCCGTCCATCAAGAAACAGTTAGAGGTAGAGGCCGAAGCTAAGAAGAAAGAGCAAGAAAGGCTCGCTCTGGAAGTCGAACAAGAACGCCTTGCTTCTATGGGTAAAGCGCCAGCTTCTGAACAAGAGCCCGCCATCAACTATGAAGCTCTAGATCAGTTATTGATGGCGAACTCTCCTCCTCCTCCTATCGACGCTCCTCCTTCCAGTTCTGGTCAATCTCCCATTCCTCCTCTTGCTCATCATGAGTTGTATCCGCCGCAAGAGCTCATGGCCGCCATCATGCACAATCAATGCGCCTGATACAAACTCTTAAGGAGTCTGCGGATCTTCACGCACAGCTTCTCAAGTTCTTTCAAGAGTCCACCAGTAGACGTCCTGAATGATCACCGTCCCCTCTTATTCCCTCATATGTTTTGCCTTTGCTTCTTTTGTTCAAAACACTTGACTTTTGGTCTGTAATAACTCTCTTTTGTTGAATGGCAATTTCACTGTTTGCTTGCATATGTTTGTTTAAGCGTTCCACTGCCTATAATTGTATTTTTATGCTACCGTCCTTATTCACTTGTTATCCTTTTCGATGATGCCAAAAGGGGGAAGTGTAGTTTTGCAGAGATGCGCTATAAAATAGTGATCTAGTTTAAGCAAGTGTTAAGGGGGAACTATTAAGTGAAAGGTCTAAGGAATACCATGCTAGAATAAACAAGAGGACACCTAGAAAGTTATAGGACGCTACTCTCTCCTTAAAATCCAAAAGTTAGAGAATCAAAGAATGAAAACTTGTACTTACAGAAATTCTTTTAAGTGTTAGAGGATGCTTCTGAGTTTTCATGCATGCTAAGTTCCACAGTCAAAACTATGCTGCTGAAGAGTTTGTCATCATCAAAAAGGGGGAAATTGTTGGGACGCTATCAAGGACGCTTGCGTGCTTGTTAGTGTACCACACAACCGTCCCTTAGTTTTGATATGACAAACTCACTTTGATTCTAATAAATTTGTCCAAGTGTTCAGGAACGCCAGTGACAAAAAGGACAACAAGTGTGTGGACGTCCGTGAGGTTAAAGGGACGCTAGCTACCAGGAAGTAAGGACCAGCAAGAGACTACTTGAAGAAGGACGGAGTCCCAAGCAAGTAGGAACGCAAGCAGAGTGTCCTCACTCACTAGCCGACAGGATGACATCACTCGACAACATTTGATCATCCTGGACACGTGGAGACCGATCCTGTAGCAGAGTCCAACATTACGTGGCGGACGATCCTATAGCAAAGTTCATCAACACGTGGCGGCCGATCCTGTAGCGGAGTCCATCACACATAGTTGGATACAGGAAGCTTCCCTCATCACCGCCATACTACGTGGAGGAAGATCCTATAGCCACGTCCACGAAGGGCATGATCGTCCGAAGAGGAAAGACGCCCTTCCCAAGTCCTATAAATAGGGTCAAGGCATTTATTGTGACATCAACGCTTTCAGAGAATATTCAGAGAGAATCATAGGAAAGCGACTCACTCAAGAACATGAAGAACAAGCTCAAGAACAATCAAGAACAGTTCTAGGCTTGTGCTAGATCGAGTGAGAATTGTAACCCAAACCACAACTTGTTTGTAACTTAGAAAAACCAAAAAGAAAGAGAGAGTCCTACAACGCACTGTAGGACGTAGGGATAGAAGTCCTTTAGAAGATTAAACTTGCTTAAGTTGTAGGCTTAAAGGAGGACTTTACTAGTGGACTTAGGACGTTGTTTAAGTGCCAGAGAAGTGTAAAGGACTCGCCAGTACAACGTAAGGACGTTTAATAAGAAAGGAAGAATCTATTCAAAAATCCTCCAAGGAGGTAGAGGTTTACACTCAAGGACTACTTGGTCTTGAGTGGTTCCTCTATAAATCATTGTGTTCATTATATGCTAAGTTCACCTGTTTAGTTTTCATTTCCGCTGCACAGCTAAAGAACGCCCTTACACCTCGTAAGGACGCCTCACCTAAGGACGCCTTTATCTACGTAAAGGACGACCCTCTTTTATACTAACGATCCAACAAATATGACTCTTACTTTGTGGATGATCGTTATTTATTCAAAGCTAGAAAATTATGTATACCTTCATCTTCATATCGTTGGTTGTTAGTTCAAGATGTGCATGAGACTAGAGCACATGGTGGGTTAGATAGACTTTGCAAGGATTAAATGAACACTTCTATTGGCCTAAAATGTCGAATTATGTGCTTAAATTCATTAAGGGCTATGTTTCATGTGCTAAAGGAAAATCAAAGTTAACTAACCATGGATTGTACCAGCCTTTACCTATACCTAAGATCCCTTGGGAAGATATTTCTATGGATTTCATTGTAGGGTTGCCTAGGACTAGGAAGGGCAGAGATAGCATCTTTGTAGTGGTAGATAGGTTTTCGAAAATGGCTCACTTCATTCCATGTCATAAAACTGATGATGCCGTGCATATATCTAACTTGTTTTTCGAGCATGTTGTTAAATTGCATGGTATTCCTTGTTCTATTGTTAGTGATAGGGATGCTAAGTTCTTGAGTTGCTTTTGGAAATCTTTGTGGTCTAAATTGGGTACTAGATTACTTTATTCTACTTCTTGTCACCCTCAGACCGATGGTCAAACTGAGGTTACTAACTGATGTCTTTATTTTGGTGGTGATTTAATGGTTAATTTCCCTTGTAAATAAGTGTCTTTTGTTCCTTTCTTTGTTAGTTTTGTCCCTTTTTAGCTTAGTTCCCGATTTTCTATGAGATTCGGAGACTATGCGAGTTTGTTGTGTTTTGTAGGTAAAATGGCGCATTTGAGGACGTTTTGAAGGAGTTTCTAAGGAGGAACCAAGCTAAGGAGCAAAGGAGCGGAAGAGCCATGCTAAGAATGAAGAGGAGCTCAAGGAAAACCAAGGAAAGAAGAGGATCGAGGCCCCAGATCGATGTACCAAGGAGTCGGGCCCGAGTTAGCGTTTCAGAGGCTCGGACCGACGTTGGCAACGTCGGGCCCGAGGTCTACCCGTGTCGGTCCAAGTCGGCAATTTGGGGATTGGGATCCAAGGCACATTATTGTGATCTACCACTTTTGCCCTTCTTCTAAATTGGAATTCCTTGGTCCCCAATCAAGAGAAGAGGATAATTAGAGGGAGCTTAGAGGAGCTTAACACACATCCACATCTAATCACTCTCAAAGGGCTCAAAGGAAGACTTGGAGAGCAAGAAGGAGAAAGGAAGAGGAGAAGAGGAGGAAATCGGTGGAGCCTAGGAGGAGATTAGTGAGTTTGAACTTGTTTTGCTTTTGTTTAGTGGATTTGAGACTTGGATATTGTGAACCCCTTTGATTTGAATGCAATTTGGCTTTGAATTAAGATTGATGATTGAGATTAGCTTGCTTTGCTATTTGATTGCTTTTTACTCTTACTTGATGGAGTAGATTCCATAGTCTTGGGCTATGGGGGAATCCCCTAGCTAGGATTGGGTGTGAATCCCCAATTCCATAGCCTTGAGTGCTTGATCTATGAATCCTCTCTACATTGAGCTTCAATTCTCTTGTGAGAACAAGGGATCTAGGGCTTGTGGTTGGTAAGAGTAAGAGAAAGCGATCTCGAGCCCGTCACTAGACCTAGCATCGAAGGAGAGTGAAAACTCCCTAAGGTCGAAGTGTAGAGTGGAGGGATCGAAGGCAAACAACCTCGATCTCATAAGGATCAACACTTATTGGCTGAATTGGGGTGGAATCACCCAAGTCTAGTTAGGGAAGGAACCCAAAAACCCAAGACCGATCTACCATTTGTGCAAGACTGAGTTCCCCAGTACCTCAGGCCTGACTTCCCCAGTGTCGGTCCCGGCCAACTCGCATCGATCCAATCTCGGACCGAAGTGACCAAAGTCGGTCCGGGTTGTTCCCTTTGATTTTCCTTGTTTTTGCCGTTCTTTTACCTCTTTTTAGTCTTCTTGGTACACTCAACGCACGAACTCCCGTGTGTTCGACACCCTACCCTTATACTACAATTGGGGTTCGGTTTATAAATTTAAATTTTGATATCATCCGATCCGGACGATCCCCGTCAGAATTTTGGCGCCGTTGCCGGGGAGTTCTACTTGTTTGAGGTACCATCTTTTGTTGAATCTTTTATTTGGTAGTGATTTGGGTGAGGGACTAGCCCGAACCCCTTGTTTGTTTTGATTCGGTTTTTGTTTGTGTCTTTGGTTGTAGGTGTATGCGAGCTCGTTCCGTCCGAGGAACACTTTAGTTCGACTTTGTGTGTGATCCGGAGAGCATCATCAAACAAGCTCGAAAGAAGAAAAGGATGGAGAACCAAGCACAACGTGACGAGGAGGTTGAGAGGATGAGGGCCGACATGGCTCGTATGCAACTTGAGATGGCGAACCGAGATGCCGAGGCTAGGAGAGAGCGCGAGCAAAGGATGAGATTGGAGGCTCAAATCAACACCCAACCCCGGAATGCAAGACAATACATGCATCCGGAGTTGAAGGTGCCGGAACCGGCCATTGTCTTGCCGGAGGTGTCAAAGAGCTTTGAGATCAAAACTCAATTCATCTCACTTATCAAGAGGGACCAATTTCAAGGGAGACCGAATGAGTGCCCGATCGAGCATGTGAAGCAATTTAAGGATCTATGTGAGACCATCTCAACGGATGATGAGACACTTGAGTACGTGCTACTCAAAGCCTTCAAGTGGTCGTTGGGAGGCAAGGCATTGCACTAGTTGGAGAGTCAAGCACCTCGATCCATCACATCATGGAGGGCTCTCAACGAAGCATTCTTAATGAAGTTCTTTCCGCCAACCAAGACAACGGAGCTTAGAAGGAAGATAGCAAGCTTTCAACAAGGAGTCCACGAGCCACTCTTTGAGGCTTGGGATCGGTTCAAGGAAATGTTGAGGCAATGTCCAACGCATGGGCAACAACCATATGTTCTCCAAGACATATTCTTCCAAGGAATCAACCCCGCCACCAAGGACAAGTTGAACCTTCACACCGATTGTGGGTTCATTGATTTGCCACCGGAGCAAGCATGGGAGTTTCTAGACAAGCTCTCCGACTAGGAAGCCATGTACGGAGTGAGTCAAGTCAACAAGGTGGCAAGAGTCCAAGGAGAAGGTGCAAAGAGGCTCTACGATCCAAAGAATGAAGAGGGAGATAAGGATGTGAAGATCCAATTCCTTGAGGATGAGTTGAACAAGATGAGGAGGCAAATGAGTCACTACAAGCAAACCACAAGTCGGCCCGACGCTGACTGGATTCAAGCAATGCAAGAAGAACTCAATCAGTTTGAAAGGAACAAAGTTTGGACCATCGTCCCTCGTCCCAAACGCAAAAATATCATAGGGACGCGCTGGATGTTCAGAAATAAGCTTGATGAAAGTGGACGTGTGTCAAGGAACGAAGCAAGACTGGTGGCTCAAGGAGAAGCCAGGGGGACTGGTGGCTCAAGTCCCGTAAAAGATATACCTCTGCAATGAGGGGCATCTCAAGCTCACTACTCATTAAGGACTTGAACTCATCTACAAGTTTCATGTTAGTACTACCAAAACTATATCATCAACATAGACTTGGGCAATCAAAATGTCCTTGTGAACTTTCTTAATGAACAAAGTTTTATCAATTGTGTAACCATTAGAGAAAAGAAAGGACGTAAACCTGTCGTACCATGCACGAGGAGCTTGCTTGAGTCCATAGAAAGCTTTGTCTAAGTAGTACACATGATCTGGGTGAGAGGCGTCCTCGAAGCCAGGGGGCTGAGCAACATACACTTCCTCTTTGAGTTTTCCATTGAGAAAGGCAGTTTTGACGTCCATCTGAAATAACTTGAATCCCTTGTGCGCGGCGAAGGCAATAAGGAGACGGACGACCTCTATTCTAGCAACAGGAGCAAAAGTCTCATCATAGTCAATCCCTTCCTCTTGCTTGAATCCTTGATGTTTTTGCCTTTGGGACGAGGGACGAGGGACGAGGGTCCAAACTTAACTGATTGAGTTCTTCTTGCATTGCTTGAATCCAATCAGCGTCCTAAAGTGCTTCCTTGATGTTCTTTGGTTCCACCATAGACACAAAGGCATTGAAAGCACAGAAAGTCAAATTTGCACTTTGGGACTTGCTAGCAGCTGACCTTGTTTGAACTCTTTGAGAGATATCTGAGACAATCTGAGAAGTTGGGTGGTCCCTAGAGATGCGGGACTCCTTTTGGAATAATTGAACAAATCTTGGATCAATATCTCCATCAGAATCATCACTATCATCTTGAGCATCGTCCTTAGTGTGTTCCCCTCAGAAAGAGCGTTCACACCTTGGCGTTGCTCACCTTGTTGACTTGATTCAGCCACATCTTGTTGCACTGGAGATTCACTACGAGAAGGAACTCCCTGAACAACACTAGGAGCATCCACTGAGACTTCTTCTGGATTTAGAGTAGCGTCCTTAGGAACATAGTACTTTCCAGAGGACCAATCTTCAACTTCGTCTTCAGAGTCGTCCTATTGTTGTGACGAAGAGCGTTCTTTCTTACTTTGTTTTTGTTTGTGAGAAGAACTCTCTTTGAACACAACATGAATACTCTCCTCAAGCTTAAGAGTCCTTTTGTTGAAAACTCTATAGGCTTTGCTTGTGAGGGAGTACCCAAGGAATATGGCTTCATCACTCCTTGCATCAAACTTTCCAAGTCTTTCTTTTTCGTTGTTGTTGACGAAGCACTTACACCCAAAAACTCTGAGATAGTCAATGCGAGGCTTCCTTCCATTCAACAACTCGTAGGACGTTTTCTTCAGCAGAGGATGGATCATGGCACGATTTATGATGTAGCATGCTGTAGCAACAGCTTCCGCCCAAAAGTACTTGGGGACGCCATTTGCTAGAAGCATAGTTCTTGCCATATCCTCCAGCGTCCTGATCTTTCTTTCCACAACACCATTTTGTTGTGGAGTCCTTGGAGCTCAGAAGTTGTGAGAGACACCATGTTGATCACAGTAGGCCAGGAAATCTGAGTTTTGGAACTCCGTCCCATGGTCTGATCGTATGGCTTTCAAAGGCGTCTCAAAGGCAACTTCCACTGGTTTGATGAAGACTTTGAATGCATTGAAACAATCTGTTTTTGACACCAAGAAAAGATCCCAAGTGAATCGAGAAAAATCATCTACAAGAACGTACATGTACCTCTTTCCACCGTAGCTCAGTGTCTTCATTGGTCCACAAAGATCCATATGGAGAAGTTCTAAGGGCTTCTTCCTACTTACTTCGTTTTTGGACTTGAAGGACGTTCTTGTTTGCTTCACTTTGATACAGGCTTCACACTGTTCAATTTTCTCAGGATCAATTCCGGGGAAGTCCTTTAACAAGATCTCTTTGGTGTAGCTTAAGGATTGTGCTTAGTCCAGCATGGCCAAGACGGCGATGCCAGAGGTCAGCGTCCTCCTTTGAAACAGACAGACACAACTCAGATGCAGGCTTGAACTCTTGGTTGAAGATGTAGACAATATTCGGGCGTACTCCTTTGAGAACAACTTTGTTTGATTTCTTATTGATGACAAGGCATTCCTTTGAGTAAAATGTGACTAGGTTTTCACCTTGATCACACATTTGAGAGATGCTAAGGAGATTGAAGCCAAGTCCCTCAACAAGACTGCCATTTGATGCTTTGATGGACGAATTGAGAATAGCAGTTCCCGTCCCTTTGATCTTTCCCTTGCCCTTATTGCCAAACGAGACCGTTCCTCCTGTGGCACTATTTTGGATAGAAGTGAGATGAGTCTGGCTTCCTGTCATATGATTTGAGGCGCCACTATCAATGATCCATGGGCGTCCCCTCACTTCCACCTGCGAAAACAAAGTTAGTGTTTGGCGACCCAGGCAAGGTGTTCCAAACCTGCTTCGTTACAGTAATAGAACTCTGGTTCTGGCCAATAGTCATTCAGATTAACATCATTTGAAGTAGCATGCTTGTGGAAAGAATTTATAGAACGTCTAGGACGCCTAGCATTAGTCTTAGGAACGGACTCATCATTTTCAATGTTAGTCTTAGCATCTTTCCCATTTTCAATGTCTTCCTTCAGTTTTACACGATCATATTTAAAGTGATCTCCTTGTCCACAGTACCAGCACGTTGTGTAGTAAGTACCAAGATAGTACTTCTTATTGGGACGTTGAATTTTGTTCTCTTTCATTTTTTGTGGATTGCAAACTTTAGAACCTTCCCCCTTAACAATTTTCTTATAGATCCTATGGCTAGTGGAGTTACTATAGTAGTCCTCTTGGCCTTTCTCTCCACTCTCTAGGAGTCTAATTCGCTCAAGAAGGTTCTTAGTTTTGTCCCTTTCTAGTTCAAGTTCTGAAGTTTTGCTTGCCTCAAAGTCGCTTGCGAGAGAGTCCCTAGTGTCCGACTCATAACCTAGTCCTCTTTCGGCAGGGACAAAAACCATAGGTTTGACTTCTTGAATAGCAGGACTCTTTCCTAGCACTTTAACTTCTTCCCTAAGCTTTGCGTTCTCCAGTTTAAGACACATCACTTCAGTTTTTAGGGATTTATTTTCTTCAAAGGATGACTCTAGTTGTAAAGACACTGTAGCATAGTTCTCACATTCAACTACTATGTTTTCATCTTCAAGTTCATTCATTCTATGTTTCATAGCAAGACTTTCTTCCATGATTTTACCAATGAGTTTAATATGCTTTGGTTTTGAACATTTCTCTAAGGAACGCATCATGGAGTCGTGAGTTACCTCTTGCTCATTTTCGGAGGCGTTCTCTTCAACAACTGGGGCGTCCTCCATTGCCATGTACGCGACTTGATCTTCATGTTCTTCATCATCATCAGAACTGAGATTGTCCCATGCAGCTGCGTACGCATTTATGAGAGCTTTCATCTTCATATCCTTGGAGGACATTCCCGAGGTAAACTTCTTAGCAAAATGTCCTTTCTTATTACATTTGTAACAAATGAGTTCCTTCATTTCTACTTCAGTGTACTTGGGACTAGGGCTGAGCATCAAACCGAAAAAACCGAATCAAACCGAAACCGAGGGTAATCGGTTCGGTTTTCGGTTCAAGTAATTCAAAATTTTCGGTTTCGGTTCGGTTTCGGTTTTTATCGGTTCGGTTTCGGTTAAACCGAATTTAAAAAATGATGCATTTCCATTTGTGTGTAGAGAGGCGGGTAGGATTAGGGTTTCCTTCACACCAGTACATCACAATCACACGTTCACACTCAAACTTTTCTCGCACCCTCAAATCAAAACGGAGGCGGCTCCCTCCCGACTCCGGCACTCCGCCGCTCGTGGCCCCCCCGCCCCCCGCCTCCCGTCGTCTCTCCCTCGGCCGTCGGTGGCGACGTCGTGTCGTCCTCGGCCCTCTCGAGCTCAGCTCCCAACTTCGTGTCGTCCTCGGTCCGGAGTCACCGTCTTGCCTTCTCGCCGTCTCCTCCTCCCTACCCAAGTCGGTTCGCCGTCTCCTCCTCCCTATCCAAGTCGGAGTCGTCGCCGGCTTCGCCTCGACTTCTCCCTGGGACGGCGGGACCCTGGCTGCCCCGACTTCTCCTCAGTCCAGCCCCGAGTCCCGACTTCGCCTCCACCTCGTCTCTACTCCTCGTCTGCTCGTCGCTTCCACTTGTCGTAGCTGTCGTCTTCTCTGCGCGTCGTCTCCGGCCACCCTCGTCGGGCCGTCGGCGGATTTCTGTTTCAAATCTGAGTTTTTTGTTTCAGATCTGGGTTTGTTCAGTTTCAGATCTGGTTTTCGGTTTAATTTTTTTTGACCTAATTTGTCCGGTTTTTTCGGTTTTACCCGAAACTGAACCGAACCGAACCGAACCATTTCGGTTCCAAAATTTCTAGAGATCGGTTTTCGGTTCGGTTCGGTTTTTGTCGGTTCGGTTCGGTTTTGAACCGATGCTCAGCCCTACTTGGGACTCTGCTTTTTGTAAGGCATCTTGTGCTTGTTGAAGTGTTTGTTCCTTTTACCATAGGAACAGAGAGCTTTGTGAATAAGAGAAAGTTCTTCTTCTTCATCAAGTTGTTCTTTTGACTTGGTTTCATTCTCTTTCAAGGTTTGAAAACGCAAGTTCTGAAGGTGTTCTATTGTTTTAGCTTACATCATCAAAGCTAGCTCTCTTTGGCGACGTAGGTACTCTGCGTACTTTGGCGTTGTGGACGCCAAAGCAAGATCTGTTTGAGGGTTCCGTCCTAGCTCAGCCATGTCAGAGTTTCTCCTTGTTTCGTACTGCCGCAGCTTCCCGTAGATCTCTTCCATATCTAGAGTCTTGTTGGCTTGATTTTCTTTGAAGGTTGTGCTATCAAAGTTCCAGATACCAGTCAATCCATCAATGACCACTTGAACTCTATTCCTTGGAGGATTTTTGAATAGATTCTTCCTTTCTTATTAAACGTCCTTACGTTGTACTGGCGAGTCCTTTACACTTCTCTGACACTTAGACAACGTCCTAAGTCCACTAGTAAAGTCCTCCTTTAAGCCTACAACTTAAGTGAGTTTAATCTTCTAAAGGACTTCTATCCCTACGTCCTACAGTGTGTTGTAGGACTCTCTTTCTTTTTGGTTTTTCTGAGTTACAAACAAGTTGTGGTTTGGGTTACAATTCTCACTCGATCTAGCACAAGCCTAGAACTGTTCTTGAGTGTTCTTGAGCTTGTTCTTCGTGTTCTTGAGTGAGTCGCTTTCCTCTAATTCTCTCTGAATATTCTCTGAAAGCGTTGATGTCACAATAAATGCCTTGGGGCTATTTATAGTACTTCGGAAGGGCGTCTTTCCTCTTCGGACGATCATGCCCTTCGTGGACGTGGCTACAGGATCTTCCTCCACGTAGTATGGCGGTGATGAGGGAAGCTTCTTGTATCCAGCTATGTGTGATGGACTCCACTACAGGATCGGCCGCCACGTGTTGATGAACTTTGCTACAGGATCGTCCGCCACGTAGTGTTGGACTCTGCTACAGGATCGGTCTCCACGTGTCCAGGATGATCAAATGTTGTCGAGTGATGTCATCTTGTCGGCTAGTGAGTGAGGACACTCTGCTTGGGTTCCTACTTGCTTGGAACTCCAAAGAAATCATCATTAGCATACAATTCACGCATCATGGAAAAACCTAACAATTTTGCATCTAAGTGAGCTAGAAGATCGTACCTGCGTGATAGAGCATCGGCTACCACGTTTTCGGTTCCCTTTTTGTGTTTCACCACATAGGGGAACGTCTCCATGAACTCAACCCATCTAGCATGCCTTCGGCTGAGGCGAGATTGGCCCTTGAGATACTTAAGCGCCTCGTGATCGGTGTGAATCACGAACTCTTTTGGCCAGAGGTAGTGTTGCCAAGTCTTAAGAACCCTTATCAAAGCATAGAGTTCCTTGTCATATGTGGGGTAATTAAGCTCGGTGCCACTAAGCTTCTCGCTGAAGTAGGCAATGGGTTTCTTTTCCTCCATGAGCACGCCACCAATCCCATAATTGGACGCATCACACTCGACCTCAAAGGTCTTAGTGAAGTCCAGCAGTTGGAGGACGGCTGCGTGGCTCAACCTGTCTTTCAAAGATTCAAAGGCGGTCTCATGTTGCCTTTTCCACTTAAATTCTGCATTTTTCTTTGTTAGTTCATGTAAAGGCGAGGCAATAATAGAAAAATCACGCACAAATCGCCTATAGAAACCAACTAATCATAGGAAGGATCGAACCATAGTTTGAGTGGTCGGTTGAGGCCACTCTTGTATGGCTTTCACCTTACTATCATCAACACGCAGACCATTACTAGACACGACAAAACCAAGGAATATAGGAGAAGATGAGCAGAAATCACACTTAGCAAGATTAGCAAACAATTTCTCCTTACGAAGACATTCAAAAACTACATGCAAGTGTCCTATGTGATCATCCAAGGTTTTGCTATAGACTAGTATGTCTTCAAAGTAAACCACAACAAATTTACCTAGAAAACTGCGTAACACATGATTCATTAAGCGCATGAAAGTACTAGGAGCATTAACTAAGCCAAAAGGCATTACAAGCCATTCATACAATCCACATTTTGTTTTGAAAGCAGTTTTCCATTCATCACCCTCTTTCATCCTAATCTGATGATCTTAACTAAAAGCAAGAAACTTGGAAAGCAAGAAACAAGCAAAAATCACGAGAGGGGGCTGTGAATCCACTCGTGCGAGCCTAGATGGCTAGAGTATAGGTTTGGTTTTTTTTTGTATGGAGGATGAGCCGAGTGGGGTGAGGGTTTGGATGGTGATTTTTGTGGAGGCAAGTTTCAAACTATTGCGACAAGCAAGGTAAAAACTGATTGAGAAAACAAATTGAAGCAAGAACTTAGCAAAACAAGGTAGTCTCTGAGTACCACTTGATACGTGATTGCCAACGTCGTATGCTACTCTTGGGGTTGCGGAAGCTTTTCAGGATCTTTGGATCGTTTTTCCTGCTACCCTTGCACAATTCTTTCGCTTCCTACAAACTAAAGGCTCGCCCTTGGACTGGATGATCCAACAAGGGTTGAAACCTTAATGGTGTGGAGGAAGGGTCGGTTGGTGAATTGACGCCCTATGGGCCACCTGCGATATTCACAACGACGAACACCAATATGAGTAGGATGAATTTCACGCAAGCTAACAAATTTATGCAAATTGAGGTTTATTTTAGTCATGCAACTGTTTGGTGAAACGAGAGAAAAACGAGAGAGAGAGAGAGAGAGAGAGAGAGAGAGAGAGAGAGAGAGAGAGAGAGAGAGAGTAGAGAAGAGCGAGAGAGAGATGGCAAGAAGGAATTGCAAGGCAATTCTTCTCGGCTGGCTGGATGATGATGAACGAATGAAACTGCTGGATTGATGTTGATGATCGGCTGGATGATCAAGCAAAGGCACGAAATTGGTTGGATTAAATCCAAGGAATTCAACTTGTAACGCAAGTCAAATTCCAGGAAAAACTAATATGATTTTATTGAATGCAAAGGTTCGAATATATAGATACATAATGCAGCCAAAGATTCTATCATCTAACAACTTCCTAAGATAGATCTTTGCTTTGAAAGAAAGCTAGGGAAAAACAAAAGTTACTAGTGAAAAATAACAAACTAGGAAGTTACTAGTAAAACTAGTTTTTAACTAGTAAAAAACTAACAACTTCTAACAAACTTCCATCTATCTTTATATGGATGAATTGCGGCCCAAGTAATGTGAATTTTCGTCCGCCCTTATCCATGCCGCGTCCATTGCGTGTGTAGGCCGCGTCCTTAGGCGTGTGTCTTCCTTGTGCCACAAGCTGTCCATACTTAGCTAAAAATAAAAGGAATAAAAGTGGCAAGTGTCAAAAATAGCAAATATTCTCTAATCCTAAAAACAACGCAATGATAGGTGTTGGATCGTTAGTACTGAGGGACGTCCTTTACTTTGGTAAAGGCGTCCTTAGGTTAGGCGTCCCTACGAGGAGTAAGGGCGTCCTTGAGTAATGCAGCGGAAATTAAGTACTAAACAGATAATAGATGAACGCAGTGAATTATAGAGGAACCACTCAAGACCAAGTAGTCCTTGAGTGTAAACCTCTACCTCCTTGGAGGATTTTTTGAATAGTTCTTTCCTTTCTATTGAACGTTCTTATAGTTGTACTGGCGAGTCTTTACAGTTCTTTGACACTTAGCTTTTCCCTAAGTTCACTTGTAAAGACCTCCTTTAAGCCTACAACTTAAGCTAGTTCAATCTACTAAAGGACTCTATTCCTACGTTCCGCAGTACTTCGCAGAACTCTCTCTCTCTTTTTGGGTTTTTCTGTTACAAACTGTTTTTGTGATTTGGGTACAAGTCTCACTCGATCTAACACAAGTTCTAGCACTGTTCTTGAGTTCTTGAGTTAGTTATTCTTGTTCTTGAGTAAGTCGCTTTCCTCTGATTCTCTCTGAATATTCCTGAAAGCGTTAACGTCACAATAAATGCCTTGGGGCTATTTATAGGACTTGGGGAAGGGCGTCTTTTCTCTGGGACGATCATGCCCTTCATGGACGTGGCTACAGGATCTTCCTCCACGTAGTAGAGCGGTGATGAGGAAGCTTCCTGTATCCAGCTGTGTATGATGGACTCCGCTACAGGATCGGCCGCCACGTGTTGATGGACTCTGCAACAGGATCGTCCGCCACGTAGTGTTGGACTCCGCTACAGGATCGGTCTCCACGTGTCCTTGGATGATCAAACATTGTCGAGTGATGTCATCCTGTCGGCTAGTGAGTAAGGACTCCTTTCTTGCGTTCCTACTTGCTTGGGACTCCGTCCTTGCTCAAGTAGTCTCTAGCTGGTCCTTACTTCCTGTTAGCTAGCGTCCCTAAGCTTGTGGGACGCCCATACACACTTGTTGTCCTTTTGGTCACTGGCGTTCCTGAACACTTGGACAACTTTATTAGAATCAAAGTGAGTTTGTCATATCAAAACTAAGGGACGGTTGTGTGGTACACTAACAAGTACGCAAGCGTTCTTGATAGCGTCCCAACAATTTCCCCCTTTTTAATGATGACAAACTCTTTAGCAAAATAGTTTTGACATTGGAACTTAGCATGCATGAAAACTTAGAAGCGTCCTCTAACACTTAGAGAAATTTTAATAAGCACAAGTTTTCAATCTTTGATTCTTTAGCTTTTGGATTTTAAGGAGAGAGTCGCGTCCTAGAAGAGTTTCTTAGCATTCTCTTTTATTCTAGCATGAGCGTTCTTTAGACCTTTCACTTAATAGTTCCCCCTTAACACTTGCTTATTCTAGATAACTATTTTGTAGCGCATCTCTGCAAAACTACACTTCCCCCTTTTGGCATAATCGAAAAGGATAACAAGTGATAAGAACGTTAGCACAAACACATAACTAAAGGCAGTGGAACGCTTAAACACACATGTGAATACAAACAAAGGATTGCCATTCAAACGGAATTAAGAGTATGGTTATTACAAACCAATATCATAGTGTTTGAAATTCAAAAGAAGCACAAGCAAAATAGTGGGGGATAAAAGGGGTGGACGACAATCACTAAGAACGGCTGTGGCCTTGATAAAATTGAAGCAATTGTTCTTGAAGTTCAGCAGCCTTGGAGAATGCAGAGGACAAGTCCTTTAGAGCAGAGAACATGAGGCACTGGTTGTCCATTATTGCGCCCATGACTTCTACGGGAGGATGCTGGGCAATGTTTGCAGGGGCAGAACGGGGCACGGGACCTGTACTCGAAGAGGGAGCGTCCGTTGGAATAGCTGGAGGAGAAGAAGTATTCAAGAGCATTTGATCAAGAGTGGCAAGGTCTACTGCTGGCTCTTGATCCTGAGGGAAGACGTAGCATTGAGCATTGCGTCCTCTACCTCAGCAGCTAAGCGTTCTTCCTCAGCTTTCAGCCTGGCTTCCTCAGCCTCAGCTTCTAACTGTTTAATCACGGAGGGCAACTCTTCATTGTGCCTTATCTCGACAAGTCCCTTCTTAGCATTCCATTTCAAGCCGAGTTCTTCAGATGGAGCGCTCTCATCATAAGCGTCCTGGGACTGCAAGATCGACTTCACCAATCCAGGGTATGGCAAGGCATGCCTCTTCCTTCCACACTTGGCCATGTGTTGCATAGCAATTCTGGCTAAGTTGATTGGGCGGCGTTCTAGGATAGCGTCAATGAGAATAATGTCATGTGTTTGCACAATTAAACGCTTCTCCTGCCTTGGAAGAATGGCGCGACATATGAAGTAGTGAATGATGGCGCCAACCTTGCTCAGAACGTGAGCTACCCTGTCAAGTCCCATTGGCCTTTTGCCCTGAAATATGTGCTCAACAAGAGGCAGTTCTTGATCTGTTGTTTCAAATCCGCCTTCAGGAAGTGAGCTAAGAGCATCGGACGGCGGCTTACGAGAACCTAGACCCATGAATGATCGGATTTGGCGTTCTGTTACTGAGGCTTTCTCACCGTCAATTTTGAATTGGAGTGAGCCATCTTTTGCTTTGAAGCGCAAGTCCCTGTAGAACGCCTTCACCTGTTCTTTGTCAACAGTGGTTGGCGCAGGTCCAACGTTCACCCATCCTTGGAATCTCAGAAGTTCGAGGAACTCCTGAACGGATTCATCATCGAAGGAGGCAAGCCACTCTTCCGAGTAAATTAGCGGGCTAAGAACTTTAACGGGCACATCTGGATTTTTTCTTTTGCGCTTGCCCTTGGGGGACTCAGAGTCCTCATCATCATCTGACTCTTCATCTGCGTTCTCAGAGTCACTGTCAGAAGCGTCCTTTGAGGGAGCGTCCTCTGTGCCTTGCTCATTTTCTGCATTGCCACCAGCTGTGGCTTGATCGGCACCTGAGGTCTGACCTTGGGACGTGCCCTCGGCGTCCTGAGCCTCTGATTGAATTTCGGTTCCTGGCTCAGCGTCCGCGGGGACTTGATGGGATTCTGTTTGGATTGTGGGGGAGGGGTTTTCTTGTGGAGCTTGGGAGGGATTGAGGATGGGGAGGGACTGGTTGTACGGTGGGACTTCCTACGCATCACGCTCGAGCTCTTCAGAAAGAGTTGGCTCGGCGTCCTTTTGAGGGATCTGGTGCTCGCCAGCGTCCTCAGCCACTTGTGCTTCAGCTGGAGCATTCTCAACTCCTTCAGCCTCATCATTAGAGTCCCCAACGACATCTATAAAAGGGGAGGCTTGACGAGCAGCTTCTTGAGGCGTTCCTCTGTGGCTCTCAGATGAGCTAGAGGAGGAGGAGGAGATGTGCTCGGGGTTTGTAGCAGCTTGAACCATGAGCACCTTCGGAGATTCGCCAGCTTTGCGGCGTTTGAAGGTGCGCTCAAGGGTTGAACGCTTCTCAACATCCTCTGGTCCACTTTCGGAGGAGGGACGGCGAGATTTGGGGGTCTCGGGATCTTTGGGGGGCGAGATGTGGGTTGGGGCTGTTGGGAAGTTTGCAAGATTAAGAGGAGAGTAGGGTTTGGGAGGAAATGGAATAAGGGCATTTTTCTTGGATGGTTGAGGGGACGGAGGGGGAGTCGGGAGTTGAACAATTGAGATGGGTTGAGGGGGAGGAGTGGATTCCTTGGAAAGGTTAGATGGCCTTTTTGTGGAGGGTTTGGAGGAGGGGACGCTCGAGGTCTTGGCCTTTTTGAGGGGCCTTGGGTCGTGAACTTTCTTGGAGCGTCCCTCCTTGAAATGGGAAGGAAACTTATCTACAATCTCCGTTGGTTTTGAAGTGGAGAAGGGTTGAGAAGATTTTGAGAGGGGAGAGGATGGGGCAGGACGCTTTAGTAATTTTTTGGTGGTTATGGTAGGAACAGCGGGAGGAGGTGGAGAGGGACTTGGCACACGGTTCTTGGTCATTTGGAAGGCTAAGGAGTTCCTTGGGTACATAGGGAACTCGGGCAAGACTACATTGTGCAAGTCTGGGATAAGCTCAAGTAGAGGGCCAAGATTCTCACCTCCAAACTGTGAGAAGAAGAGCACATCGTCCATGCGTCCAGGTAAGTCTTTGAAGTCTGTGTGGTGGAGGCTTGGGACGACGAAGCGTTCAATGAACTTCTTATAGTTCTTTGTTCTCACTGCATCGGACTTAACTTCTGGCAGTTCCATGCGTTCCCTGATTAGATTGTACAACGTCCTGAGCTTCTTGTTGATGAAGTCCAGTAGAGATTCATTGAGAACGATGGGTTTGGGCTTCTCTATGTAGTGGGACTTCACAAGCTTTCGTCGTTTCCCGCCGGTAGAAGATCCGGCCACGTTCAACTGTCTTTGAGACATGTTTTCAGATGAGATTTAGTGAGAGAAAGTCACCGGAGTTCTAGAGAGATGTTAGAGCAAATTTGAGAGCGAGAAAATGGTTGAGCGTAATAAATTTTGATAGCGACTGTTCTGGCTTTATATAGAGGAAGCGGTGGCACAAACGGTAATTACCACTGTTTTACTGTGCGACACGAGGCAAAACTTCCCCCTTAAGATTTGAGCAAAAGCAGCGGTCACTGTTCACACTTTCAAAAGTTCAAATTTCTGACTCTTCAACTTCTCCTCAAATACTGAACTGGCGTTCTCTCCAACAAACACTGAGCGTTCTCTTATACTTAGCAAAATTTTACCTCTTCAAGCAAACCAACGACCAATTTACCGTCCCTGTGATCACCTTTCGAACCAATTGAGAACAAAGCAAGTACGTCCCGTAAAAGAAAAATATGAAGCTCATAGGACGTTTTTGCGGAGTTCTCGGCTAGGGTAAGCTTAGAGTTCCCATCATTTCGGCTTATAATGAGGGTTGGGTGATCAGGGATACTCTTTTCAAGACAAAATAGAGAAAATTTGAATGGCGTTCCAAAGTAGCAAACACATGAAGTTTAAGATTAGCGTCCTTGCAAAGATGAATTTAATGCATAACAGTCCTTAAACACTTAGAATCTACAAAACATAGCCAATCATTGAGGGAATAGTAGAACGGGACTTGCTACTTAAAAGTTATCATCCCCAAGAGCAACCTGAGATGCTCAAAGGGACGTCTATCAAGGGCCTTAGTGAAAATATCAGCTATTTGGTCTTCAGTCCTTACATGCTCCATACTAATGAGTCCTAGTTCAACATTATCACGCAAGAAATGATGCCTTATATGAATATGCTTTGTGCGTGAATGAAAAACAGGATTCTTAGAAATTTCAATAGCACTTGTGTTATCACAACGAATGGGAATAGTTTCAAGAACTCCCTAAGTTCACTTGTAAAGAACTCCTTTAAGCCTACAACTTAAGCTAGTTCAATCTACTAAAGGACTCTATTCCTACGTTCTGCAGTACTTCGCAGAACTCTCTCTCTCTTTTTGGGTTTATCTGTTACAAACTGTTTTTGTGATTTGGGTACAAGTCTCACTCGATCTAACACAAGTTCTAGCACTGTTCTTGAGTTCTTGAGTTAGTTCTTCGTGTTCTTGAGTGAGTCGCTTTCCTCTGATTCTCTCTGAATATTCCTGAAAGCGTTAACGTCACAATAAATGCCTTGGGGCTATTTATAGGACTTGGGGAAGGGCGTCTTTTCTCTGGGACGATCATGCCCTTCATGGACGTGGCTACAGGATCTTCCTCCACGTAGTAGAGCGGTGATGAGGAAGCTTCCTGTATCCAGCTGTGTATGATGAACTCCACTACAGGATCGGCCGCCACGTGTTGATGAACTCTGCAACAGGATCGTCCGCCACGTAGTGTTGGACTCCGCTACAGGATCGGTCTCCACGTGTCCTTGGATGATCAAACATTGTCGAGTGATGTCATCCTGTCGGCTAGTGAGTAAGGACTCCTTTCTTGCGTTCCTACTTGCTTGGGACTCCGTCCTTGCTCAAGTAGTCTCTAGCTGGTCCTTACTTCCTGTTAGCTAGCGTCCCTAAGCTTGTGGGACGCCCATACACACTTGTTGTCCTTTTGGTCACTGGCGTTCCTGAACACTTGGACAACTTTATTAGAATCAAAGTGAGTTTGTCATATCAAAACTAAAGGACGGTTGTGTGGTACACTAACAAGTACGCAAGCGTTCTTGATAGCGTCCCAACAATAGGCATGCCCAAATGTCAATTCGGGACATGAGAGATGAAGGTGGTCCATTGTGTCCCATGTGAATCGAGCATGGCTGGGATGCGCGCCAAAAGAACTCTTGTCGCTTTCTTTAGCTTCCGGGCTTGATTTCTAGTAATTGGTCCATTGAAGGGGACTCGGGCTAGGTCCTCGATCTCTTGCGGAGTTATTGGTGCATGGTCTGCATCACCACCATAGACACAAAGGCATTGAAGGCACAGAAAGCCAAATTTGCACTTTGGGACTTGCAGCTGACCTTGTTTGAACTCCTTGAGAAATATCTGAGACAATCTCAGTAGTTGAGTGGTCCCTAGAGAAGCGGGACTCCCTTTGGAATAATTGAACAAATCTTGGATCAATGTCTCCATCAGAATCATCACTATCATCTTGAGCATCGTCCTCAGTGTGTTCCCCCTCAAAGAGAGCGTCCACACCTTGGCGTTGCTCACCTTGTTGACTTGATTCAGCCACATCTTGTTGAACTGGGTATTCACTACGAGAGGGAACTCCCTGAACAACACTAGGAGCGTCCACTGAGACTTCTTCTGGATTTGGAGTAGCGTCCTTAGGAACATAGTACTTTCCAAAAGACCAAGCTTCAACCTCGTCTTCAGAGTCATCCTGTTGTTGTGAGGAAGAGCGTTCTTTCTTACTTTGTTTTTCTTTGTGAGAAGAACTCTCTTTGAACACAACATGAATACTCTCCTCAAGCTTAAGCGTCCTTTTCTTGAAAACTCTATAGGCTTTGCTTGTGAGGGAGTACCCAAGGAATATGGCTTCATCACTTCTTGCATCAAACTTTCCAAGTCTTTCTTTGTCGTTGTTGTGGACGAAACACTTGCATCCAAAGACTCTGAGATAATCAATACGAGGCTTCCTTCCATTCAACAACTCATAGGACGTCTTCTTCAGCAGAGGACGGATCATTTCTGCCTCGGTGTACATAGGACTCTCCTTTTTGTAAGGTATCTTGTGCTTTTGAAAGTCCTTGTTCCTTTTACCCCAGGAACGGAGAGCTTTGTGTAGAAGAGCAAGTTCTTCCTCTTCATCAAGCTGTTCTTTTGACTTGCTTTCATTTTCTTTCAAGGCTTGAACATGCAAGTTCTCACGGTGTTCTGTTGTTTTAGCTTGCATCATCAATGCTAGATCTCTTTGTCTACGTAGGTACTCTGCGTACTCTGGCGTTGTTGAAGCCAAAGCAAGATCTGTTTGAGGGTTCCGTCTTAGCTCAGCCATGTCAAAGTTCCTTCGTGATTCGTACTGCCTTAGCTTCCCGTAGATCTCCTCCATATCAAGAGTCTTGTTGGCTTGATTTTCTTTGAAAGTGGTTCTATCAAAGTTCGAGATTCCAATCAACCCATCAATGACTACTTGAACTCTATTCCTCATGGAGACTTCAGCTTCTAGGATACCCAAGTTCTTCATCTTGGTGACAAGAGCTTCAAAACGATAGGAGTAGTCCTTGACCGTTTCATTTGGCAGCATTTTGAAAGCATAGAACTCTCTCTTAATATCTAGCTGGACGTCCTCCTTCATCTCAACAATTCCTACATGGTACTTCTCAAGAGCTTCCCACTATAGCTTAGCTGTTGCCAAATTGCTAACCTGGGTGGCGTCCCTTTCGCAGAGGGACGCTTGAAGAAAGCATATTGCCTTAGCATTTGTTTCCATCAGCTTGAATTCATCGGGACCCCACACGTCCTCTTTGTTGGCCTTGTCAGCAGGAACTTTGAGGTCACCCTTCATGATCACTTTCCAGCATTGATAGTTCGGACTCCTACAGAAGTTCTCAAACCTTATCTTCCATCGATTGAAGTTGCCGTCTGTTAGACGCGGAGGCTTCACAAAAGAGATTCCAATTGGTTCCATGTCCATTTTTCACCTGCAACTCAACAAAATCTAGAGCGCCTGCTCTGATACCAATTGCTGGATCGTTAGTACAAAGAGGGACGTGGCGTCACAATAAATGCCTTGGTGCTATTTATAGGACTTGGGAAGGACGTCATTCTCTGGGACGATCATGCCCTTTGGGAACGTGGCTACAGGATCTTCCTCCACGTAGTATGGCGGTGATGGAAGCAAGCTTCCTATATCCAGCTGTGATGGACTCCGCTACAGGATTAGCCTCCACGTGTTGATAAACTTTGCTACAGGATCTGCTTCCACGTGGTGATGGACTCTGCTACAGGATCGGTCTCCACGTGTCCTTGATGATCAAACATTGTCGAGTGATGTCATCCTATTGGCTGCTGAGTAAGGACACTTCAGAGATGAAGCTCGCGTTCCTACTTGCTTGGGACTACGTCCTTGCTCAAGTAGTTACTTGGTCGGTCCTTACTTCCTGGTAGCTCGCGTCCCTTTAACCTCAGGGACGTCCACACACTTGTTGTCCTTTTTGTCACTGGCGTTCCTGAACACTTGGACAAATTTATTAGAATCAAAGTGAGTTTGTCATATCAAAACTAAGGGACGGTTGTGTGGTACACTAACAAGTACGCAAGCGTCCTTGATAGCGTCCCAACAGAGGAGACTTTTAATGTCATGCAAGTGGCAATCGTAAGAGCCAATGTGGTTGAGGATGATGAGACTACAATGGCCAGATTTCTTAGGATATTGCATCCTTTCCTAGCTCATGAGGTTGATTTATATCCCTATTCTACTATGACTGATTTGCTTCATCTAGCTATGAAAGTAGAAAGGAAGAACCGAGCAAGGAGCCCAGGAGGGAAGAATGTGAGCAACTAACCCCATGTATGGAGAAGCTCAAGTCGTGGCCAGTCATCACTCTATAATAGAGAAGCCACACATCCAAAGGAAAAAGGAAGCAGTCCAAATGCCTATGGAGACCAATCAGGTCGAGGCAAAACTCCCATGGGCAATTCACAATCTAGCTTCAAAGGGCCGTCTAATGGAGTTTCCACAACTCCTAAGGGAAGTAATTTCAATCCTACTACTAGGGCTAGAGACATTGTTTGATTTAAATGCAAAGGTAGAGGACACATGATGAAAGATTACCTTAACAAGAAAACACTCTTAATTAATCACCTAGGCCAATATGAATCAAAAGATGAATGTGATGATCATGATGATTGTGTGAATGATGTGAATCTGGTTACATATGATGAAAATGGTGAGGATGAAATAGAATATGAGTATGGAGAAGTGACTCGGGCAAATTCATTGTTCCAAAAATCAAAGATTAAATAACCCAAACTAATTAACAAGTATAGTAAACAAGTAAGGGGTCGAACCCAAGAGAATCAGTTTCTTATGATTATTTTAGTTCGATCATACAAACACAAGCAAGGGGGGTTTTGATGAAGGTTTTCAAACAATATTAGTAAACAAAGTTCATCCAATCAATTCCACTTTATTAACTCATCGATCATTAATTCATCCACATCTTTATATTCCTAGGTCAATTCCAATCCTTATCTTAATTATTCGCTAGTCTACGGTCCTAGCAAAACTATGATATGGACAAGGACACTTAATTCAGATCATGCAATGAACACAAGGATAATAGGAAATTGAATTATGCAATCAAGCTACGAGTCTCATGCATAAAACAACCATTGAATACTCTTCCCTAATCTAGTCCACGGTCCTAGAATAGAGTTGTTTCGAGAATAGGAAAGATGAATAGACAACAACCAATCCTAATCCAAACAATAGATGTAAGCCGATTAAACAAGTTGATCAGGCTCATATAATCAAACAAAGATCACGGGATGAAGCACAAGAGTATCAACAAAGACATAAGGATAAAGAAGTTACCAGAATTTCATGATTTCATATTAAAGCTTCCTTGATTGAATAAACTCCAAGGGAGATTAGTTCTCCATTACAAAAGAAAGCTAAGAGTTTTATATGATGTAAATTGAGATAACAATGGATACCTAAAACCTAAGGCAGACTCCTCCTTATATAGACCCAAGGAAAAAGATCCCCGAGATATACAAGTAAAGAGGCAATAGATAGAAAAGGAAACAAGATAGAATAAACAAGCTTGGCTCCGGATCTGGCACCAACGCGCCCGCGGCTCAACCACTGCGCTTGCGGCGAGACGGTCTTCGGGTTCCTAATTTCGGCTTCTACCGCTGTTGCGGCCAACGCAGCGCACCTTCGGACTTCTCAGGAATGGATCTTCGTCACCCCTTCTACTTCACCGTGACCGCTGCTCGGACACCGCACCTACGGATCTGGGTTAGTGGCGAACTTCTCTTAAAACTTAGCCTAGAAAACACTCATATCTTCATGTCTTGTGTCTTCGGTCTTCATATCATAATAAGGCTCAAACTCTAACCTAAACACACTCACTAAAGTCCTAAAATACAAGAGTTAATATCTACTAAAGAGAGTATATCAAATTCCCCCATACTTAGATCTTGCTCGTCCTCGAGTAAGCTTAAACAAATCAGCACATCTAAGATCTCAGAAAACACAAGGGAAGACAAAAACACTCAACTCTCAACCTGAACTCAAAATAGAGAAATCATGAGCAAAAACAATAAAGCTCAAACACACACCTCACAACAAGATATATCACTCAAGCTCTAAAAAGTGTAGAGCAACCTAGGATCTACCCATATCTACAAGGTAAGCCCCAAAGTTCCCAAGCAAGAATGATCCTACAACACTCGAATTTTTCGTTTAATTTTGCTTAGGTGCCCTTTCGGGTTTTCACCTAACTGCTATTTTCATTTTTCTCAAGCTATTACACACTTTCTCACAATCACTCATGAACCTCATATTACCCCGGCCTAATGTTGGTCCGAGTTACCTTCTTATTACCTGAGCTGCCCTTTCGGGTTTTCGATTCATCCTAGAAATTTTATGCCTTTTTTTAAATTTTATGGCTTTCTCTATATTTTTCTTTTTCTTTGTTCTTTATTATGCAAAGATTATGGTGCAAGTGCTCCATGAAAAGAAGATAATCAAAAATCTGAAGCAAATCACTAACTACACCAACTAGGATAAGCGAATGCGAGTACTCCCTCCCCCATACTTCAATCCTTCATTGTTCTCAATGAAGCTAAAAGCAAGGATAAAAGAAAGGAAGAAGGAAATCAAGAAATTCTCACACACGAATGAAGAGATGTGGAATAGAAGAACTCTTCAAAGGTGTAAGAAGAATGGACGAAAAGACTTTGGAATACCGTTCAGATGGCAAACCGCGGGCGCGTGGATGGTGGCTCAAGTGCGGAAACACGGCAAAGAGCAGAAGTTGACGTCGGGTGGACCACTTGCACCATGCTCTCTTTTGATTTTCCTAGGTCGTTGTTCCCAAAATAAAAAATAAAATAACCCAAACTAACAAATAAGTTGACTCGGCTAAAGTCGTCGTGCCAAGATCAAAGATAAATAACCCAAACAAACAAACTAAGTATAGCAAGTAAGTAAGGGGTCGAACCCAAGAGAACTGCGGCTTCTAGTATTAATATATTTATCAACTATAGAAAAGGGGGGTTTAGAGAAAGATCTAAACTAAACTAAACTAGGAAAACAAAACAAACAAATAAACAAACATGCAAATATGGGGAAACAATTGATGAGGAGACAAGTTTATTCAAAAGATCACTGATGATATAATCCCTCGATCATAGATTTATCCATTGATTTCATTCACACCTATGGTTAATTCCTATCCTGATCATTAACAATCGCAAGTCCACGTTCCAAGCAATTCTATAACCCTAGGCAAGGACGCTTAACCTAGAATTAGCATAGAGAACAAGGATATGCAGGATATAATATCAAACAATCAAGCTACAAGTCAATTACAAGATAAAACAATCAATTCTCTTCTTAATCCTAGTTGCATAGACAACAGGTCTAGGTTAAGTTGTTTTCACAGATTAGTTTTGTCCACGGTCCAAACCTAATCAAACTGTAGAACATAAATCAATTCAATAGGTTAGCTACTCCTAGAGAAACAATAAACATTCATAAGATGAAGCACAAGAAAATCAATATTAACCAAAGGATAGAAATCAATTACCAAAATCTCACGAGTTCATACATCAAAGCTTCTCCCTTGAACAAACCCAAGGAGACTAGCTCTCCATAACTAAACTAAAAACCTAATTGAATTATGAATTGGAACTTTGAATGAATACCTAAAACCTAGGCCATCCTCCTCCTTATACAACCCAAGGAACAAGCTCCACGAGATAGATAAGGAAAGAGGCAAAAGATAGAAAAGGAAACAAGATAGAAAGATTTCGGCCCGCTTCGGATTCGGCATCACCGCGGTCGCGTCGCTCCCACCGCGCCTGCGCTTTTACGACAGAGAAGAACAAGTCGTCTCGGCAGCCACCGCGGTCGCGTCGGCCAGGCCGCGGTCGCGGTATCGGGACAGAACCTCTGGTGTTACGTCGGAGGCTGTTTTGACCATCTTCCGCTTGGAATCTGACTTCGGTGTAAAAAGATGAATTGAATCCCTTGAAGTTAGCTTTCCAATGGCACATGAATTAGATCAATCCGACATTTGTACCTCAAGATATAGCCTTTGCAAGCAAGTGGTGTCGCGCAGACAGCTCAAAACGCCTTAAAACTCTTGAATCTTGAATTCTTGTGTCTTCGGCCTAGATATTACAATTACGAACAACTCTAACCTAAACACACTCAATATAGCCCTAAAATACAAGAGTTAACCTATACAAAATAGAGCGAATCAAATTCCCCCATACTTAGATCTTGCTCGTCCTCGAGTAAGCTCAAAACAAATATAACAAGTAAGCACATCTAGGATCTCAGGAAATATAAGGGAAGATAAAAACACTCAACTCACAACCCAAACCCAAAATATAGAGAAATCATGAGCATAAAACAATGAAGCTCAAACACACACCTCACAACAAGATATAACACTCAAGCTCTAAAATGTGTAGAGCAACCTAGGATCTACCCAAATCTATGATGTAAGCCCCAAAGTCCCAAGCAAGAATGATCCTAAACACTCGAATTTTACTGCTCAATTCTGCTTAGGCGCCCTTTCGGGTTTTCACCTAACCGCTCTTTTCATTTTTCAAAAGGTGTGCTCACAAATGCTCACAACTCTCATAAACCTCATATTACCCCAGCCTAATGCTGGTCCGGGTTACCTGCTTATTACCTAAGCCGCCCTTTCGGGTTTTCGACTCATCCCAGGATTTAATATGCCTTTTTTCAATATTTATGGCTTTTTCTATCTTTTTCTTTTTCTTTCTTTCTTTATTATGCAAAAAAGTATGATGCAAGTGCTCCATGAAAAGAAGAAAATCAAAAATCTGAAGCAAATCACTAACTATACTAACTAGGATAAGCGAATGCGAGTACTCCTTCCCCCATACTTAAATCCTTCATTGTCCTCAATGAAGCAAAGAGAAAGGATAGAAGCAAGGAAGAAGGTATATCAGAAGACTCACAAATGATGAAGAGAGGTGGAATGGAAAGAACTCTTCAAAAGTGGTAGAATGAAAGCAACTCCGTAATCCCAATCGGTTGGCTAACCGCGGGCGCAGCACTAGGGGCGCGGGCGCGGAATTACATCAAAGAGCGAAGTCATCCTCGGTTGGTCACCGCGGGCGCGGCTGATGTGATGCGGTCGCGGTTCTCGTGCAGGGACGAGGTTTTGACGTCGTCTCGAAAAGCGTGATGTGTAAACGACCTTCGTATCTTGGCTCGTCTCTTGAAAGATGGATCAATACTCGGACTCGAGCCGTAGAGATGAGAAATCTCGGGGGAATAAAGCGCCCCCATACTTAGGCTTTTACACATAGCCAAAAGAATGGAATCACAAAGGTGAAAGAAAAGAAGAAATAGAAGGTGGAAAGATAGAAGATGGAAAAGAATGGGATATAGATAGATGGAAGATATAGATAGAATGGGACCAAGAAGTCCTCTTTTTTTTTTTCTTTCCATTTTTTTTTCTCTTTTTTTTTCTTTTTTTTTTTCTCTTTTTTTTTCTTTTTTTTTATTTCGAACCAAGGAGCCTCCGCGGGCGTGGCGTGAGGACCGCGACCGCGGGGGTCTAGTACCTGTACACCGGGGGTATTGGGCTTGGCCACGACCGCGGTGTGGTTGCCGCGACCGCGGATTTGCACCAGAAACGTCCTTTCGAACCTAGTACCTGCACATTAGTCCGAAAACGAGAATGAACCTAAGCTAAGAATGGAAAAACAATCTATCTAAGCCTTGGGTTGCCTCCCAAGCAGCGCTGTTGTTTAACGTCGTTGGCTCGACGTCTTCATGATCGGACATCGTCAATGCCCTGAGCATCAAATCAAAGTCCTGCACAGCTATCTTACAACAGGACAAGTAACATGTTGACAAATTATCAAGAAATAAGAAATAATTCAAACTTCTTTGTAACCTATCAAACATGCTTGAGCAATTAGGGCGAGATTTTCTAGAGTGAAACCAATTAGGTGATTTATGTGATTTTTCAAAGTATTCAGCAAAACATGCAAATCCCCTAGTTGAATTTTCACTATCATCAAATAAGATATAGAAGGACTCATCATCTACCCTAGCATGCTCAAAGATAGAATCGTTAATGAAAGATTGACATGTAAGCACAAAGCAAGGATCAAAAGAGAGGGAAGAGGTGGAATAAAGGATATATGATCGGTCCGGGATCGGAGGGTCTCACAATTTAAATTTATAAAACCGAACCTCAATTGTAGTAAAGAGGTAGGGTGTCGAACACACGGGAGTTCGTGCGTCGAGAGTACCCGAAAAGACTAAGAAAAGATGGAAGAAAGACAAAACAAAGGAAAACAAAAGAGATCACCTCGGACCGACACAAGTCACTTCGGTCCGAGGGTGGATCGAGATTGAGTTTGACCGGGACCGACACACACTATGTCGGGCCCGACTTGCTGGGTAACTCGGTCTTGCACAAATAGTAGATCGGTCTTGGGTTTTTGGGTTCCACCCCTAACTAGACTTGGATATTCTTCCCCAATTCAGCCAATAAGTGTTTGATCCTTGTGAGATCGAGGTTGCTAGCCCCGGATCCCTCCACTCTACACCTCGACCCAAGGGAGTTTTCACTCACCTTCGATGCTAGGAACTTGTGATGGGATCGATATTGCTTTCGCTTACTCTTACCAATCTCAAGCCCTTTATCCCTTGTTTTCACAAGAGAATTGAAGCTCAATGTAGAGAGGATTCACAAATCAAGCACTCAAGGCTATGGAATTGGGGTTTTCTACCCAATCCTAGCTAGGGGATTTCCCCATAGCCTAAGACTATGGAATCTACTCCATAAGGTAAGAGAAAAACACAATCAAAATGGAAATCAAGCAAATCTCAATCATCAACATCCAATCAAACTCCAATTGCATTCAAATTCAAAGTGTCAACAAAATCCAAGTCTCAATTCTACTAGATCAAAGCAAAACAAAGTACAAAACTCACTAATCCTCCTCTCTTCTCCACCGATCTTCTCTTCCTCCTCCTCTCTTCTCCTTGCCCTCCAAGTCTTCCTTTGAGCCTTTAGAGAGTGATTTTGGGTTGTGGGTGTGTGTCTACTCGTCCCCCCCCCCTTTAATGACCACTAATCACCTCTAATTATCCTACTCTATTGATTGGGGACCAAGGAATTCCCAATTTAGAAAAGGGCAAATGTGGAAAGTTACTAAAAATATGCCTTGGGGAACAATCCTCTCAAATGCCGACTTGGACCGACACGCTGGGGACCTCGGGCCCGACGTTGGGAACGTCGGTCTTGGGCTCTGGTTGCTCGATCTCGGGCCCGACGTGGTGGAACTCGGTCCTGGGCCTCGATCCTTGTCTTCTTCTTGGGTTTCCTTCGGTTCCACTTCATTCTTGGCTTGGCTCTTGCATTCCTTGATTTGGCTCCTTCATTAGCTCCTCCAAAATGTCCTCATTCTTGCCATTTTTCCTACAAAACAAAGCAAACTCGCATAGTTTCCGAATCTCAAAGAAAACCGGGAACTAAGCTAAGAAGGAACGAAACTAACAAAGAAAGGAATGAAAAACACATATTTACAATGGAAATTAACTACTAAAACATCTCCAAAATGAGAGACATCAGAATACCCCATACTTAAACTTGCTTGTCCTCAAGCAATAACAATATAAGCAAGACCAAAGCACAATCTTCAAGTAAAGCCTCATATGAAAACACAAGTAAGAACAAGTGATAGATATTCTAGCAAGACTACGTCATCACACATGATCAAGTGCTCAAGGAATAAAGTTTAATGCAACAAAGCCTCACTTTAGGTATGTGGAAATGTGTACCACTCATCATGTGTTTAGGCTTAGCAATGAACACTCACACTCAAAATTCATGCAAGTAAAGGCTTTACCATTGAAGCTAATATCACCAATTCCTCCACCTAGAGATGCCTATTACAATGCACACAAAGAATATGAACTTGGCTCAATGGAGGTCCTCAAAGAGGTTCCATTCGGCCGGGTTGTAATGGGGCTTTTGGTATTTCTCAAGGTGGGAATCATTTTGGTCTTGTGGTGCTTACAATGGGGATTGAACTTTCTAGTCTCTCACCAAACTCACCAAATTATTCCACTTTTAACTTTCACACTCCCAAAAGACTTTGATTTTTCTCTTTTCTTTCAACTCTCAACCCTCTTTACCACTTAACATTCCACTTCATCTTTGCACTACACTTTTTGTTGGATTTTTCACACTTTTTCACTTAGGATCGACTTTCACTATTACTCGGGCCCGAAGTGCACTTATCCTCGGTCGGTGCCCTTTTACTTCACTTAAGCATTTTGCTTTCAATCCACTATTTTTCCAACTTTTCTTTCTTTCTTTACAACAAAGATGCACTACCCACTTGGTTTATAACTCCATTCGTTGCCCTTCACCAAAGAGAATCTCAACTCTCCAAATATACTCCAAAACCTCTCACTAAAGTCCAATCCCATAAGGGTCAAGTCATATAGGCTAGGAATCATATTTTTGAGGAGTTTCAAACAAAGGTCTAAGGCTAAAAATGGGGCTACAAGCAACGGTTTATCTTCAAGGTAGGATATGGAAGATTTTGTGACTAAATGAAATAAAGTTCAAATCAATGTGACAATGTATAGAACAAATCGCATATTGGTCTTGGAAAATAGATAAACACCTCAATAGCAAGTTTTACTAAGCATGCATGAGCTAATAACACAAGAAAATGAGGGATATGCAATATGAACAAGCATCCCTAAAATGGCCAAAAATAATCTCACAAGGGTCACTCTAGCTTAGTTGCATCAAAACTCATCCAAGAACTCATGTGCTCAATAAAAACATGCAAAACATCATATCACATCAAAAGCAACATCCATTAGAGGCTAAACTATCCAAAAATATGCAAAGGACTTTACATGCTCACATCATCATTAGCTCTCATATGGACATCTAAGATGGGAATTCCTAGTCCAAAAACAAAATCTTTTTGTTGTTTTTCACACAATTTTCGATTTTTATGGATTTTTGCAAACAAAATTCTCAAACAAAAAACAAACTCATCCATTCATACCATATCAAACATCATCATCATTCATGCAACATCCTTCATGCCACAATCCAAAATGAAACATCCCATAAACAAACACAAACTAAACATGGAACTATGAGCTACTAACCCACCCCATACTTAAAATTTTGATGTCCTCATCAAAAGAAATCAAAACTCAAAAGTAAAGAGAAGAGTAAAGAAAGCTCACAATTTCCTTATTCTTGCATGGCATGTGGAGGCTTAGGTGGCCAAAAGGAGAGCCCATGTGGCTCTTACTTCGTCACTTGGGTCCATCTTATCATAAAACTTTTTCACCCGATGACCATTTACCCGAAAGATCCTTCCATCATCACTTATCAAATCGACCGCTCCTTGAGAAAGTATTTGATGTACCACAAACGGTCCGCTCCACCTTGTTCGAAGCTTACCCGGAAAGAACCGAAGTCGTGCATTAAAGAGAAGAACCTTGTCTCCGACTTGGTAAGTTTTTGGGACCAACTTCCTATCATGCCACCTTTTAGTCTTCTCTTTATACAACTTGGCGTTTTCGTAGGCCTTCAAACGTAACTCTCCTAACTCATGTAGATCAAGGTGCCTCTTCTCTCCGGCGAGATTTATATCCCAATTCATCTCTTTGAGAGCCCATTTGGATTTGTGCTCCAATTCCACCAGCAAATGGCAAGCCTTGTCATAGACTAGATTGAATGGTGTAGTCCCTAGGGGCGTCTTGAAAGCGGTTCTATAAGCCCAAAGTGCATCATCGAGCTTAGATGACCAATCCTTTCTTGACTTAGACACCGTCTTTTCCAAAATGGCCTTGATTTGACGATTGGAGACTTCCACTAGCCCACTTGTTTGAGGGTGGTAAGGAGTAGCAACTCGGTGAGACACCCCATACTTGATCAACACATTCTCGAAGCATCTTTCAATGAAGTGAAGGCCTCCATCACTAATGAGAACTCTTGGAACACCAAATCTAGCAAAGATGTTACTCTTCAAGAACTTCATCACTACTCTTGAATCATTGGTCCTTGTTGGAATAGCCTCCACCCATTTAGAGACGTAATCAACGGCCACCAAAACGTACTTGTACGGGCCCGACGTTGGGAAAGGTCCCATGAAGTCGATCCCCCATACATCAAAGAGCTCCACCTCTAGCATTCCGGTTTGTGGAGTCTCATTTCTCCTTGACAAATTTCCTTCTCTTTGGCACTCCTCGCATCTCTTCACATACTCATGAACATCCTTAAACATGGTTGGCCAATAGAAACCACAATGAAGGATTTTGGCCGTGGTTTTTGAACTCTTAGCATGCCCTCCGGTTGGCAAAGAATGACAATGAAGAATAACACTTTCAACTTCCTCACTTGGAATGCACTGTCTATAGATTCTATCGTTCCCTTCCTTATATAGGTACGGATCATCCCAATAATATTGCCTAGCATCATGTAAGAATTTCTTCCTAGCCGAGTAAGACAAATTTGGTGGGATCACTCCCCCTTCAACAAAGTTAGCAAAATCCGCAAACCAAGGGGTAACCCCTCGTTTCACGGTCTCAATAGATAGAAGACAAGTAGGAGGTGAAGTCTTAACCAATTTAGGACGAGAAGGAATGGAAACCGAGTGGAGAATCTTACTGGAATTCGTGGACCGACATTACAAGGTATTGAGCCCGACATGTGGAGACATCGATCGGGTCGAACAAGTGCACATCTCTCCTAGGACCGACGTCGAAGACCTCGGGCCCGAGGTACTGGGTGCCTCGGTCCGATGTCCCATACTTCGAGCCCGACTCTCCACCTTAGTCGATCCATCCTTTCTTTCCTTCTTGCTACTTATTAGTCCTTCATCCGCCCTCATGTTATCTATTTCCACACCATCCTCCATCTCATTCATATACTCCACGGGCAACCGAGATAGATGATCGGCCACCAAATTCTCCGAACCCACCTTATCCTTGATCTCATGGTCAAACTCTTGAAGAAGAAGCATCCATCTCAAAAGCCTTGGTTTTGCATCTTTCTTCTTCATGAGCTACTTGATTGCCGCATGATCCGTATAGACTACCACCTTAGATCCCACAAGATATGACCGGAATTTTTCAAATGCAAACACCACCGCTAGGAATTCCTTTTCCGTAGTTGTGTACTTGCATTGAGTTTCATCTAAGGTTTTACTTGCATAGTAGATGGCATGCAACTTTCCCTCCTTTCTTTGCCCAAGAACGGCTCCTACTGCAAAATCACTTGCATCACACATCACTTCAAAGGGAAGGTTCCAATCGGGAGACGCCATGATAGGTGCCGAAACCAAAGCATCTCTCAACCTACAAAAAGCACTCATACAATCCTCGGAAAATTCGAAGGGAACATCCTTCATTAAGAGGTTAGACAATGGTTTTGAGATTTTAGAGAAATCTTTGATGAAGCGTCTATAAAAGCCCGCATGACCTAAGAAACTCCTAACATCACGCACACAAGTAGGTGGGGGAAGTTTTTCAATGATTTCAATCTTGGCCCTATCAACTTCTATTCCTCTACTAGAAATGAGATGTCCTAAGACTATTCCTTCCTTAACCATGAAATGACATTTTTCCCAATTAAGCACAAGGTTAGTCTCTTCACATCTAGCCAACACTCTATCCAAATTAGCCAAGCAAGCATCAAAAGAGGAACCATAGACCGAGAAATCATCCATGAATACTTCCACTATTTCCTCTACCATGTCGGAGAAGATAGACATCATGCACCTTTGAAACGTTGCCGGGGCATTACACAAACCAAAAGGCATGCGTCTATAGGCGAACGTTCCATAGGGGCATGTAAAAGTCGTTTTCTCTTGATCATCGGGGTGAATAGGAATTTGCCAAAATCCACTATAACCATCAAGGTAGCAAAAGTATTCATGTTGTGCTAATCTTTCAAGAACTTGGTCAATAAAAGGAAGGGGGAAATGATCCTTACGAGTTCCACTATTCAATTTTCGGTAATCAATACACATGCACCATTTTGTAGTGGTTCTTGTAGGAATCATTTCTCCTTTCTCATTTTGCACTACGGTCAATCCACCCTTTTTAGGAACTACATGCACGGGACTAACATATTTGCTATCCGAAATTGGGAAGATGATTCCCGCATCCAACATCCTAAGTATCTCACTTTTAACCACTTCTTTCATATTAGGATTCAATCTTCTTTGTGGTTCAATAGTGGGCTTATGGTTGTCCTCCATATAGATCCTATGCATGCAAATTGATGGTGAAATTCCCTTAAGTTCCTCTAATGAATACCCTAAAGCTCCTCTATGCTTTCTTAAGACCGTTAACAACTTAGACTCTTCCTCTTTATTCAAATCAGCATTCACAATTACGGGCAATGAAGAGTTAGGGCTTAGGAAGGCGTACCTCAAATATTTTGGAAGTTCCTTTAGCACATGTGAAGGCTCCGGTGGTGCTTGGGTTTCCTCCATTTCGGCCTTGAATACCTCCAAGTAGGACATCCCACTTTCCGCCTTCTCATCTTCCTCTTGGTTAGCAATCATCCCTTCGTTCTTTACTTCAACTCCATAAGGTGGTGGGATGGCTTTCAATTCTAGCTTCCTTGTACTTGGCTTATTGGATATAGCCTCCCATTGCACTCCATTTGGAAGAAATTGAACCATCTTGGCTTCTCTATGCAAAGCTTCCCTTGAAGTTGGCTTGAAGGAGAAATCGAGCTCTACTCCTCCAAATTCGAGGGACAAGTGACCTTTCTTCACATCTATGACGGCTCCAACCGTAGCTAGGAATGGTCTCCCCAAGATGATAGGCTCACCCGGCACTTCTAACATGTCAACCACAACAAAGTCCATGGGGACATAGTGCCCTTCTATACACAATGGGTAATCCTCCACCACTCCAATTGGCTCAATCGATGTCCCATCGGCTATGGTCAACCTCATGTTAACCGGGGCAATGCGTCCCATGGCGGTAGACTTCCATATGGTGTATGGTATCACACTAGTACTTGATCCAAGGTCACACAACGCTTGAAACTTCCTTGGTCCGACACCCACGGTGATGGCAAATCTTCCGGGATCACCTAGCTTTTGAGGTAGCTCTAAGATCTTCACCTCATCTTGCATCTCAACAATTGATCTCTTCTTGCTCAAGATTTCCTTCAAGAACTTTGCATAGGATGGCATCTCACTTAGAGCATCGGTGAATGGAATAGTGATGTTCAAGCCTTGCAAAAGCTTCAAGAACCGCTTGAACTTGCCCTCAACAATCTCCTTGGGCTTCTTCATAGGATATGGAAGAGTAGTAGCACCTTGCTTCTTGCTTGGATCCACCTCCTTGGATCGATCTTGGCTTCTCTCCACGATCTCAGCCTGGTCCGACTTCGGATCAACGTCGGGACCGACGTCAAGTATCTCGGACCGGGGGCAGGGGCTTTCTGGGCACGTCGAGCCACCTTCAGGGCAAGTCGGGCCGACTTCAGGGCAAGTCGGGCCCGAGTTGCTGGGTATCCCGGTCCACTTCAAGGGACTTCCTTCATTCACTGGTTCGATGTCTGGGCACGTCGGGTCCGAGGTGCTGGGAACCTCGGTCCGACTCTCTTCTCTTGTTCTTGGAACTTATGGCTCGGGCGAACTCCGTCCACTCCTCAATCCTATGGCACGAACTTCATTTTGTTGTTGTTGTGCACGGGGATTCTCCTCGGGTCGGCCCGGGAGTCTCCCTTCCTCTCTTGGAAGTTGATTCGCCATGTGAACAAATTGGTTGTCCACTTGCCTTCTCCATACACCAAAGTCTTTGAATTGAGCACCCATCTCATCAACTCTTCTCTCCACATTGGTGAATTAATTTCTTCAAGTCCTTGAACTCGCCTCTCATCTCTTGCGCCCATTGTGGAGTTTGCTCATAGAATCCCGGAGGTCGGTATGGTGGTGGTTGTTGGGCCCTTGGCTCGGCTTGGTTGAAGTTGTTGTTGTAGCCACTAGCTTGGCCTTGGTTCCACCTTCCTCCATTGTTGTTCAAGTTGGTTCTCCCTCCGAAGTTTCTTTGAACATAGTTGGCCTCTTCAATTTGCTCGGCCAATCGGACTTGGCGCTCGTTTGGGCACTCTTGAGCTCCATGCTTCAAAGAACCACACTCTTCACATGCTCTTGTGTTTTGTTTTTGGTGATAGAGCCTCTTCATCTTGTTCAACTCATCCTCCAAGAATTGGATCTTTACATCTTTGTCCACCTCTTCACCTTTGGGATCGTAGAGCCTCTTCGGACCTTCTCCATGGATTCTCACTTCCTTGCTCACTTGATTGACACCATACATAGCTTCATAATCCGAGAGCTTGTCTAACAACTCCCACGCTTGCTCCGGTGGCAAGTCAATGAACCCACAATCGGTATGGAGGTTCAATTTATCCTTGGTGGCGGGGTTGATTCCTTGGAAGAAAATGTCTTGAAGGACATAGGGTTGTTGTCCATGCGTTGGACACGCCCTTAACATCTCTTTGAACCTATCCCATGCCTCGAAAAGTGGCTCGTGAGCTCCTTGTTGGAAACTAGCAATCTTCCTTCTAAGCTCCGTCGTCTTGGTGGGCGGGAAGAACTTCATCAAGAATGAGTCGTTGAGAGCCCTCCATGATGTGATAGAACGAGGTGCTTGGCTCTCCAACCAATGCAAAGCTTTGCCTCCCAAAGACCACTCGAAGGCCTTGAGTAGCACATACTCAAGTGTCTCGTGGTCCATCGAGATGGTCTCACATAGATCTTTGAATTGCTTGACATGCTCGATCAGGCACTCGTTCGGTCTCCCTTGGAGTTGCTCTCTCTTGATGAGTGAGATAAATTAAGTTTTTATCTCAAAATTGTTTGACACCTCCGGCAAGACGATGGCCGGTTCGGACACCTTCAACTCCGGATGCATGTATTGTCTAGCATTCCGGGGTTGGGTGTTGATTTGAGCCTCCAATCTCATCCTTTGCTCCCTCTCTCTACGGGCCTCGGCATCTCGGTTCGCCATTTCAATTTGCATTCGAGCCATGTCGGCTCTCATCCTCTCAAACTCCTCATCTCGGGCTTGGTCCGCCATCCTCTTCTTCTTTCGGGCTTGCCTTAGAATACTCTCCGGGTCACACACAAAGTCGAGCTCAAGAGTTCCTCGGGCGGAACTAGCTCGCATGAACCTACAACCAAAGACACAAACAAAAACCGAATCAAAACAAACAAGGGGTTTGGGCTAGTCCCTCACCCAAATCACTACAAATTCAAAGACTCAACAAAGAGGGTAACTCGAACAAATAGAACTCCCCGGCAACGACGCCAAAATTCTGATCGGTCCGGGATCGGAGGGTCTCACAATTTAAATTTATAAAACCGAACCTCAATTGTAGTAAAGAGGTAGGGTGTCGATCACACGGGAGTTCGTGCGTCGAGAGTACCCGAAAAGACTAAGAAAAGATGGAAGAAAGACAAAACAAAGGAAAACAAAAGAGATCACCTCGGAACGACACAAGTCACTTCGGTCCGAGGGTGGATCGAGGTTGAGTTTGACCGGGACCGACACACACTATGTCGGGCCCGACTTGCTGGGTAACTCGGTCTTACACAAATAGTAGATCGGTCTTGGGTTTTTGGGTTCCACCCCTAACTAGACTTGGATATTCTTCCCCAATTCAGCCAATAAGTGTTTGATCCTTGTGAGATCGAGGTTGCTAGCCCCGGATCCCTCCACTCTACACCTCGACCTAAGGGAGTTTTCACTCACCTTCGATGCTAGGAACTTGTGATGGGATCGAGACTGCTTTCGCTTACTCTTACCAATCTCAAGCCCTTTATCCCTTGTTTTCACAAGAGAATTGAAGCTCAATGTAGAGAGGATTCACAAATCAAGCACTCAAGGCTATGGAATTGGGGTTTTCTACCCAATCCTAGCTAGGGGATTTCCCCATAGCCCAAGACTATGGAATCTACTCCATAAAGTAAGAGAAAAACACAATCAAAATGGAAATCAAGCAAATCTCAATCATCAACATCCAATCAAACTCCAATTGCATTCAAATTCAAAGTGTCAACAAAATCCAAGTCTCAATTTTACTAGATCAAAGCAAAACAAAGTACAAAACTCACTAATCCTCCTCTCTTCTCCACCGATCTTCTCTTCTCTTCCTCCTCCTCTCTTCTCCTTGCCCTCCAAATCTTCCTTTGAGCCTTTAGAGAGTGATTTTGGGTTGTGGGTGTGTGTCTACTCGTCCCCCCCCTCTTTAATGACCACTAATCACCTCTAATTATCCTACTCTACTGATTGGGGACCAAGGAATTCCCAATTTAGAAAAGGGCAAATGTGGAAAGTTACTAAAAATATGCCTTGGGGAACAATCCTCTCAAATGCCGACTTGGACCGACACGCTGGGGACCTCGGGCCCGACATTGGGAACGTCGGTCCTGGGCTCTGGTTGCTCGATCTCGGGCCCGACGTGGTGGAACTCGGTCCTGGGCCTCGATCCTTGTCTTCTTCTTGGGTTTCCTTCGGTTCCACTTCATTCTTGGCTTGGCTCTTGCATTCCTTGATTTGGCTCCTTGATTAGCTCCTCCAAAATGTCCTCATTCTTGCCATTTTTCCTACAAAACAAAGCAAACTCGCATAGTTTCCGAATCTCAAAGAAAACCGGGAACTAAGCTAAGAAGGAACGAAACTAACAAAGAAAGGAATGAAAAACACATATTTACAATGGAAATTAACTACTAAAACACCTCCAAAATGAGAGACATCAATATAGGGATCATCCAAACTGATTTCCGGAATCTCGGAGTCGACACCTTGAATGTTGGAATTTGGGACATCATCGACAAAACCCTCCTGGATGGAAGGTGGCGGAACAACTTCTTCAGGGGCCGCGGGCGCGGTTTGTGGGCCGCGGTCGCGGCACTCGTCTAGGGGCAGCTCCTCCGTTCCTGCGTCGGAACCGCGGTCGCGGTATGGTGGCCGCGGTCGCGGATCATTCGCTGAGAAATCATCGTGAGCTTTTGTAGGGATTCCGCGGTCGCGGTCTGCCTGACGCGGTCGCGGAATAGCAACAGGGGCGTTATTCGTTATGCCCAACTCTCGTCCACTCCTTAATGACACATCACTTACATTCACCAGTGCTTGAGGAGTAATATTGATCTTCTCGGAAATCTCCCTCATTTTCAACTTGATTGCCAAGTTCATATCTCGGAGTTTCCTATCAAATAGGTCATTCAGCTCCTCCAGTTTCGTAGAAAGTTGTTCTTCAGCTGGTGGCTTGTCAGGGCAGCGAGGCATCCATCACCATACTGAAGGGAATACGAAAGTTTCTGACGGTGAAGAAGAAATCTCCATGGAAGGGAATACGAAAGTTTCTGACGGTGAAGAAGAAATCTCCATAACAGCATCTGGCTCCTTCGGCGAGTCATCAGGCTCGTCGTTGTCACTCCAGGGGTCACCATACTGAAGGAAATACTCCTCTTCTGTCATTACATATCGTTCCTCCTCAAGCTCAGGCTCAGGCTCGGAAGTGACTCGGCTAAAGTCGTCGTGCCAAGATCAAAGATAAATAACCCAAACTACAAACTAAGTATAGTAAGCAAGTAAGGGGTCGAACCCAAGAGAACTATGGTATCTAGTATTAATATAATTATCAACTAAAGATAGGGGGGATTTAGGAAAGATATCTAACTAAACTAATCTAAGAAACAAAGAACAAACAAATAAACAAACATACAAATATGGGAAACAAGTGATATGGAGACAAGTTCATTCAAAAGATCCACTCATGATATAATCCCTCGATCATAGATTCATCCATTGATTTTCATTCACACCTATGGTTAATTCCTATCCTGATCATTAACAATCGCAAGTCCACAGTCCAAGCAATTCTATAACCCTAGGCAAGGACGCTTAACCTAGAATTAGCATAGAGAACAAGGATATGCAGGATATAATATCAAACAATCAAGGTACGAGTCAATTGCAAGATAAAACAATCAATTCTCTTCTTAATCCTAGTTGCATAGACAATAGGTCTAGGTTAAGTTGTTTTCACAGATTAGTTTTGTCCACGGTCCAAACCTAATCAAACTGTAGAACATAAATCAATTCAATAGGTTCATGACTCCTAAAGAAACAATAAACATTCATAAGATGAAGCACAAGAGAATCAATATTAACCAAAGGATAGAAATCAATTACCAAAATCTCACGAGTTCATACATCAGAGCTTCTCCCTTGAACAAGCCCAAGGAGACTAACTCTCCATAACTAAACTAGAAACCTAATTTGAAGAAGAAGGTAGAAGGTAGAATGTAGAAGATATCGCAAAACCTAAGGCTGGCTCCTCCTTAAATAGCCCAAGGAACAAGCTCCACGAGATAGATAAGGAAGGAGGCAAAAGATAGAAAAGGAAACAAGATAGAAAGATTTCGGCCCGCTTCGGATTCGGCATCACCGCGGTCGCGTCGCTCCCACCGCGCCCGCGCTCTTGCAACAGAAAAGAACTTCTCGTCTCGGCAGCCACCGCGGTCGCGGAATCTTGACAGAATCGCTGGTGTCACTTCGGAGGCTGTTTTGACCATCTTCGGCTTGGAATCTGACTTCGGTATAAAAACATGAATTGAAGCCCTTGAAGTTAGCTTTCCAATGGCACCGGAATCAAGTCAATCTGACCTCTGTAGCTCACGATATAGCTTTCTCAAGCAAGTGGTGTCGCGCAGACAGCTCAAAACGCCTTAGAACTCTTGATTCTTGAATTCTTGTGTCTTCGGCCTAGATATTACACTTACGCACAAACTCTAACCTATACACACTCAATATAGCCCTAAAATATAAGAGTTAACCCATACAAAGTAGAGCGAATCAAATTCCCCCATACTTAGATCTTGCTCGTCCTCGAGTAAGCTCAAAATAAATATGACAAGTAAGCACATCTAAGATCTCAGGAAATACAAGGGAAAACAAAAACACTCAACTTACAACCCGAAACCCAAAAATATAGAGAAATCATGAGCATAAAACAATGAAGCTCAAACACACACCTCACAACAAAGATATAACACTCAAGCTCTAAAAACATGAAAGAGAGCAACCTAGGATCTACCCAAATCTAATATATTAGCCCCAAAGTCCCCAAGCAAGAATGATCCTAAAACACTCGAATTTTTCCGCTCAATTCTGCTTAGGCGCCCTTTCGGGTTTTCACCTAACCGCTCATTTCATTTTTCAATAGGGTGTGCTCACAAAAACTCACATCTCTCATGAATCTCATATTACCCCAGCCTAATGCTGGTCCGGGTTACCTGCTTATTACCTGAGCCGCCCTTTCAGGTTTTCGACTCATCCTAGGATTTTATATGCCTTTTTTCACTTTTTATGGCTTTTTCTATCTTTTTCTTTTTCTTTCTTTCTTTATTATGCAAAAAGTATGGTGCAAGTGCTCCATGAAAAGAAGAAAATCAAAAATCTGAAGCAAATATCTAGCTACGCTAACTAGGATAAGCGAATGCGAGTACTCCTTCCCCCATACTTAAATCCTTCATTGTCCTCAATGAAGCAAAGAGAAAGGATAGAAGCAAGGAAGAAGGTATATCAGAAGACTCACAATCGATGAAGAGAGGTGGAATGGAAGAACTCTTCATAAGTGTAGAAGAATGGAAGAAAAGGAATTTCGGAATACCAATCTGCAGGCCAACCGCAGGCGCGGGTGATCAGGCCGCGGGTGCGGAATCAACACAGTGAGGAAAGTCGACTTCTGGAGGGGAACCGCGGGCGCGGCCGGTGTGGCGCGGTCGTGGCCTTCGTGCAGACTTGAGCTCTTGACTTCCGCTCGAACCGGATGATGTGCGAGGAACCTTCGTATCTTGGCTCGTCTCTTGGAAGATAGACAAATACTTGAACTCGAGCCGTGGTGACATGTGGGGGAACAAAGCTCCCCCATACTTAGGCTTTTGCACATAGCCAATAAAAAAATAATTCCAAAGATGAATGAAAAGAAATAGAGAAGGTGGTGGAAAGATATATGGAAAATAGGAGATAGATATATCGATAGAAAGAATGATGGTAAAGATAGAAAGATGGAAAAGATATATGGAAAATAGAAGATAAATGCCCGAAATCTTTTTTTTTTTTTTTGCCAGACCCGGCCTCACCGAGGGCACGGTTCCCGAGGTGCGGGCGCGGTACGAGTACCGCGACCGCGGCGCTAGTACCTGTACGTCGGGATTGGTTCTGGTGCTCCACCGCGGGTGCGGTATGGCTGCCGCGAGCGCGGTTTTGCACCAGAATGTCCTTTCGAACCTAGTACCTGCACGTTAGTCCGAAAACGAATAAAAACCTAAGCTCGGAATGGAAAAACAATCTATCTAAGCCTTGGGTTGCCTCCCAAGCAGCGCTTTTGGTTAACGTCGTTGGCTCGACGTTTTCAGGATCGGACATCGTCAATGCCCTGAGCATCAAATCAAAGTCCTGTACAGCTATCTTACAACAGGACTCATAGCATATTGACAAGTTAACAAGAAATAAGAAATAATTCAAACTCCTTTTTAACCTATCAAACATGCTTGAGCAATTAGGGTGAGATTTTCTAGAGTGAAACCAATTAGGTGATTTAGGTGATTTTTCAAAGTATTCAGCAAAGCATGCAAATCCCCTAGTTGAATTATCACTAGCATGAGGTAAAGCATAGAAGAACTCATCACCTACCCTAGCATGCTCAAAGATAGAATCCTTAATGAAAGATTGACATGTAAGAACAAAATCAGGATCAAAAGAGAGAGAAGAAGTGGAATAAAGGATATAGGGATCGTCAAGGCTGATTTCAGGAATCTCCATGGAAGGGGATATGAAGGTTTCTGACGGTGAAGAAGAAATCTCCATAACATCATCTCGAACCTCCTCTTGCTCCAAACTATCCCAAAATTCACCAAATACCGCCCAATCAACTTCTTCTTTTGTCTTGTCATTCTGAATGGATTCTTTTCGCTTTGCGAAAACGAACTCGGGGAGCCCCTTTGGCATTGAGATGGGGTAATTGAGCTTTATAACACGGCCCGGAACATTGTTGGGGGAGACAGTCTCGTGCTTGAGCACCGGCGGAGAAGCCTCCTTAGAGGCCGCGGGCGCGGTTTGTGGGCCGCGGTCGCGGTTTTCCTAAGGGGAAATCCTCCGTTTCCTCATACGACACAGGGGCTGAGCTGCGAGGAAGGTAGTAGTGCCCTTCCACCGTAGCACATTCAAAGCAAGGTGCACCGAGGACCTCGCGACATGCGTGTCGCGCTCGCCTTTCTCCGGAGAACTCGGGGGATGCCTTTGGGGTATTTCCGCGGGCGCACTCAGGGGAACGCGGTCGCGGCTCAGGTGACCGCGGTCGCGGCTTTAGGAACCGCGGTCGCGGCTCATCATCCGAAGAAAACTCCGTAGCATCTGTCAAATTTCCGCGGGCGCGGGTTGGTGAGCGCGGGCGCGGATCTTTGACAGAAGCTAACTCCTTGACCTCGTCGGCTCGGATCCCACAAAAGAAATTCCATTGGTCCATGGGTTCCCAAATGACGTAATTTCCTTCGCTCTTGTGGTACAACATCAGTAGGGTCTCATGAGTCACCCCACCAAAGATGTAATCGCAAGCATCCTTAATCTTTACGTCTAAGCCCCACGATGCAAGCTCATACAACTCTTCATGGCACCTAGTGAAATACCCATGAAAGGGCTCATCCTGCAACTGACAAAACTTAAAAGCAGACATCAGAATATACAAGTGCGGACCGTAAGATAGGTCCACACAAAGCCAATAAAAATATTAATACTAGAAAGAAACCAAAGTTCCCCGGCAACGGCGCCAAAATTTGACTCGGCTAAAGTCGTCGTGCCAAGATCAAAGATAAATAACCCAAACTACAAACTAAGTATAGTAAGCAAGTAAGGGGTCGAACCCAAGAGAACTATGGTATCTAGTATTAATATAATTATCAACTAAAGATAGGGGGGATTTAGGAAAGATATCTAACTAAACTAATCTAAGAAACAAAGAACAAACAAATAAACAAACATACAAATATGGGAAACAAGTGATATGGAGACAAGTTCATTCAAAAGATCCACTCATGATATAATCCCTCGATCATAGATTCATCCATTGATTTCATTCACACCTATGGTTAATTCCTATCCTGATCATTAACAATCGCAAGTCCATAGTCCAAGCAATTCTATAACCCTAGGCAAGGACGCTTAACCTAGAATTGGATCGTGTTACTGTGAAGTTGTTGAAATAACTCTACATAGAGTTGATTAATTTTGATCCGTTGATTTCAATTCAACGGTTAAGATTTTATAACCTGTTTAGATATGGTAAATAAGTTATTAGGGACAAAACGTTAAAAAATTAAGGAAAATACTTGGATTATCATCGATAAGATCCACCCAAATCATCAATACCTCCGTCCCAGCTTCTTTCTCCCAAATAGCAATTAAAATGGATATCTCTCTAATGGCAACAAGATATCCTGATAGTGCCTTTCGCCTCCAATTTCATCGAGTAGTCTTAGACTTGTCTCCGATCTGCGCTTTTCCATCGTCGTCGTCGTCATCGTCGGTGCTCGCGAATTGTCTACCAACACCACTGTTTTTGTGACCGATCAAGAATCAACCTTCATATTTGGGATTAATTAACTTACTTAGCATTACATTTGCCTCTGAATGAAGGTTTTAGATATATATTTGTATAGAATCTGATTCTTTAAGAAAGTTGGTGCTTGAAATCGGAAACCAATTTAGCCATATATATATATATGAGCATCGAAGAAACTCGATCGGAGTAAAGGGTGTTTGAACTGCTTCAAAGTTCTTTCGTGGTGGTCGGAAGCAACTGTGAGAGAACATTGTTAATTTTGTAAAGTTACTTTCTTTAATTTGTCTTTAAAAAAAATCTGAGAAATCTCAACCGTTATAAGAAATCAATGGTCCAGAGTTAATCAACTCTATATAGAGTTATTTTAACAACTTCATCCTAACAGGATCCCCTAGAATTAGCATAGAGAACAAGGATATGCAGGATATAATATCAAACAATCAAGCTACGAGTCAATTGCAAGATAAAACAATCAATTCTCTTCTTAATCCTAGTTGCATAGACAACAGGTCTAGGTTAAGTTGTTTTCACAGATTAGTTTTGTCCACGGTCCAAACCTAATCAAACTGTAGAACATAAATCAATTTAATAGGTTCATGACTCCTAAAGAAACAATAAACATTCATAAGATGAAGCACAAGAGAATCAATATTAACCAAAGGATAGAAATCAATTACCAAAATCTCACGAGTTCATACATCAGAGCTTCTCCCTTGAACAAACCCAAGGAGACTAACTCTCCATAACTAAACTAAAAACCTAATTTGAAGAAGAAGGTAGAAGGTAGAATGTAGAAGATATCGCAAAACCTAAGGCTGGCTCCTCCTTAAATAACCCAAGGAACAAGCTCCACGAGATAGATAAGGAAGGAGGCAAAAGATAGAAAAGGAAACAAGATAGAAAGATTTCGGCCCGCTTCGGATTTGGCATCACCGCGGTCGCGTCGCTCCCACCGCGCCCGTGCTCTTGCAACAGAAAAGAACTTCTCGTCTCGGCAGCCACCGCCGTCGCGGTGGACAATCCGCGGTCGCGGAATCTCGACAGAATCGCTGGTGTCACTTCGGAGGCTGTTTTGACCATCTTCGGCTTGGAATCTGACTTCGGTGTAAAAACATGAATTGAAACCCTTGAAGTTAGCTTTTCAATGGCACTGGAATCTAGTCAATCCGACCTCTGTAGCTCAAGATATAGCTTTCGCAAGCAAGTGGTGTCGCGCAGACAGCTCAAAACGCCTTAGAACTCTTGATTCTTGAATTCTTGTGTCTTCGGCCTAGATATTACAATTACGCACAAACTCTAACCTAAACACACTCAATATAGCCCTAAAATACAAGAGTTAACCCATACAAAGTAGAGCGAATCAGGAAGCTTGATCTATCAAAATCGGGGGCGAAACCTCCAATGCAATATCTCGAACCTCCACTTGCTCCAAACCATCCTGGAATTCACTAAATATCGCCCAATCCTCTTCTTCTGTGGTCTCGTCATCCTGAGTGGACTCTTTCTGCCATATGAACTCGAGCATGGGGAGCCCCTTAGGCATTGAGATAGGGTAATCGAGCTTTACAACCGGACACGGAACATCGTCGGTGAAGACAGGATCGCCATTGAGAACCGGTGGACCAAAGTCCTCGGCGGCCGCGGGCGCGGTTTGTGGGCCGCGGTCGCGGTTTTCCTCCAGGGAGAAATCCTCCGTTTCTGCATCGGAACCGTGAGCGCGGTTCAAGGGGCGCGGTCGCGGTTCTTGGTCAGAAAGCTTTCCGGCATTAAGCTTGTCCTGCAGCGACAAACTCTCGTCGAACATGGCCCAGAAAATTTCAAATAATTCCTTCTCAGGTCTCAATTTGGCATATCCTTTCTCAGTCCTGCGATACACCTCCTCCTTCATCTCAAGTGTCATGCCAAGATGGATTTCTTCGCTAAGATCATATGCACAGACATAGACTCCACGAGCAATTAGGTCAGTTGCCTCATCTAGAACTCTCTCAAAATAGTCACAGAATGGTTCACCCTGCAACTGCTTAAACTCATAGAAAGGCATCAGAATATACAAGTGCGGACCGTAAGATAGGTCCACACAAAGTCAATAAAAATATTAATACTAGAAAGAAACCAAAGCTCCCCAGCAACGGCGCCAAAATTTGACTCGGCTAAAGTCGTCGTGCCAAGATCAAAGATAAATAACCCAAACAAACAAACTAAGTATAGCAAGTAAGTAAGGGGTCGAACCCAAGAAAACTGCGGCTTCTAGTATTAATATATTTATCAACTATAGAAAAGGGGGGTTTAGAGAAAGATCTAAACTAAACTAAACTAGGAAAACAAAACAAACAAATAAACAAACATGTAAATATGGGGAAACAATTGATGAGGAGACAAGTTTATTCAAAAGATCACTCATGATATAATCCCTCGATCATAGATTTATCCATTGATTTCATTCACACCTATGGTTAATTCCTATCCTGATCATTAACAATCGCAAGTCCACGGTCCAAGCAATTCTATAACCCTAGGCAAGGACGCTTAACCTAGAATTAGCATAGAGAACAAGGATATGCAAGATATAATATCAAACAATCAAGCTACGAGTCAATTGCAAGATAAAACAATCAATTCTCTTCTTAATCCTAGTTGCATAGACCACAGGTCTAGGTTAAGTTGTTTTCACAGATTAGTTTTGTCCACGGTCCCAACCTAATCAAACTGTAGAACATAAATCAATTCAATAGGTTAGCTACTCCTAGAGAAACAATAAACATTCATAAGATGAAGCACAAGAAAATCAATATTAACCAAAGGATAGAAATCAATTACCAAAATCTCACGAGTTCATACATCAGAGCTTCTCCCTTGAACAAACCCAAGGAGACTAGCTCTCCATAACTAAACTAAAAACCTAATTGAATTATGAATTGGAATTGTGAATGAATACCTAAAACCTAGGCCATCCTCCTCCTTATATAGCCCAAGGAACAAGCTCCACGAGATAGATAAGAAAAGAGGCAAAAGATAGAAAAGGAAACAAGATAGAAAGATTTCGGCCCGCTTCGGATTCGGCATCATCGCGGTCGCGTCGCTCTCACCGCGCCTGCGCTTTCACGACAGAGAAGAACAAGTCGTCTCGGTAGCCACCGCGGTCGCGTCGGCCAGGCCGCGGTCGCGGTATCGGGACAGAACCTCTGGTGTTACTTCGGAGGCTGTTTTGACCATCTTCCGCTTGGAATCGGACTTCGGTCTAAAAAGATGAATTGAAGCCCTTGAAGTTAGCTTTCCAATGGCACAGGAATCAGATCAATCCGACATTTGTAGCTCAAGATATATCCTTTGCAAGCAAGTGGTGTCGCGCAGACAGCTCAAAACGCCTTAAAACTCTTGAATCTTGAATTCTTGTGTCTTCGGCCTAGATATTACAATTACGATCAACTCTAACCTAAACACACTCAATATAGCCCTAAAATACAAGAGTTAACCTATACAAAATAGAGCGAATCATAAGTATAGAAAGCAAATAAGGGGTTGAACCCAAGAGAATTAGTTTCTTATGTTGATTTTAGTTCGATCATACAAACACAAGCAAGGGGGGTTTTGAAGAAGGTTTTCACCGCGAATGCGGCTCGGACACCGTACATGTGGATCTGGGTCAGTGGAAAACTTTTCTTGAAACTTAACCCGAAAAACTCTCGTATCTTCATGTCTTGTGTCTTCGGTCTTCATATCACAATAACGCTCAAACTCTAATCTAAACACACTCACTAATGTCCTAAAATACAAGAGTTAATCTCTACTAAAGTGAGTACTGTATATCAAATTCCCCTATACTTGGATCTTGTTCGTTCTCGAGTAAGCTCAAACAAATCAAGACATCTAAGATCTCATGAAATACAAGGGAAGCCAAAAACACTTAACCCTCAACCCGAACTCAAAATAGACAAATCATGAGCAAAAACAATAAAGTTCAAACACACACCTCACAAAAAGATATAACATAAGCTCTAAAAAGTGTAGAGCAACCTAGGATCTACCCATATCTACAATGTAAGCCCCAAAGTCCCCAAGCAAGAATGATCCTAAAACACTCGAATTGTTTCGCTCAATTCTGCTTAGGTGCCCTTTCGGGTTTTCACCTAACTGCTCTTTTCATTTTTCTCAAGTTGTGCTTAGAAATTCTCACAATCACTCATGAACCTCATATTACCCCAGCATAATGCTGGTCTGGGTTACCTTCTTATTACTTGAGCTGCTATTTCGGGTTTTTGACTCATCGCATGATTTTTATGCCTTTTTTCAAATTTTTATGGCTTGTTCTATCTTTTTCTTTTCTTTCTTCGTTATTATGCTAAAAGTATGGTGCAAGTGCTCCATGAAAAGAAGAAAATAAAAAATCTGAAGCAAATCACTAACTACACTAACTAGGATAAGCAAATGCGGGCACTCCCCCCCCCCCCATGCTTAAATCCTTCATTGTCGTCAATGAAGCTAAGAGCAAGGAAGAAGGAAATCAGAAGACTTACAAACGAATGAAGAGATGTGGAATGGAAGAATTCTTCAAAGGTGTAAGAAGAATGGTCGAAAAGACATTGGAATACCGTTCGGATGGCAAACCACGAGTGTGTGGATGGTGGCGCCAACGCGGAAACACGGCAGAGAGCAGAAGTTGACGTCGGGTGGACCACTTGCACCATACTCTCTTTTGATTTTCCTAGGTCGTTGTTCCAAAAATCAAAGATAAAATAACCCAAACTCACAAATAAGTATAGAAAGCAAATAAGGGGTCAAACCCAAGAGAATGAGTTTCTTATGTTGATTTTAGTTCGATCATACAAACACAAGCAAGGGGGGTTTTGAAGAAGGTTTTCAAACAACATTAGCAAACAGAGTTCATCCAATCAATTCCACTTTACTAATTCATCGATCATCAATTCATCCACTTCTTTATATTCCTAGGTCAATTCCAATCCTTACGCTAATCCACGGTCCTAGCAAAACTATGATTTGAACAAGAATGTTTACTTCAAATCATGCAATGAACACAAGGATAATAGGAAATTGAATCATGCAATCAAGCTACGAGTCTCATGCATAAAACAACCATTGAATACTCTTCCCTAATCTAGTCGACGGTCCTAGAATAGAGTTGTTTCGAGAATAGGAAAGATCCATAGACAACAACCAATTCTAATTCAAACAATAGATCTAAGCCAATTAAACAAGTTGATCAGGCTCATATAATCAATCAAAGATCATGGGATGAAGCACAAGAGTATCAATAAAGACCTAAGGATAAAGAAGTTACCAGAATTTCACGATTTTATAATAAAGTTTCCTTGATTGAATAAACAATGACTTATAGGTCTATAGTGGTTTGTAGATTCTGGATTTTCTCTTTTATGTAGCAGGGATATAAATGTGTGGTTGGTCTGTTTTAACATTTTGCCAGAATAAAAAAAGCTCTTTACAACTTTTAAGACTGTTGGGCCAACAATGTCCCCATATGTTTTTTAAAATCCGGATGACATTGCACCAGGCGTGGAGATTTATCAGACCCAATACTCATGATGGCGTTTTTAATTTCCTCAATTGATACTTGTTTGATTAAGATCTTATTGTCCTCCATTGATATTTTCATTAGTGATTAATTCTAAATAATATTGTAGTAGTGTGTGATTAATTGATTCTTTCTTATATCTTTCCTTATAGTCTTTTCTTATATCATTACGAATGTTAATTTCCCTTGTAATTTATGTTCCTTCAGTTGTACGAATGGCTTTAATTATTTTCCTATATCGTCTGCCATTTGCTACTTTGTGAAAATACCCGGTGTGGGTATCTACTAGTTTCACATGTTTAATTTTCTCTCTTTGTTTCTAGTAGGTTTTGTGGAAGTTCACAATACTTTCTTTTTTATTTATCATTTGTCATTGTTTATGAATAATCCTTTGACTTGGTGCAAGTTGCATCTGTTGTTGTAGATTCATTAGTTCTTTTTCAATGTCTTTTAGTTACTCGAAAGTATTTCCAAAGGTTTGTTTATTTCATTTTTTCGCACTCGTCTTAATCAAGCTAGTTTTTTTGACAAGTTGGTACATGTTAGAACCAACCACCGACACTCTCCAGGCTTGTTTGACAATGTTTCGAAAATCCTTTCGTTGCATACACATTTTTTCAAGCTTAAATGGTGCTGCTTTATAGGACTCGTCGTTACTTAAGTCTGTTGCAATTTGGCAATGATCTGATGTAGGGAAAACATAGTTCTTCGTGGTCAGGTTTGGATACCGTTGAATAATTTCATTACTTACTAAGGTTCTATCTAACTTTTCATACATGTTGTTTACTTTGGTTCTTTTTTTTTCGCCAAGTGAAAGCGTTTCCTTGCGTGGGAATATCATAGAGATCACAATTACTCTTGAAATTGATTAATCTCTCAAACCTAGATGGGTCTGGTTCTACCCCTCGTTCCTTTTCTGTGGGGTTCTGAATTTCGTTGAGATCATCCATAACTATTGTAGGTAAGTTTATATACTGAAGTGTACTAGTTAAGTCGTTCTAGAATGCTTCTTTTCCTGCTTCCATAGGGGGGCATATGCTAGACAGATAACGATTATATGGTTTGTGGAGAGGTTTGTGTATTTCATGATTACAAACCTAGGTTCGTGGGTCATGACCTCAATATGTTTGTTGGTTAGTTGGTGTGGCTTCCACAATACCCTAATTCCTTCCAACAGATGGGGACCAAATCATGTTATCAAATACCGCTCTACGCCACAAGCTATCACGAGGCAATTTCTAAGTTTTGGTCTCAATTATCGCCATAAGTTGTATCCTTTCAATTTTACAAAATGCCGATTTTTGGCCTGAACGATTTCCAGCCTATACCTCTACAGTTCCAAGTGCTTATTCTCATTTTAATACAAGATTTAAATTTGACCAGAGTTCATGAAAACCCCAAATTTTAATCCTTATCCATAGCCATGAAATCGTAATCAATGAATAATCGCAACACATAGGTAAGACCGTGCTATAATCATTTGTGCTTATTTTCATGTCAAACAACGATTACTTCCTATTATTCAGAAACATATCAATGTTGGGCATCAATTTCAGTTGTCTATAAAGTGTATTGGTTTGCATTTTTGTATTTTCTTGTATTTTTCTTGTAGTCGTCTTAGCATCGGGGTCGCTTGCCCCCCAACGTATTGGTATGAATTTCTTTGTTCTAGAATCTACATTTGTCCGTTCATAAGTTATCGGGATTTCAGAGTCGTAGTTCGGAATAGAGTCAGAGTCAGTCATTACCATCCTTTCATATATAGCAGTATATCACTATATATATTATAGGTATGCACTGATCCATCAAGATGGTTACCTTCTGAAGTTATAGGAGACCAGTGAGACTTTCCAAACAAATCAGGGAGCTAATGTAATCGTTCATGAAAATTTTAAGGGAGTCACTTCCAGTATGCTCGTCATGGAGACTTGTTGGAATTTTGCTCTTAGCTCTCAATCCTACATCAAGTAGGTTACAAGTAATCATGATTGTAGAGGTGTGTTTTTTAGTATAGGTGGCAAGAATCACACGCATATTATGATTAATGCATGTTGATTTAGAAATTAATGGCCTCCTAGAGATCAAATTTGACTACTTCTCATTTAATTGGTGTCTCCTGATTTCTCTTTCCAACCAACATTTTTCCAAATTTGCAATTTTTAAAAGAATCTAATATGTACTTTGAATACAGACTGTAGACATTGCAAAAGCTCAAGTGATGGATCGTAAGTCAGTTAATGAGGGCGTCCTTAACTGGGTTAAGGGCGTCCTTTAGTGCAGCGGAAAATAGACTTAACAGAATACAAGATAAGTGGACACGAGTATTTATAGAGGAACCCCACTAAGACCAACTAGTCTTATGGGTAAACCTCTACCTCCGTTGGAGGATTTTCAATAGCCGTCCCTTATCTTATTAAGAGCGAGTCCTTACAACTTAGGCGAGTCGTTACACTTCTCTGAGCTAAGCGTCCGTCCTTAGCCTCACTAGTAACACTCCTTTCAACCTAACAAGTAACCTAACACTCTTAGCTATAAGGAAGCTATCACTCACGTCTCTCACGGTTCGTTGTGAGAGACAAACTACAACTCTAATTGATTTGTGGTTTGTTTTGGATTTGATGTGGTTGGACTTTCTTTCTCTTGCTTCAAGCTCACTTGATCTTCTTGATCTTCGTTCGTGTTCTTGAATGCTTCGGGAGAGCTTGAGAGAAAGTCTTCAAAGTCCACTCTTGCACACACATGCCGCTATGCATACTCCTTGGAGAGTATTTATAGCGGAAGTGATTCTTGTCCTCTAGCGTCCTCTGAGACTTGGCAGGATCCTCGATCTTTGATCAACGGTGCGATGAGCGTCTTGAGGAGGTCAACTCTGTTGACGCTTGGGAAGCCTCCGCGTGGGTAGGGGACCATTGTTGGGAAAGCGACGTCTTTGGCATTGTCTACACGTGCCCAGACAAAGGAAGCTTCCTTCTGAGGACTAAGACCGGACGATGATGTAATCATGTTGGGGCGGCCTTGATTTGAATTTGAACTTCGTCCGTATGTTGGCGCGCGTCCCTTCTTGATGAGGACTCCGTCCTATCTTGCGCAGGGACTCCGCCAATTACGTTTAGCTTTGGAAGTTCTGGTAACATGCGTCCCTACAGCATAGGGACTGCTGTTCACTTGTTGTCCTTTTCGCTCATGTGCGTCCACTGGACTTACCTGAGATCAAAACTTGGACAACTTATCAAATACATTTGAGTTTGTCATTATCAAAACAAGGGACGATTATTATTGGTTTAGATATTAACGACTGACGTCCTTAATATCGTCCCAACAATTTCCCCCTTTTTGATGATGAGAAACTCTTTCAAATAATGCACACAGAAGTAAAGCTTTTAGCATGAGGAACTACACTTTGATTTTCTTTTCAACTTAGATTGGCATGCAACACATTCTTTTAAGTGCGTTCTATTTTATTCCTAACTAACGACCTTTTGACTTGGCCGAAATTCCCCTTGAACACATGCTTTCTATGATAACTTAAGGACAATCGCATCTCTGCAAAACTATACTTCCCCCTTTTGGCATCATCGAAAAGGAGAACAAGTCGAAAAGCATGCAAGCACAAAGTCATAACTAAAGAAAGGTACGCTTAGACAAAATGAAGCACAAATGTAGTGAATGGCATTCAGAATGAGAAACGAGAACGTTCATTACAGACATTCACAACAAGTGTTCAAAACGAGGACAGCGTCCCATTGTCTTAACAAAAACTCAAGAAATGATAAATTGTTTCAGGGTTAGAGAAGGGGGAGGCGATCATTTTCTGGGACGCTTGCCAAGGGCTTTGAGGTGTTGCTCCTGAAGATGGTTGTTCTGGGCAAGGAGCTCGTTGTTGCGCTCAAGAAGGTCTGTGTGGACGTGAAGTGTGTCGTGAACCTGCTGAATTAGATCAATCATTATGCACTGGTTCTCGATCATCATGCCCATCAGATACTTCGTAGAGTGCCTCTCAGCCTCATCAGGGACGCTCATACCATCGAGCTCGTCCTCGTCGTCAGCAGCGTCCTCAGCTGGCGTCCCAACTACTTGGACATTTTCAGCTTCGTGATCTCCTTCTCCAGGTTCAGCAGCAGCAGCAGCTTGAGCTCTCCTCTCAGCTTTGGCTTTCCTTTCAGCCTCTTTCCGTTCCTTTTCCAGTTGGCGCTTAACGGACGGAAGGGGCTCATCACACCTGAGTTTCCCAACTGGAGGGAGTGTAATTTGCCTGACGTCCCAATGAATGCCAAAGGAACGCTCTTGTTTAGGAGCATAGAGTCCCTGCTGCTTCAGAATTTGCTTGACCAAGCCGGGGAAAGGAAGAGAGTGCCTGCCTCCTGTGCACTTGCCCATGTGTTCCAAGATTACTCGGGGCAAGTTTATCGGCTTGCGTTCCAAGAAAGCGTCCAAAAGAATACTATCAGTGATCTGAACAATGGACTTCTTCTCTTGGCGGGGGACGACCATGCGCACAATGAAGTGATGCGCAAGGACGCCCGTCTTGGTGAGGCAATGAGCAACTCTGTCCTAGCAGCTGGCTGTCTCCCATTGAATATTCTGTTGAGGATTTCATCTTGGGAGAAACGGCCAAAGTTCTTGCACGGCAGATCGTGCAGAGCATCTTGCGGTGAAGGACGCAGGCCTAGCATTTTGCGGACGGTGCCCTCAGCAACTGAGTACTCGTCCCCATCGATTTCAAAAGTCCTCTGAGGCTTCCCGTTTACTTCTGTGATTTCGAACTTTGAGTAGAAACGGAGAACCTCATCAGGGTCAACATCAGCGGCCTCAGCGCCCAAGTGCGTCCAACCCTGGAACTCAAGAAGATCCAAGAACTCTTGGCGCTGGTTCTCTGCCAGAAACTCGGCGGTGAAGAGGAGCGGCGATAGGATTTTCTTGAAGCGTTTCTGCTTGGAGCCATTGCTCACGATCACTTCATCACCAGCATCTTCTTCATCTCCATCTCCCTCCTCTTCCTCAGGTTCCTCATCCTGGGGAGGGGCGTCCTCGTCATCGGAGGCTTCGTTCCGTTGTTCTTGGAACTCAACCATTGCAGTGTCCTCAGCTGTGGACGCCTGTTCTGTGGGAGGCGCGTCCACCGCTGGAGTCCTTGCCAAGGACTCTGTGGGAACGGATGGAGGAGACGTCCCTTGAACTTGAGCAGCTTCTTCGACGGCCGGAGCAGGCGGAGGAGGAGGAGGAGGTGAAGCTCTAGGGGGAGAGGGAGAGGGAGTGCGGAGCTTAGCTTTTGGGGGAGGAGCAGAGGAGGAGCTGGGCGGAACCACTGAGATCGGTTTCACCTTGAGCGGAGCAGAAAGAGGAGGCGGCAGAGTAGCAGGGGTAGCATCCTTGGCCTGGACTTGGACTTGTGGAGCGTCCTTGGCCTGGACTTGAGGAGCGTCCTCTACCCTTGGAGGAGGAGGAGGGAGTTGACGAAGGTCCTGCATACTCGCTTGGATCGCCTTCTCAACGGCTGCTTTCTCTGCTTGCTCTTGCTCTTGGCGCGCCTTCTCCTCTTTTGCCAGTTGAATTTCGGAGAGGCGAATGGCAGCCATTTCTTCATCCGTGACGCCCTTAAGCTGAGCAGAGGTCTTGAGGCGTCGTTTTGGGGCAGGAGGAGGGGAGGAAGGGATTGGCTTTGGTGGGGAGGAGGAAGGGCCTTTAATTTGGAGCGATTTGGACGGAGGGGGAGAGGAAGGCCTTTTCCTTTTTTGAGAAGGGACGGAGCCCGTAGGAGCCACAACAAACTCCATTATATCAAGAAGTAGTTTGGCGAGCTCGTCCACGGTTCCACCAAATGAGTCAGAAATGATTCCTGGCCCCATGAACGGTGGGTTGGTGTGATTGGTTTCTTGAAGGCGGGGCTTGACATATGTGATCATGAAGTAGTGGAGGAGGCGTTGGATTTTAGGAGGATGTTCGTGAGTGGACGCCCTAAGACAAATGTTGGCGAGCGTCCTAGGCTCCTTTTCAAGCCAGTCCTCAATAAGAGGGTCAAGGGGAGGACGGCGTTTGGGTTGAGAGGGCAGCCGGCCAATTGAGCCACTGTAAACAGAGGCTTTGGTGATATTTTCTAGCTCAAGCTCGGGTTTGAAGGGCTTCTCCAGAAATGAGAACCTCTTCGGCTGGGTTTTGGATTGAGAGCGGGATGGTTGTTTTTGTTGAGGAGGTTGGGAGCGAAGGGGTTGAGGAGGGGTGTTGGAGTGCCGGCGTTGGGTGCTTTGAGAGGAGGAATGGTGGCCAGGGGGTTCTTGTCGGCCGGAAGGTCTGCCTCTCGACTCCATTAATGACCGGCCTTTCACCGGAGGAGATCTCGAAGAGCTAGGGTTTTTCGCTGCCGACGAGGGTGAGGGATTCTTTGAGGCTCTTGTGTTGGCCATTTTTGAGATGGTTTAAATAGGGGAGGATTAGGGTTTGGAGAGAGATTTCGGGATTCGGTTGAAGATTTGGAAGATCTTTGAGATTTCTAAAAGTGTGCAAACAGCAGATGAGCGAAGAAAGGTTTTCGGAGTGCATAGGTGGGTATATATAGGAAGAAGACGAAGTTGGACGGTCAGGGGTAACAGGGTCTTTACACACAGCTTCCTCCACCCGCCTTCCCACACGTGGCTTTCTTCTTTGCTAAGGAATACAGCTGTTGAGCACTGTTTGCGCATATCCCGAGATTTTCGCTGACGATTCGCTAAAACGGTTTACCTTCCCAATTTCAACCATTCAAACTTCTCACAACTGCAAAGGACTCTGACCTGACGTCCTTTCAACACACAACACTACACAACATAGAACTGAACCACGGCGTCCCATTCACTGATCTCAACCTCTGTAATTAGAACTCTGTACAGACAACTCTCAGCTCTTAGCACGCGTCCATTTGATCACTTAGAACCATTTTTGAAAATCAAGCAAGTACGTCCCGTAAAGGTGAAACAAGGAATGCTCATAGGACGCGTTTGCAAGATTCTCGGCTTGGGTAAGCTTAGAGTTCCCATCATTTCGGCTTATGATGAGGGTAGGGTGATCAGGGATACTCTTGAGATGAAAAGCGAAATGAATACCATTCAAGGACACAAGCGAATACACATATCTTAGACTAGCGTCCTTTAAAGATGACTTTAATGCATGACACACCTTAAAACAAGTTCTCAACAAGACATAGCCAATCATGGAGGGAATAATAGAACGGGACTTGATCATTTAAAAGTTATCATCCCCAAGAGCAACCGGAGGTGCTCGTAGGGACGTCTATCAAGTGCTTTTGTGAAAATATCGGCCACTTGGTCCTCAGTCCTAACATGATCCACTCTAATTAATCCAAGTTCAACATTATCACGAAGAAAGTGATGCCTTATGTGAATATGCTTCGTCCTAGAATGATGAACGGGATTTTTGGCAATACTTATAGCACTGGTGTTGTCACACAAGATAGGGACTGTGTTGAGGGACGTACCATAATCTTCAAGTTGGTACTTGATCCATAGGACTTGTGAGCAGCACGAAGCAGCAGCAACGTACTCAGCTTCCGCGGTTGATAGTGCCACGGAGTTTTGCTTTTTGGATCCCCAAGATACAAGGCATGAGCCAAGGAATTGTGCCATTCCTGAGGTGCTCTTCCTATCCACCACATGGCCAGCGTAATCTGCGTCAGAGTAAGCTACCAGGTTCAGGGACGTCCTTCTGGGATACCATAGACATAGGTCATCCCGTCCCTTGAGATATCTGAAGATTCTTTTGACCTCTTGCATATGGGACTCCTTTGGATTTGCTTGGAATCGAGCGCACAAGCATACAGCGAACATGATGTCGGGACGACTTGCCGTAAGATATAGCAAGGACCCTATCATTCCTTTGTAGAGCTTTTGATCTACACTCTTGCCTTCTTCATCAGCATAGAGGCGAGTGTTTGGGGAGATGGGAGTATCAATGGGTTTTGAAGAGTTCATCCCATACTTCTCAAGCATTTCACGGATGTACTTTTGTTGATGAATCCGCGTCCCATCTTTGAGCTGAGTGATTTGGAGTCCCAAGAAGAAGTTGAGTTCTCCTATGAGGGACATCTCAAACTCACTACTCATCAAGTTCTTGAATTCCTCTACAAATTTCATATTAGTGCTTCCAAAGACTATGTCATCGACATAGACTTGGACAATTAAGACATCTTTAAGAACTTTCTTTAAGAACAGGGTTTTATCAATGTTACCTCGTGTGTACTCGTTGGACAAGAGGAAGGACGCAAACCTATCGTACCATGCACGAGGGGCTTGCTTGAGTCCATAGAGTGCCTTGTCCAAGAAGTACACATGATCTGGGTGATCAGCGTCCTCAAATCCTGGAGGTTGAGCGACGTACACTTCTTATTTGAGCTTGCCGTTGAGAAAGGCTGTCTTGACGTCCATTTGAAAAAGCTTGAACCCTTTGTGAGCGGCAAAGGCGATGACGAGGCGAATGGCTTCAATCCTGGCGACAGGAGCGAAGGTTTCATCATAATCAATCCCTTCCTCTTGCCTATAGCCTTGAGCCACAAGCCTTGCTTTGTTTCTTGACACGCGACCATTCTCATCAAGCTTGTTCCTGTAGACCCATCTCGTCCCTATTATGTTTTTGTTTCTCGGACGAGGGACGAGGGTCCAAACCTTATTTCTTTCGAATTGATTAAGTTCCTCTTGCATGGCCTGAATCCAATCAGCGTCCTGGAGTGCTTCCTTTATGTTCTTAGGTTCAACCAAGGACACAAAGGCGTTGAAGGCACAGAACACTATGTTAGCATTAAGGGACTGATTCACGGCTGATCTTGTTTGAACTCCTTTTGACAAATCTGAGATGATTTGATCCGTTGAATGAAGTCTCGAAAGATGGGATCCCTTATGAGTATCGTCCCTTACAGGAGTAGATCTAGGGTCCGTCCAATCAGATTCATCTGAGTCAAACCCGTCGTCTTCATTGAGAGTTTCATAGAGTTCCCCCTCAGGTTGAGCGTCCTCTTCTTGACGCTGTTCTCCTTGTAGGCTTGATTCAGCGACCTCATGTTGAGCTGGAGATTCACTTTGAGATGGAACTTCCTGAACAACACTGGGAACTTCTACTGAGACTTCTTCAGGACTTTGAGTAGCGTCCTTAGGAACATAGTATTTTCCAGAGGACCCGAAATCAACTTCATCATCGGAGTCATCCTGCTGCAGAGGAGATGAGCGTTCTTTCTTACTTGGTTTATCTTTGTGAGAAGAACTTTCTTTGAACACAACATGAATGCTCTCCTCAAGCTTTAGAGTTCGTTTATTGAAAACTCTATACGCTTTACTGGTGAGGGAGTATCCAAGGAATATGGCTTCGTCACTTCTTGCGTCAAACTTTCCAAGTCTTTCTTTATCATTGTTGTGAACAAAGCACTTGCATCCAAAGACTCTGAGATAGTCGATGCGAGGCTTTCTTCCATTCAGCAACTCATAGGACGTCTTCTTCAGCAAAGGACGGATCATGGCTCGATTGATAATGTAGCACGCTGTAGCAATAGCTTCAGCCCAGAAGTACTTGGGGACGCTATTGGCTAAGAGCATAGTCCTTGCCATATCCTCCAGCGTCCTATTCTTTCTTTCCACCACTCCATTTTGTTGAGGAGTCCTTGGAGCTGAGAAGTTGTGAGAGACTCCATGTTGATCACAGTAGGCCACGAACTCTGAGTTTTGAAACTCCGTCCCATGGTCTGACCTTATGGATTTGAGAGGCGTCTCAAGCGCAACTTCCACTTGTTTGATGAAGACTTTGAATGCGTTGAAGCAATCTGTTTTTGAAGCTAAGAAAAGAACCCAGGTGAATCGAGAAAAGTCATCTACAAGGACATAGATATACCTCTTTCCACCATAGCTTAACGTCTTCATTGGTCCACAAAGATCCATATGGAGAAGTTCCAAAGGTTTCTTTGTGCTGACATCGTTCTTTGACTTAAAGGACGTTCTTGTCTGCTTCCCTTTGATACATGCTTCACACTGTTCAATTTTCTCAGGATCAATTTGGGGAAGACCTTTCACAAGATTTCTTTGATGAAGCTTGAGGATTGTGCTTGGTCCAGCATGGCCAAGTCGGCGATGCCAGAGGTCAGCGTCCTCCTTTGACACAGATAAGCACAACTCAGATTTTGGCTTGAACTCCTGATTGAAGATGTAGACATTGTTCTTTCGGACTCCTTTGAGGACGACTTTGTTGGATTTCTTGTTGATGACGAGGCACTCCTTTGAGTCAAATGTGACTAAGTTTTCACCTTGATCACACATTTGAGAGACGCTTAGGAGGTTGAAGCCAAGTCCTTTAACAAGGCTAACATTTGTCGCTTTGATAGATGGATTGAGAATAGCAATTCCCGTCCCTTTGATCTTTCCTTTGCCCTTGTTGCCAAACGAGACAGTTCCTCCCGTGGCGCTACTTTGGATAGAAGTGAGATGGATCTGGCTTCCTGTCATATGGTTTGAGGCGCCACTATCAATGATCCATGGGCGTCCCCTCACTTCCACCTGCCAAAACAAGGTTAGTGTATGGCGACCCAGGCAAGGTGGTCCTTACCTGGTTCGTTACAGAAATAGAACTCTGGTTCTAGCATGTAGTCACTTATATTCACATCATTTGAAATAGCATGCTTTCTGAAAGAACTCTTAGATCGTCTAGGACGTTTAGGGTTAGCCTTAGGGACGGACTTATCATTTTCAATGTTATTCCTAGCAGCTTTGCCACTTTCAATGTCGTTCTTCAGTTTCAGGCAATCATATTTGAAGTGATCTCCTTTTCCACAGTACCAACACGTCCTATAGTAAGTACCAAGGTAGTACTTCTTGTTGGGACGTTGGATTTTGTTCTTTTTCATCTTTTGAGGGTCACAAACTTTTGACCCTTCCCCCTTAGCAATCTTCTTATAGATCCTATGACTAGTGGAGTTAGTGTAATAGTCCCTTTGACCTTTCTCTCCACTCTCTAGGACTCGAATTCTTTCAAGAAGGTTCTTGGTCTTTTCCCTTTCTAATTCAAGTTCTGAGGTTTTGCTAGCCTCAAAGTCACTAGGGAGAGAGTTCCTAGTGTCAGACTCGTATCCTAGTCCTCTTTTGGCTGGGACAAACACCATTGGTTGAACTACCTCAGTTACCGGGCTCTTCCCTAACACTTTCACCTCTTCCCTAAGCTTAGCGTTCTCTAGCTTAAGGCACATCACTTCAGTTTTCAGGGATTTAACTTCGACATACGAGGACTCTAGTTGTAACGAAACTTTAGCACAGTTCTCACATTCAACTAGCCTATTTTCACTTTCAAGTTCAAGTTCATCCATTCTATGTTGCATAACAACGCTTTCTTCCATGATTCTTTTAATGAGCTTAATAAGTTTGGTTTTGGAACAGTTCTCTAAGGAGTTCATCATGGATTCACGAGTTACCTCTTGTTCCTTTTCAGAAGCGTCCTCTTCAAGGACTGGGGCGTCCTCCACAGCCATGTACGCCACTTGCTCATCATCTGAGGCGTCCTCTACGGCTATGTACGCCACTGGTCCTTCTGGTTCTTCATCATCAGAACTCACATTATCCCATGCGGCTTCGCACGCTCCCAAGAGAGCTTTCATCTTCATTTCTTTTGAGTTTAGTCCCGTAGTACACCTTTTAGCAAAGTGTCCTTTCTTGTTACATTTGTAGCAAGTAAGTTCCTTCATCTCTGCTTCTGTATACTTGGGACTCTCCTTTTTGTAAGGCATCTTGTGTTTCTTGGAATCTCTGGCCTTTTTAGCCCATAAGCGAGCAACTTTGTGTAGAAGGGCAATCTCTTCCTCTTCTTCCAGTTGTTCCTTAGTCTTGCTTTCCTTTTCTTTCAAAGCTTGAGCACGCATCCTTTCACGATTCTCATTTTTATTTGCTTCCACCATTAGGGCAATATCTCTTTGGTGGCGCAGATACTCAGCGTACTCTGGAGTTGACGTCATCAAAGCAAGATCTGTTTGGGGGTTTCTAGCCAATTCAGCCATATCAGCTTCCCTTCTTGCTTCATAGCCTCTCAGCTTCCCATAGATCTCATCCATATCCAGGGTTTTGTTGGCTGTGTTCTCCTTGAACGTAGTCCTATCAAAATTCCATTTTCCTGTAAGCCCATTAATGACTACTCCGACTCTGTTTCTCATTGAGACTTCAGCTTCTGGGATGCCTAAATTTCGCATCTTGGTCACAAGAGCTTCAAAGCGGTATGAGTAGTCCTTGACAGATTCGTTAGGAAGCATTCTGAAGGCATAGAACTCTCGTTTGATTTCAAGCTTGACGTCTTCCTTCATCTCTGCCGTACCCACATGGTACTTCTCAAGAGCTTCCCATTGTAGTTTGGCTGTTGCCAAATTGCTAACTCGGGTGGCGTCCCTTTCGCAGAGGGACGCTTGAAGGAAGCATATAGCCTTAGCGTTTGTTTCCAAAAGCTTGAATTCGTCAGGACCCCACTCGTCCTCTTTGTCTTTCTTGTCATCAGGGATGGTAAGGTCACCCTTCATGATCACTCTCCAGCATTGATAATTCTGACTTCTGCAAAAGTTCTCGAAGCGTATCTTCCAGCGGTTGAAGTTGCCGTCCGTCAGACGAGGAGGCTTTACAAAAGAGATTCCAATAGGTTCCATATCCATCTTGTACCTGCAACTCAACAAAAATCTAGAGCGCCTGCTCTGATACCAATTGATGGATCGTAAGTCAGTTAATGAGGGCGTCCTTAACAGGGTTAAGGGCGTCCTTTAGTGCAGCGGAAAATAGACTTAACAGAATACAAGATAAGTGGACACGAGTATTTATAGAGGAACCCCACTAAGACCAACTAGTCTTATGGGTAAACCTCTACCTCCGTTGGAGGATTTTCAATAGCCGTCCCTTATCTTATTAAGAGCGAGTCCTTACAACTTAGGCGAGTCGTTACACTTCTCTGAGCTAAGTGTCCGTCCTTAGCCTCACTAGTAACACTCCTTTCAACCTAACAAGTAACCTAACACTCTTAGCTATAAGGAAGCTATCACTCACGTCTCTCACGGTTCGTTGTGAGAGACAAACTACAACTCTAATTGATTTGTGGTTTGTTTTGGATTTGATGTGGTTGGACTTTCTTTCTCTTGCTTCAAGCTCACTTGATCTTCTTGATCTTCGTTCGTGTTCTTGAATGCTTCGGGAGAGCTTGAGAGAAAGTCTTCAAAGTCCACTCTTGCACACACATGCCGCTATGCATACTCCTTGGAGAGTATTTATAGCGGAAGTGATTCTTGTCCTCTAGCGTCCTCTGAGACTTGACAGGATCCTCGATCTTTGATCAACGGTGCGATGAGCGTCTTGAGGAGGTCAACTCTGTTGACGCTTGGGAAGCCTCCGCGTGGGTAGGGGACCATTGCTGGGAAAGCGACGTCTTTGGCATTGTCTACACGTGCCCAGACAAAGGAAGCTTCCTTCTGAGGACTAAGGCTGGACGATGATGTAATCATGTTGGGGCGGCCTTTATTTGAATTTGAACTTCGTCCGTATTTTGGCGCGCGTCCCTTCTTGATGAGGACTCCGTCCTATCTTGCGCAGGGACTCCGCCAATTACGTTTAGCTTTGGAAGTTCTGGTAACATGCGTCCCTACAGCATAGGGACTGCTGTTCACTTGTTGTCCTTTTCGCTCATGTGCGTCCACTGGACTTACCTGAGATCAAAACTTGGACAACTTATCAAATACATTTGAGTTTGTCATTATCAAAACAAGGGACGATTATTATTGGTTTAGATATTAACGACTAACGTCCTTAATATCGTCCCAACATCAAGGACCAACCATTTAATTTGTCATGAAGCAATGAGTCTCTACTCAGTTTCCAATCATTTCTCAGCTTTGTTCTCAAATTAGGGGTTTCAAAATGGTCCCCTCAGACAAACCCATACAAGAATGCCTCCTTCAAATGCAGGATTTTTTCTTTGACTCCACAGAGCTTAAATAGGAACGTCATCATCTCCATTTTGGTCTTGTGTTTCCTCTTGTCTGGCATAGTCCTAGAGGAACCAACAACATTCCTGTTCACATCGGCACTACTATGTTGGGACAATGTTAAGGTTACCTTCAGTAATTAACATTGTGCCTGGCGTCCCTTAGTTTTGATATGACAAACTCGCCTTGATCTAATAAGTTGTCCAAGTGTTTCATGAACGCATGTGATGAAAAGAACAACAAGTTTGTGTAGCCGTCCTTAAGGTGTAAGGACGCTACATCTAATAAGGGAGACTTGGCATAAATTCATAAACGATGCCGTCCTTATCAATCATACAAGAGTCCTCAAGGTTGGTCGACAAAGTGACATCAACAGACAAGCCTTGATCGTGATCACCAAGTGGAAGCAGATCATGTAGCCAAGTCCAACGGAATTGCTAGGAAGCTTCCCTCATTATCCAGAGACATGTGGAAGCCGATCCCTATAGCAATGTCCCCAAGGGCATGATCGTCAGAGAATGACGCCCTTCCCAAGTCACTATAAATACTCTTCCAGAGCATTTATTGTGACTTGACGCTTCCAGAGATTATTTAGAGAATTTGTCAGTCGATCAAGAACACCAAGAACAAGCTCAAGAACAAGTGAGACTTAGGTGTTAGATCGAGTGTGAAGCGTTCAACAAAACCCAAAACAGTTTGTCATAGAAAAGAACAAAAAGAAAGAGAGAGTCCTTACGACGAATCGTAAGGACGTGGTGATAGCATCCTTTTGAGAGATTAAGTTAGGTTACATTACAGGCTTAGAAGAGTTTTTACTAGTGGATTTAGGGACGCCTTCTAAGTGCTAGAGAACTGTAACTACTCGCCAGTGTAATTGTAAGGAAACTTAAAACGAAAGGAAAGAAGCTATTACAAAATCCTCCAAGGAGGTAGAGGTTTACACTCAAGGACTAGTTGGTACTTGAGTGGGTCCTCTATAAATCAAAATTGTTCCTTACTTATTGTCTTTACCTGTTTTAGTCTTTTGTTTTTCCGCTACAACTGAAGGACGTCCTTAATCTTTATTAAGGACGCTTTAGCCAAGGACGTCCTTAACTTTGTTAAGAGCTCCCTCTCTGTTTGACTAAAGATCGATCCAACAATTGGTATCAGAGCAGGCGCTCTAGATTTCTGTTGAGTTGCAGGTAAATGATGGACATGGAACCAATTGACATTAGTAGCATGAAGCCTCCGATTCTAACAGATGGTAACTACAATCGTTGGAAAACCAAGTTCGAGACTTTTGTGAGAAGTCAAAATTATCAGTGCAGGAGAGTGATAAAGAACGGTGATCTTAAAGTTCCGCCTGCAAAGGAAGGCAAGGAGGAAGAATGGGGTCCTGATGAGTTTAAGCTGATAGAGACAAATGCAAAAGCTATATGTTTTCTAGAGACGTCCCTCTGCGAAAGGGAAGCCACCAGAGTAAGCAACTTGTCTATAGCTAAGCTCCAGTGGGAAGCGCCTGAAAATTACCACATAGGGACACCAGAAATGAAGGAAGACGTTCAGTTGGAGGCCAAGAGGGACTTCTACAAGTTCGGGATGCTTCCGAATGAAACGGGCACCAACTACTCATTCCGTTTTAAAGCTCTTCTTACCAAGTTGAAAAACTTGGGAGTTCCTAAGACTGAAATTTACCACGTAGGGACACCAGAAATGAAGGAAGACGTTCAGTTGGAGGCCAAGACGGACTTCTACAAGTTCGGGATGCTTCCGAATGAAACGGGCACCAACTACTCATTCCGTTTTAAAGCTCTTCTTACCAAGTTGAAAAACTTGGGAGTTCCTAAGACTGAAATTTCTTTGAGGAACAAGGTCCAAGTGTTGATTGATGGATTAACAGGAGTTTGGAACTTTGGTAGGACGACTTTCAAAGAAAACCAAGCTAACAAGGACTGCCAATTCAAGAAATCTATGGAAAGCTATTGGCGTTCGAAGCCAGAAGAAATGTTGATATGGCTGAGCTAGCAAAGAATCCTCAAATTGATCTTGCTTTGAATCTTGAGGTGAGAACGCCAGAGCATGAGGCCTACTTCCGTCGGCAAAAGGAATTGGATTCAATGCTTGAGGCTAAGACAAAGGAGCATCGTAAAAATATGTGTCTTCAAGCTTTGATAGAACACCAAGGAAAGTCAGAGGAACAACTCGCTGAACAAGAAGAACTTGCTCTCTCGCACAAAACCTTGCATTCATGGGCAAAAAGAGGCAAAGTCCCAAGGATGAAAATGCCTTACAAGAAAGAGAGTCCCAAGCTTACAGAGGCTGAGTTGAGAGAAGTGACATGTTTCAAATGTAACAAGAAAGGCCATTTCGCTAAGAAATGAAAATCTGGGATGTCAGGAAAAGACTTGAGGAAGCAAGCACTTGTTGTAGCTTATGAAGCTGCCTGGGACGACATCGATTCCGATAAGGAAGGACCGTCTGATGAGGTTGCTTACATGGCTATGGAAGACAATCCAGAAGTTCAAAAGGACGCCTCTGAAGCTGAATAAGAGGTAACGCACGACTCTATGATAAGTTCTTTAGATAGATGTTCTAAGCCTAAACTAATTAAATTTATTGCTCAAATCATGCAAGAAAGTTATGCAATGAAAGAAAGGCCAAATGAACTTGAGTCTGAAAACATTGTAGTTGAGTGTGAGAACTGTAGTACAATGACATTTCAACTAGAGTCCTCAATTGAAGAAACAAAATCCCTTAAAACTGAAATCATGTGTCTCAAACTTGAGAACGCCAACCTTAGGGATGAGGTTAAGGTTTTAGGAAAGACTCCTATAACTAAAGCTGTGAATCCCGTTGTTTTCGTTCCTGTCAAGAAAGGACTAGGATACGAGTCTAGCTCAAAGAACTCCCTTCCTAGTGACTTTGAAGATAGTAAAACAACGGAATTAGAACTTGAAAGAGAGAAAACTAAGAACCTTGAAGAACGCACAAGAGTCCTTGAAAGTGGTGAAAAAGGGCAAAAGGACTACTATACTAACTCCACTAGCCACAAAATTTACAAAAAGATTGCTAAAGGAGAAGGTTCAAAAGTTTGTAACCCGGATAAAATGAAGGAAAATAGAATTCAACATCCTAACAAAAAGTATTACCTTGGTGATTACTATAGGACGTGCTGGTATTGTGGTCAAGGTGGTCACTATAAGTATGATTATTTTAAGCTAAAGGAAGACCTTGAAAATGGCAAAAATGCTATGACTAGGGATGAAAATCATGAGTTAGTCCCTAAAAGAAATGCAAGACATCCTAATCGTTCAAGAACTTCTTTTAGAAAGCATGCTAACTCCAATGATGTTAACTTGAATGATTATATGCCAGAAAGAGAGTTTTTCTATTGTAACGAACCAGGTAAGGAACACCTTGCCTGCGTCGCGAAAAACTAACTCTCTTTAACAGGTGGAAGTGAGAGGAAGCCCGTAGATCATTGATAGTGGCACCTCAAACCATATGACTGGAAGCCTGATCCATCTCACTTCTATCCAAAGTAGTGCCACGGGAGAAATTGTCTTGTTTGGCAACAAGGGTAAAGGAAAGATCAAAGGGATGGGCATTGCAAATCTAAATTCGTCCATCAAAGCATTAAATGTTAGTCTTGCTGAAGGAATTGGGTTCAATCTCCTTAGTGTCTCTCAAATGTGTGATCAAGGTGAAAATCTAGTCACATTTGACTCAAAGGAGTGCCTTGTTATCAACAAGAAAACAAACAAAGTCGTTCTCAAGGGAGTTCGTCAAAACAATGTGTACATCTTCAATCAAGAGTTCAAACCTGCTACTGAGTTGTGCTTATCTGTTTCAACTGAGGACGCTGATCTCTGGCATTGCCGTCTTGGTCATGCTGGACTAAGCACAATCCTTAGGCTCTACCAACAAGATCTTATGAGAGGACTTCCCCGAATCGATCCTGAGAAATCTGAACAATGTGAAGCTTGTATCAAAGGGAAGCAAACAAGAACGTCCTTTAAGTCCAAGAATGAAGTAAGTACGAAGAAGCCCTTGGAACTTCTTCATATGGATCTTTGTGGATCCATGAGGACGCAGAGCTACGGTGGAAAGAGGTACATATACGTTCTCGTAGATGATTTTTCTCGATTCACTCAGGTGCTTTTCTTGGTGTCAAAAGAAGATTGTTTCAACGCATTCAAAGTTTTCATCAAACAAGTGGAAGTTGCTCTAGGGACGCACTTAAAAGTTATACGATATGACCATGGGACGGAGTTCCAAAATTCAGAGTTCCTGGCCTTCTCTGATCAAAATGGCGTCTCCCACCACTTCTCAGCTCCAAGGACTCCTCAACAAAATGGTATTGTGGAGAGAAAGAACAGTACGCTAGAGGATATGGCAAGAACTATGTTATTAGCAAGTGCCGTTCCCAAACATTTTTTGGCTGAAGCCATTGCTACTATTGTTTACATCATCAATCGTGCCATGATCCGGCCTAGAAGACATCCTATGAGTTGTTGAATGGAAGGAAACCTCGCATAAGTCATCTTCGGGTGTTTGGGTGCAAGTGTTTTGTTCACAACAACAACAAAGAGAATCTTGGAAAATTTGATGCGAGAAGTGATGAAGCCATATTTCTTGGGTACTCCCTCACAAGCAAAACCTACAGAGTTTTCAACAAAAGGACTCTTAAGCTTGAGGAGAGTATTCATGTTGTGTTCAAAAAGAGTTGTCTTCACAAAGAAACATCAAGAAAGAAGGAACGCTCTTCTCCATAACAACAGGACGACTCTAAAGATGAAATTGATGGCTGGTCTTCAGGAAAATACTATGTTCCTAAGGACGCCAATGCTAATCCAGAAGAAGTCTCAGTGGACGTTCCTAGTGTTGATCTAGAAATTCCTTCTCGAAGTGAATCTCCAGTTCAACAAGAAGTGGCTGAATCAAGCCATCAAGGTGAGCAATGCCATGGTGTCGACGCTCTCTCTGAGGGGGAACACACCGAGGACGATACTCAAAATGAAGATGATGATTCTGATGATAGTATTGATCCAAGGTTTACTCAACTTTTTCAAAGGGAGTCCCGCCTAGCAACGTATCATCCAAGAAGTCAGATTGTTTCAGATAGTTCAAAAAGAGTTCAAACAAGGTCAACTGCAAACAAGTCCCAGAGTGCAAATTTGGCTTTTTATGCTTTCAACGCCTTTGTGTCTATGGTTGAGCCCAAAAACATAAAGGAAGCACTCCAGGAAGCTGACTGGATTCAAGCAATGCAAGAAGAGCTTAATCAGTTTGAAAGAAACAAAGTTTGGACCCTTGTCCCTCGTCCTAAAGGTAAAAATATCATTGGGACGCGGTTGGTGTTTAGAAACAAACTTGATGAAAGTGGACGTGTGTCAAGGAACAAGGCAAGACTAGTGGCTCAAGGATTCAAGCAAGAGGAAGGCATTGATTATGATGAAACCTTTGCTCTTGTTGCTAGAATTGAAGCCGTTCGTGTCTTGATCGCTTTTGCCGCTCACAAAGGATTCATGTTGTTTCAAAGGGATGTCAAGACTGCCTTCCTTAACGGGAAACTGAAGGAGGAAGTGTATGTTGCTCAGCCTCCTGTCTTTGAGGACGCCAATCACCCAGATCATGTGTATTACCTCGACAAAGCTCTCTATGGACTCAAGCAAGCTCCTCGTGCATGGTACGACAGGTTTGCGTCATTTCTTTTGTCAAATGGTTATACAAGAGGTTTAATTGATAAAACTTTGTTTATAAAGAAAGTCCACAAGGATATCCTGATTGCCCAAGTCTATGTTGATGACATAGTCTTTGCTAGTACTAACATAAAACTTGTAGAGGACTTCACGTCTTTAATGAGTAGCGAGTTTGAGATGTCGCTCATAGGAGAACTCAACTTCTTCTTGGGGCTTCAAATCAACCAACTCAAGAATGGGACACGCATTCACCAACAGAAGTACGTTCGAGAGATGCTCAAGAAGTACGACATGAAGTCGTCCAAGCCTGTCGCTACTCCTTGTTCTCCCAATTCGTGTCTTTACGTAGATGAACAAGGGAAGGACGTTGATCAAAAGCTCTATCGTGGGATGATTGGATCACTTCTTTATTTGACCGCAAGCCGTCCAGACATCATGTTTGTTGTGTGCTTGTGCGCTAGATTTCAAGCAAATCCAAAGGAGTCCCACATGCAAGAAGTCAAGAGGATTCTCAGATATCTCAAGGGACGAGATGATTTGTGTCTTTGGTTTCCAAAGAAGTCGTCCCTCAAGCTTGGTTGCTACTCAGACGCTGATTATGTTGGTCATGTCATTGATAGAAAAAGCACTTCAGGAATGGCTCAATTTCTTGGTTCATTCCTAGTCTCTTGGGGATCAAAGAAACAAAACTCTGTGGCGCTTTCTACTACGGAAGTTGAGTACGTTGCTGCTGCCTCGTGCTGCTCACAAGTCATCTGGATCAAATATTAACTTGAGGACTATGGTATAAATCTTGAAAGCATCCCTATTCTTTGTGATAATACTAGTGCTTTTGATATTGCTAAGAATCATGTTTCATCATTCCCGCACAAAGCATATTCATATTAGACATCATTTCTTGCGTGATAATGTGGAACTAGGACTTATTAGTATGGAGGATATAAGGACTGAGTACCAAGTAGCTGACATTTTCACCAAAGCGCTTGATAGACGTCCCTTTGAGCACCTCCGGGTCCTGTTAGGGATGATAACTTTTAAGTAGCAAGTCCCGTTCTACTATTCCCTCCATGCTTGGCTATGTTTAGTTGATTTCATCATTGTTAAGGATTTTAAGCATTGATTTCACATGTGTAAGGACGCTAGTCTAAAACTTCTTTGTGTATATCATGTAAACGCCAATTGAAAATCTCTATTGTCTTGAAAAAGAGTATCCCTTATCACCCAACCCTCATTATAAGCCGAAATGATGGGAACTCTAAAGCTTTCCCTGGCCGAGAACCTTGCAAAAGCGTCCTATGAGCTTCATATTTTCTTTTACGGGACATACTTTCTTGGCTTTCAAAATGGTTCGAAAAGTGATCCCAAGACTTGAGTTTTGTTTGCCTTTGGAGTCAAGGACGCTAGTTTAATTCAGTCAAGGACGTCAGTTCTGTTCAGTACAGATTCATCAGGAACGCCGTCCTTGTGTAGTTGTTTGGAAGTTGAAGCATTGCCAGTTTGAATTTTGAAAAGTGGAAGTTACCAGCGTGCCCCTCACCTAACTCCTATATATACATTCATTGCAACGGCTGTCAAAACTTTCGCTCACTATTCTCAAAACAATGTTTGCTCTAACTTCTCTCTAGAACTCCGGCATCCTCTCTCTAAGTTTCTTGCCAGTCTCCGTTCACTCTCTCTAAGTTAGATGTTAGGTAATACTTCATTAAGTGCCTTCCTCCGGCTTTGGAATTGAAGGCGATGAGATCAAGCCCTGTTCAGGATGATTTTCAATGGGAAGACTCCAGATTTACATGTTTGAGTCGCCTCCGTCCTCACTCACACTGATGCCATGGCTCATTACATGATATGTAGAACCGTGGTGCGAAGGCAAGAAAAGAAGTCCATCGTTCAAATGATAGACTGTCTTCTGCTGGACACCTTCCTCCAAGGACGCAAAATCAATTTGGCCTGCATAATGATACAACACATGGCCAAGTGTACTCGCAAGAGTCATGCCCTTCCTTATCAAAGACTCGTGAAGGCTCTGCTGATTGAAAATGATGCCTACAGTTCTGGAGAAGAGATCACTCCTGGAATGCCATGGGATCAGAAGTATGGCCTTCTTGAGATCAAACATAGTAAAGAGCTTCCCTCCATCGGGAAGCAAATTGAGAAAGAGAAGAAAGAGGCTGAAAAGAAGCAAAGGGAGGAAGAGGCTGCCAGGAAAGCAGAGGAGAAGCGTCTAACGCATGAAGTTGCTAAGAAAGCTGCCGAGGACGAGAAAGGAAGGCAGGAAGCTGTGAAGAAATGGAAGATTGTTGTTTCTGAGCCTGTTGAGGTAGTTGAGTCTGAGGAAGCACGTATTGCTAGATATGCTGAATTTGATCACCTATTGTCCTTCCTCAACCAAGCTCCAATGGACTACACCTTCTCACCAACACATTTTGCTCAGCCACCACCGCCATCCTTCTTTCACAGCACACCTGCCCCTGCCAATCCTGAAACTCACTCGCAGAAACAGTTGTATGCTCTTCTCATTCGCAATCAGAACGTTCAAGCACGGCAAGGGAACGCCATATTTAGCAAAACTATGATTATTTTCAAGCCGTAAAGAATCAGAATGAGTTGATGAAAGAAATGATTCAAGCCATTCATAGAGAAAGCACAAAGGGAGATACTCAACAAGAGGAAGAACGTATTCATGTGGACGCCAATATTGATGAATCAAGCCGTCCTGCTGGATCACCCACTTCCTAATCTTTTAATCCCTCACTATTTTACATGTGCTTCTTTTGTTTCAAACACTATTCTGAATGTCTATAATATAACTTTCTTTTCAATGAAAGTTTTTATGTTTGTGTGCAATTGTTTGTTTAAGCGTTCTTTTGCCTTTAGTTATGATTTTGTGCTATCGTCCTTTGCTAACTTGCTATTCTTTTCGATGATGCCAAAAGGGGGAAGTGTACTTTTGCAGGGATGCGCTTCGAATTAGTTATCTAGAATAAGCAAGTGATAAGGGGAAATTTTAGTGAAAGGACCAAAGGACGCTACTGCTCTCTAAATAGGAAAATGGGACGCTGCTTAGAAAAGAAAGAAAACTTGATTACTATAGCCGTCCCCTCCCTAAAATCCAAAAGTAAGAATAGATCAAAGGTTGAAAACTTATGCTTATAGATTTTTGCTAAGTGTCAGAGAACGCTCGTTAAGTTTTCAAGCATGCTAAAGCTTTAAGTTCAAAATTATTTTTGCTTAGAGTTTGTCATCATCAAAAAGGGGGAAATTGTTGGGACAATGCTAAGGACGCCTTCAGTAATTAACATTGTGCCTGACTCCCCTTAGTTTTGATATGACAAACTCGCCTTGATCTAATAAGTTGTCTAAGTGTTTCAGGAACACATATGATGAAAAGGACAACAAGTTTGTGTAGCCGTCCTTAAGGTGTAAGGACGCTACATCTAATAAGGGAGACTTGGCATAATTTCATAAAGGGCGTCGTCCTTATCAATCATACAAGAGTCCTCAAGGTTGGTCGACAAAGTGACATCACCAGACAAGCCTTGATCGTGATCACCACGTGGAAGCAGATCCTGTAGCCTAGTCCAACAGAATTGCCAGGAAGCTTCCCTCATCATCCAGAGACACGTGGAAGCCGATCCCTGTAGCAACGTCCCCAAGGGCATGATCGTCAGAGAATGACGCCCTTCCCAAGTCACTATAAATACTCTTCCAGAGCATTTATTGTGACTTGACTCTTCCAAAGAATATTTAGAGAATTTGTCAGTCGATCAAGAACACCAAGAACAAGCTCAAGAACAAGTGAGACTTAGGTGTTAGATCGAGTGTGAAGCGTTCAACAAAACCCAAAACTGTTTGTCATAGAAAAGAACAAAAAGAAACAGAGAGTCCTTACGACGAATTGTAAGGACGAGGTGATAGCATCCTTTAGAGAGATTAAGTTAGGTTACATTACAGGCTTAAAGGAGTTTTTACTAGTGGACTTAGGGACGCTTTCTAAGTGCCAGAGAAGTGTAACTACTCGCCAGTGTAATTGTAAGGAAACTTAATAAGAAAGGAAAGAAGCTATTACAAAATCCTCTAAGGAGGTAGAGGTTTACACTCAAGGACTAGTTGGTACTTGAGTGGTTCCTCTATAAATCAATTACCTGTTTTAGTCTTTTGTTTTTCCGCTACAACCGAAGGACGTCCTTAATCTTTATTAAGGACGCTTCAGCCAAGGACGCCCTTAACTTTGTTAAGGATGCCCTCTCTGTTTGACTAACGATCCAACATACTCTTTTGGGATTTCTTAGCCATAGCAGGCTCTTGTTCAAAAGTTTCAGGGGTCGGTGGTTCTTGGTGTTCAAAGGTTATTTTCTTCCCAAATGAAAGCACAGATTTGTGGGTTGTTTTCCCTTTCTTCATATTTTCTAAGCGTAGAACTCGTGTGTTCTTTCCAAAGACTGATTTTAGCAAGTTAGTATCGCACTCAAGACTGATATTAAAGTTGATACAAGTGCAAGATAAGTGAGAGCACCTGATCTTTTTAGCCGATCGACAGCCTTGTATATCATCCCAGATTTCATCCTCCTTCACCCTGAACCCGAGTAGATCTACTCCACCTACGACCTTCCTCTCTATCCACCCTCCCCACAAGAAGCGCCCCAAACTTTTTTCTTCCACCGTTCGTCTTACCCTCCACCCCATTTGTGGCTCACAGAGGTAGAGCCCTCGTCTCCTAGGAAATCTCCTCCTCTTAGCCGAAACTAATAACCCAACAATCCATTGGACTTTCTTCATCATGTTTCTTGCCGTAGTGCACCGGAGAAGCCACTCTCTTTTTTCAGTTTTTTGTGGATTTCCCCGCGGGGATTTTTGAGTTTTGTCTAACAATTGGGCTGCTGAGGCTGAGTACAATGATTTGCAGAAGGAGTTTGAAGGTTTCATGGCAAGATAATGGAAGATTTCTCCGATGGAGGTTCGATGTTGGGGTGGGGCTAGGTTTTACGTTTGTTGAGAGAAAGGGGGCAGGGAGCATGGTGTTCGGTTCCAAAGCCCTACGTACCCACGCAGTTATATCATGATTATTGATTGATTTCTACTTGTTTGACCAACTTGTTGAATTGATTGATTTTTTATCGTTGGATCTGGGTTTGGACAGTGGACGAACTTGTTTTGTGAAAACAACTTAGAACCTAGACCTGTTGTCTATGCAACTAGGATTTAAGAAGAAAGTTGATTATATGTTTCTACAATTGAGTCGTAGCTTGATTGCTTTTGCATGATTCCTACTTATCCTTGTTCTCTATGCTAATTCTAGGTTAAGCGTCCTTGCCTAGGGTTATAGAATTTCTTTGACCGCTGACTTGCGATTGTTAATGATCAAGATAAGAATTAACCATAGGTGTGAATGAAATCAATGGATAAATCTATGATTGAGAAATTATTTCAGAGTGCATCTTTTGAATGAACTTACTTCCCTAATTGATTTGTTTATTTGCTTGTTATTTATTTTCTAGTTTTGTTTAGTTTAGATATCTCTCTTAATTTTCCCCCTTGTCTTTAGTTGATAAATATATTTATATTAGAAGCCTCAATTCTCTTGGGTACGACCCCTTACTTATTTACTATAGTAGTTTATAATTTTGGGTTATTTATCTTTAATCTTAACATACGACTTTAGCCGAGTCATCAACGCCAAAAACAATATGCCTTGTGGGCATCACAGGTGCTCCAAGCACTTCGGGCCTAGGCATACCTGAGCATTCCTCTTGCTAAGCAACCGCTACCGAGCAACCTTTCCAAAGTGTGGTTGTGCATTACATGAATGGGACCTTGTCATTATCGGCTTACCTATTCTTAGTCTAAGTGGATTCGTTAATAATATTTCTTTTGAGTATTTTGGTGAACATATAAATACTTGTCCTCTTCTTGTGTTTTGGTAGACAACTCATTTACAAGTGTAAAACTAAGAGAAGAGAGCATTGAGCTTTCAAAACCATGGTTTTCTTGCAGCTTGGTTTGCCTTGGATTGTGTCGACTTCATCTAAGTTTGGTGCTTTCCTAGTAACCACAAGCATCCTTCTTGTGCTTCAAGGATCCGTCCTTGATTGTGTTTGATTGTATAAGGTCGGTCCTTCACTCATTCAATTGGGTTCTTATTGCTAGAGCAATAAGGGTTTTCTTGTTGTTTTGATTAGTTAATCTTATTTCTACCTAAGGTTGGTAGCACATCTATTCATCTAGGTTCTTGTCTATTTAACTCAAGGGTCTATATGTTGTCTTGTGTCGTTGATCTTCATCTATCCTTTATCTTGTTCTTGAATCTGTTCTTGTTTCCTTGTTGTTCTTCTTCTTTGTGTCTTTTTCCTCCATTTCTGACCATCGTTCTTTATTTCCTTTTCTGAGTTGTTATATGTCGAAAGTCAAGTACCAGCGGCTTTAACCCTGCATCATATATAATGTTAAAAGAAATATACAAAATTGGTTAGATTTAATTGAATGGTGAAAACATGTAAAAAAAGGTTAATTAGATTAGATTCAAGTATGGAAGTAGTGAAAATGATTATGGAAAAGGTAGGGACTGGGGAAGTGGGGATTAATTATGAGCATGCAAGATAGAGATCATCACCCCTGTCATGTACGTAGCTGTAAGCCTGTAACACGTAATTTTGCAGTCCTTTCGATTTTGACAGCCCTATTTTGCATCTATCCCTTTTTATTCACCGAATTTTATTGTCAATGCCATCAAATTTTCTGTAAATAATTACGAACGTAGCGTGTATACAAGAGTTTTTGATGCTACGTACCTCTTCCCCCAAAGATTGCTTGCATTTTTTGATGGATAATAATAGTAATAATCAGGGCACTTAAATATTATACAATTAATTTCACACCCCGGAGTAGAAAAAAGGTTAAATTTAATCTATGATTTAAGTGGGTATAAAAGAGGAGGCGGCTAGTGGCCGGGGCATCACAACAGAACACAAACCAAAACCCAGACTGGGCTAAATTAGTTTAAAGAGCTAGCCATGAGCCTCCACCACTTAAACGACGTCGTATCAAACGCTGGCTCTCCATTCGGTGAGCCACTGGAGGGCATCGCCGCCGTGGTAGGGCAGCACCTGCTCTTGGGCGGCGCCCCCGAAGAAGAGGCGGCGCCGGAGAAGGAGAGGGCGTACAGGGGGGTGAGGAAGAGGCCGTGGGGCCGGTGGTCGGCCGAGATAAGGGACCGCGTGGGCAAGTGCCGCCACTGGCTGGGGACCTTTGACTCGGCGGAGGAGGCGGCGCGTGCCTACGACGCGGCGGCCAGGCGCCTCCGCGGGGCCAAGGCCCGCACCAACTTCGAGGTGGGCCCCATCCTCCCCCCGAGGGCGTCGTCGTCGTCCACGCCCAAGCGGAGGAGGAAGGAGGGCCCCGCCAAGTGCCAGGTCGTCACGTCGGTGTCGCAGCTCGTCACCGACCCGCAGGTGCTGATGCGGGCCTGCAGGCCGCCAGCTGATCCGGATTTGGAGCTCAACTTATATTAATTTGATACTATCTACGTATCTAGCTAGCTACTAGTATTCCATCTTATTTTTTGGTACAACTACTAGTATTCCATCTTATGAACTGTAGAATAAAGATGTTATCTATAATATGGATGGGTTTCCATCATATTCGACTTTTGTATCGTGCATGCATGTATTAGTTAATGTGTACCAACCTAGCTTCTACCGAAAAAAAAAAGAAAGATTTGGATAAAGCGGCTGGATGGAGTACGTGATTTTTCTGGATAGTCTACCCAGTGGCTTTTTGCAGATTTGACATAAAAAAAAATATAAAACCCAAATCCCTGTCTTCTTCTCTCTCCTCAAACACGTCTTTTCTTGTTCGTCCTCCAATGGCAGCATCGACGATCCACCACAAAGCCGCTCCTTCCTCTCCTGTCCAGTGACTCTCCACCTTCAAAGAAGCCGCTGAAGATCCCCGACCACCACCGTCACTCTCCTTTCCTCGATCCTTTCTCTGCCTTCATCTCGCGCCGATCCTTCCCAACCTCTCTCTCCTTTCTCCTCCATCGATCTGATGTGACGGTGAAGGTCTCAGGCTAATCTGCCTTTCGCAAAGCTCCTTCGTCAGATTCGGTGGCCAGTCTCGTGTACAATGCCGCCGCCATCGAGAGCGTGGACCGGCCACGCCTTCCGCCTCCGGCGTCGATCCTTTGTACTACGCCGTCATCGTCAGCTCCTCCTCCTCCACTCCATTCTCCGCGGCGGCTCCTTCATCTTCAGGACCATGTCTCCTTCTCCTCCGGCGGCGGTCATGGATTTTGAGGTTTTGACTCCTTCATCTCCAACGAGGCTTACGATGTGCAACGATCTATGGAGGATGCTGCCGATTTGTACGAGAAAGCTGCCGATTGCTACAAGCTCGCCAAGAATTGTAATCGATCTTTGTCTCTCTTTCTATGTTCCGCTCTGAATCCGGTCTTTTCCTGTGGTTATTGGAAGCTTTTGCTTTGATATATTTCAGTTTTTCTATGGAACCATCTATAGTCGTACTCATGAAATTGATTCAGTCCGTTTGCTTGACTTGGTGAGATCGATTAGGAGTTGATTTTTTGGAGTCGGATTCAATCTGTTTGCTTTGAGTTCCTGTGATTCGGTTTCAGTCTTCATTGTGTTTGTTTGGTGGTGAGTAGACATGTGAAATTGATAAGTTACAAAGATGCCGAAATTGAATTTCGTTAATTAGTAATGAATAATGATTTTCTACTTCATACGCCAAATTGATAAGTTACAAGCATCTAGTTTAATGCCATAAAGTTGATAGATCTGGTAGCTTGGTTCATCAATTATAACATTCTGATTTTAGTGTTTGGGGTTTGAACTATTAAATACTCTCTAATGTAGTGTAAACTAACTATCAAAAGCCAAGTGGAAGAGGTATGTTCTTTTGAGAAAGCCTATACATCCTTACTCTTTAGATATCAAAAGCCAAGTGGATTGAATTGACAATTAGGGGAATTTTGTTAATTAGTAATGTTATTTGGTGTAATTACTATAACCTTCTAGTCATTTGTTGAATATTGTCACTTGTGATGACAATTAGGTGTTATCAAGAAGATCCTTTGATTACATTGGTAATGACATATATTGTCACTTGTGTGATAATTTTGATTTGTGTGCATAAGTCTTGTTTTTTATATAATTATTCGTTGTAATTACTATAATCTTCTAGTTAATTGTTGAATAGTGTCACTTGTGATGGCAATTAGGTGTCACTTGTGTTTGACAATCACTTGTGTTGACAATTAGGTGTGAATATTGTCACTTCTGTTGACAATTAGGTGTGAATATTGTCACTTGTGGTGACAATTAGTGTGAATATTGTCACTTGTGGTCACAGTTAGGTGTGAATATTGTCACTTGTGGTGACAATTAATATGAATATTGTCACTTGTGGTGACAATTAGGTGTGAATATTGTCATTTGTGTTGACAATTAGGTGTGAATATTGTCACTTATGTTGACAATTAATATGAATATCGTCACTTGTGGTGACAATTAGGTGTGAATATTGTCACTTTGTGGTGACAATTGATGACAGTCAACACCGGTCAACGGTCGGGCAATGTCGGTCAACGATCGCTCAACACCGGTCAACGGTCGGTCAACACCGGTCAACGGTCGGTCAACTAGTGGAGAGAGGGGTTATGCCATGTATGCAAATATGACATATTGTGGTATGTTTTTTACAAAATGACATTTTCCAAATGCCATATACCCTAGTCATTCAAAAAAAAATTAATGTTTACCAACCTAGCTAGCAGCTTCTTACTCTATATGTTAGACCATATTATGTTCGTACATGGTTAGTGTCGATGAAAGAATTCGACCTAGGATGGAATTCCCGTATCTAGCCTTGACTTCTGAATCTGATATATGATCGACTATTATTGTCAAGCGTTACATGGTGGTTGCTAATATATATTATTGCTAAAGGATGGATATAGTACTGTGATCGATTCCAGGCCATATATATACACTATTATGCTGGCCCCCGTACCGCAAGGGGGCAACGTTATTTTTATACGGACTTTTTTCTAGCTTGATTTTAACGTTTCTTTTATACGGACTTCTTCTAACTTGATTTAAATGTATAAATATAAGTAAAAGTAATAATCATGATAAGTTAATATTCTTTTCCGATCCTAACTTGAGTAAGTGTAAAATTTGACAATGAAACGATAATAAATTACCGAAAGACCACCATATAAATATAAGGTCCCGGTAAAAATAGGAATTAGTAATATAATGCGAAAAAATTCATAAGTATAACTAAGACAATTTTCGAAACCACCTAGTAAAATATGATGTTATTGTTGTTTGTTTTTTTCTTCAAACTTAAATCTACTTATAGTATATCTCTAACTTATATATAACAAACGTGCAATAATATCCATCATCTAAAATTTGGCCGGGAAATTGGTATTATTTTGAGTTTGGCTATGCTTTTATGAACTCTGCATCTGGAATTATTTTTGGTTCGATGACAATAATTGGTATTATTTTGGGTAAATAAATTTAATTTAGTCACAAAAGGTATTATTGAATTGGAAATATTGCTATCCTTAAAATCTTTATAAATTAATAAACATTAATTACTCGCTGAATTAATATCTTTACAAAGTAATAAAATACTCCGATCCCTTTAGAAGATTAGTCAAATATAAAAGGTTTAAATATATGGTAAAACATGGACAAGGTAAGACAACTGAATATATTATATTAATGAGTATGAGTGATGTGTTAAACAAGAAAGGTAGATTAATCGGTTATCTGATCCTAGAACGTGTATAATAGGTAAATGTATTGATGTGTCCCAGCCTAGGCCACATCAAGATTCGAGCCACGACGTGCCCACAACAACACAACCAGGAAAAGACGATGAGTAAGTGACGATACCTCCTCTACTTGGCCCCATTACGAGGCAACGAGTTAGGATCCTTCAAGAGCAACTCCAAGCTGGATTAGCCATGTCGAGCCCGCCCTTAGACTATCAAGACAATGTCTTCACTATGTTGCAAGTAACCAGCTCATCCGAGGCATTAAAGGTGCTCGATTTTTCCATCAATGTGGTGTCCACCTCAGCACATGATATCACAGCCACGACATCACCATGACATCATCTCTCTTTAAAGGATGAATGCAAGGAGGTGGCTGATTTTTGAACCAAAGATGCAACTCTTCACTTGCCCCATTAAGTGAAGACTTTTCCAGCCACCCTTCTTCTATTTAAAGAGAACTATAGCTATTTTATTGTCAGCTTTGTTTTCGTTCACATCCCAAAAACTCTAAACTCGTTTTTGTCCTTGGTTTGGGGTGTTTAACTGGTTTTCGAGCCTCAGTGAGAACATCGAGGGTTGGGTTGGATTTGGCTAGGGTGCATCTATCCCTTCCACTTGTAACCTTGATTGGTCAGATTTGGTGGGTTTATCCAAGTCCTGCTTCATCACTTATCTTTCTCTCAATAATAACAAAGTTCCTTTGAGATTGCAACTGTTCGTGATTGCCAAGTTACCATTTCTCATCATCGACTACCAATGCAACATCTCGGGCTTCCTATCAATGATTGCAACTATCAATGATCCACGGGCTTCCTCTCACTTCCACCTATTAAAAAGAGTTAGTTTTTCGCGACCCAGGCAAGGTGTTTCTTACCTGGCTCGTTACAATAAAAGAACTCCTTTTCTGGCATATAATCATTTAGATTGACATCGTTAGAAGTAGCATGCTTTCTAAATGAAGACCTTGAACGATTAGAACGTCTTGCATTTCTTTTAGGAACGGACTCATGATTTTCATTCTTAGTCCTAGCATCTTTGCCATTTTCAAGCTCTTCCTTTAGCTTAAAACAATCATATTTATAATGACCACCTTGACCACAATACCAATACGTCCTATAGTAATCACCAAGATAATATTTTTTGTTAGGACGTTGGATTCTGTTCTCTTCCATTTTCTTAGGATCACAAGCCTTTGAACCTTCTCCCTTAGCAATTTTCTTGTAAATCTTGTGACTAGTGGAGTTTGTATAGTAATCCTTTTATCCTATTTCACCACTCTCCAAGACTCTTATACGTGTTTCTAGGTTCTTGGTTTTCTCTCTCTGAAGTTCTAGTTCTGTTGTTTTACTAGGTTCAAAGTCACTAGGAAGGGAGTTCTTTGAGCTAGACTCATATCCTAGTCCTTTCTTAGCTAGGAAAACGACAACAGGTTTCACAGCTTTTGTCGCAGGACTCTTTCTTAGAACCTTGATTTCATCCTTAAGGTTGGCGTTCTCTAGCTTGAGACCCATAATTTCATTTTTAAGAGATTTTGTTGCTTATAGTGAGGACTCTAGTTGAAATGACATTGTGTTATAGTTCTCACACTCAACAATAATATTTTCTTTATTTCATCAAAAAAAAAACAATAATATTTTCAGATTCGAGTTCATCAAGCTGTTCTTTCATGGCATAACTTTCTTGCATAATTTTAGCAATGAGCTTTATGAGCTTAGGCTTAGAGCAATTATCAAGAGAGTTGATCAATGACTCATGTGTTACCTCTTGTTTAGTTTCTGAGGCGTCCTTGTGAGCATCTGATGCGTCCTCCATCGCCATGTAAGCAATATGTTCGGACGGTCCTTCATCATCTGAGTCAATATCATCCCATGCAGTCTCATAGGCACCAATCAGTGCTCCTTTCTTCATTTCTTTTCCCGTCTTGCAGTGCTTGGCAAAGTGACCCTTCTTGTTACACTTATAACACGTCACTTCCTTCATTTCAGCCTCAGTAAGCTTGGGACTCTCTTTCTTGTAGGGCATTTTTAACTTTGAGACTTTGCCTCTCTTAACCCATGAGCGAATAGTTTTGTGCAAAAGAGCAAGCTCTTCTTCTTCAGCAAGTTGTTCCTCTGTCTTTCTTTGATGTTCCAGCAAAGCGTAAAGATGAAGATTTTCTCGATGGTCCTTCGTCTTGGCCTCAAGCATCAAGGCTAGTTCATTTTTCCGACGTTGAAAATTTTCTTGCTCTTGCGTCCTAACTTCAAGATTCAAGGCAATTTCATTTCGCGGGCTTTTTCCTAACTCAAGTAGGTCTTGAGTCCTTCTAGCTTCGTATGCCTTCAGCTTTTCGTAGATTTCTTCCATTGACAGACCTTTGTTAGCTTGATTTTCCTTGAAGGTCGTCCTGTCAAAGTTCCACACTCCTGTCAGGCCATCTATCAACACTTAAACTTTCATTCTAAGTGTGATCTCAGTTTCAGTAACTCCCAAGTTCTCCAACTTGGTCAACAAGCCTTCAAAGCGGAAAGAGTAATCAGTGATGGTCTCATTTGGAAATATCTTGAACTTGTAGAAGTCCCTTTTAGCTTCCAACTGGACATCTTCCTTCATCTCAAGCGTTGTATATCTCAAGAGCTTCCCACTGGAGCTTAGCAGTGGGCAGATTACTCAATCGAGTAGCGTCCCTTTTGCAAAGGGACGTCTGCAAGAAACAGATAGCCTTGGCGTTTGTTTCCATGAGCTTAAATTCCTCGGGATACCATTCCTCCTCTTTGCCTTCCTTGGCAGGAGGAACTTTAAGGTCACCGTCCTTAATCACCTTCCAACACTAATAATTTTGACTGCGCACGAAGTTCTCGAACTTGGTTCTCCAACGGTTGTAGTTGCCGTTTGAGAGACGCAGAGGCTTCACACTACTTATGCCAATTGGTTCCATATCCATCTTCACCTGCAACTCAACAAAATCTAGAGCGCCCGCTCTGATACCAATTGTTGGGATCATAAGTCAAAAAAAGAAGGCGTCCTTAATAGAGTTAAGGGCGTCCTTAGGTATGGCGTCCTTAACAAAGGTTAAGGGCGTCCTTTAGTTGCGGCAGAATACAGACTTAACAAGTGAAAACGAATAAGTAAAGAACACGGCTATTTATAGAGGAACCATTGAAGACCAAAGCAGTCCTTAAGTGTAGACCTCTACCTCCTTGAAGGATTTTCGAATAGCTTCTTTCCTTTCTTATTAAGAGTTCTTACAGTTACACTGGCGAGTGATTACTCTTCTCTAGCACTTAGAATGCATCCCTAATTCCACTAGTAACACCCCTTTAAGCCTATAACTACAACCTAACTTAATCTCCTAAAGGACGCTATTCACACGTCCTTACTCTTCGTCGTAAGGACTGGTTCTCTCTTTTGTTTTTCTTTTACAAACTATTTTGTGTTTTTGTGTACGCTTCTCACTCGATCTAACACCTAAGTCTCGCGTGTTCTTGAGCTGTTCTTGGTGTTTTTGAGTGACTAACAATATGCTCTAAATATTCTCTGAAGCGTCAACTCACAATAAATGCTCTGGAAGAGTATTTATAGTGACTTAGGGAAGGGCGTCATTCTCTAACAATCATACCCTTCTGGAAAGTTGCTACAAGATCGGCTTCCACGTGTCTCTGACACTGATGAGGGAAGCTTCCTGGCAACTACCGTTGGACTTGGCTACAAGATCGGTCTCCACATGCTGATGAACTTGTGTACAAGATCTGCTTCCACGTGGTGATCATGATCAAGGCTTTTTTGGTGATGTCACCTTGTCAGCCAGCCTTGAGTGGACTCCTGCGTAATGATTAAGGACGGCGTCCATTGTAGAATCATACCATGTCTCTTATTCTGAGAGGTAGCGTCCTTAAGGTTTAAGGACGGTTACACAACTTGTTGTCCTTTTCATGACCTGTGTTCTTAAAACACTTGGACAACTTATTATATCAAAGTGAGTTCGTCATATCAAACACTTTTCAAAGCATAGCCTGTAGACAAATCAAACCAACCAATAGGAAAGGTGTTTGAGAAACAATAGGAATCGCATGATTCGTATGCTTGTGTTTGTGTTGTTTTAAGATGTTTCCATCAAGTTCTATTAATTCTATGATGTTTGGAACATAAAAAGAATGCAAACAAACAATTTCCAACGCATAGCCTAGACAAATCAAACCAATCAATAAGAAAGGTTCTTAAGAAACATTTGAAATCGCATGATTCGTATGCTTGTGTTTATGTTATTTGGCGATGTCTCTATTAAGTTCTATTAATTCTAAGATGTTTGGAAGAGAAACAGAATGGAAACAAACGCTTTCCAAAGGATAGCCTAGAAAAATCAAACCAATCAATAGGAAAGGTGTTTGAGAAACAGTAGGAATTGCATGATTCGTATGCTTGTTTTTTTGGTACTATGTGATGTTTCCAACAAGTTCTATTAATTATATGATGTTTGGAGCAGAAAAAGAATGCAAACAAACACTTTCCAGCGCATAGCCTAGATAAATCAAACCAATCAATAAGAAAGGTGCTTGAGAAACATTAGAAATCGCATGATTCGTATGCTTGTGTTTGTGTTATTTAGTGATGTTTCTATTAAGTTCTATTAATTATAAGATTTTTGGAAGAGAAAAATAATGGAAACAAACGCTTTTCAAAAGATAGCCTAGAAAAATCAAACCAATCAATAAGAAAGGTGTTTGAGAAACATTAGAAATTGCATGAGTCCTATGCTTATGTTTGTGTTGTTTCGTGATGTGTTGGGACGAAATTAAGGACACCAGTCATTAATATTTAACCAATAAAGATCATCCCTAAGTTTTGATAATGACAAACTCAAAGGTATTTAATAGTTGTCCAAGTGTTGATCTCAGGTAAGTCCAAAGGACGCTCATGAGTGAAAAGGACAACAAGTGAATGAGAGTCCCTAAGCAATAGGGACGCACTCCATCTGAACTTCTAAAGTTGAACAGAAGAATGGAGTCCTTGCGAAGATAGGACCGCGTCCTCATCGAGTAGGGACGCGCGCTAAACTACGGAAGAAGTTCTGTTGGATCGTAAGTCTGTTAGTAAAGGCGTCCTTAACTGGGTTACGGGCGTCCTTAGGTGCAGCGGAAATTAGACTTAACAGGAAACGCAATGAGATAATGGACACGAGTATTTATAGAGGAACCCCACTAAGACCAACTAGTCTTATGGGTAAACCTCTACCTCCGCTTGGAGGATTTTCAATAGCCGTCCTTATCTTATTAAGAGAGAGTCCTTACAACTTAGGCGAGTCGTTACACTTCACTGAGTTAAGTTTGAGTTGCAGGAAACATGGAGATGGAACCTATAGGTATCTCAAGTGCAAAACCACCTCGCCTGACGGACGGCAACTTCAATAGGTGGAAGACAAGGTTCGAATGCTTCGTGCGTAGTCAAAACTACCAATGCTGGCTGGTGATTAAGAACGGCGACCTCGAAGTTCCTGCCGCCAAGAAGGACAAGGAGGCAGATTGGGGTCCTGAAGAGTTCAAGCTTATGGAAGCAAATGCAAAGGCCATCTGTTTTCTACAGACGTCCCTCTGTGAAAGGGATGTTACCCGTGTGAGCAATCTCCCAACTGCTAAGCTTCAATGGGAAGCCCTGGAGAAGTATCATGTTGGGACGCCTGAGATGAAAGAAGACGTCCAGTTGGAAGCAAAAAGGGACTTCTACAAATTCAGGATGTTCACAAACGAGACCATCACCGACTACTCCTTTCGCTTTGAGGCCCTTCTAACTAAGTTGAAAAACTTGGGTGTCAAAGAAACAGAAATCACTCAGAGGATGAAAGTTCAAGTTTTGATAGATGGACTCACGGGACCATGGAACTTTGATAGGATGACGTTCAAAGAGAACCAGACCAACAAGGGACTGTCCATGGAGGAAATCTATGGAAAACTCAAAGGGTACGAAGCCAGGAGAAACCAAGATCTGGCAGAAATGGGAAAGAGTCCCCAAAATGAGCTGGCTTTAACTCTCGCGGCTAGGACGCCAGAGTATGAGCAATACTATCAAAGGCAAAGAGAGATAAACTCAATGCTAGAAGCCAAAAATCAAGAGCACCAAAAGAATCTTCGTCTCCAAGCGTTAGTGGAACGCAAGGGAAAAACAGAAGAACAAATTTCCGAGGAAGATGATTTGGCCCTGTTGAGCAAAACTCTTCGTGCTCTGTACAGAAGAGGCAAAGTCCCAAGAATGAAGATGCCTGTCAAGAAGGAATCTCGCAAGCTTACAGATGCAGAGATGAAGGAAATAGTGTGCTACAAATGCAATAGAAAGGGACACATGGCCAAGAAATGTACACAGGACTAACATCAAAGAAAATGAAGGAAAAGGCGCTTGTTGATGCATTTGAGGGTGCATGGGACGACCTTGACTCAAGTGATGAAGAGCCAGAAAATCAAGTGGCTTACATGGCTATGGAAGACGCCCCAGAGGACGTCTCTGAGATTGAGCAAGAGGTAACCCATGAAACCCTGTTAAACTCTCTTGAAAAATGTTCAATACCAAAGCTCATTAAGTTGATAACTCAAATCATGCAAGAGAGCTATGCTATGAAACAAAGCTTTGAAGAAGCTGAGTCCGAAAATATTGTTGTGGAATGTGAAAATTGTAGTACCATGTCTTTTCAACTAGAGTCCTCTCAGGAAGAAGTCAAGTCCCTTAAAAGTCAGATTGTGTGCCTAAAGCTTGAAAATGCTAGTCTTAGGGACGAGGTCAAAGTTCTAGGAAAGAGTCCGATGACTGAAACTGTTAACCCAATAGTTTTTGTTCCAGCTAGGAAAGGACTAGGGTATGAATCAGGATCAAAGAACTCTCTCCTTAGTGACTTTGAAGCTAGCAAGACTACTGAACTAGAGCTTGAGAGGGAAAAGACAAGGAATCTAGAAGAGCGCATTAGAGTTCTAGAGAGTGGTGAGAAAAGACAAAAGGACTACTACACGAACTCTGTCAGTCACAAAATCTACAAGAATATTGCTAAGGGAAAAGGATCTAAGGTAGTGGATCCTGAGAAAATGAAAGAGAATAAAATTCAGCGTCCAAATAAAAAGTACTACCTTGGAAACTATTATAGGACGTGTTGGCATTGTGGCAAAGGCGGTCACTACCAGTATGAGTGTCTTAAGCTGAAACAAGATCTTGAAAATGGAAAGAAGGCTAGAAATGATCATGAGAATGCCAGGCCTAAATCTGCTGATAGGACGCATGCTAGTGTGCCAAATGCTAAAACTCGATCTCCTAGGACGCATGCTAGAATATCAAATGATGTGAATGTTTATGATCATTTGCCTATGAAGAAGTTTTACCCTTGAAACGAACCAGGTAGGGGTCACCTTGCCTGGGTCGCAAAGAACTAACTCTTCTTTTCAGGTGGAAGTGAGAGGAAGCCCGTGGATCATCGATAGTGGTGCTTGAAATCATATGACTGGAAGCCAGATCCATCTCACTTCTATCCAAACAAATGCCACGGGAGGAACTGTCTCGTTTGGCAACAAGGGCAAAGGAAAGATCAAAGGGACGGGCACCGCAAAGATGAATCAATCCATCAGTGCGTCCAAAGTTAGTCTTGTCGAAGGACTAGGCTTCAATCTCCTCAGTGTCTCTCAAATATGTGATCAAGGTGAAAACCTAGTCACATTTGACTCTAAGGAATGCCTAGTCATCAACAAGAAAACAAATCAAGTCATTCTCAAAGGGACTCGTGAAAACAATGTCTACGTATTCAATCAAAAATTCAAGCCTGCATCCAAGTTGTGCTTATCTGTCTCCGCTGTGGACGCCGATCTCTGGCATCGACGTCTAGGACACGCGGGACCTAGCACAATCGTCAAGCTTCATCAAAAGGATCTTGTAAGAGGTCTTCCCAGAATTGATCCTGAGCAAATTGAGCAATGTGAAGCATGCATCAAAAGGAAGCAGACAAGATCGTCCTTCAAATCCAAGAATGAAGTGAGCACAAAGAAGCCATTGGAACTTCTTCATATGGATCTGTGTGGACCCATGCAAACCCAAAGCTATGGTGGAAAAAGGTACATGTATGTCATTGTAGATGATTTTTTAAGATTCACTTGGGTTCTTTTCTTGGTGACAAAAGCAGATGCCTTCGGGATGTTCAAAATCTTCATCAAGCAAGTAGAAGTTGCTCTTGGGACGAGCTTGAAAGCTCTAAGGTCAGATCATGGAACGGAGTTTAAAAACTCAGAGTTTCTTGACTTCTGTGACCAACAAGGAGTCTCCCACAACTTCTCCTCTCCTCGAACTCCTCAGCAAAATGGTGTTGTTGAAAGAAAGAATAGGACGCTGGAAGACATGGCAAGGACGATGCTTTTGGCTAGCGGCGTCCCCAAACACTTCTGGGCAGAAGCCGTTGCCACCGCAACCTACATTCTCAATCGAGCTATGATTCGTCCATTGCTCAAAAAGACGTCCTATGAGCTCTTGAATGGAAGAAAGCCAAACATTTCACACCTCAAAGTCTTTGGGTGTAAATGCTTCATTCACAACAACGGCAAAGACAACATCGGCAAGTTTGATGCTAGGAGTGATGAAGGAATATTTCTTGGGTACTCCCTCACAAGCAAAGCCTATAGAGTCTTCAACAAACCGACTCTTAAGCTTGAGGAAAGTATCCATGTAGTATTCGAAGAAAATGCTTCTCTCAAGAAAGAACCAAGTAAGAAGGAATGTCGCCCCTCTCCTAGGGACGATGATGAAGATGATGAAGAAGAACCAAGAGGCTCCCCAGTCAAAAGCGGTTTTCATTTCTGGAGAAGCCCTTCAAACCCGAGCCTGAGCCAGATAATGTCGCAAAAGCCTCTGTTTACAGTGGCTCCATTGGACGGCTTCCCTCCCAGCCCAAGCGCCGTCCTCCTCTTGACCCACTTATAGAGGACTGGCTAGAAAAAGAGCCAAGGACGCTCGCCAATATCTGCCTACGGGCGTCCGCTCACGACCACCCTCAAAAGATCCAACGCCTCCTCCACTACTTCATGGTTACATATGTCAAGCCCCGCCTCGAAGAAACAAACCATACCAACCCACCCTTTATGGGGCCAGGCATCATCTCCGATACCTTTGGTGGGACGGTCGACGAGCTCGCAAAACTCCTCCTCGACATCATGGAGTTCTTGGTGGCTCCTACTGGCTCCGTCCCATCACAGAAACGGAAACGGCCCTCCTCCTCATCCCCCTCCAAATCACAAGCCAAAGGGCCTCCCTCCTCCTCCCAATTCACCCCGGTCCCTTCCTCCCCACCTCCCGCCCCTAAAAGACGCTTGAAGACGTCTGCTGAGCTCGAGGGCGTGACCGAGCAACAAATGGCCGCTATCCGCTCCTCGGAGCTGGAAATAGAGAGAGAGGAGAAGGCCAGGCAAGAGCAGGCTGAAAAGGACGCCATTGCTGCGGCGATCCAGCAAAGCTTGCAGGACGTCCCTCGCCTTCCTCCTCCACCACCAAGGATAGAGGACGTCACTCCTGCTCCTGCTCTTGCGGCTACTTCAGATCCGCTCCAGGCGGAGATCGAGGCGGACTTGGCAAAGCCCATGCCAACCGCTCCGCAGGCGACTCCTCACGTACAGGTCCCGGCCAAGGACGTTGTACCAAAAGTTATTACTCTTGAGGACTCTCCTGCCAAGAAGCCGCCTCCTCCCCCTGCTCCGCTCAAAGAGAAGCCCATTTCCATGGCTCCGCCAAGCTCCTCATCTGCCCCCACAAAGGCCAAGATAAGAACTCCCTCTCCCTCTCCTCCCAGAGCTTCCACTCCTCCTCCTCCTCCGCCTGCTCAGGTCGTCGAGGAAACTGCTAAAGTCCAAGGGACGCCTCCTTCGACCGTCCCTACAGAGTCCTTGGCACGGACTCCAGCGGTGGACGCGCCTCCTACAGAACTGGCGTCCGCTGCTGAGGACACGGAAATGGTCGAGTCCCATGAGCAAGGGGACGAGGCCTCAGACAAAGAGGACGCTCCTCACCAGGATGAGGATCCTGAAGACGAGGAGGGAGACGGCGATGAGGAAGATGCCGGCGATGAAGTGATTGTGAGCAACGGCAGCAAACAGAAAAGGTTGAAGAAGATTCTGTCGCCGCTCCTCTTTACCGCCCAATTCTTGGAAGAGAACCAGCGCCAAGAGTTTTTGGAACTGCTTGAGTTCCAGGGATGGACGCACCTTGGTGCTGAGGCCGCGGAAGTCGACCCCGAACAGGTTCTCCGCTTTTACTCAAAGTTTGAAAAATCCGAAGTAAAAGGGAAGCCTCAAGGGACGTTCGAAATTGATGGGGACGAGTACTCAATTGCTGTGGGTACCGTCCGCAACATGCTAGGCCTGCGTCCTTCTCCTCCAGAAGCTCTCCATGACCTGCCCAACAAAAATTTCGGTCGGTTCTCCCAAGAAGAAATCTTCAACCGAATTTTCAACGGGAGACAGCCAGTTGCTAAGGACAGGGTTGCTCACTGCCTATCCAAGACAGGCGTCCTTGCGCATCACTTCATTGTGCGCATGGTCGTCCCCCGCCAAGAAAAGAAGTCGATAGTCCAGATCACTGACAGTATCTTGCTGGACGCCTTCTTAGAACGCAAGCCAATCAATTTGCCGCGGGTAATCTTGGAGCATATGGGCAAGTGCACAGGTGGCAGGCACTCCCTTCCCTTCCCCGGCCTCGTAAAGCAGATCATGAAGCAGCAAGGCCTCTAAGTCCCCAAAGCAGAACAGACCTTCGGGATTCATTGGGACGTCAGGCAAATCACACTTCCTCCGGTTGGCAAATTGAGGTGTGATGAGCCGCTCCCATCGGTGAAGAGGCAGCTGGCCAAGGAGAAAAAGGAAGCCGAGCGCAAAGCTAAGGCTGCTGCTGCTGCCCAAAGAGCTCAAGGTGATCCAGAGGCTGAGAACTTACAAGTAGTTGGGACGCCGGTAGAGGACGTTGCTGATGAAGAGGACGAGCTCGATGGTATGAGCGTCCCTGATGAGGCCGAGAAGCACTCTACGAAGTATTTGATGGGCATGATGATCGAGAACCAGTGCATGATGATTGATCTAATTCAGCAGGTTCACGACACCCTCCACACCCACACAGAACTTCTTGAGCGCAACAACGAGCTCCTTGCACAGAACAACCATCTTCAGGAGCAACACTTCAAGGCCCTTGGCAAGCGTCCCCGAAAATGATCACCCCCCTCTTCCAACCCTGAAACAATTTATCTTTTCTTTGATTTTGCTAAGACAATGGGACGCTGTCCCCGTTTTGAACAATGTGTTTGCATGTCTGTAATGATCGTACTTCTATTGCTTTATGAATGCCGTTCATTACATTAGTGATTTATTTTGTCTAAGCGTTCCTTTCTGTAGTTATGACTTTGTGCTTTCATGCTTTTCAACTTGTTCTCCTTTTCGATGATGCCAAAAGGGGGAAGTATAGTTTTGCAGAGATGCGATTGTCTTTAAGTTATCATAGAAAGCATGTGTTTAGGGGGAATTTTGGCCAAGTCCAGAGGACGCTAGTAGAAAATAAAAAAGAACGCATTTAAAGAATGTGTTGCATGCCAACCTAAGCTGAAAAGAAAATCTAGTGTAGTCTCTCATGCTAAAAGCTTTACTTCTGTGCGTATTATCTGAAAGAGTTCGTCATCATCAAAAAGGGGGAAATTGTTGGGACGATATTAAGGACGCCAGTCATTAATATCTTAACCAATAATGATCGTCCCTTGTTTTGATAATGACAAACTCAAATGTATTTAACAAGTTGTCCAAGTGTTGATCTCAGGAAGGTCCAGTGGACGCACATGAGTGAAAAGGACAACAAGTGAACGGCAGTCCCTAAGCTGTAGGGACGCACGTCATCAGAACTTCCAAAGCTGAACGAAATTGGCCAAGTTCCTACGCAGATAGGAAGGCGTCCTCATCAAGAAGGGACGCGCGCCAAAATACGGACGAAGTTCAAATTCAAATCAAGGCCGCCCCAACATGATTACATCATAATCGGCCGTAGTCCTCAGAAGGAAGCTTCCTATGTCTGGGCATGTGCGAACACTTCCAAAGATGTCACTTTCCAGAAGATGGTCCCCTGACCATGCGGAGGCTTCCCAATCGTCAACAGAGTTGACTTCCTCAAGATGCAAATCGCACCATTGAAGGAAGACGACGGATCTTGCAGAAGCTTCATAGGACGCTACAAGACAAAAGCCACTACCGCTATAAATACCCCCCAAGGGTTATGCATAACGGTGTGAACTTTGAAGGTTTTCTCTCGAGCTCACTCTTGAAGCATTCAAGTTCAAGAACGAAGATCAAGAAGATCAAGTGAGCTTGAAGCGAGAGAAGAAAAGTCCAACCACATCAAATCCAAACCAAACCACAAAAGTGTTAGAAAGTTAGCTTGTCTCTCACGACGTATTGTGAGAGACGTGAGTGTTTAGCTGCCTTATAGCTAAGAGAGTTAGGTTACTTGTTAGGCTCAAAGGAGAGTTACTAGTGAGACTAAGGACGCACGCTTAGCTCAGAGAATTGTAACGGCTCACCTAAGTTGTAAGGACTCTCTCTGAATAAGATAAGGACGGCTATTCGAAAATCCTCCAACGGAGGTAGAGGTTTACCCATAAGACTAGTTGGTCTTAGTGGGGTTCCTCTATAAGTCATTGTGTCGATTATCTTATTCGATTTCCTTTTTAAGTCATTATATTCCGTTGCATTTAAGGACGTCCTTAACCCAGTTAATGACGCCCACTCTAACTGACTTACGATCCAACATGATGTTTCTATCAAGTTCTGCTAATTCTAAGATGTTTGTGATTCGCCATCTTTTGTATGCCTTATCTCGGTATTTTTGGGAAGCATTTGAGTGTTCTAGGCTAGTTTTTAGACTTAAGTGTTGCATCAAGGCCGAAGACACAAAAGTTGGTAAATTGAAGATTTTACAAGAGTTCGGCGCTGCATGATTTATGCGGTCGCGGATACCAGGATGCGGTCGCGAAACATCAACAGGAGCGGAGAAGTAAAGACCCGAAGGCCCCGGGCGCGGTGCACGAACCGTGGTCACGGTAGAAGCTACTTTAGGATCGTTGACCACGTGTGGACCGCGGGCGCAGAAGTGTTGGCGCGGTCGCGGTGCTACCGAATTCAGCGAGCCTCGTAGATCTATCTTTGGGCCGTTTCTTTTAATGCTTTGTTTTATTTTAGGATATCACTTTCGTCCCAAGACATATTTAAGGGATTGGAACTCTTTAGGATTGGAATCTTTGACCTTTGTTTTGAAGACTTGAGTTTTATGAGAATTATGGAGAACTAAACCACTCTAGGATTTGATCATCAATGAAGCTTTAATTGATGAGTTTGTGAGATTCTAAATCCTTTTCACGATCCTTTGTTTATTATTGATTCTCTTGTGCTTAATTACATGATTATTGATTGTTTCTTTAGGAGTAATTAATGGTGACAGGCCCGATGTGCTATACCAAACTAAGGATAGGGCCCCGGGTCAATCAACAAAAAATATTTGTATCACGACCCCGTTGTAGTACGGTAGTCGAGGTTGATCACAGGGAATTATTTCATGCGCGTTTGAACGGTCGATTTGTCTAGCACAAACACAATGGGAGAGAAGACACGCGAAGCAATTCGGGTCTGAGGTTGTTAATCTCGGGACTGAGGTAGCTAGGCACAAACAAAGTCGGGCTCGAGGCTAGGGGACTCGGGCACAACTCAACAATCAATATAAAAAGGGATGAAACAAGCTAGGCTAAGGAGATCTCGGGCTTTGGGTTCCTTCTCTAGCTAGATGTGGGTAATTTCACCTCAATTCAAGCAATAAGTGTTGATCCTTATGAGATCGAGGTTGTTCGCCTTCGATCCCTCCACTCTACACTTCGACCTAAGGGGGTTTTCACCTTCCCTTCGATGCAAGGTCAAGTGATGGGTTCGAGATCGCTCCCGCTTACTCTTACCAATCACAAGCCCTTGATCCCTTGTTCTCACAAGAGAATTGAAGCTTAATGTAGAGAGGATTCATAAATCAAGCACTCAAGGCTTATGGAATTGAGGGTTCAAACCCAACCTAGCTAGAGGTTTCCCCCATAGCCTAAGATTAAGCTATCTACTCACTAATCATGGATTTAAAACTAGCAATCATCAAAGACCAAAAGCAAATCATGATTCATGCAAGTCAAATTCCACAATAAACGACACAAACACAAGATCAAAGCAAACTTGAATTAAACTAAGAAGAGGAATCCTTACAATCTCTACTCCCGCTCCAAGCCTAAGGGTTTCTTTCCTCTCAAAGGAAAGGAATTCACCCAAATCCTCCTCTAGATCTTGGGTTCTTTCCCTCCCTTGGAGAAGAGTCCACCCCCTTCTTCCGTTTACCCTCTCAAACGTCCCTCTCTACTCTCTCTCCCTAAGTGTATGTGATAAGTTGTTCCCAAATGAGAGATTACAAGAGTTTAAATAGAGATTATTCCCCCTACTACAAAGACTAGATTACCCTTCTAAACTCCTTGGGCTCCAAGGCTTCTCCTTGACCTCCAAGGCTTCTAGAACTCCTTACTCTCCAAGGCTTCTAGACTCCTTGACCTCCAAGGAAGCCAATATAATTATGGGAATTAACAAGAAAATCCCAAAAAGAAAGGAATCCGGAGCCACGACCGACATGGATCGACACGGAGGAATCTCGGGCCCGACTTGCTTCAACCTCGGTCCAAAGGCATACGTTCTAGAGACCTCGGGCCCGACTTGCCACACCTCGGGCCACCACCTCGGGCCACCATGGTACCTCGGGCCCGACATGCTGGATACCTCGGTCCTAAGGCATTTTTCAGCTTGTTTCGCTCCGTTCTCTCTCGTTTTAGCTCCGATTGACTCGATTCTTTCGCCATTCTCTTCGTCTTCACTTGAGGCTTCTTTCCATGCATTGTTAGCTCCATTTTGGCTCCTTTTTCATCCTTGAATTCCTCCATCATGCCATGCTCCAATCTCCATGATTCTTGCTCCGAAATGCCTATAAAACACACAAAACGCACATAGTCTCCGAATCTCATAGAAATACGGGAACTAAGCTAAAAAGGGACAAAACACACAAGAAAAGGGAAGAAAGACACATATTTACAAAGGAAAAAGACCTATAAAACACTACTAAAATGAGAGACATCAATTAACCTATTGAATTGATTGATCTTCTATTGTTGGAACGGGTTTGGACCGTGGACAAACCTATTATGTGAAAACAACTTAGAACCTAGATTTGTTATCTATGCAACTAGGATTTAAGAAGAGAATTGATTGTATGCTTGTGAAATTGACTCGTAGCTTGATTTCTCTTGCATGTATCCTATTTATCCTTGTTCTTAATGCTAATATTGATTTGAGCGTCCTCTGTCATTATTAAGTATTTCCTGGACCGTGGACAAGAAATTAGTCAAGATTAGGATTGGAATTAACCATTGCATTAAAAGGAATTGTGTGTGAATCAATGTTCAAACGACTCTTTTAAAGTGAATTTGTTGAATATCTATCTTTAGTAATCTGATTGATCTTGTGAAACTGTCGACTTATTCTCTTGCTTTGGTGATTGAAACTCTTCCATAAAATCCCCCTTTGTTCTTGGTTGATACAAATATTAAATTAGATACCTCAAGTTCTCTTGGGTTCGATCCCATACTTGCTCACTATACTTAGTTTTTGTGTTTGGGTTATCTTTCATTTTGGGTACAACGATTTTGCCCGAGACAAATTTTGGCGCCGTTGCCGGGGAACTTATGTTCTATCTAGTGTGATATTTGTATTGACTATTGTGTGGACCTATCTTACGGTCCACACCTTATTTATTGATTACTTTCCAAGTGTTGTCGTTGGTTTCAGGAGACGGGATAGCTGATCAATCGATCAGGCAATTACGTACGCCGGATTTCGAAAAAGAACACATGACTGTTGAGTACCCCGCGCTAGCTGAAGGGGTGGACTTTGTGGTGAAACCCGGTCTGATTGATCTTTCACCTCGATTTGGTGGGCAACCTGAGGATGAAGCAATTAAACTTCTTGTAGAGTTTGATTATGTATGTCTAAGCATGAAGCCTGCTGAGGTCACCACATATCAGATCAATTTGCGAGCTTTTCCGTTCTCTTTGACCGGATCAGCCAAGGAGTGGTATAATTTCATATTAAACAATCCTCACTCCTAGCAGATTACGACATGGAGTCAGCTCAGGATTGCATTCTTAGACAAGTACTTCCCTGTTTCAATAAGGGCAACCTTGAAGAGAGACATCTCCAATCTTAAACAGCAAGGCGGGGAAAGTTTGTACGATTACTATAATCGCTACAAAAGGCTCATTGCTAGTTGTCCATGCCATGGGTATCTAGAGCACAATCTCGTATGGTACTTCATAGATGCTCTTTGTTACGGAGACAGGAATCTGATTCTCGCTGCTTGTGGAGGCTCCTACATAGACAAATCTCCCCTTGAAGTCTTTAAAGTGGTGGAGAACTTTGTTGAGGGGAATAGAAGTCAGAAACCTTCTTGCCCTTCCACGCCATCGTCTAATGAGAATCTCTCTAAGAAATTGGAGGAGATGAATGAGTTATTTGAGAGGAAATTCCGAGACTTGAACTCGGCGCTCGAGATGAACATCAAGGATCTTTCCGAGAAAATCAACCCTACTCCTCAAGCACTGGTGAATGTAGGTGCTATTTCATTAAGGAGTGGACGAGAGTTGGGCACAGAAAATAACTCTCCGGATGAACCACCGCGACCGCGTCCGATGGAGCGCGACCGCGAAATTCCTCTAGTAGCTCATGTTGAAAATCTAGTGGACGATCCGCGGCCGCACCCAATAAACTGCGCCCGCGGAAATCCACCAGAAGCTGAATCCGAATCCCTGGAGTCCGAGCGCGACCGCGCCACTAACAACCGTGCCCGCGTTTACGGAGATCTCGGAAATTCCGAGAATGCTGATACACCGCGACCGCGTCCGATGGACCGGGACCGCGACAACAGCCCAAAACCCGTGGATGACTATGTTCGGCTAGATTTTCCCCCTCTCAGTTCTTACAAGCCACTTCCACCATTCCCTGGTGCTCTCAAAGATACAAGGAAGTTGGCCAGCGACAAGGACATTTTCGAGACATTCTCCAAATGTGAGGTCAATATCCCTTTACTTAAGCTTGTTAAAAGTGGTCCTCGCTTTGCTAAATTTCTCAAAGAACTGTGCACCATTAAAAGAAACCAAAAATTGAAAGGGAAAACTAAGGAGTCTATCAAGAAACCTGAATGTGTGTCTGCTGTTTTTCAAAAGCGCATGCCTAAAAAATGTGGTGATCTAGGAGTGTTTGCTATTCCTTGTGTTATTGGTAATACTAGGGTAGAAAATGCTACGCTTGACTTGGGTGCTTCAATCAATGTCATGTCTCTTGCTGTCTATAAATCATTAGGTCTAGGACCTTTGCAGGAAACCGACATAGTAGTTCAATTAGCTGATAGGTCCACTATTCGTCCTAGAGGTTTGGTTGAAGATGTCCTTATCATGCTTGGGTCATTGATCTTTCCTGCTGATTTTTACATGCTTGACATGAATCATGATTCACATACTACTCTGTTATTGCTTGGTCGCCCTTTCATGAAAACTGCTAAAACATGCATTAATGTGAGTAAAGGCAAGTTGACTACGGAATTTGAGGGAGAATAAGTTGAATTCAATGTCACTGAAGCCAGGAAATTTCCATCTGACGACCCTTTGCTATGCTCTATTGACACCCTCGATCCTTTAGTGCAAAATTACTTTGATCACAATCATGATGATGAATTAAAATCGGCCATAGAGTATGATGTTCAATCCTCTAATGTAGAATTTGCCTTGTCTGCTGAGATGACTGATGTTGTTAGTAGCATTAATAGGAATGAAAATGATGTGTTGGCCATTGGGCCCCCGCTACTAACACCTCCGAAAGAGGAACTTGTTCCCTCTATAGTGCAGGCACCTGAGATCGAATTGAAGCAACTTCCTGATCATCTCAAATATTCTTTTCTTAGAGAGAACGAAACACTGCCCGTGATAATCTCTATTAAAATTTCCATGGAGCAAGAGGAGAAATTGGTGAAAGTTCTTCAAGAGCACAAAATTGCACTTGCGTGGACCATTGCGGACATTAAGGGGATCATTCCCTCTACATGTATGCATCGGATCCTCTTGGAGGAAGGAGCAAAACCATCTAGACAACCACAACGACGGTTAAATCCACCCATGATGGAGGTTGTAAAGAAGGAAGTTCTTAGGCTTTACAACGCAGGCATGATCTATTCTATCTCTGACAGCACTTGGGTGAGCCCTACCCAAGTGGTACCTAAGAAAGTAGGGATCACTGTAGTGCAGAACAAGGATGGGGAAAAGGTTCCTCAAAGATTGCAAACAGGTTGGTGTGTATGCATCGACTACAGGAAGCTTAATGTAGTTACTTGCAAGGATGACTTTCCTCTACCCTTCATGATTTGATCATGCCCCGGGCTCCGAGAGACGCGGCCGAGCTCGAGAGGGTCGGCGCCGAGTGCCCCGCACAAGCGGCCTTCGGCGCCGGTGCCTCGTTTTGGCACCGAAGCCGCGGCGCCGGTGCCTCATTTTAGCGCCGTGTCCGTGGCGCCGGTGCCTCCCGAGGGCGCACGCACCTAGGAGCGGGTGCCGATGTTGGGCTTTCCTCTACGCCATGTCTCGGGCTTGTTAGACAAGCCTTTCTTGGAGTAAGGACCACAAGTGTTCCAAGCAAGACAAGGCGGGCTCGTCTACAACAACCAAGACAAGAATTCGGGCCCAAGCCCACTCGACCCACCTCTTCTCCAAGCCCATGCCGCCACTCCACCTCCTCAACCTTCCGTGGCGGGAAAGTTTGAACCTTGAAGATCGGATGACTTCCGTGCCAAGCAACCGCCATCAATATTTCCGCCTTGGCGCCGAAGTCTTAGCTTAAGAAATTCCCTCATTTTTCCCTATAAATAAAGAGGGGATGTAATAGAATTTAGAATGTTGTTTTGAGCTTGAACTTACTAAGATACTTTTGTCCTAGTTAGGTTTCGGGCTTTCCCGGCTTGTGGGACTCAAGCCGTAGGGCTCTCGTGGGACGCGAGAGCCGGGCGGCAGGCTACGGTTCGTGAGACTCGAGCCATGGCTCCGCCGTTCTTATTTTTCTACCAAACCCCGGCCTTCGGGTAACCGAGGGCTCGGAGGGCGGCTTGGCTCGTGAGACTCGTGCCTCGCCTTCCCTCCTTAGGCGTCCTAGCTTGGATTCTTCCGAGCGAGGCGCCTACCTGTCCTAGGGCCGCTGGGGTTGTTAGGGTTCGGTTCCGCACCCCTTGTATCCCTTAGTCGATCCCTCTCGGTGAGTGGACCGAAGTGAGGGCTCGACTACTTATCCCACTTTAATAAAAAATCCCACAAAAAGAGTTTGTTTCACCAAAATTCCCACACGTATGAAAAGTTGTATTTTCGATCTAATTTCGTGAGTTTGAGCAAGAACTCTCGTCCAAGTCATTTTTAAGAAGCCCATGAACTCCCTCGAGCCAGAATCGAGTCCGATCCTAAGGCGAATCGCATCATCTAGTATCAGAGCCTTTTGAGGCGGGTTGAGTAAGTTTTGAATATGTAAATTGCATTTTCATGTTACTTTCATATATGCTCAAAACCGTTTTAAACCTCTTTTGGCCAACCGGGACCCGAGCCAACTCGAGACCTCACCTTGACTCAGCCACGACCTTAGGGCCTTAAAAGGGTCCGAGAGAAAAAAAAAATTCAAAGTAGCATGGACAAAATTTCTAACCCTCCCCATGTTCTTTACCCACGCCTAAGCTTCACCTCCTACACCCGAAAAAAATTGGCGAAAATTTTAAGAAGGGAGAAATTAAATTTCTTGAGCCAACTTAACAAACTTTCGAGACTTGGAATCCAAGCTTAAGGGGCAACGGTTTCCTAGCAAATCCAAAAACCGAGCTAGCCCTAGGGGTGAATAGAGTTTACCCATCATTAAGTCCGGAATTCACCTCATAATCATTAGCTTGGAGGCCAAGCCTTGAACCCATTGAAAGAGAGTAATGGGGGCATCAACATGGGAGATACCATCCTCTCCTCTTCCCACAACATTCATGCGTGGAGAATTAAGAGGGAGAAGCTCATTAGGTGCCAGCCATTAACCAACTTCACTTCCATTATGAAGCCACTTCATTTAAACCTACACCCTTCCATCTTTCGACCTTGGTGTGCAAGCTAAGGAGGGGTCTTGATGAGGATACTTCATGGCTGCCACCCCCTCCTATTCTCCTTCATAATCACTAGCTTGGGGCCTAAGCACCTAGTCGACTACCAAGCCAAATACGCCTATAAATACAAAGTCTCACTTCATTGTTGTTGTCTTCCAAAACCAAGGAGAATTTGAGAGCTTAGCCTAGTTCATTCCAGCCGTTTGAGTGGTGTGGTTAGCCCCTCCAAAACTTCCAAAATTTAGTAAGAACGAGAGTGAGCCATCCATTCCCGAGTTTAGAAGGTCGTTGGCAAAGAACTTCGGGATACAAACTCAACTTTTCTCGTTCGACGTTTCAAGAATCAATCTAAGTAAGTAACGACTTCTCTACACCTTGTCATCTTCATCCGGAGGTGGGTAAAGGGTGTTGTTGTAGGGTTGCATCCCTTACAATCCTAGGGGCGTCTTAGCCCCGAACGAATGGGAAAACCGAACCTAAATTGTGCTTTTGGCCAAGTTCTCTAACCTAAAACCGAAAGCCCCAAAGCCAACACCTATGAGCAATGAAAGTTTTCCATGAAATGTGATTTGCATGTTTAATTACTTATGATGCTTGGGTTAGAAGACAAATGGGGCAGACGAGAGACACGATATGTGATTCTCAAGTTTTAAAACCAAAATGCCGCCCATAGGCTTCGAAAGCAAGAATGGGGTCTTGTAAATCGTAGAAAAAAAAAAGAGAGAGAGACGAGCTCGGATGCAAGCTCGGCTGACTCTAATAGAAGATTCGAGGGAATTATCATGGCTTCGAAGATGATGATGAGTGTAAGAAAGAGCGCCTCAAGCCATGCCTTGGCTGGCCCGCGTCGAGTGTGCGGAATGGTGCCCCTCAAGGAGGATATTGTATTCATCGATCTCGTAAGTGATGACGAGGTCGAGGTGTCGATCAAGGCTGCGAGTGAGCCAAGCGTGAACCAAACGCTCGCTCGTGATGAAGATGTGAAGGCTGATTTGAGCTCCGGAGAGGAAACGGACCCGAGCATCAACACCGGCAACGGGTCGGATGACTCTAGCTCGAGTAATTCTGGTTCGAGTGATGAGTCGGACGACCGCGAGTCGGGTCCGTATATGTCCACCGATGGGGAGGACACCTATGTGGATATCATGGACGATGACGGCCCCGTTGGAGGATTTGAGGGGCCAGCCGAAGAACACTTTGAACCACTTCAAGTGGTGTATCCGGAGGAAGACGAGGTCGAAGTCGAGAATCTGAACGAAGGTTTCCCTGAATGGGAGGCCAATGAGTGGTTCGAGCTTGACGAGCTCCTTAACCAACTCGACGAGCCTATGGAAGAAGAAGAGGTCCTTGACGAAGTGGAGGATGTTGGTGACATTCTCATGAGCGAAGACGAGGCCGACTTTGATGGCCAAAAGTACAACTTGTTCTATTGCCGGGCCCTTGTACTCGGCGTGGATTGTCTCGTTAACATTGACGGGGGAAGTGCATCCAACCTTCTGTCGGAAGACGTGCAAACTCAGGCCGGCCTTCGGCTACAATGACGCACCAAGCCCTACATACTTGGGTGGCTCGGCGATGAAGACGCCATGCACGTGACTCATTTCGTGTATGTGCCTCTCGTTATCGGAGGGTACCACGACCTAATCCGGTGCGACATTGTGCCAATGAAGACGGCGCATATCATTTTGGGACGACCATGGCAATGGCTGCAGTGTGTACATCACGATGGACGGCTGAACACACATTCGTTCGGGCATGAGGATCAAATGTTTTGCTTAACGCCGTTGGAGGCCGAGGAAGTGGGGCCACTTCTCAAGCGCGGTCCCGCACGCCTTAGTCATTTTGCCACCGCCACCCCCATGCACCAACACAAGGATTCGAGGTCGAATCCTCTTCAAGGGGGGGTGGATGATGTGATCATGCCCTGGGCTCCGAGAGACGTGGCCGAGCTCGAGAGGGTCGGCGCCGAGTGCCCCGCACAAGCGGCCTTCGGCGCCGGTGCCTCGTTTGGCACCGAAGCCACGGCGCCGGTGCCTCATTTTGGCGCCGTGTCCGTGGCGCCGGTGCCTCCCGAGGGCGCGCGCACCTAGGAGCGGGTGCCGATGTTGGGCTTTCCTCTACGCCACGTCTCGGGCTTGCTAGACAAGCCTTTCTTGGAGTAAGGACCACAAGTGTTCCAAGCAAGACAAGGCGGGCTCGTCTACAACAACCAAGACAAGAATTCGGGCCCAAGCCCACTCGACCCACCTCTTCTCCAAGCCCATGCCGCCACTCCACCTCCTCAACCTTCCTTGGTGGCAAAGTTTGAACCTTGAAGATCGGATGACTTCCGTGCCAAGCAACCGCCATCAATATTTCCGCCTTGGCGCCGAAGTCTTAGCTTAAGAAATTCCCTCATTTTTCCCTATAAATAAAGATGGGATGTAATAGAATTTTGAATGTTATTTTGAGCTTGAACTTACTAAGAGACTTTTGTCCTAGTTAGGTTTCGGGCTTTCCCGGCTTGTGGGACTTAAGCCGTAGGGCTCTCGTGGGACGCGAGAGCCGGGCGGCGGGCTACGGTTCGTGAGACTCGAGCCATGGCTCCGCCGTTCTTATTTTTCTACCAAACCCCGGCCTTCGGGTAACCGAGGGCTCGGAGGGCGGCTTGTCTCGTGAGACTCGAGCCTCGCCTTCCCTCCTTAGGCGTCCTAGCATGGATTCTTCCGAGCGAGGCGCCTACCTATCCTAGGGCCGCTGGGGTTGTTAGGGTTCGGTTCCGCACCCCTTGTATCCCTTAGTCGATCCCTCTCGGTGAGTGGACCGAAGTGAGGGCTCGACTACTGATCCCACTTTAATAAAAAATCCCACAAAAAGAGTTTGTTTCACCAAAATTCCCACACGTATGAAAAGTTGTATTTTCGATCTAATTTCCCGAGTTTGAGCAAGAACTCCCGTCCAAGTCATTTTTAAGAAGCCCATGAACTCCCTCGAGCCAGAATCGAGTCCGATCCTAAGGCGAATCGCATCACTTCATAGATCAGATGCTTGAGCGACTCGCGGGCCGCTCCTACTACTGCTTTCTTGATGGTTACTCGGGATACTTTTATATTGCCATTGCACTAGAGGATCAGGAGAAGAGAACGTTCACTTGTCCTTTTGGTACTTTTCCATATCGCATAATGCCTTTTGGATTGTGTAACGCCCCAAGTACCTTCCAACGGTGTATGGTTAGTATTTTCTCTGAGTACATTGAGAATTTCCTTGAGGTATTTATGGATGACTTTACGGTTCATGGGGATTACTTCGACTCTTGCTCACACCGTTTGACACATGTGCTCAAACGATGCGTTGAGACCAATTTGGTTCTCAATTCGGAAAAGTGCCACTTCATGGTTGAGTAAGGGATCGTCCTTGGACACGTAGTTTCATCCAAGGGTATTGAGGTCGATAAGGCGAAGGTTGACACCATTCAATCTTTGCCTTATCCTACTAATGTCCGCGAAGTGTGTTCCTTTCTTGGTCATGTAGGGTTTTACCGCAGGTTCATTAAAGGCTTCTCTAAGATTGCAGCTCCCCTCTGTGAGCTCCTCAAGAAAGAATTAGCCTTTACCTTCACAAGGGAATGTTAGGTTGCGTTTGATACTATCAAAACCGCACTCACTAGCGCGCCCATAATCAAAGCTCCCGATTGGTCACGCCCCTTTGAGATCATGTGTGATGCAAGTGATTATGCTATGGGAGCCGTTCTTGGTCAAAGAGAAGCTAGAGTCCCATATGTTATATATTATGCTTCTATGACCTTGAACGATGCTCAGAGGAACTACACTACTACAGAAAAAGAAATGCTCGCAGTAGTGTTCGCCTTGGAAAAATTCAAGCAATACCTCTTGGGCACTAAGGTGACCATTTACACCGATCATGCAGCTCTTCGTTAGCTAATGACGAAGAAGGAGACCAAGCCATGTTTGATAAGATGGGTCCTCCTTCTAAGTGAATTTTACATCGAAGTCCAAGACAAGAAAGGTGTTAAGAATATGGTGGCTGACAATTTCAGTAGGCCACCAAACAAAGGAGAACAGCCAAGAACAAAACAAAGGAGATTTTCCCGATAATACCTTGTTCGAGGTACGTGCTGGACCAATTCCACGACCGCGGAGCTCATGCCGCGACCGCGGAAAGGAGGTAGAAGTTGACGTCAATGCTAGTAGCGATCCGCTGCCGCGTCCCATGGACCATGACCGCGGATATCATACAGAGGCAAACCATGATTCTGGCAGTGAATTGCGCCCGCGTCAGGACCACTGCGCCCACGGTAATAGCCCAGATCCCGTAGATGACACTCGGAACGAGGAATCCGTGCTCAGAATTCAGAATTTCAAACCGTGGTATGTCAATTTGGTGAACTTCCTTGTCTCGGGAGAACTACCACCTCATTACACACGAGCTCAGAAGGATAAAATCCGCAACGAGGCACGGTTCTATGTCTAGTGTTGGGACGATATCAAGGACTACTTTGTACTTGATATTGTGCCCACACAACCGTCTCTTAGTTTTGATATGACAAACTCACTTTGATTCTAATAAAGTTGTCCAAGTATTCAGGAACGCTAGTAATGAAAAGGACAACAAGTATTTGAGCGTCCTAGAGGTTAAGGGATGCTAGCTATTAGGAGTAAGGACCATCGAAGTGACTACTTAATCAAGGACGCAGTCCCAAGACAGTAGGAACGCGAGCTTCAACTCCAAGCGTCCTTACTTTGAACCCGACAGGATGACATCACTCGACAATGTTTGATCATCGAGGACACGTGGAGGCCGATCCTGTAGATCAGTCCATCACCACGTGGAGGCCGATCTTGTAGCGGAGTTCAACAGCTGGATCCAGGAAGCTTTCCTTAATCACCGCCATACCACGTGGAGGAAGATCCTGTAGCCACGTCCACGAAGGGCATGATCGTCCAGAGGAAATGACGCCCTTCCCAAGTCCTATAAATATCCCCAAGGCATTTATTGTGACTTAAGCTTTCAGAGAATATTCATAGAGAATCAGAGCGAAAGCAACCTCGATCAAGAACACGAAGAACAAGTCAAGAACTCTTCTAGACTAAGTGTTTGATCGAGTGAAAGTATGTAACCAAAAGGACTCTACTCAGACGTCCACGTAGGACGTCTCAGTAGAGTCCTCTAGAACATTAAGCTCGCTTCAGTTATAGGTTTAAAGGAGTCCTTTACTAGTGGACTTAGGACGTACACTAAGTGCCAGAGAAGTGTAAAGAACTCGCCAGTATAACTGTAAGGACGCTTAATAAGAAACGAAAAGTCTATTCGAAAATCCTCCAAGGAGGTAGATGATGTGATCTCACTTCCAGGATCGGTCGAATTCGGGTTCGACTGAGCGTTTGTGAAGGCGTTTGCGTAATGAATGTGTAAGAAACTCAAACTTGGGTTTTGTATTGAAAATAGGTGGAAAAAGTGGCGTTACAATCTTTGAGTATAGGAGTTTTTGCGGAACAAAAAGAATGGAATGGAAACAAGAAATCAAGTGAGGAAATCGAGAGCTAGAAGCCAACGAGGTGTAGGTTCCCTCGGCCCTTTCTCCCTCGAGGAGAAGAGACCGAAAGAGTAAGGGCTAAAATCTCTCTTTACTCAATTTCAATCTAAGAAAATATGAAGCCCTCCTTGTGTTTATATAGGGTCGAGTAGAGAGGGGAGAGGCGGCCAGCTTGGTGTGGACGCCAAGCTTCAAGAGGAGGTGGCGAGGATTGGCGGCCAAGGCACACATCTTGGAGTGGGCGCCAAGTCTTGTGAGGAGGTGGAGAAGAGTGGCGTCCAAGGCAAGCTTCTTGGAGTGGGCACCAAGTTTCATGAGGAGGTGGAGAAGAGTGGCGCCCAAGCAACGTTTTGATGACCAACCTTGATTAATGTTGTGTGGCGGCCAAGCAATCTCCCAAATGGGCCTTGTCTTGTTAGCTTCAAAGCGGGCTTCAAGCCTATCAAGGCTCCCACTTGGGCCGAGCATTTGGAGGCAAACAAACATGCCACTGGGCTTGTCATGTGAGGTGTGGGGCAATGCTAGCTGGGGCCGAAGATGATCTTGTAACAGTTTAGCTCGTCACCTTGTCAAAGGCTCGGGAAGGTGGCTTGCTTTATTAGACGTGGCCGACCTTGTAGCGGGTCGCAAACGACCAAATGGCGGGCGCCCATGAGAGTGCCTCGAAGGGGCACCGGCATCATGCGGGGCGTCGCTTGTGGGGTGTCTCGAGGTGGCACCGGGCCGCGCCTCGGCTTTGATCATGGGGTGCCTCGAAGGGGCACCTGGCCGCGCCTCGGCATCGTTCTTGGGGTGCCTCAAAGGGGCACCGGGCCGCGCCTCGGCGTCGTTCGTGGGGTGCCTTGAAGGGGCACCGGGCCACGCCTCGGCTAACAAGGCGGCGTTGGGCACGTCTAGGTCAATTCTATGATGTGAGCCAGGCAGAATCACATCATCCTCCCCCAGTTTAGAAGGATTCGACCTCGAATCCCTTTGGCCTATAAGATACGTACACGAAGACCAAAGGAATAATATATGCAATATAAAGGATATAAGCACATCATAATTTCCAAGTTCAAGATTATATGACATCCTACATGCATAAGCCCGGCCACTTTTCTTTTTGGGCCTATATTGATTCAGATCAATCAAGTTTTTAGATTGATAAAACAATGTCATAAGATGAGCCATATGCATCTGGGAGGATATATATTGAGAAAGAGAGCTATGATGGATGCATGAGTATCTACTCTTAAATGCGATGCAAGCATGAAATAAAGTTGAATAATTTAGACTATTTGCATGTGTCACACCCAAGTCATATTCATAATTAAAGTACGAAGGAGTTGAGAAAACTCCCCTAAAGGATGAACTCCTTGCATCCATGGGAGTTGGTGCGATGAGCTCTCTTCTTCCAACATTTCTAAGGGAAGCAGTACACCACTGCTCCTGAAAGGGGGCTCGTATTTTGTCTTTAATTGCCACGGTTTCCAAAGGAAAAACCGAGGCAAGTCTTGGGTGAGCATCCAGTAAAGGAGTGTGGATGGAATTCAAGAATTTAGGAAGACCGGGTGGTGGAAGCTGCTTGGTCTTTGGTATGAACTCAATGATTCTAAGCTTCGAGGCATAGTCATCCTTGGTCTTTGTCGGATGTATATGGGCCATTTCACTCATACCATCCACGGGGGCCTTTGGTTTTGGGTCTATGTTGTTAGGGACTTCGTCAAGCCCTCCAACACCTTCTTCTCCATGAAGCTCTTGGACTCGGTATGGCTCCACATAGAACTCCTCGGAGGATGATAGGCCGCCCATTGGGGTTACCTCCTCAACAACATCCTCTTCGTCTTGGCTCATGAGGTCCTCCAACTTTATGAAATTGTCCACCTCATCTAGGCCATTCCCCTTTTCTTGCTCGGTGGACCGCTCACTTGAATTCCCCACCATGAGCACATCTTCACTTAATTCTTCCTCAGGCCTCGAGTCACTTTCTTCATCATTGGAGATTTCAATGGTTTCTACTCGCTTTGCCATGCCACACTTGGTGGCCCATTGAGGGAGTGGTGCTAAGGGTGCGCCTTGGCTGAGAGGGATCTCGACCTCACCTCGGGCCTTAGGACCCATGTTCTCGACCAGCTCGACCTTGGCCGGGCACTTGCTCAAGTCAACCTTCTCTCCATACAACGTTTCGAAGTTCATTTCTAAGTTTGGGCGAGTTGCGGGTAGGCGGCCTCGTCCTTGAATCGACTCGGTAACTTCTTTGAAACCGGCAACACCCAAGAGTGACTTCGCAACTGGCGAAGGTTCAGCATAAGAACTCCACTGTTCCTTAGGTGTGGGTACAATGGCGGACTTCACCTCAATCGGCCTTGAAAAATCGATACATGAATCTTGAGTCGTTGGTTCAACCCTCTTAGACTCACGTCTTGGCTCTTGGACCCTCGAATGTGGCTTTGGCAAGATAGGTTCAAAGCTTGAAGGAGCAAACTTGGTGGAATATTTCCGTTGTTGATCCTCGTACTCCTTGTTAACTTCTTGTAGGACATATGACAAGGGCATCCTACTCCCAAGCCTATGCTTCTTAACATATAAACGAAGGTCAATGTTCAAACCATCAACGAATTTAGTTAGAATACACCTGTCTTTGTAGAGATGGCTTGAAAAGAACATAAGCTCTGACAACTCTTCGTAGTATACAAGGGGAGAGCGATCACGTTGCCTACACCTATCCCATCTGACTTCAAGGCGCAATCTATAATCGTGAGGGACGAAGGAACTTCTAAGGACAATTGCGGATCGGTGGATACCTATAGTAGGAACAATCTACTTTATATTCTTTCCACCAATCATAGGCATTTTCTTTAAAGCAACGGATGGCAAGAGCCACTTCTTGCTCGTCCGTACATATGTAGTAGTTAAAGAAGCGCTCAATTTTATACTCCCAGACCAGGTACTTGACAAAGTCTTGAGTTTCATGGAAGGGCTGAAGAGTAGGCTCTTCTTTAAGATAGTGTTCCATTATATCTTACACAACACAAAAGATGACAAACATGGAACTAGTAAGGGTTAGCGTAATCCAATGACACACATGTGTTTGAGTCGATGTGTTTTCATTTTTGTACACTCCCTCACAACTCCAAACTCCCTCCCGTAACTTGGAGAAACCGGGTGGTTAACTCCAAGTTTTCCAAACCTCACCCGATGTCTCCCGCTCACTCTCGAAAAGAAAGTAAAAATAGGAGGACTGACTCGTGTTTTGACTCGATTTTTATATGTGGCGCTCAACCTCACACGCTCAATTAGAAACGTTTCTTCCGCCAACGAAGTCTCTTGTCAAGAAGTTATCCTCCACGCATCCAAGAGAACGACACCGAGTAGGAATCAAAGGGCAAGCGACTCGAGCTTGTGGGCGAGTATTTACTGGCCCCACAAGTCAGGCGTCCAGCTGCTCGGGGATCGGGGAAAACAAGAGGGTAGGCTAGAGGAGCGCAACTTGGCTAGGTCCTTTAACGGACCAAGGCTCGACCTTCCCTTCTCGTTCTATTCTTTCTTCTTTTTTTATCTTTTTTTTTTGGCGCAAGAGAGATATATACTGTATCTTGTTTCTTTTCTATCGCGCTGTCCAAGAGAAGTACTACTTCTCGTTTCGTGTTTTTTTTATTGGTGAGATACTATCTCACCTCTTTTTTTTTTTTGCAGACAAGAGAGGTACTACCTCTCGTTTTTTTTTTCGAGAAGGAGTCGAGCACTTGGGCTCTCTTCCGCACCAAGTAGCGCTTTAGGGGATGGGATATTGGCCAAAAGATAAGGGATCGAGGCTGGCCGGTTTTTTTTTTGGTCGGGAGTAATGAAAACTCGACTAGAAGTATGTGTGAAACAATTCTGATTTTCTTTTTTTTGGGAAAACCACTCGAACAAAGTTGAGGCCTAAGAAGAAATTGAAGTTGGTTCTAGAAAAGGGTAAGAAAGGGGTTCCAGCAATAAGAAACCTGATTTGTAGGGTCGTAATTCGTACCCCCACAACTTGAGAAACTCAAGTCGACAGGCTTTGATACCAGATGATGTGATCTCACTTCCAGGATCGGTCGAATTCGGGTTCGACTGAGCGTTTGTGGAGGTGTTTGCGTAATGAATGTGTAAGAAACTCAAACTTGGTTTTTGTATTGAAAATAGGTGGAAAAAGTGGCGTTACAATCTTCAAGAGGAGGTTGCGAGGATTGGCGGCCAAGGCACACATCTTGGAGTGGGCGCCAAGTCTTGTGAGGAGGTGGAGAAGAGTGGCGTCCAAGGCAAGCTTCTTGGAGTGGGCACCAAGTTTCATGAGGAGGTGGAGAAGAGTGGCGCCCAAGCAACGTTTTGATGACCAACCTTGATTAATGTTGTGTGGCGGCCAAGCAATCTCCCAAATGGGCCTTGTCTTGTTAGCTTCAAAGCGGGCTTCAAGCCTATCAAGGCTCCCACTTGGGCCGAGCATTTTGAGGCAAACAAACACACCACTGGGCTTGTCATGTGAGGCGTGGGGCAATGCTAGCTGGGGCTGAAGCTGATCTTGTAAGAGTTTAGCTCGTCGCATTGTCAAAGGCCCGGGAAGGTGGCTTGCTTTATTAGACGTGGCCGACCTTGTAGCGGGTCGCGAACGACCAAATGGCGGGCGCCCATGAGAGTGTCTCGAAGGGGCACCGGCATCATGCGGGGCATCGCTTGTGGGGTGCCTCGAGGTGGCACCGGGCCGCGCCTCGGCGTCGTTCGTGGGGTGCCTCGAAGGGGCACCGGGCCGCGCCTCGGCGTCGTTCGTGGGGTGCCTCGAAGGGGTACCGGGTCACGCCTCGGATAACAAGGCGGCGTTGGGCACGTCTAGGTCGATTCCATGATGTGAGCCAGGCAGAATCACATCAGTAGAGGTTTACACTCAAGGACTACTTGGTCTTGAGTGGTTCCTCTATAAATCGACGTGTTCCCTGCTTATTATTTCACCTGTTTAGTTAATTATTTCCGCTGCACTTCAAAGGACGCCCTTAATGCTTAGTAAAGACGCCTCACTCAAGGACGCCTTTACCAGATTAAAGAACGTCCCCTTTAACACTAACGATCCAACAATTGGTATCAGAGCAGGCGCTCTAGATTTTTGTTGAGTTGCAGGTGACAATGGACATGAAACCTATTGGAATCAGTAACGTGAAGCCTCCACGCCTGACGGACGGTAACTTCAATCGCTGGAAAACAAGGTTTGAAAACTTTGTAAGGAGTCAGAACTATCAATGCTGGAGAGTAATCAAGAACGGTGATCTCAAAGTTCCTGCCGCCAAGGAAGGAAAGGAAGAAGAATGGGGTCCCGATGAGTTCCAGCTGATGGAGACAAACGCGAAAGCGATATGCTTCTTGCAGACAGATCTCTGCGAAAGGGACGCCACCAAAGTAAGGAACTTGGCTATTTCTAAACTCCAGTGGGAAGCGCTTGAAAAGTACCACGTCGGAATAGCAGAAATGAAAGAGGACATCCAACTAGAAGTCAAGAGGGACTTCTATGCATTTAAAATGCTGCCAAATGAAATAGTCAAGGACTACTTCTTCCGTTTTGAAGCTCTCATTACCAAGTTGAAGAATTAGGGAATCCTTGAAGCTGAAATCTCAATGAGGAACAAAGTCCAAGTGTTAATCGATGGATTAACTAGAGTGTGGAACTTTGACAGGACTACCTTCAAAGAGAATCAGTCCAATAAGAGTCTTGAAATGGAAGAGATTTATGGAAAACTAAGGCAGTATGAAGCAAGGAGGAATGCAGACATGGCTGTATTAGGAAGGAACCCTCAAACTGATCTAGCTTTGGCTACGGCTTCAAGGACGCCAGAGTATGCTGAGTATCTTCGTCGATAAGGGGAACTAGCCTTGATGATGGACGCCAAGACAAAGGAGCATCGTGAAAACTTGCGTCTTCAAGCGTTAGTAGAAAATTAAGGAAAGTCAAAAAGAACTACTCGATGAAGAAGAAGAACTTGCTCTTTTGCACAATTCTCTCCGTTCCTGGGCTAAAAGGAACAAAGCCTCATCAAAAACATAAATGCCTTACAAGAAAGAGAGTCCCAAGTACGTTGAGGCTGAAATGAACGAACTCACTTGTTTCAAATGCAACAAAAAGGGTCATTTTGCTAAGAAGTGTACCTCAGGACTGTCCTCCAAAGATATGACGAGGAAGGCTTTGCTAAGTGCCTTTGAGGCTGCTTCTTTGACAAGTGCCTTGGACGACATTGATTCGGAGGATGAAGACCAACTGAACATCATGCTTATATGGCAATGGAAGACGCTCCAGTTGTTCAAAAGAACGCCTCTGAAATTGAACAAGAAGTGACCCATGATTCAATGATAAGTTCTTTGGATAAGTGTTCAAAACCTAAGCTGATTAAACTTATTGCTCAAATCATGCAAGAAAGTTATTCAATGAAATAAAAGCTTGATGAACGTGAGGCTGAAATTATCGTAGTTGAATGTGAGATCTGTAGTACTATGACTGTTTAACTAGAGTCCTCAATTGAAGAAACAAAGTCCCCAAAAACTGAAGTCATGTGTCTCAAACTTGAGAACGCCAACCTTAGGGACGAGGTTAAAGTTTTAGGAAAGAGTCCTATAACAGAAGCTATAAAACCTGTAGTTTTTATCCCCGCCAAAAGAGGACTAGGATATGAGTTGGACTCAAAGAACTCTCTTCCTAGTGATTTTGAATCTAGCAAAACCTCTGAGTTAGAGCTTGAAAGGGAGAAAACTAAGAACCTTCTTCAACGTATTAGAGTCCTTGAAAGTGGAGAAAAAGGGCGAAAGGACTACTATACTAACTTTACTAGCCACAGGATATTCAGATATCCTAAGAGACGTGGCCGGAGCTTCTATCGGCGGTAAGAAGAGAAAGTTGGTGAAGTCCAATACGATTGAAAAGCCAAGGCAAATAAAGCTTGATGAATCATTGGTGGACTTCATAAACAAGAAGCCAAGGACGTTGTACCGGTTGATCAGGGAACGCATGGGAAAACCTAATGTCAAGAAGGACGCTCAGAAGCTCAAGAATTATGAGACGTTCATCAACAAGTTTATTCTCCCAACCCTTCATAAGTACAATTACAAAGACCAACCTTACAACATGGAGGACTTGTTGTTTATCACCACATATGGTGCTGAACACCTTTCCACCCTTCTTGATCTTGTACCCGACCTCCACAATGCCGTCCTTCCGGACTTTCCCTTATACCCCACACACTCCCCTGCCTTCAAAATGCTTCAAAATAGATTGTTCAGTTCTTCCCCTCTTCCTCAAAGAGCTCCACAAAAGATTTTTCCAGCCAAACGTCCTGCCCCCCTCCGTCCCCCCTCTCAAAATCATCAAAACCCACCTCCTCAAAAGACACGGATTTCGTGGACAAGTTCCCACGTGATCTGTCTGAGGGACGAAGTAAGAAACGTCATGATAAACGACCTCTCAAAAAGGCCAAGTGATCCACCGTCCGTACAACAAAAATGCCAAGCTCCTCAAAAGGCCCTTCCAACCCTTCTACAAAATCAAAGCTTGCCCCTCCCCCTCCGTCCATCCGTATTGAACAACTACCAACTCCTCCACCCTCTCCCTCTAAAGATCCCAAGGACATGACACTCATTGCTTTCTGCCCCTCCCCTCTGAACTTTGCCAACTTCCCATCCGCTCCTGCTCACCTCTCCCCACCTAAAGACCTGGAAACTCCTAGGTCTCGACGTCCCTCCTCTGAAAGGGACGCTACATCTGCTCCTGAGGACGCCGAGCCCCGTCCTGCTGCTGCCCAGACCTTCCAACACCGAAAAACAAGGACTGCTCCTAAGGTCCTAGTATCCGAGGCAGCCGAGTCCGAGCACATCTCCTCCTCCAGTTCGTCATCCGCTAGCTCCGCACAGAGTAGCAACCAAAGGACGTCAGCCGTCGAGTCGTCCCCATTGATTGATATTATAGGGGACTCCAACGACGAAGCCGAGGCAGTTGAGAATGCTCAAACAGTAAAGAAGGTGGTTGTTGCGAATGTTGAAGTTGTTAAGGACGCTGTTGAGCAACAAGTCCCTTAAGCAAAGAACGCAAAGCTAAGTCTGGATAAGCAGCTTGAGCTTGACAATGCCGAAGTCCCACCGTATGAAACCCCAACCTCCCAATCCTCAACCCCCAACCCATCTCTCAAATTCAACCACCACCCCAACCCCAAGCTGAATCTGTTGAACCGTTGGACGCTCAACCAGTAGAAGTAGCGCCTATAGATGCTGCACAAGACACTCAAGAAATAGAACCGCAGTCCCACCACCAACAACAACTAGATCAAGGTGCTGAGAATGCCGCTTCAGGTGGCAATGTCGAATCTGAAAAAGTCCAAGGCACAGAGGACACTGGTGCTGAGGATGCTGATGATGAGTCTGAAGAAGAGGACGATGATGACGATGATGAGCCTGATTCTCCCCAGAGAAAAGGCAAGAAAAAGAAGAAGAACGATGACAAGTCGGTCAATATCCTTGGTCCCCTGCTTTACACAAAGGACTGGCTCGCATCCATTGATGATTCTGATGTGAAAGAGTTCCTAGAACTCCTGCGCTTCCAAGGCTGGACTAATCTAGGATTTCAGCCTGCTCAGATTCACTCCGATCAAATCAGAGAGTTCTTCAAGTCCTTGCGCTTCAAGTCTAAGGAAGGCGCTTTGCATTTCAAAATCGAGGGCGAGCCCGCTTCGATCACTGAACGTATAGTCCGCGCGTACATGAGACTGAGTACTAAGAAGCCGCCGTCCAATGCTCTTAGCTTCCTGCTAGTCAACGATTTTGATATGGAGGACGACAAGGTAGATGAACTGCTGGAAAGGATTTTTTGTGCCAAGAAGCCCTATGGCAATGATAGAGTGGCACACGTCCTCTCCAAAGTTGGGGTGATTGCTCACTACTTCATATGCCGCGCAATTGTGCCAAGGCAAGAGAAGAAAAGTGTTGTCCAAACCATTGATTGCATATTGCTGGACGCTTTTCTTGCTCGCCGTCCCATAAAGCTTGCGCGCATTGCAATGGAGCACATGGCTAAGTGTGGAAGGAAGAAGCACGCTCTGCCGTTCCCTGGGCTTGTAAAGATCATTCTTCAACAGCAGGATGCGTATGATGACTCTTTGGAAGAGGAAGTGCTGGGCATGAACTGGGACTAGAGGAAGGGATTGTTGAACATAAGAAATTCGGAAGAGCTCCCATCCGTCCGCAAACAGTTAGAGGCTGAGGCTGAAGCTAAGAAGAAGGCTTAATAGGAAAGGCTGGCTCAAGAAGCTGAATAAGAACGCCTTGCCTCCGAGGGACATAACTCACTAAGACTGGTCAAGAGGACGCCACAAACTTTGATGTTTTGGACCAAGTCTTGATGAGAGATTCTCCCCCTACATTGCCTCTCTCAGACGCTCCCTCAAGTAGTGCTGGTCCTCGTCCAATTCCGCCGTCAAAGAATCCTGAGTAGTACCCACCGCAAGAACTTATGGCTGCTATTCTCCACAATCAGTGCGCCATGATTCAGGCCCTGAAAGAGTCTGCGGAACTTCATGAAAAGCTTCTCAAGTTTTATCAAGAGTCCTCAAGCAGACGTCCTGAATGATCGCCGTCCCCTCTTTCATCCATTATCACTTTATGCTTTTGCTTTTGATTTTCAAACACTTGATTCTCTGGGTTTGTAATGACTTTAATTCTACTTTTGTTGAATGATAAGTACTTGGTTTGCATGCATTTGTTTGTTTAAGCGTTCCATTGCCTATAATTGTGTTTTTATGCTACCGTCCTTATTCACTTGTTATCCTTTTCGATGATTCCAAAAGGGGGAACTGTAGTTTTGCAGAGATGCGCTATATATTAGTTATCTAGAATAAGCAAGTGTTAAGGGGGAACTATTAGTGAAAGGTCTAAGGAACGCCATGCTAGAATAAGTAGAGGACGCTTAGAAAGTTTTCTTGGACGTTACTCGTTCCCTAAAACCCAAATGCTAGAGAATAAAGGGTTGAAAACTTGTGCTTATGGAATTTCTAATAAGTCTTAGAGGATGCTCTTAAGTTTTCATGCATGCGAAGTTCTATTATCAAAACTACTTTGCTTAAGGGTTTGTCATCATCAAAAAGGGGGAAATTGTTGGGACTATATCAAGGACTGCTTTGTACTTGATATTGTGCCCACACAACCGTCCCTTAGTTTTGATATGACAAAGTCACTTTGATTCTAATAAAGTTGTCCAAGTATTCAGCAACGCTAGTAATGAAAAGGACAACAAGTGTTTGAGCGTCCCAGAGGTTAAGGGACGCTAGCTATCAGGAGTAAGGACCAGCGAAGTGACTACTTGAGTAAGGACGCAGTCCCAAGCAAGTAGGAACGCGAGCTTCAACTCCAAGCATCCTTACTTTGAACCCGACAGGATGACATCACTCGACAATGTTTGATCATCGAGGACACGTGGTGGCCGATCCTGTAGATCACTCCATCACCACGTGGAGGCCGATCTTGTAGCGGAGTTCAACAGCTGGATCCAGGAAGCTTCCCTTCATCACCGCCATACCACGTGGAGGAAGATCCTGTAGCCACGTCCACGAAGGGCATGATCGTCCAGAGGAAATGACGCCCTTCCCAAGTCCTATAAATATCCCCAAGGCATTTATTGTGACTTAAGCTTTCAGAGAATATTCATAGAGAATCAGAGCGAAAGCAACCTCGATCAAGAACACAAAGACCAAGTCAAGAACTCTTCTAGACTAAGTGTTTGATCGAGTGAAAGTATGTAACCAAAAAATCACAATGTGTTTGTAACCAGAAAACCAAAAGAAAAGAGTAGTCCTACGAAGTACTGTAGGACGTGTGAGAAGAGTCCTTTAGAACATTAAGCTCGCTTCAGTTATAGGCTTAAAGGAGTCCTTTACTAGTGGACTTAGGACGTACACTAAGTGTCAGAGAAGTGTAAAGAACTCGCCAGTATATCTGTAAGGATGCTTAATAAGAAAGGAAAAGTCTATTCGAAAATCCTCCAAGGAGGTAGAGGTTTACACTCAAGGACTACTTGGTCTTGAGTGGTTCCTCTATAAAACGACGTGTTCCCTGCTTATTATTTCACCTGTTTAGTTTATAATTTCCACTGCACTTCAAAGGACGCCCTTAATACTTAGTAAGGACGCCTCACTCAAGGACACCTTTGCCAAAGTAAAGGATGTCCCCTTTAACACTAACGATCCAACATCTGGGATGACCCATACTTGTGGAAGCATTGCGCAGATAGTGTTATCCGACGGTGGATCCCGGATAACGAGGTAAATTCAATCCTTGCTTTTTGCCATTCTTATGCATGTGGGGGACATTTCGGTGTTGACAAAACTGCTAAGAAAGTGTTAGAAGCTAGGTTCTATTGGCCTCATATCTTTAGGGATGCTCATGCTTTCTTTAGATCATGTGATTGCTGTCAAAGGGTGGGATATATTTCTAGGAGAAATGAAGTGCCTCAATCTCGCATGATATTTTGTGAAAATTTTGATGAATGGGGTATAGATTTCATGGGACCTTTTCCATCCTCCTTTGGGAATCTCTATATTTTGCTTGCGGTGGACTACGTTTCCAAGTGGGTGGAAGCGAAGGCCACCAGGACTGATGATTCAAAAGTGGTTGCAGATTTCCTTAGGAACAACATCTTTTCCAGGTTTGGCATTCCAAAGGCCTTGATAAGTGACAAGGGTACTCACTTTTGCAATAAGACCATCATCACTCTTTTGAAAAAGTACCACGTCACTCAAAAGGTCTCTACAGCTTACCACCCCAAGACGAATGGGCAGGCGGAGGTGTCCAACAAGGAGATCAAATTTATCTTGGAGAAAACGGTGGCCCCAAACCGGAAAGAGTGGAGCTTAAGGCTCAACGATGCTTTATGGGCCTACCGTACAGCATACAAGACTCCCATTGGTATGTCTCCTTTCCGACTAATCTATGGAAAAGCTTGCCACCTTCATGTGGAAATTGAGCACAAAGCATACTGGGCTATCAAAAAGTGCAACATGCGCATTGATGAGGACGATGCTTTTCGTAAGCTGCAGATCCAGGAGTTGGAGGAACTACAGTTGGATGCATATGATAATTCTGTGAGTTCCAAGAACAAAACAAAAGCCAAGTATATATGACAAGAACATCCTTCGGAAGGAGTTTAAGGCAAGAGCCAAAGTACTCCTCTACCAATCCCGCCTTACACTTTTCCCGGGAAAGCTACGTTCTCGTTGGGCTGGCCCGTGTGTGATCTCACAAGTTTTTCCACATGGTGCGGTAGAGCTCTTTGACCACAGTGGCAAACATTTCAAGGACAATGGTCATCTATTGAAACCATACCACGAGAGCGTGTCCCAACAAGTATTGGATGAGCAAGACCTTGGTGAACCCACTCCGGAGCTGGACTCATGAGCGTATCCACGTCGAGCTAACGACATTAAACAAAAGCGCTGTTTGCGAGGAAACCCAAGGATTAAATAGATTGTTTTCCATTCACAGCTTAGGTTATTTTTTTTGCTTTATTCGGACTAATGTGCATGTACTAGGTCCGAAAGGACGTTTCTGGTGCAAAACCGCGTTCGCGGCAACCACACTGCGTTTACCGCGGCCAACCCTAGAACCCCGACGTACAGGTACTAGACCTCGCGGTCGCGTCACTCCAGCCGCGCCCGCGGCGGCCCCTAGTTCGAGTAAAAAAAAAATTTTTGCGCGGACCACTGACCTGTCAAGTCGGCCCCTTTCTCCTACCTTATCCCCCCACCTACCCTAACTCCCTTCCCCTCACAACACAAATCACCCTACCGCCATTCTCACCCATAATCCCCAAACCATCACTTTCATCATCCCCACTCACCTTCATTGGAGACACCTTGCCGGATTCTTCACCCATCATCCACACCTGTCGACGCCCGCACTCGCGCCACTACACCGCGTTCGCGTTTTGAAGAAATCCCGACCTGCTTTCCCACTTCTAGATCCGGCCACTACCACCATTAGCGACGCACCTCCCTCGGTTAGTCACCCTTCGCCTCCTCATTGCTTGAAGTGGTGTCTACTCGTGTGAACAATCCGGGATTGTGTGGCGAATGCCACTCGGCGGCTCCGTTTTCCCGACTTCGTTGTCACCTCTCCGTGACAGCGTCTCTAGCGCCGCGCGTGCGGTGTGCAGGAATTCAAGCCCCTTTCGTTGTTGTCGTCCCACGACCGCGCTACTCAAGCCGCAACCGCGCCTCCATCCAGCTGCTCAACATTCCGTCTTTGTACCGATTCCACGACCGCGCCTGCTACCCCGCTCCCGCGTTATTATTACAGAGCCTTATTCCGGTAATCTCATACACTCATCTTTTTCAATATCTCTCGGTTCAATGGATTAAAGGAGTTGAGTACGCGAGCAAAGAAGAGGTGGGGGGAACTTGAGGGTCGACAATTTGTGAGTACCAAGTTCTTTGATGTACCGACCCTTGAGATGCTCGGTTTGAGGGAGTACACTTCGGAATTTTGGTGTGGAGGTCTAGGGTGTTCTTGATTTACATGCTCCGACATTTGAGGATTTGACCATTGAGTTCTTATCCACTTATGAATTTGATGATGAGCGCACTCTCAAGTTCCATGCTTGTGACCAAATTGGTACCTTGGAGGAACAAGAGATTAAGGAGTGTTTTGGTATCAAACGAGTGCCTCGAGAGGATTGGCTGGAGACCTTGACCGATCAAGGGATGTATGATTTTTGGGTTCAGCTATCTGAGCATGCGTGGAGGAAGGGTGGTGAGTTGAACAGCAGGATTCCGAATCCCGCTGTGTGTTTAGTGCATAAGGTGATAGCGATGATGTTTTTGGGGCAAGGGGAGGTGAACAAGTTTCCTGCTAATGATATGAAGGTGTTTTGGACCATTTTTCCGACTTCTACTATTATTTCTGATTGGCTGGCTCTGTTCAAGAAACATTTGCGTGAGGTTGTGAAGGGGAAAAGCAAGAGGAAGATCGGGTTTGGTGGGATGATCACTTTGTTGGCCTTGAAGTTTGTGACACTTGAGCAGATTAGAGAGGTTCATGAGCGGCCTCTCCCTGATGGTTCTTGACTTGATGTTGATGTTTTGCGCCGGATCCATTGTCTCGAGGATTCTGAGGATGAGGGGTGGATGTGGTGTATTGGATATCCGTCTCAGCCTTTCATGCGGCTAGGCCTTCTCTTGCTTTTGGGATTCGGCCTTCTGATTTCCGTCTGCGTTCTGACGCAGAGCTCGAGGCTAACCCGTTTGTTGCTACTATTGCTGACGATGAGGCCATGGAAGAGGTTGTGGGTGCTGAGCCTCAAGGAGATTGGGACGAGCAAGTCCGTGCGCCAGGCTATGACATGACTGGTTGGGGATCCGCTTCGACTTGGGCTCAGGCTGGTGCAGGTACTTCTTCAGCTACTGAGGAGCCCTCTTTTGGGCAATACTTTGATGAGGATATTTATGAGCAGCTGCAAACCCTGTTGATCCGCCAATCCAGCTTGTCTACTACTGTTGGTATGGTAGCAGAGGATCAGTCAGGCCTGAGGTACGAGATGATGGGGATGAGGCGTGAGCAGGAGGTGCAGAGCCAGCTGTACCTTGACATGTCCACGCAGGTTGATGATATTTGGGCCTCTCAATAGAGGACCGAGGAGTTCTTCAGGAACATCTTTCCCTCCTATCCAGCGGCACCACAGGGCGGTTAGCCCTTCTACCCTCCACCTTCTCAGTGAGTCTTTTGTTTCTTCCCTCTACTTTAATTCTTGTTCTTAATTTCATTGAGGACAATGAAGGGTCTAAGTATGGGGGAGAGTATTCACTGGTGTTTATATGTATAGCTGTTTTTCCATTCTGAAGAAAAATTGAAAAGAAAAAAAATCAGAAAAATGAAAATGAAAAAAAAAATGAGCCAAAGATTGAAAAAAGGCATAGAAAATCCTGGGCTGAGTCGAAAAACCGAAAGGACGGCTTATGTAAAAAGCAGGTAACTCGGACTAACATTAGGCTGGGGTAATAAGAGGTTAAGGAGAGATGTGAGTTTGTGAGCACACCAATTGAAAAATGAAAAGACTGATTAGGTGAAAACCGGAAAGGGCCCCTAAGTAGAATTGAGCGGTAAAATTGGAGTGTCTAGGATTTTATTCTACTTTGGGGCTTGGGGATACACTTTAGATGTTGGGTAGATCCTTAGGATTGCTCTTTCATGATTTAGAGCTTTGAGTGATTTGATGTATTCTTTGTGAGATGTGTGTTGAGCTATCATGTTTTGCTCATTATTTCTCTACTTGGGTTCGGGTTGTGAGCTGAGAGTTTATGGTTGTCTTGTTTCCCCTTACTTCCTGAGATCTTTTGATGTGTTGATTTGTATATGTACTTTGAGCTTACTCGAGGACGAGCAAGATCTAAGAATGGGGGAATCAAGGCCGAAGACACAAAAGTTGGTAAATACATCAACAGTTGCGGAGAAGTAAAGACCCGAATGCCGTGGGCGTGGTGCACAAACCGCGGTCGTTGTAGAAGCTGCTTTAGGATCGTTAACCAGGTGTGGACCGCGGGCGCGGAAGTGCTCGCGCGGTCGCGGTGCTACCGAATTCAGCGAGCCGCGTAGATCTATCTTTGGGCCGTTTCTTTTAATGCTTTGTTTTATTTTAGGATATCACTTTCGCCCCAAGACATATTTAAGGGATTGAAACTCTTTAGGATTGGAATCTTTGACCTTTGTTTTGAAGACTTGAGTTTTGTGAGAATTATGGAGAACTAAACCACTCTAGGGTTTGTTCATCAATGAAGCTTTAATTGATGTGTTTGTGAGATTCTAAATCCTTTTCCAATTCCTTTGGTTATTATTGATTCTCTTGTTCTTAATTACATGATTATTGATTGTTTCTTTAGGAGTAATTAACCTATTGAATTGATTGATCTTCTATTGTTGGAACGAGTTTGGACCATGGACAAACCTATTATGTGAAAACAACTTAGAACCTAGATCTGTTGCCTATGCAACTAGGATTTAAGAAGAGAATTGATAGTTTGCTTGTGAAATTGACTCGTAGCTTGATTTCTCTTCCATGCATCCTATTTATCCTTGTTCTTAATGCTAATATTAATTTGAGCGTCCTTTGTCATTATTAAGTATTTCCTGGACCGTGGACAGGAAATTAGTCAAGATTACGATTGGAATTAACCATTGGATTAAAAGGAATTGTGTGTGAATCAATGATCAAATGACTGTTTTAAAGTGGATTTGTTGAATGAATCTGTCTTTAGTAAACTGATTGATCTTCTGAAACTGTCGACTTGTTCTCTTGCTTTGGTGATTGAAACTCTTCCATAAAATCACCCTTTGTTCTTGGTTGATACAAATGTTAAATTAGATATCTCAAGTTCTCTTGGGTTTGATCTCATACTTGTTCACTATACTTAGTTTGTGTGTTTGGGTTATCTTTCATTTTGGGTACAACGATTTTGCCCGAGACATATTGTACCCACAAGCGACGACCATGATCAACGCCGAGGCGCGGCCCGGTGCCACCTCGAGGCACCCCACAAGCGACGCCCCGCATGACGCCGGTGCCCCTTCGAGGCACTCTCATGGGCACCCGCCATTTGGTCGTTCGCGACCCGCTACAAGGTCGGCCACGTCTAATAAAGCAAGCCACCTTCCCGGGCCTTTGACAATGCGACGAGCTAAACTCTTACAAGATCAGCTTCAGCCCCAGCTAGCATTGCCCCACGCCTCACATGACAAGCCCAGTGGCGTGTTTGTTTGCCTCCACATGCTCGGCCCAAGTGGGAGCCTTGATAGGCTTGAAGCCCGCTTTGAAGCTAACAAGACAAGGCCCATTTGGGAGATTGCTTGGCCGCCACACAACATTAATCAAGGTTGGTCATCAAAACGTTGCTTGGGCGCCACTCTTCTCCACCTCCTCATGAAACTTGGCGCCCACTCCAAGAAGCTTGCCTTGGACGCCACTCTTCTCCACCTCCTCACAAGACTTGGGGCCCACTCCAAGATGTGTGCCTTGGCCGCCAATCCTCGCCACCTCCTCTTGAAGATTGTAACGCCACTTTTTCCACCTATTTTCAATACAAAAACCAAGTTTGAGTTTCTTACACATTCCTTACCCGAATTCGACCGATTCCTGGAAGTGAGATCACATCATCTAGTATTAGAGCCTGTTGACTTGAGTTTCTCAAGTTGTCGGGGTACGAATTACGACCCTACAAATCAGGTTTCTTATTGCTCGAACCCCTTTCTTACCCTTTTCCAGAACCAACTTCAATTTCTTCTTAGGCCTCGACTTTATTCGAGTGGTTTTCCCAAAGAAAAAAAAAATCAGCCTTGTTTCATTCATACTTCTAGTCGAGTTTTCATTACTCCCGACCAAAAAAAAAAAAAACCGGCCAGCCTCGATCCCTTATCTTTTGGCCAATATCCCATCCCCTAAAGCGCTACTTGGTACGGAAGAGAGCACAAGTGCTCGACTCCTTCTCGAAAAAAAAAACGAGAGGTAGTACCTCTCTTGTCTTCAAAAAAAAAAAGAGAGGTGAGATAGTATCTCACCAATCAAAAAAAAACACGAAACGAGAAGTAGTACTTCCCTTGGACAACGCGAAAGAAAAGAAACGAGATACAGTATATCTCCCTTGCGTAAAAAAAAAAAGAAAAAAAAAGAAGAAAGAATAGAACGAGAAGGGAAGGTCGACCCTTGGTCTGTTAAAGGACCTAGCCAAGTTGCGCTCCTCTAGCCTACCCTCTTGTTTTCCCCGAGCCCCGAGCAGCTGGACGCCCGACTTGTGGGGCCAGTAAATACTCGCCCACAAGCTCGAGTCGCTTGCCCTTTGATTCCTACTCGGTATCGTTCTCTTGGATGCGTGGAGGATAACTTCTTGACAAGAGACTTCGTTGGCGGAAGAAACGTTTCTAATTGAGCGTGTGAGGTTGAGCGCCACATATAAAAATCGAGTCAAAACACGAGTCAATCCTCCTATTTTTACTTGCTTTTCGAGAGTGAGTGGGAGACATCGGGTGAGGTTTGGAAAACTTGGAGTTAACCACCCGGTTTCTCCAAGTTACGGGAGGGAGTTTGGAGTTTTGAGGGAGTGTACAAAAATGAAAACACATCGAGTCAAACACATGTGTGTCATTGGATTACGCTAACCCTTACTAGTTCCATGTTTGTCATCTTTTGTGTTGTGTAGGATATAATGGAACACTATCTTAAAGAAGAGCCTACTCTTTAGCCCTTCCATGGAACTCAAGACTTTGTCAAGTACCTGGTCTGGGAGTATAAAATTGAGCGCTTCTTTAACTACTACGTATGTACGGACGAGCAAGAAGTGGCTGTTGCCATCCGTTGCTTTAAAGAAAATGCCTATGATTGGTGGAAAGAATATAAAGTAGATTGTTCCTACTATGGGTATCCACCGATCCGCACTTGGGAGGAGCTAAAAATTGTCCTTAGAAGTTCCTTCGTCCCTCACGATTATAGATTGCGCCTTGAAGTCAGATGGGATAGGTGTAGGCAACGTGATCGCTCTCCCCTTGTATACTACGAAGAGTTGTCAGAGCTTATGTTCTTTTCAAGCCATCTCTACAAAGACAGGTGTATTCTAACTAAATTCGTTGATGGTTTGAACACTGACCTTCGTTTATATGTTAAGAAGCATAGGCTTGGGAGTAGGATGCCCTTGTCATATGTCCTACAAGAAGTGAACAAGGAGTACGAGGATCAACAACGGAAATATTCCACCAAGTTTGCTCCTTCAAGCTTTGAACCTATCTTGCCAAAGCCACATTCGAGGGTCCAAGAGCCAAGACGTGAGTCTAAGAGGGTTGAACCAACGACTCAAGATTCATGTATCGATTTTTCAAGGCCGATTGAGGTGAAGTCCGCCATTGTACCCACACCTAAGGAACAGTGGAGTTCTTATGCTGAACCTTAGCCAGTTGCGAAGTCACTCTTGGGTGTTGCCGGTTTCAAAGAAGTTACCGAGTCGATTCAAGGACGAGGCCGCCTACCCGCAACTCGCCCAGACTTAGAAATGAACTTTGAAACGTTGTATGGAGAGAAGGTTGACTTGAGCAAGTGCCCGGCCAAGGTCGAGCTGGTCGAGAACATGGGTCCTAAGGCCCGAGGTGAGGTCGAGAGCCCTCTCAGCCAAGGCGCACCCTTAGCACCACTCCCTCAAGGGGCCACCAAGTGTGGCATGGCAAAGCGAGTAGAAACCATTGAAATCTCCAATGATGAAGAAAGTGACTAGAGCCCTGAGGAAGAATTAAGTGAAGATGTGCTCATAGTGGGGAATTCAAGTGAGCGGTCCACCGAGCAAGAAAAGGGGAATGTCCTAGACGAGGTGGACAATTTCATAAAGTTGGAGGACCTCATGAGCCAAGACGAAGAGGATGTTGTTGAGGAGGTAACCCCAATGGGCGGCCTATCATCCTCCGAGGAGTTCTATGTGGAGCCATATCGAGTCCAAGAGCTTCATGGTGTAACGACCCTGTCTTTACACCGGGATGTTACTCAGTAGTAGACCACCCCTGGTCTACGCGAGCTAATCTGACAACGAGTTCACCCAGATCTTGCAACTCGGGCACGACGAGAAAACACAATTAAAACATCCAACCTGTATTTACAAAACCATAGTATCGAAAACATGCATGAACCTTCAACTACTTAATTTACAATAACCCATCCTACACCTCATTACCCACCACGAAATTCTAACGAAAAGTATTATACATAACAAAAGCTACTTTACAGTGCTCCCCAAAATATCACTAACTAGCTCCCACAACCCAACTTAATGACAACGTCTTCAACAGTCCGCTCCACCATGTTGCTGAGGCTCCACCATGGGTCCCTTGTCCTTACCTAGGCCTGGTTAGAGAAAAAAAATATGCCCCCGAAGGGTCAGAACCTATCCTAGCAAATTAGAGTCAGCATGGCAACTATAAGACGTTTCAAAACATTTTTCTAAGGTCAGCAACCAAGTGTCCACAAACACACGCATAACTCTAGTCCATTCCTAAATTCAGTTAGTCACACAATCATTTCCAAAGTCCATATCTAGGCAACGAAACATTACTCACACATTCCCAAATTTACACATTCACACACGCACATTCACGCGCACACACACCGCAGCACACCCCGTGCAGATAATGCAACTCTGCTTCCACCGTCGCACTACCATCCAACGCTTTTCCCACCTAGCGTTTTGAGTGTCGGAGGCAGGCCCTCCCACTCCTTATCCTTTATTGTCTTCTAACCCCTGGTCAAGCCTCCTCGGGAGCACTTGCCAAAAACACAGATAGCTTTTTGGTTTTGAAGGTGGCTCGTCTGCCCCACGATCCCAGATCTAGACATCACTTCTTCACCGATTGTCTACACATATGGGTGTGTCGGTACGAAAGCCCATAGAGAAATTCATTTGAAACTTTATTCAATGCAAACACTTTAAAACCGATTTTCACACATTATCACACACGCATAAGAATATTCGATAAAAGATTCCAAAACAATTACACATACTACATATATCCAAACCTTTTCAAGGATCGATCGGGACTAGTTCCCAAAACCAATCTCATAACTACCACGCAAATCCTAACAGACTAGAATAGAACTGAGCAAGTCGAAAATCGACTTACCTTTAGGAACGAAGGATCTCTTGATAATTCTGGAGTTCTAAAACGTGAGAATGCGGTTTCCCTATAGAAGATTTGTAGAATGGATTAATAGCACACACACGACACCATTAAAACAAAACAACTAGTATTTCACCCCACTTGACTAGCTATAGATCGAACGGCGGGACCTTCTCTAACCAAATTATAAAGGCTAACTCTAAATCCTCATCACTAAGCTATATACTGTAAATATGATTCTTGCTTTATAATCGTATATGGGCACCCCAAATCCCCGATTGAGGTTGACTTCCAATAACCCACCAACAAAATCTATTTTGAGTACGATCTTCAACCTATAATTAATTAATTAGTAGATATAATAACTATGCTAGCTTTCAACTAAAGGAGAACACCGACTAGAACTTTCGATGACACTAGCTAGATTTCCAATCTATAAGACAACCCCGACTTCACCGGCAATCCCTTAAACGACAATCCGTTTCTAAGAAGGAAGGAAAGAAATATCGACTCACTAGATGTACTCCTCCGCTGATGCAACCGAACGATCGACCACGGCTCGGCGACACTGGTCTGTTAGATGCGGCCACAAAGGGAGATGCTAACGTAGACTCCAACTAAAACTTGGGTGATTGACGACGAATAAGGTGTTGGTGGTCGGACGAGGAAGGCTTTGATGATGGCGTGAAGAAGAGGCGGTGGCTTACGAGAGAACATAAACACTAGTTAGATGCCAGCAACTTGGCCTTATCATCTAATTATAAAGTCTAGGCATTCCTTAATCAAGAAGAAACGTATTAAATATAAGAACAAAACCGACTTCTCCTAGCTATCTATACATATATATCTGCCTCGTGTACAATTAAAAGACACGCATACCTATATATAATTGTGTATGGAAATTTTCTTTCCTCCGTTCCAAATGATCGGTACTGATAGGGAGGTTAAAAGAAAAATACTACTTTATTAAGTAAAGTAATAATACATACATATATAACATTTTACCGTATAAATAATCTTCGTAGAATATAATAATTTAGTTCCACTAAATTACCCGACTTTAAATAAACGATAAATCTTAACACCATATTTCATTTTTAGGCGTATAAAATTTTAAAATTTTAACCCTAATTTTAGCCCAAGGTCTCACACATGGAGAAGAAGGTGTTGGAGGGCTTGACGAAGTCCCTAATAACATAGACCCAAAACCAAAGGCCCCCGTGGATGGTATGAGTGAAATGGCCCATATACATCCGACAAAGACCAAGGATGACTATGCCTCGAAGCTTAGAATCATTGAGTTCATACCAAAGACCAAGCAGCTTCCACCACCCGGTCTTCCTAAATTCTTGAATTCCATCCACACTCCTTTACTGGATGCTCACCCAAGACTTGCCTCGGTTTTTCCTTTGGAAACCGTGGCAATAAAAGACAAAATACGAGCACCCTTTCAGGAGCAGTGGTGTACTGCTTCCCTTAGAAATGTTGGAAGAAGAGAGCTCATCGCACCAACTCCCATGGATGCAAGGAGTTCATCTTTTAGGGGAGTTTTCTCAACTCCTTCGTACTTTAATTATGAATATGACTTGGGTGTGACACATGCAAATAGTCTAAATTATTCAACTTTATTTCATGCTTGCATCGCATTTAAGAGTAGATATTCATGCATCCATCATAGCTCTCTTTCTCAATATATATCCTCCCATATGCATATGGCTCATCTTATAACATTGTTTTATCAATCTAAAAACTTGATTGATCTGAATCAATATAGGCCCAAAAAGAAAAGTGGCCGGGCTTATGCATGTAGGATGTCATATAATCTTGAACTTGGAAATTATGATGTGCTTATATCCTTTATATTGCATATATTATTCCTTTGGTCTTCGTGTACGTATCTTATAGGCCAAAGGGATTCGAGGTCGAATCCTTCTAAACTGGGGGAGGATGATGTGATTCTGCATGGCTCACATCATAGAATTGACCTAGACGTGCCCAACGCCGCCTTGTTAGCCGAGGCGTGGCCCGGTGCCCCTTCGAGGCACCCCACGAACGATGCCGAGGCGCGGCCCGGTGCCCCTTTGAGGCACCCCACGAACAATGCCGAGGCGCGGCCAGGTGCCCCTTCGAGGCACCCCATGATCAACGCCGAGGCGCGGCCCGGTGCCACCTCGAGGCACCCTACAAGCGACGCCCCGCATGATGCCGGTGCCCCTTCGAGGCACTCTCATGGGTGCCCGCCATTTGGTCGTTCGCGACCCGCTACAAGGTCGGCCCCGTCTAATAAAGCAAGCCACCTTCCCGGGCCTTTGACAAGGCGACGAGCTAAACTCTTACAAGATCAGCTTCAGCCCCAGCTAGCATTGCCCCACGCCTCACATGACAAGCCCAGTGGCGTGTTTGTTTGCCTCCAAATGCTCGGCCCAAGTGGGAGCCTTGATAGGCTTAAAGCCCGCTTTGAAGCTAACAAGACAAGGCCCATTTGGGAGATTGCTTGGCCGCCACACAACATTAATCAAGGTTGGTCATCAAAACGTTGCTTGGGCGCCACTCTTCTCCACCTCCTCATGAAACTTGGCGCCCACTCCAAGAAGCTTGCCTTGGACGCCACTCTTCTCCACCTCCTCACAAGACTTGGCGCCCACTCCAACTTGTGTGCCTTGGCCGCCAATCCTCGCCACCTCCTCTTGAAGCTTGGCGTCCACACCAATTTGGCCGCCTCTCCCCTCTCTACTCGTCCCTATATAAACACAAGGAGGGCTTCATATTTTCTTAGATTGAAATTGAGTAAAGAGAGCTTTTAGCCCTTACTCTTTCTGTCTCTTCTCCTCAAGGGAGAAAGGGCCGAGGGAACCTATACCTCGTTGGCTTCTAGCTCTTGATTTCCTCACTTGATTTCTTGTTTCCATTCCATTCTTTTTGTTCCACAAAAACGCCTACACTCAAAGATTGTAACGCCACTTTTTCCACATATTTTCAATACAAAAACCAAGTTTGAGTTTCTTACACATTCCTTACACGAACGCCTCCACAAACGCTTGCCTTGGCGCCCACTCCAAGAAGCTTGCCTTGGACGCCACTCTTCTCCACCTCCTCACAAGACTTGGCGCCCACTCCAAGTTGTGTGCCTTGGCCGCCAATCCTCGCCACCTCCTCTTGAAGCTTGGCGTCCACACCAAGTTGGCCGCCTCTCCCCTCTCTACTCGTCCCTATATAAACACAAGGAGGGCTTCATATTTTCTTAGATTGAAATTGAGTAAAGAGAGCTTTTAGCCCTTACTCTTTCGGTCTCTTCTCCTCAAGGGAGAAAGGGCCGAGGGAACCTATACCTCGTTGGCTTCTAGCTCTTGATTTCCTCACTTGATTTCTTGTTTCCATCCAATTCTTTTTGTTCCACAAAAACGCCTACACTCAAAGATTGTAACGCCACTTTTTCCACATATTTTCAATACAAAAACCAAGTTTGAGTTTCTTACACATTCCTTACACGAACGCCTCCACAAACGCTCAGTCGAACCCGAATTCGACCAATCCTGGAAGTGAGATCACATCAGCTTCATTGAGTGTTTGCATTGCAGCTTGGTTTGTTTGAATTGTGTCAATTCTCATCGAAGGTTGGTGCCTTTCAACGATCACGAGCCCCCTTCTTGTGCTTCAAGGATCCGTCCTTTACTGTGTAAGATTGTACAAGGTTGGTTCTCCGTCCATTCTATTAGGATCTTGGTTGAAATATACACCAAGGGTTTAATAGTTGTCTCGGAGGGTTATCCTTCTTCTATCCTTCTATCTTTCTCTTGAATCTGTTTGTGTTTCCTTGTGTTCTTCTTGTTTGAGTCTTGTACTCCTTGTCCAAGCCTTATTCCAGCCAGTTCTAACCATCTCCTTTGTTGTTCTTGCTTGTATCGAGTTCATGTGGAAAGATCGGGCCATCAACGGCTAACCCCGCATCAAAGTGGTATCAGAGCTGCGTTGTCGACATTCAACTCGGCTTCCACCATAAAACCAAAAACACAAAAAGAAATCCCAGATCAAGTTTTATTAATCGAATCTCCTTAATTAAACTTGATAGTACTAACCGGTTTGTTTACTTGTGCAAGTGGTTTGTTTGCCCAGCCAAAAACCTCCTTCGCCTAAGTAAACAGCCACCATCCGACCACCATCATCCACCATCTCCTAGCACAGAACCAGCCATTAAAGGATGATGAAAGCTTGAACTAAAGAGCTGAATTCAAATCCTTCACATTTCAGCCCATCCCACAACTTCTACCAACTTTCACCAACTCCCCATACCATTCCATTACTATTATACCAACTCGAAGCCATTCTCTTTCAGCCCACACTATTCTACCAACTCCCATCAAATTCAAACCCATCCCCCATCAATCTAGTCAAAGAGATGACTTCTTTTATTTTGTACACCTTATCTTATATTTATTATATTTCATAAGTAACTGATTGTGATTTTCGAATTTTATTAAAAATTAAAGAAAAAAAGGAGAAAAAAAATAGAAAGAAAAAAGAAAAAAAAAAGAAGAGGAAGTCAAAATTCAGAATTGCACTTGTTGCCTTTTAGATAGTGCAAATGTTGTCTTCTTGATTACGTGCCTAAATTGTGTATTATTTTGATTAAGTGCCAAGTGAGTCTTTTTTCCTTGTCTAGTTCTTGATTGATATTGGAGATACCCTCACAAAAAGCCAATCCATCTCACCTTACAAACCACTCCAAGTATTCATCTTGGTTTAGGAATTCAAGGCGAGAAAGGCTTAATCAAGGTTTGATCTCTTCCTCTATTCATCTTCGTAAACACTTTGAGTCTTCTTTTCTTGGACGTTTCTTCCCCAGCCTTCATCTTCTCGTGAATTCTTGTTTACTAACATTTGCATTTAGTTGTTGATCATTTCAAGCAGATTGAAACAACGAGCTTAATCACACACCGAGAGTGAGAGCGAGAGAAACACTTGCGAGGCTGTTTTGGATTAAACTAACTTGACAAGTTGCTTGTAAAGTGTTTTTGCTGATTGTGCAGTATGTCTAACGAAAGTAGTGATAACGCACCCAAGAGCCCGGAGCCAATCCACCCCGAGGTGTTCAAGTTATTGACCTCACCCAATAGCAACATCACACGCCTCAATTCTAGGATGTCGGCATTGGAGACGAAAGCCTTGGTGTTGCCTCCACCCGTGCCGAGCGTAGCCTTGGGCACCGATTCAGCGGCACACTAACAAGTCACTGGCGATGGCCAAGACCAAAACGCCACCAACCAGCCCCATGGTGATCCATTCAGAGCGTGCACATCACAACAACAAGGTTTTGAAAACCAAACCAGGGAAGTGCCTCATAACTCTAATCCATTGCGTAATTCCTCGGGCAATCTTCCTAGAAGAGTGCCTATTGGTTCCCAGCTCACTCCCCTTCGGGATGAGCATAATCGTGCTAATAGTTTTCAAGGATTTTAGGAACAAAGGGGATCGCCAAGTGATATGGATCTTTATGACGATGAGTATGATGGCGAGGAGGATGATAATTGGGAGCGTTTCTCAAGAAGGGGAGGTAGGGAGCGCCGAGAAGGTCGAGATAGGCGTCCCATGAGACCTCGTGAGCAGGAGCAAGACGGAGTTGGCAAGGTAAAGGTGAGGATCCCTGCCTTCGAAGGCAAGTGTGATCCGGATGTCTATATGGAGTGGGAGACCAAGATCGAGCAAGTGTGGAACTGCCACAAATTTGCCGAGACCAAGAAGGTGCAACTAGCAGTCCTTGAATTCTCCGGTTTTGCACTAATATGGTGGGATAACGTGGTGAAAGAAAGGAGGCGCAATTTGGATGCACCCATAGCGAGCTGGGATCAAATGAAGGCGTTGATGAGAGGGCGTTTTATACCACAATGGCCAGGTTTCTTCGTATTCTAAATCCCTCATTATCTCATGAAGTTGATCTTTTTCCTTAGTCTACAATGACTGACCTCTTACATTTAGCTATGAAGGTAGAAAGGAAAAACAAGCTTAGGTACCAAGGAGGGAGGAGCACGAGCAACCAGCCCCATTCATGGAAGGGAAGCCGTGGCCAACAAGGAGGTTCCTATGGGAAGGAGGCCACACATCATAAGGAGAGGAGCTATACAACCGGCGTCCAAAGTGACCAAGCTGGACGAGCCAAACAGCCCACAAGCTCCACGCCTTCACCATACAACAAGGGCAATTCGAGTGGAGTTTCAGCAGCTCCAAAGGGGAGTAATCCTACCTCTAACTCTTCATCTAGAACTAGGGATATTGTGTGCTTCAAATGCCAGGGTAGAGGACATTATGCAAGAGATTGCCCTAACAAGAAAACGCTTTTAATCAATCATTTAGGTGAATATGAATCTGAAAGTGAGCATGAGCATGAAAATGAGGCTAATGATGATTTGCATGAAAATGATAATGTTGAAGATGAAATTGAGTATGAATTTGGTGAATCTCTTATTGCTAGAAGGACATTGCGTATTAAACCACAAGCATGTGATGATAATCAAAGAGAAAACTTGTTTCATACTAGGTGCTTGATTAAAGGGAAGGTTTGTAACATGATCATAGATAGTGGTAGTTGTTGTAACATTGCTAGTTTAGAAATAGTTAACAAGCTGCAATTATCTATGACCCAACACCCTAGACCCTATAAGTTGCATTGGATGAATGATTGTGGTGAATTGAAAGTGCATAAGCAAGTAAAGGTTCCTATTAAGCTAGGGCGTTATGAGGATAATGTTCTTTGCGATGTAGTACCTATGCAGGCTTGTCACATACTATTGGGACGTCCATGGCAATATGACAGGAAGGTTGTGCATGATGGGTTCACCAACCGAAACACCTTCACCCACAATGGCCTGGCCAACGTCCTTAAGCCCATGACGCCTACGCAGGTCTCGGAGGAGTGGGATCGCAAGCGTCAAGGTAAGAAGGTATGTTCTGACCTTGAGGGGGAGAATGGGAAGGAAGGGAAAGCTCGGGGTAAGACGAGCCAACCTCTCCGCCGGAATACACCTCCCTTCGCTCTTTTGGCTTCCAAGAGGGAGCTAGAAGACGAGTTTTTGGATTGGGAAACAACGCTTATGCTCTTATGTAAGGAGCTGAGCTTGTTAAGTGAAGAGCTTTGTGCTTCACTGCCCCCACGCATTTTGGGGCTCATCGAGGAGTACAAGGACGTATTCCCCGACGAGTTACCGGCTTGCCAAACAGGCCAAACAGGCCAAATTAGAGGAATCGAGCATCAAATTGATCTCATTCCCGGGGCGTCTTTGCCAAACAGGCCAGCTTACCATATGAACCCCCAAGAGACCCAAGAGGTCCGATCCCAAGTCCAAGAGCTCTTGGATAAGGGATACATTAGGGAGAGTATGAGCCGTTGTGCTGTACCAGTGTTATTAGTACCCAAGAAAGACAACACATGGAGAATGTGTGTTGATTGCAGGGCCATTAATAACATTAGGGTAAAGTATAGGCACCCCATTCCTCGTCTTGATGACATGTTAGACGAGCTGCATGGATCCACAATATTTTCAAAAATTGATTTAAAAAGTGGATACCATCAGATTCGTATGAGGGAGGGGGACGAGTGGAAAACAACCTTCAAGACCAAGTTTGGTCTCTATGAATGGCTCGTTATGCCATTCGGGCTCACGAACGCCCCTAGTACATTCATGCGTCTCATGAACCATGTATTGAGACATTATATAGGGAAATCTGTAGTGGTCAAATTTGATGACATATTAGTGTATAGTAAGTCCCTAGAGGAGCATGAGTGTCATTTGAGAGATGTGCTTAACACCTTGCGTCTTGAACACTTGTTTGTGAAATTGAAAAAGTGTGAACTATGTACTACTATTGTTATCTTTCTTTGTTTTGTGGTTAGCTCGCAGGGATTGCATGTGGACGAGGCCAAGATTATGGCCATAAACGAGTGGCCCACGCCAACCACTATTTGCCAGGTGTGGAGCTTCCATGGGCTGGCGAGCTTCTATAGGAGGTTTGTCATGGATTTTAGCACCATTGCAACCCCATTGACGGAAATTATCAAGAAGAGATGTGAGTTCAAGTGGGGGCGTGCCCAGGAGAGAGCCTTCGAGACTCTCAAGCTGAAGTTGACATAAGCCCCTTTGTTGGTGTTGCCGGATTTAACACGCCCTTTTGAGGTGGAATGCGATGCAAGTAGAGTCGGCATTGGGGGCGTGCTCATGCAAGAAGGTAAACCTATCGCCTTCTTTTCTGAGAAATTAAAAGGCGCATGTTTAAACTACTCGACCTATGATAAAGAGTTGTATGCTTTGTATCGAGTGCTTAAAACATGGCAGCATTATCTTTGGCCTTGGGAGTTTGTGCTTAAAACTGACCATGAATTCTTGAAACACTTTAAAAGTCAAGATAAAGTGGATATGAGGCATGGTAGATGGATGGAATTCATTAAAACATTCCCCTATGTGATTAAGTTTAAAAGAGGAAAAGATAATGTTGTAGCTGATGCCTTGTCACTATAACAATACAAGCATAATGCAGCGGTCGAAAAACCGCTGCATTAAGTCTGTATAACCGCCTAATTAGCCCTAAAACAGCGGTTTTTGACCGCATAATCCGCTTGCGCAGCATTAGGCCTAATTCAGCGGTTTTGTGATCTAATCCAGCGGTTTTTTCTCAAAGTTTTCAAACCGCTAAATAAGCTATTAAACCGCTGCCTTTGTCACTCTAATTCAGCGGTTTTGGTAACAATCTAATGCTGCGGTTATGTACATAGTTCTGCGGTTTTTGCATATAATGTTGCGACATTGTATTATTAATTAAGCGGTTTGTTGACTCTAATACAGCGGTTTTTCATAATCAAATATCTTGTGCCATCACTAATGTGGTTTTGAAATATAATTCAGCGACTTTTTAACCTGATTAGCGATTATTCAGATAATTGTAAATTGAAAGCAAATATAATACAATAACAGAAATTTAAATTGATTAATAGATTTGATTTGTTTACAAAATCATTGTCTATTTAAAGGACAAAGCAACTCTAACAAGACCAATAGTTCCCAAAAAACATCGTGCATGGCAGCAACACATAGACTGTTGTACACCAACAAAAAAAATAGCAAAAATAGCTCCCAAAAAACAGCCACCAAATAAACTTGAACCAGCACTGCTACAGCAGCAAACCAACAGCCATCAAATCAACTTGAACCAACACTGTACAGCAGCAAACCACAGCCATCAAATCAACTTGAACCAACTCTATACAACAGCAAACAAACAGCCATCAAAAGGGAGCAAATGGCATCAAATCAACTTTCTCTAATAGTGTCCCTATAATCAACACAAATCAATAAAAAAGCATTCCAAAAATAACAAAAACTAAAAGCTTCAAGGTTTTACTCACCCATCTACATTGTCATGAGAGCTAGATGCATCATCTCCTTCGTTAAATGAGAAGTCAGGCATATTAAGATTAATTCCCGGATTGGCTTCTTGAATCTTGGATAGAAGATTAAAAATTTGTTGCTCCATCTCCTTAGCCATATTTTGTTGAACTTGCTTTGTAATAGTTTTTTGCATTTTCTCAGCAATGCCCTCCAAGAAGACTGGGGGAACTATAAATGGGGTGTTGGCATCCTTCTTCTTCAATTTAGACTTTGTAACTCTTGCACCACGCAAACGCAATCTACCATTATGCTCCTTCTTAGTCATGACCGTATAATATGGATCGAAATTTGGATCTCTTTCGTTGCTTTCATCATTCACGCTTTTAAGTTCTTGCATTTTCTCCTTTTCAAGTCCATACATGAAAGAAAAAAATTAAAAATACAAGATATAGTGCATTCCAATTTAGATTACAGCAAATATAAGTACAGTAAACCTAATAGAGGATTTGAACTCACAATATTTTTTAGAGTGTCCTCATTTGATGTCAAGTAGGTACGTCCAGGGGTTCTCTTTCTTGATCATGTAAAGACATCTGCTTGTGATGGAGACTTCTTGTTTGGGTCTTTTTCTTGCTAAAAAAACATTAGTCAGGTGTATGTGTTAATATCATGAAGAAACATTAGAATTGGCACTGTCATATAGTTCGATCATAACTAGACCGAGCATGATTATGTTTTCATATGGATCAGATGATTTATTGAATAATGAAATTCGATCATAACTCATAAGTGTACATTCTGTACAACTGAAATGATTATTAATTTCTCATTTCACAGTCCTACAAATGATTCTTAATTTCCTATGAAATAATAATTATATTCATTTCTACTAAGACAAGAACAATTATATTCAATTATCACTTTACTGAAATTTGTTCATACGTAGAATAAGAAGTACTAGATTATTTCTACAACTTGTAGTAATATAGTGTAGGATCACAATTGAGATAACCATACAAAAAAGAAAACGTAAAATAACAGACTAGCATGAAAATTTAACATCTGACTTTTTTATTTCCTTTTCGGTTGTGATATATAATAAATACAAAGAAAAATGGACATCAACATAATATTATAGAATGCAGAGATTAGTATTTGTTTTGCATTTTTGGTTTGTGATCTGTAGCTAATGGCAACATGGATGTCAACATGATATATAATGAATTTAGAGAATTAAGATACATAAGAACATTCAGAAACTGAAATTACCAGCTCATGACGCAATACAGCAAGCGACTTTGGCCCCAAAGTGTGCATGTCCTCTTGTTTGTCTCGATTCAATTTGTTTGTATCACTTATTTCCTATGTATTTTATGGGTTAGAGAAAACCTTAATATTCTGATAGTTAAGAAAAAAAATTAAGTTTTTTAATGGGCAAACTATTATTTATTGAGTAAGATAAAGCACCTGAGATTTGGGGTCGTCCCAAAAACGCAAAAGCTCCTTGAAATCATCTATTGGTATGTTAAGGGGTCGCTTGGCCAACCTTTCTTCATAAGTTTCAAACTTGTAGTAGTGGTGTTTTTTTACTGCTGCTTTCTCATTTCTCCATATAGTACTGACATTAGTCAACACCCACTCTATTGCCCCCTCGTCGATTATGAATTTTTTCTAACCCATCCATAAACACAACATATATTAGTTTTTGCAAGTAAAATGCATAAGAACAAAACTGCAAAAAAAAAAGAAAATAAACATAAACATTACCTTTACTTCCTCCCAAACATTCTCCTTTGTAGCTTCAGGTACATACTTCCAACTTATGTAAGTCATAGGAAGAATAACTGCATCTTTAGCAAGAATTCCAAGAAAATGAGTTAAATCATTAAGCACTTGTTTTGTTGGCCCCACTGGTTGGTGTAAATTATTCAAGATAACGACATCACGTTCTTCCATTGTTCGAGTTCGGACTCTTGTTAGCATGGTTTTTCCTCGATGCTTTTTCTTTTCTAAATCAAGATTTTAATACAAAGTTAAAGGCTATTATAAATATAAAGAAATTTTATTTTAAAACACAATTTACAATAATTAAAATAAAACAAACCTGGATGTAATGGTAAACCCGTTGCATTTGGGACCTCATCATTATCACTTCCACCTTCTTCTAAGAGGTCACTTGGATTTTCACCAACCAAAGTTGACACATCATTCAAATGATTGAGATTCATATTAGTTAATTCTTGTTGTGCTCTCAAATCTCCTACATTAGCATTTGCTGGTTGTTGTGACCTCAATTCTCCATGAACTAAAGGTGGACCCTCATTTGAACGATGTAGATTTACATCATTGTTTTGATGACCTCTTGATGCCTGATTTTTTTCTCATATTGTTATATTTCGACATGGTACCTGGGGCATAGAACATCCTTTGGATTTTCTCTGGTTGTTGGCTTACATTTTTCTGTTGGTTTTTGCTTTGAGGTTGAACTGAATTTTCCTTCTCTTGAAGTTCTTGTGTTTGGGCCAAATTTGGTGATTGAACTTGCTCATTTTGTGGTTGGCTCAAATCTTCATCTATTTCTTGCCCTTTCCTTTTTTTTGGTTGCCTGATCTGATACTTTTGTGCAAAAAAGTCAGCCGTGGGTAAATTATGTATTAGAGGCTGCTGTTTTTCTCTTTTGCGAGTAGAACGTCCCTGTAAAACATGGGTTAGTTGCCATATTTTTCAGTTGGTGAAAATGCACAATAGTATTTTTGAGTTCATTTCAATATGAGACAAAGCAAATTACCTGCAAGTTATTAGCAACAATTGGATCTATACGGTTGTTCTCAAGGTGAACTTGCCTAGGCTGGAAAATGAAATATTACAATGTAGTTAAACTATCACAAAACCACAAAAATTAATCTTGCGCAACTAGATCACAAAAATTAATTCTTTGACAAATTCATTGCCAAAGGTGAACTTGCACTTTTCTCTCTCTTGTGTATACTCAAATGTATTCTTATTGATTTTGGATAAATTCAAGTCATACCTCAGATTGGCAATTCAACTCTTCCACACCAAGTCGTGAAATTCTTTGGTTTTTTTCTTGTGTAGTCTTTTTCACAAATCTGGAAAATCCTTTTGCTTCCAAAATGGCGTCATTTTTTGCTATCTGTTTCAGCCTCTGCTTTTCATAGTCACATAAACTTTCATGTTGAGATAATGTGGTCTTTCTAGCCATCTGCTAAGACAAACAAATAAAAATACCATCAATTTCAGCACATATAAGTCAACTACATAAATACCATCAATTTCAGAACGTATAAGTCAGCTACATAAATTACTCAGCTACATAAATGAAGTATTCAAAATTAAAAGTCCATTCTAACAAGGATTGAATGACTAACTCCAAGAGACTTACATGAAAATGGTTGCATTGAAAACATCCAGACCTTAGGTAGCTACTCATCTAAAATATTTCCAGCCATGTCAACTATGGTTGCATTTACATCATCCCTCGTAAGACCTATCTCAGCATCATCATTCCTTATGTCAAATCTCTTTTGATGAGTATCCCTCCAATGTAAGTCAGCAAATCTTTTAATCAATTCATCCTTTGCATCAGAATGATCTTTAGGTAGCTCTTCAACAACATAATACATATCATTTGATGAAGGGTCTTTGACATAGAAAATTTGATCTGCTTGCGATGCCAAGATGAAAGGTCCGTGTTGATAAATGAACTTTCTACAATTGACTCGAGCCAATCCATATGTGTCTTCCTCTGATTGATACCAAACACAACCAAACAAAACAACACTACAATTGTCTCCATAGATTATCTCAACAATTTCTTCAATTGATCCATAGTATGCAACATCTCCTACAATAGGATTTTGATCTTTAGTACTAGCAAAGCTTGGAGTTAAAGCCCTTAATGTCACTCCACTATTATCAGTCACACTATTTCTATCACGTTTCATGGTATGAAACTTATAGCCATTGATAGAATATCCAGAGTATCGCTTAGGAAAACACGAAGGGCCTTTAGATAACCTTTTGATATAATCTTCCACATTTAAACCTTCACTAATCTCAAGTTGAACTCTCTCTTTAAACCAGTTAACAAAATCCTTGCTATGGCTTTGGGCTGTATCCCACTTTCTTTTCCCTTTTCTACTAACCAAGGCCTCATGATCACTATATAAAAAAAATCTGAGTTACGATATTCATATATGGATTTTAACTAAAAAAAACTGAGTTAGAATTAGGAAATAATAATGGACCGTATGTATCTCTCAACCTCTTCTATGTGACAGTTGAATAACACATATTGATGCGCTTGAGCCCACTTGATAGGATCAATTTTATAGTATTCATGTTCTTTCTTTCTTCTCTTTCCTTTTCCATTAATAGGATGACCCATTTTCAAAAAGATCGTTAAGGAGTCATCAACCTCAATACGCTGATTCATCATATTAGATCCACGATTGATATACCTAGCACAAAAGTTCACACATTCGTCGGCTAAATAAGCTTCTGCCATTGACCCTTCCGGACGACTCTTATTCCGAACAAATGACTTCAACTTTCGGAGATATCTTTCAATTGGATACATCCATCTTGCAGAAACAGGTCCCCCGAGTTTAATTTCTTCAACCAAGTGAATAGGCAAATGGACCATAATGTCAAAAAAGGCAGGAGGAAAGAAAATTTCAAATTGACAAAGTGTCTCGGTAATTTCAGATTGTAGATAATCAAGATCTTGAGGATCAATAACTTTACTGCATATCGCTTTAAAAAAAGCACTCAACCTCATCAAAGGAATTGCAACATCCTTGTTCAAACTAGTTACTGCAGCAACTGGAAGCAAATATTGCATAAAGATGTGAGCGTCATGACTCTTATAACCAACAATTTTTCTCTCCTTCACATGTACACACCTTGCAATGTTGGAATCACACACTTGTGGCAACTTTGCATTCCTAACAAGACTACAAAACCTTGACTTCTCATCTGAATTCATCCAAAACCGTGACTTTGCCATTATATAATACTGACCATTATCAGACAAATCTAACTGAAGCTCTGGCATCATATCAAGTTCACCCAAGTCCAATCTTGCATTCACATGATCTTTACTTTTCCCAATAATGTTCAGCAATGTACCAATCACATGATCACAGATGTTCTTCTCTATATGCATAACATCTAGACAATGTCGACAAACTATATTCATCCAATATGGCAAATCAAAAAGAATTGATTTTTTTTTCCATGGACAAACTTCTTCTTCCTTTCTCTTTTTCTTCTTTTGTTTTGGTCTATTCTTTCCAAATTCATTTTCAAAATCGGACAGCAACTCTAATACTTCAACTCCTGATAAGCGGACTGGTGCTGTTTCAGTTTCAATCTTCCCAAAATGTCTAGTATCATGCCGATATTGATGATCCAAGTCAGAAAATCTGCGGTGTCCCATATAACATTGTTTTCTACTATGAGGTAAATAGCAAGAACAAGTTTCATAATGGAAAACCGGACAAGCAAGCTTCCCTTTTGTGCTCCACCCAGACAGCATTGCATAACCAGAAAAATCACTTATAGTGAACAACAAAGCAGCATGCAAATTAAACATTTGATTGTTTGAAGCATCAAATGTTTCTATGCCAACCTCCCATAACTTTTTCAAATCTTTCACTAAAGGTTGCAAGTATACATCAATGTCATTCCCTGGGGATGAAGGACCTGGAATAAGCAACGCTAACATTAAGAACTCTGGCTTCATTGACATCCATGGCGGCAAGTTGTAATTACTTAGTATAACTGGCCATGTACTATGAACGATGCTCATTGCATTACATGGGCTAAATCCATCAATGGCTAAGCCCAACCTCACATTACGAGGATCTTGAGCAAATGATGGGTACGTCAAATCAAAATTCTTCCAATCATCACCATCAGCTGGGTGTCTCTACATGCCATCCTTTGGACGTCCATCTGCATGCCATGTCATTTGACGAGCAGTTTGTGATCACATGAATAACCTTTGCAACCTCTTCTTAACAAGAAAATACCTAAGAACTTTTGCTGGAACTTGATGATGTTTCCCAGTCTCTTCATCTTTGTCATTCGACTTCCACCTAGAAGTCTTACAAATATGACAGTTTGTTGCTTCTGCATAATCCTCCCAATACAACATGCAGTTATTTGGACATGCATCAATTCTGATATAATCAAGACCCAAGACCTTGAGGATATTTTTTGCTTCATTAAATGATTTAGGCAACTTTGCATCAGGCTGAAGAGCCTTTAAAATTTTCAACAAATCAGAAAATGTGGCATTGCTCAACTTATGATCCCTCTTGAAAATGAATAACCGAATAGTGAAGGACAGTCGCGAAAAACAAGTGCAACCAGGATCTAACTCTTCCTTTCCCTCTTCCACGAACTTGTAAAAAACTTTTGTCTCTTCATTTGGACCATTTCTAAATGCGTCATTCAGCAAGTCATCGACATTATCATCAAAACTGACCACATCAGCTATGACAGTTTCATTGTTTGTTCCTTGTCCTTCTGCACTTCCTTTAGTAATTCACTAAGACCCTTTGCAATCATATGATCTCTGACAACATTCCTATGTAACCAATTCCGAAGATGACAAACTCTACATGGACATCTAATTTCTTCTCCTTGAGCTTCCTTTGCAAAGACATTTTCTATATATCTATCCACGCCCTTCACATATTCCATGGTCCAACGAGGATACATTGATGGGATCCAGCCCCGGGCTAAACCCGGTTCACAAGACCCCGAGTCGTCCCAGACCCTGGCGTCCCCCTTGGACCGAGACCCGGCCTAGCCGAGCCTTAATCGGTGTCTATCTAGCTATTTATATATTTAGTAGTTTCTATTACTATTTTGGGTTGGGCCCATTTGTGCCTATTTGGGCCGGCCCATATATGCTTTGTATTTCCTATTTAAGTTGAGTTGTTATTGTATTTCAGTCACGTTTGGCTTTGCAAGATTGAGACTACTCTCTTGCTTGGGCGTCACCTCGTTTATCCAATTCAATATTGTTTTTTAATTCAAGTCTTTCAATTCTCAATTTGATTGTTGTCTTTTACTTTCCTTTTTCCACCGTCGAGTTCGTACTCGGCATCGTTGGCTTGCCAATGCCTATCCCTTGGCTCGTTTATCGAGTCATCCCGAGAGCGGTTCGGAGAGATCTAGGGAGTCGTGACCCGACTCGCGTCGAGTCACATCAATTGGTATCAGAGCCTCCCCGTTCTGCTCATTCCGAGGCCGTAGCCGCCAGTTCCACCACCACCCAACCACCCATTTCCACCACCGTCCACAAAAAAAAAAAATCAAACACCACCCCCAGCTATTGCCACCGCAGATCTACGCTCCACCACCACAACAGCCGCTAGTTCCGCCACCAAAAGCCCGCAGTTCAACCACTTCTGCGACACCAGTCGCCGTCTTCCTATTCCATCACCTCCAGTTGCCGGATCTGTGCCCACACCGACGCCAATCCAGCCCCACTTCTGTGCGCTCATTACCGTCGACAGCATCGAGGGTTCGCACTCGCGCTCGCCTTCGCCTTCCGCCACCCTCGTGAATCGCCGGCGACCTCGAATAGGTACTTCGCTGGTTGTTCCTGAATCGCAGATCTGCGAAGGCGTCGCCCAGATCTGTGCGAGTCGCCACCGCTACCGCACCATCTTCCTAGTGGCTCGCACGCCTGCGTCACCCACCGCCTGGAACCCTAGATCTGGGCGAGGGTTCAGCCGCCGCCGCCAGAGTCGGGTTTTCGTTCGACGAAACCCTAGATCTGCGAGGGTTACGCCGCCACCACCTTCGTTCCGTCACTCGACGGACTTCGCCACCCAGTCTCCGTCTGATCCGCCTTCGCGGTTCGAGCCACCTCTTCCCTGCTCCGGCCACCGCTCCGCTTGGCTCCGACGACGCGTCCTACCGCAACCATATCGGGACTTTCGATCTGCAATTGTGAGCTCTTTGTTATTCCTTTCATTTTTTTATTATTTTCTTGTAATACAAAAAAAAAAGGAGAGCAGTTAAAAAAAAAAAACTCGTTCAAAAAAAAAAAAGGATAGCTGTGAGTACAAAAAAAAAAGCGAGAGCTAAAAAAAAAGAGAGCTTGTATAAAAAAAAATCAGAGTTACAAAAAAAAAAAAAGTCAGCAATTCTTTGTTGAGAAAAAAAAATGAGAGCTCGTTAAAAAAAAAGAAGTCATGTTGTATTCAGGTTCGTATTTTTCACCGGTCGACGACGACTATGGTGATGACGATGTGTGTTTGAGCACGTGTTGGATTCCACCACCCCGGCTTCCCGAGAACTGTGCCGACTATAATCATCGTCATCGCCGTGATCGAGTTCGAGATAGGGATCCAGACCGATGCTATGATCGACATTCACCTCCCCCACCACGGTATGTCCGGGTCCCACGAGGACATCCCGATTGGATTCCTCCATCGCGTCTCCATCATTCACCACCGCGGAGTTCACCGCCTCGTCGATACCATCGTCACGAGCAGTATCGGCAGCCACGTCGACGAGACTATGAGCACCACGAACCCTTACCACAGAGACGCTCACGTCGCCGCCATCCCATTGAGGACGACTTTGAGGCATCGTCGAGGCCTACACCTGCTCCTTTGGTGTCCCATGGCGCACCGCCCCTGGCGCCACAGCCGCCTACCTTCATGCCCATGGCGACACCACCATTCATACCGCCGTCAACACCGTTTGCGGCGCCATTGCCCAGTTTTCATCCTCATCTGGCTTCTGATTTTGGCGCACATCCAGCAGGTAATCCAACATTCACTCAGTATTATTATCATCAGTTTGTTGGAGCCTATGTGCCCGTATCGGCGCCTTCATATGCGCCAGTGCAACCGCTTACGGGTGTGCCGCTTCCCGTGGTTCCATTGCCACCTTTTAGCGCGCCCCTACCGGTTGAGCACGGAGGACATTTGGCCACACCTCAGCCCGATTCCTCCGTAGATACGGCCACAGTTGCAGACGTCGACGATATTCCTTTGGTTGAGCCGGAGCCGGTGTCTATAGCGCCACCGGTTCTCATCTTCGACGAGCCAGAGCCCACATCGACAGAGCCACCGGTCTCCATCATTGACGAGGTTCCTCTGGTCGTTGTTGAGCCGCCTTTGCCCACACTCGAGCCCAAGACCTCATTGATCATCCTAGAGGTTCGGAGAGTCGTTTCTAAGCATGGAGTCTTTCTACTGCCCACTCCTGCGCGCCATCTTTTCCTTTTCCTTCCGACCTCGAAGCGAGGACGCTTCGAATCCAAGGGGGGAGAATGATGGGATCCAGCCCCAGGCTAAACCCGGTTCACAGGACCCCGAGTCGTCCCAGACCCTGGCGTCCCCCATGGACCGAGACCCGGCCTAGCCGAGCCTTAATCGGTGTCTATCTAGCTATTTATATATTTAGTAGTTTCTATTACTATTTTGGGTTGGGCCCATTTGTGCCTATTGATGTGACTCGACGCGAGTCGGGTCACGACTCCCTGGATCTCTCCGAACCGCTCTCGGGATGACTCGATAAACGAGCCAAGGGATAGGCGTTGGCAAGCCAACGATGCCGAGTACGAACTCGACAGTGGAAAAAGGAAAGTAAAAGACAACAATCAAATTGAGAATTGAAAGACTTGAATTAAAAAACAATATTGAATTGGATAAACGAGGTGACGCCCAGGCAAGAGAGTAGTCTCAATCTTGCAAAGCCAAACGTGACTGAAATACAATAACAACTCAACTTAAATAGGAAATGCAAAGCATATATGGGCCGGCCCAAATAGGCACAAATGGGCCCAACCCAAAATAGTAATAGAAACTACTAAATATATAAATAGCTAGATAGACACCGATTAAGGCTCGGTTAAGCCGGGTCTCGGTCCAAGGGGAACGCCAGGGTCTGGGACGACTCGGGGTCCTGTGAACCGGGTTTAGCCCGGGGCTGGATCCCATCATACATCCACCAATTTAAGTTACTATTTTCCATACCTAAAGTTGATGAATCACCAAAGGTGTAACAACAAATATGTTTCAAATAAAAAAATACACCAGAAGTTCAAGTTTCATGTATACTATTCAAAATTTCCACAACTAATATATGTCAAGTAGAAATATATAATTTTTTAAACGGATCATCAATAAAATCAACTCCCTTTGTTATGACTTTTTTTTAATTAGAGATGAAGTACAGGAATCATAAACTACACAAACCAAGCAAGACAATAAATCATTTCAAACTCTTGATATCACTACAATTAAAAAATGAAAAAAGAGAATTTACCTTGTAATGTTACTCCTTTTGAGCTTAAGGCCTTTCGTTGACCAATAACTAGTCTTTGTGGAGTCTTTTAATCACTAGAGAAGGCTGACATAAAAATATTTTTTTAATATTAGTGGGGATCTAGTAAACTAAGAGAGAAATATTATTGTACATAAAACAACAAAAGAAATAAATAAAGCACAGTTCTCTTTTCATAAAAAAGAAAAATAAATAAGCATTTATGTATCATGTAACATTGATTTTCATATCTGTTTTTTTATTAATATTACAAAGCACAATGTTCTTTTCAAATTCTATAATAAAACAAATGAATAAAGAAAGATTATTTTCATTGTATAACAGTGCACAGATTATGTGTGCCATCATGATGAGAGACTCACCTTGGACCGTTTAATGCTTATGTTGGGTATCTGGTATCATGCTACATATATTACCTTAATAATTTGTACCATTTTAGCTATATTACCTTAATAAATCATGCTATACATATTACCTTAATAAATCTGTACCATTTTTAGCTATATATTATTATTTAGACAAACAAGTTTTCTAGCTTAATAGTGTTGCCTTGTGTGACTTGCTGTGTCTGCTTGGTTTTAGGACTCCCAGTTGGCAGTCTTTACATGTCAAACTAGGTTAGCTACCACACTAGTGTTTCATTAACTCTCCATAGAATCTAGTCTAGCAATCTATATAATCAAGTTTATCTGTCATGAAATCAAAACTAGATAGTCCATTATTTAGATCCTATTAAAAAGGGCAAAGAAACAATCATGGAATAAGATTCAGGAAAGAGGCAAGAATATATTGCAGGACACCAAATCAAATATGATACCAACTAAATTTGAGGAAAATAAACCAGCTGAAGTTGTTTAACATCACTCAGGAATCTGATTTGTAATCATAAACCATGGAACAAAATTGTCACATCTAATTCGGATAGAAACATAAGCAGTGGACAAAATATCATAGTCTTGCCATTACACAAGTAAATCAAAAGCCACCTGATTCCTTGTCTCTAGCTCCCTCAACCTTCTAATTGTGCTTCTAACAGTCACGGCACTAGCAGTGCTGTTCAAAAAAATCGCATATGATCCACCAATTAGAAACTCGCAAACACCAAAAATGAAAACACCAGACAAAGTTGAATTCAATTCAGAGATACGCAAGGAGATTGAAACTTACTTCAAGGTGTATGCACCTCCTGCCTTGACCTGTCACAGCGTACTACAAGACCAGATCATCGAACAAATCAGTTAAATTGCATCTGAAATCAAAATATGCGTTTACAAAATAGCAATGAAACACAACTTAACCCTAAGTTACAAATCGAAACACACCTTGGAAGGGATGTAGTCTCAAAATTATGAAATTGAAGCTGAGACAGAGGGAAACATTGAATTCCAACTCAGGAAAAGCTTCTCACCTTTTCGAATCAGCTGATTGTTCGCTGAAATTCTTCAACGGTGAAACCAGCAAACGCGTTGGTCGGTCAGGCTTTGACCATTGAACGCACAAATCGATTTGGAACTGGCGATGGCTGTTTAGAGTTGGAAATTGACGACGATGCCCTGTGGTAGAATGAAAGAGAGAGATCGATGAAGGCTAGGTAGCAAATTTGGGGTTTGGGAGGCAAAGCGGGGAACTAGCGCGGGTTGGCGCTTGATAGTACTAATTTTTACCCTAAAACTGCATCATTAGATTTATTGCCAATTTTTTAGAAAAAACAATTTTTAAAACCGCAGTACTAGAGTTTTAGAACCACTGAATTAGCCACTTAACCCGCTTAAATTTTAATGTTACATAGAACCGCAGCCCAAACCGCTTCCTTAGCCTAACCGCCGGATAATTCCGCCACGTTAGCTTAAACCGCAGCATTTAACCGCAGCATTAGTCCTTTATTGTAGTAGTGTGTCTAGACACCACACTTTGCTTGTTTCATTAGACTCTAGAGTATTAGGATTTATACTGATCTTGATTTTGGTGATGCGTTTAAGGCTTGTCTTGAAAAGAATTGTGCTGAAAAATACTATTTGCATGATGGCTTTCTTTTTCGAGTTGATAAAGTTTGCATACCTCGTTGTTCATTGCGTTTGCTGCTTGTTGAGGAAGCCCATAAGGGCGGCCTAATGGGGCATTTTGGGAGGGACAAAACTTATCACACTCTTAGGACTCATTTCTATTGGCCACACATGCTTAGGGATGTTGAGAGTGTAGTTAAACGATGCATGGACTGTCTTAGGGCTAAATCTAGACTTATGCCACATGGACTTTACACACCATTGCCCACGCCTGCAGCCCCATGGGAGGACCTTTCTATGGACTTTATAGTTGGGTAGCCTAGGACTAAGAAGGGGAGGGATTCAATCATGGTTGTAGTGGATAGGTTTAGTAAGATGGCACATTTTATAACATGTCATAAGACCGATGATGCTACTAATGTGGCTGGTTATTCTTTAGGGAGATAGTCAGATTGCATGGGGTTCCTAAAACCATAGTTAGTGACCGAGACACTAAGTTTCTTAGCCACTTTTGGAGAACCTTATGGAGTAAGCTAGGAACTAAGTTGTTGTTTTCTACCTCTAGTCACCCTCAAACTGATGGCCAAACCGAGGTCACCAATATGACACTAGCTACGATTCTTAGGGCCATAATTAGGAAGAACTTGAAGATGTGGGAAGAGGCATTACCTCATGTGGAGTTTGCATATAACAGGATTGTTCATTCTTTTACTAAATTGACTCCATTCGAATGTGTTTATGGTACTAACCCTCTAACCCCACTAGATCTTACCCCATTGCCAATGAGGGAAAATGAGCATTTTGACGCAGGGAAACATTTGGAGTTTATTAAGGAATTGCATGCTCGCACCAAACTGAAGTTGGAGCAAAAAGCCGAGTACAATGCTAGGAGAGCTAACCATGAGAGGCGCCACATTGTTTTCCAGCCCGGAGACTTGGTGTGGGTTCATTTGAGGAAGGAGAGATTCCCGGAGCAAAGGAAGAACAAGTTGTCCCCTCGAGGAGATGGACCTTTCAAGGTGCTTAAGAGGATTAGGGACAATGCATACAAGCTGGAGTTGCTCGGTGAATATGGTGTAACCGCAACTTTCAACGTCACCGATCTCACGCCATACCTTGCTCTTGATGAAGACTTGGATTCGGGTTCGAATCCTTTCCAAGAAGGGGAGGTTGATGAAGGATCATCCAGTCAGCCACCTCTAAATTCCGAGCCAAGAAACTACAAAGTGGAATGCATGCTTTTGTATGTTACGTTTGTGTTAAGGAGGCGAGAGAAAGCAAGGAGCCACATGCCAAGGCTGTTTGCCTAACAAGTGTTGGCATAGTCCATGGAGAGTAGATGTTGGGCCTTGCCATTATGGGCCTTGCCTACTTTTAGCCTAAGTAGATTATTTTGTATTAGTTTCTTTCAAGTCTTTTGGGGAACTATAAGTACTTTTCAGCCTTATTGTTTTTGGTAGACAACTTTGAATAGAAATCAGTTTCTCCCTTTGAAAAGAGAGAGTTTGAAGCATGGCTTCATTGAGTGTGTGCATTGCAGCTTGGTTTGTTTGAATTGTGTCAATTCTCATCGAAGGTTGGTTCCTTTCAACGATCACGAGCCCCCTTCTTGTGCTTCAAGGATCCGTCCTTGACTGTGTAAGATTGTAGAAGGTTGGTTCTTCGTCCATTCTATTAGGATCTTGGTTGAAATATACACCAAGGGTTTAATAGTTGTCTCGGAGGGTTATCCTTCTTCTATCCTTCTATCTTTCTCTTGAATCTGTTTGTGTTTCCTTGTGTTCTTCTTGTTTGAGTCTTGTACTCCTTGTCCAAGCCTTATTCCAACCAGTTCTACCCATCTCCTTTGTTGTTCTTGCTTGTATCGAGTTGATGTTGAAAGATCGGGCCACCAACGGCTAACCCCGCATCATTCCTATGCTTGTGTTTGTGTTGTTTAGTGATGTTTCTATTGAGTTCTATTAATTCTAAGATGTTTGGAATGAAAAAAGAATAAAAACAAACATTTTCCAAAGTATAGCCTAGACAATTCAAAAAAATCAATACGAAAGGTGTTTGCGAAACATTTGGAATCATATGATTCGTAGGCCTGTGTTTGTGTTGTTTTATGATGTTTCCACCAAGTTCTATTAGTTCTATGATGTTTGGAAGAGAAAACGAACGGAAACAAACACTTTTCAAAGCATAGCCTAGACAAATCAAACCAATCAATAGGAAAGGAGTTTGAGAAACATTAGGACTCGCATGATTCGTATTCTTGTGTTTGTGTTGTTTGGTGATGTTTCTATCACGTTCTATTAATTCTAAGGTGTTTGGAAGAGAAAAAGAATAGAAACAAACATTTTCCAACGTATAGCCTAGACCAATCAAACCAATCAATAACAAAGGTGTTTGAGAAACATTAGAAATCGCATGATTCGTATGTTTGTGTTTGTGTTGTTCGGTGATGTTTCTATCAAGTTCTATTAATTCTAAGATGTTTGGAATAGAAAAAGAAGGAAACAAACACTTTCCAAATCATAGCCTAAACAAATGAAACCGATCAATAAGAAAGGTGTTTGAGAAACATTAGGAATCATATAATTCCTATGCTTGTGTTTGTGTTGTTTTGTGATGTTTCCATCAAGTTCTATTTATTCTATGATGTTTGGAAGAGAAAAAGAATGGGAACAAACACTTTCCAAAGCATAGCCTAGAGAAATCAATCCAATCAATAGTAAAGGTGTTTGAGAAACATTAGGAATCACATGATTCGTATGCTTGTGTTTGTGTTGTTTGGTGATGTTTCTATCAAGTTCTATTGATTCTAAGATGTTTGGAAGGGAAAAAGAATAAAAATAGACATTTTCCAAAGTATATCTTAGACAAATCAAACTAATCAAAACCAAAGGTTCTTGAGAAACATTAGAAATCGCATTATTCGTATGGTTCTGTTTGTGTTTTTTGGTGATGTTTATAAGCTCTAATAATTCTAAGATGCTTGGAAGATAAGAATAAAAACAAAAACTTTTCAAATCATAGCCTAGACAAATCAAACCAATCAATAAGAAAAGTGTTTTAAAAACAGTAGGAATCACATGATTCGTATGCTTGTGTTTGAGTTGTTTGGTCATGTTTCTATCAAATTCTATAAATTCTAAGAGGTTTGGAAGAGAAAAAGGATGGAAACGAACAATTTTCAAATTATAGCCTAAACAAATCAAACCAATCAATAAGAAAGTTGTTTTGAGGAACATTTGGAATCGCATGATTCGTATGCTTGTATTTGTGTTGTTTGGTGATGTTTCTATAAAGTTGTAATAATTCTAAGATGTTTTGGAAGAGAAAAAGAATGGAAACAAACACTATTCAAAGCATAGCCTAGTGAAATCAAACCAATCAATAGGAAAGGTGTTTGAGAAACATTAGGAATCCCATGATTCGTATTCTTATGTGTGTTTTATTTGGTGATGTTTCTATCAAGTTCTATTAAGTCAAAGATATTTGGAAGAGAAAAATAATAGAAACAAACATTTTCCAAACCATAGCCTAGGCAAATCAATCCAATCAATAAGAAAGGTTGTGTTATGGAGAATTTGAGAAACATTAGGAATCGCATGATTCGTATGCTTGTCTTTGTGTGGTTTGGTGATGTTTCTATCAAGTTCTATTTATTCTATGATGTTTTGAAGAGAAAAAGAATGGGAACAAACACTTTCCAAAGCATAGCCTAGAGAAATCAATCCAATCAATAGTAAAGGTGTTTGAGAAACATTAGGAATCGCATGATTCGTATGCTTGTGTTTGTGTTGTTTGGTGATGTTTCTATCAAGTTCTATTAATTCTAAGATGTTTGGCAGGGAAAAAGAATAAAAACAGGCATTTTCCAAAGTATATCTTAGACAAATCAAACTAATCAAAGCCAAAGGTTCTTGAGAAACATTAGAAATCACATTATTCGTATGCTTGTGTTTGTGTTTTTTTTGTGATGTTTCTATTGTACGCCCAGATTTTCCTCAAAAAAGTATCGAGACCCGGTTGAGACTTCTTCAATACTTCTTCAGAGCGTAGTGGGAGGCGGCAAGGACCGAAGTCGGTTAGACAAGATAGAGTTAAAGATATATGATAGAATCTCTTCAAGATATTACGCTAGGATCATGATTAGTTAGAATCTTGTATTTTTCTTATCTTTTCCCATAAGATAGATCGATCCCAAAAAGGCCCTATCTAATTGTAAGCCCTGGAGCAGGGTTACGCTTCTTACGCATTCAAGCACACTTTGAATACAAACCAAGAGCTTTTACATCATTCGTGTTCTTTGTGATTCACTTCGATCAGGCCCGATCTAGGCCATAATTCCCTAGGGGGAATTTTGGTTCCAACAGTTTGGCGCCCACCGTGGGGCCTTGATCGGAACAATCACGCAAAAGACTCACTAACTCAAACTTCCCGGCGACAATGTCAGGCGATGGAAACGAGTCACCAAAAACACCCCTTGCCGACCACGACAAGGATCCCATGCTCCCGGAAAACCGGTCGCAAGACGAGGAGATGACTGGCCTCAGGGAACGGATGCAACTCCTACAAAAGGAGCTGAGCGACCAGAAAAGCTTCTACGACGCCCATGTGGAACGCCTCACGCGAGAAAACAGCCAGTTGAAGCAACAATACGAGGTTATCGCCACAGGCCGCCGATCCCTCCGTGTCAATCGCCGCACCGACGGCATTGTGAGAAGGCTCGACTTTGGCGCGGGAGAAGGAACCTCTAAAAGGGACGAAACCCTGGACGCGCGTGACAAGACACCAATATTACCAGAAGATGCCCTAGAGGGTTTCGCTCGGCACCGCCGAGAAGAAGTCCTTCTTGACAAAGACCCGCCAAGAAATCCCCGGTCAGAGGCCAGGAGACGCCGAACACCACCTCGGGACGCTTGGCCAGACAAAGGAGAGACCGATGAAGAAGATTTCGAAAGAGGGAGGCCCAGAGACCTCGACGCGGCCATACGAAGAAAGGTGACGGAGCAAATAGGGGTCATCGCTGATCAACTCCGGATCGGTCGAAAGAGTTTCCAACCTTTGGAACCAGAAGCTCCTGACGGCTTCGACGAGTCTCCTTTCTCCCGCTGCATTACCAGAGTGGAGATACCAAAGAAATTCGCCGTGCCGAATATGACCCCATACAACGGCACCGCTGACCCCGACGAGCACGTCGCGATCTATAAGCAAAAGATGATGACAAGTGCGGTCCTGTCGTACTCCAAAGAAGCAGTAATGTGCAAGGGTTTTGGCACGACTTTAACGGGTCCGGCGTTGACCTGGTTCATAAAGTTGCCACGCGGTAGCATCGGTTCTTTCGCCGAACTATCGGACTCTTTCCGTACCCAATTTACCAGCAGCCGCAAATTCGAGAAACAGTCCAGCGACCTTTATCGGATCCGTCAGAAGCAACACGAGACTACCAGAGAATTCCTAGAGCGATTTAACCGCGAAAAAGTCTCGATACAATCTTGTGACGTTACTACCGCAGTGGAAGCGTTTAGACAAGGAATCATACCCGACGGCGGCTTGTACAAAGAGCTCACCAAGCATCCCTGTTACACTTTCGAGGAAGTTCAGGCCAGAGCCTTGGCTCACGTTAGGCTGGAGGAAGATAGGACCCTGCGGAAGAGAACTCTAGAAGTGGAGAAGTACGAGAAGAGGGGCCCAACCGATGGCCGTAAGGGCTCGCTCGAGCAAAGAAACGATCGTCGAGCACACCCGTATTCACGCCCTAGCCAAGGGCAGGTGAACACAACCAGAGCGCGACAAGCGGACGATCAATACCGCGACCCGCCACCACCATCATTGGAATCACTCAAACTCAACATCTCCACGAATAAGCTTCTGCGGAACATGGCGAAACAAGGGGAGTACGTGAGGTGGCCTCGGCGGGACAAAGCCCCAAAAGCAGACAGGGACACCACCAAGTGGTGCGATTACCACGAGTATCACGGCCATTGGACCCGAGATTGTATCATGCTCAGGAAGGAATTGGCTCGCCTTATCTCAGAAGGGAGAATCAAAGATGTAGCACCAGATGCTCAGGTACCCAAAGAAGTAATAGAGAATTTGCAGCCCGAGCCAAGGAGAAGGAGGGACCCCCCAACACCCGACAGAGTTGTCAATGTTATCTCAGGGGGTTCAAGCATCTGCGGCCTCACGTACTCAGCGGCGAAGCGACACGCGCGCGAAAGCAGCTTCGATCGCCCGCGACGTACCGGTGGGGGTTCATCCGGATCCGCTATTGTCTTCGACGACAGCGACGCGGATTTCTCCGCCGAACCCCACCACGATGGCCTGGTGATCTCCCTACATATGGGGAACGTACTGATGAAAAGAATCTTAATTGACACCGGGAGCTCCACCAACCTCATGACACTCGATGCTTTGAAAGAGATGGGGTTGTCCGAGAACGACATCCACAAACATCCGGTTCCATTTGTGGGTTTCAGCGGCGAGGTTAAACACACAGTAGGGGACATTGCTCTCACCACTTTTGCTAAAGGGATTAACAAGCAGGTCGATTTCCTCGTGGTGGAGTGCCCGTCTTGCTACAACGTCATCCTAGGACGTCCGTGGCTGCACGACATGAAAGCCGTCGCGTCCACCTACCACCAGACTGTGAAATTCCCGACCCCTTGGGGAATAGAGGAAATCCGCGGGGATCAACGGTTGGCTAGGGAGTGCTACAAAGCAGCCCTCAAGCCGACCACCCTAAGACCGGAAGCATAGCAATTACAGAGCGTCACCCCTCCACCTGCGCAGATCGAGACCGAAGAGAAAGCGGAGGAGGTGACTCTCGAAGAAGGAAAGGTGGTGAAGATTGGAGAAAAGTTGAAACCAACTATCAAAGAAGAATTAATAGGATTCCTAAAAAGTCACAAAGATTGCTTCGCTTGGAGCCACGAGGATATGACGGCGATCGACCCCTCCATCATCACACACAAGCTCAATGTCAACCCCGAACACCCACCTGTTAAGCAAAATAGGCGGAGGTTCGCACCAGATCGGGTCCAAGCGATCGAAGAGGAAGTGAAGAAGTTGTTAGGAACAGGGAAGATCAAAGAGGTGAAGTACCCAGATTGGCTAGCCAACGTGGTAGTAGTACCAAAGAAGAATGGAAAGTGGCGGGTGTGTGTGGACTTCACCGACCTCAACAAAGCCTGTCCCAAGGACTCATTCCCGCTGCCGCACATCGACACTATGGTAGACGCCACGGCTGGATACGAACTACTCACCTTCATGGACGCCTTCAGCGGCTACCACCAGATCCAGATGGAGCCCCAAGACCAAGAGAAGACCTCCTTCATCACAGGACAAGGCACCTACTGCTACCGAGTGATGCCGTTCGGTCTTAGGAACGCCGGCGCGACCTACCAGCGACTGGTCAACCGGATGTTCAAAGACCAAATTGGTAGAACCATGGAAGCGTACATCGACGATATGGTGGTAAAGAGCGCGGAAAGTTCCCTGCACAGGGGCCACCTTGAAGAGACCTTCAAAATCCTGGAGAAATACAACATGAAACTGAATCCACAAAAGTGCATCTTCGGGGTACGGTCTGGTACTTTCTTAGGGCATGTGGTGACCAAACGGGGGATTGAGGCCAGCCCAGACCAGGTACGAGCAATCGCCTCCCTGAAATCCCCCCGAAGTGTGAAGGACGTACAAAAGTTAGCCGGAAAAATAGCCGCACTAAATCGATTCATCTCAAAATCGTCGGACAAGTGCCGGCTGTTCTACGAAGTCCTAAAAAAGAACAAGAGTTTCCAGTGGACCGAAAAGCACGAGGCTGCCTTTGAAGAGCTAAAGAAGTATTTCGCCAATCCCTTGCTATTGGCCAAACCGGTCCCTGGAGAAGTTTTGCAGCTCTACATAGTGGTATCAGAGAATGCCCTGAGCGGAGTACTCGTCAAGGATGAAGATGGCCAACAAGCTCCAGTCTATTTCGTGAGCAGAACCATGGTGCCGGCATAACGCGCTACTCTCCCACAGAAAAGTTGGTACTAGCGGTGGTAATGTGCTCGAACAAACTGCGGCCGTACTTCGAGTCACACACCATCGTAGTCCTGACAAACTACCCACTCCGGCAAATCATGCAGAAGCCTGAATTCTCGGGAAGGATGGTGAAATGGGCGGTCCAGCTGAGCGGATACGACGTCAGGTACGAGCCCAGAAGAGCAATTAAGTCACAAGTTCTAGCTGATTTCGTTGCCGACTTCACCCCAACCCCTGAAGAAGGAGTACTCAAAGAAGTCTTAGCCACCTCCCACAACGATACCGAAGAAGAATGGTTGTTACACACCGACGGAGCATCAAATGTAAGAGGAGCAGGACTCGGGGTTGTGCTAAAGTCGACAAAGGGGGTTCTAATAGCCCAGGCAGTAAGGTGCAACTTCGAAGCAACAAACAATGAAGCCGAGTACGAAGCACTCATATTCGGCCTAGAGCTAGCTGCCGATTTGGCTATAAAAAGAATCAAGGTACGCGCTGATTCCTTGCTCATCATCAACCAGATTCTGGGGGTTTTCGAAGCCAAGGACGACAGGATGATCAGCTACCTCGGGATAGTCAAAACACTATCCGAGAAGTTTGACCAAATTGAGTTAGAGCAAATCCCTCACGAGCAGAACGCTTCGGCCGACGCCCTGGCAGGGCTGGGATCAACCTTGGACCCTCGAGAGTTCAGCAGCGTGCCGCTCGTCCACTTGCTACAATCAGCCATCACTGAGGTATAAACAGCGCAAACCGAGGATTTTCCCCTGAAGACTGAGGCATCAAAGAAGTATCATAATCCTGATGAGGCGAAAGAAGGTACCAACTCAAGCTGGACGAAGCCGTACCTCGATTGGCTTGTTAAAGGGGAAACTCCTAAAGATAAAGACGAGGCCAAGGCCCTTAGGTCAAAAGCAACGCGTTTTGCTATCATCGATGGGATTTTGTTTCACAAATCAGCAGCGGGCTTCCTGCAACGATGCATAGAGAAAGAAGACGCCGAGGAAGTCCTGAGAGAAGTCCACAGCGGAGATTGCGGTAACCACGCTGGGGGTCGAAGCTTGGCCAATAAAATCCTCAAACAGGGGTGGTACTGGCCTACCGTACGGAAAGACGCTAACAGGTACTCTCAATCCTGCGACGCATGCCAGCGCCACGCCCCAGTACCACACCAGCCGCCAGAAGCTCTCCACCCATCAATCACTCCCTGGCCCTTCATGAGATGGGGAATGGATATTGTAGGAAAACTACCCCCTTCCACGGGGCAAAAAGTATTTTTCCTGGCAATGACGGACTATTTCTCTAAGTGGATTGAAGCCGAAGCTTTCCGGGAGATCAAAGATAAGCAGGTCATCTCATTCATAAAGAGAAACATCTTGAGCAGATTCGGAGTGCGTGCAGAGATCACTTGCGACAACAGCTCCCAGTTCATAAGCAAAAGGATGCGCGACTTTTGCAGGGCTTGGAACTTTGACTTGGTCACCTCCACGCCTAGATATCCTCAGGCTAATGGTCAGGCCGAAGCTAGCAACAAAGTCATCATCAACAACTTGAAAAAGCGACTAGTGAAAGCCAAAGGAAATTGGGCAGAGGAGCTACCTTTCGTCCTGTGGGCTGACCGCACTACACCCAAAGGCGCAACCGGCCAAACACCTTTCTCCTTGGTACACGGTTGCGAAGCCGTCATACCAGCTGAGGTTACGGTGCCCACCGCTCGATACGGGCTCACCACATCCGCAGGAAACAAAGAAGAATTGGAGGCCGACCTAGACACGGTCCTAAAGCTCAGAGAAGTAGCACATGCACGCATCTCAAAATATCAGCAGCAAGTCGCAAGAAGCTACAACAAGAATGTCCGTGTCAAGAGTTTCCAAGAGGGAGATTGGGTCTTGCGCAAGGTGTTCCAGAACACCGCTGAAGCCAATGCCAGAAAGTTGGGACCAGCTTGGGAAGGGCCGTATAAAATCACCAGGGTAGCAGGAAATGGAGCATACCAGCTGGAATCCAGAAGCGGCGAAGCAGTCCCCCGAAGCTGGAACGCAACGCACTTAAAGAAGTATTACTTCTAAACTCAGTGATTTTTAATACAGCATCAGTACCTTCTTTAGTATTAGTTTTGAGACTTCTTTAGGACCTAGCTATTTCCTTTTCACAATAAAACACTCGGGGGTGTCCACCTCTGACGCCTATGCACTATTATTTTTTAATACACGATCTAGAATTTGTCTTTGCTTATGATTTGATATGTTTCGCGAGAACACAACTCTCCCACAACTTAAGATCATCTCGTACAAAACATCTTTACGATCAAAACACGCACACGACCAAAAACGTCTTACTTAAACCGACCACTGTACGCTTGCATGGTTATGCCGTCTAAATAAGACGATGTCGTCACGCATACAACATGATGAAGTAACCCATAAGTTGGTTACCCCCCATCTAAGTCCAATCAATGTAGTCACATTGGATTAGTACGGGAAGGGGAACGCTATAGCACCGATACCCAAGGCCACATTCGCGGGACGCCGTGAAAACATTACATCCTAAGGACTAAACTTATGGATCCAAAGGATGCCTAACGATAAAACAACTATGCACGGACCTTTGCAGTAAACTAAGCGCAATAACCGAAAGCCTATTTCGCAATAACAACCCGCTGGGGGAAAGTCACATAACGCTTTCCCCGGATGCTGACCTACTAACGCGTCCAAAACCATATGACCTTGCCAATTAAACGCAAGCTAACTAATAAAAAAGCAGACATCACAAGAGCAAATAGTCAGAAGCGCCATTCAGAGGGCGTCAAAACGATTAAGTCTAGTATTTTCTGGCCCGCGGCCAAAAATACTAGAGAAGTACTGGCTCGATAGCCAAAGAAGTATCAAGAAAGTCTTAAAACAACCGGAAAGTTTAGAAACAGGCAGAAAAATATAAAGCTTGCATAGAAAGAAGGCAGGGGTGGTCACTCGTCGTTTGGGCTCGTCTTCCCTTCAGCCTCGGCCGCAGCGTCTTCGTCTTTGGCATCTGCCGCGCCACCCGTGGTCGCAGCACCATCATCAATACCAGGGTTCTCGGCAGTGGTACCTGGGGTCCCGGCCTCCTTAGTCTTCTCCGAGTCCTCGTCTTCGGCCACCTGCTCAGCAGTAAGTCTCAATGAACTCTTGGCCGGGAGGGGGGTTGCAGGACGGAAAATACTCTTCCAAGGCTTCCTCCTCCGCGGCCAACACCCAGTTTGCTCCTTTCCCCTCTGCCTGGTCTTGAAGGAGTTCCACCCGCGCCTTTATCGTGTAATACCCGGCCACCTGGGTTACCACCTCCGAGAAATGCTTAGCAGACTTCTTCGCCTCATGCATCCAAGACTCTAGTGAGGCCTTCTCAGCTTGTAGGTCCTCCACTTGAATCGACAAGGAGTCGATGGTTGATTGGAGCTTACGGATCTTTCTCTCGGATGCAGCAGTAGCATCTCTGGCACTCTTAGCATCGGCCTCCAGCCTCGACAACTCTTCATGAGTACGGTAGTTGGTCACCATGAGTTCTTGAAAAGCCTACAACAAGCACGGTTTGATGAGTAAAAGGTATCAAAGAAGTATTGATAAAATATGATGGAAGAGATTAACTTACCAGTCTAAGGGTAGTACCCACGCGGCTAAAGGCCGTATCAAGGGGTAGCGGTTGGAACTCAGCTTTGATGTTCGGGGAAAGCTTGTCGCCGAAAACACTCAGGAGGTCCTTCGGCTCTCTCTTCTTCGCAGCAGGGGATGGGGTTTCGTCGGTCCTTTTACGCTTCGGCGGTTGAGACTTCTTTGAATCTGTCGAGGGGGTCGAGGATGTCAAAGCCTTGATACCACTGGATCTCAGCCTCTTCACCATCCCTGCGGCGGACATGTCAACCTTAGCGCCTGCCCGGAGCTAGAAGTTAGCAACCCAGATAAAACGAAGGATTCGGAGATACAAGATTTCGAGTAAATGGATTCAGACCTGATTTCTTTCCGGATGAACTCGCCATATCAGAGGATGTTGGAGTTGCGCTTGTTTCGGTCCTGTCCTCAGAATCCAATGTTCCCACCTCCTCTGCAGGTTCTTCGGGTTCGGGTTTGATCTTCTTCGGCTTGCGTTTTTCAACCTCGACCTTCAACAATCGCCGGCAAACGCCTGTATCTGTGCTCCTGGAGTTGATTCCCACCGGTACTGCAAAAAGAAAAAAAAAAGAAAACCCAGTCAGAATCAGTCACAAGTGAAAAAACAGGGGATAACAGCGAAAAAAGGCCCAGAGCCTTACGAAACGTGTTCCAGCCATCTTGAAAGACCGACAATACATCCTCATCTAAGCCCCTTAGGGATTCTAACTCAACAAAGAAGAAGCGAGCTTGCAAGCTCCGGGAAGGCATTTTTGTTTTGGGAATTAAAGGGTTTTTTACATCCCTAGCGTGAAGAGTAATTCAGCCGGCTCTTTGTGGAACGATTTTGTAAGCAAGCAGGAGTTCCCCCATCGACATCTTAAGCCCGCGTTCCGTGGCAAGCTCGTCAATTTGGGCAAGGGTACGCCACGTCGTAGGGAGAATTTGACAAGGGGAGACCTTTAGGGTACTAATAAACTCACGAACGAAATCGGAAAAAGGAAACTTTAAACCTAAGGTGAATGGGTAATCCAAGAAATAGACCCAGCCTTTACGAACCCAATCGATCTTCTCGATCGTTGGAGCATCGAATCGGGTTCCCCTGGGAAAACCCCCAAATTTAACCCATTCCGCGATTTCGTCTCGGGTCATGGTGCAAGGAAGAAGGTCTTCCTCGCTGAGAGCTTTAGAGGAGGTGAAGGGAGATCTCGGGGCCATGGAAAATGAGAAAGAGAAAGCAAGAAAGGGTAGGAGTAGTACCTGAACGCTCAGAGAAACGAAGAACAGAGGAAGAAGAGAGAAGGACGAACACAATTGAAGGCGGAAATGGCAAAGGAAGATAGAGAAAGAGGTTTAAGAGATCTGCAGAATCCCGAAAACCGAGGATTGACTGCAACGTCAAATCAAATAAATGCACCATTCGAAATTTGAAAGGGTTCAAAATCCGAACGTTACATTTAGGGGTATTGTTGGGCCTAGATTTTCCTCACAAAAGTATCGAGACCCGGTTGAGACTTCTTCAATACTTCTTCAGAGCGCAGTGGGAGGCGGCAAGGACCGAAGTCGGTTAGACAAGATAGAGTTAAAGATATATGATAGAGTTCAAGATATTACGCTAGGATCATGATTAGTTAGAATCTTGTATTTTTCTTATCTTTTCCCATAAGATAGATCGATCCCAAAAAGGCCCTATAAAAGCTAATTGTAAGCCCTGGAGCAGGGTTACGCTTCTTACGCATTCAAGCACACTTTGAATACAAACCAAGAGCTTTTACATCATTCGTCTTCTTTGTGATTCACTTCGATCAGGCCCGATCTAGGCCATAATTCCCTAGGGGGAATTTTGGTTCCAACATCTATCAAGCTCTAATAATTCTAAGATGCTTGGAAGATAAGAATGGAAACAAACACGTTTCAAATCATAGCCTAGACAAATCAAACCAATCAATAAGAAAAGTGTTTGAAAAACAGTAGGAATCACATGATTCGTATGCATGTGTTTGAGTTGTTTGGTCATGTTTCTATCGAATTCTATAAATTCTAAGAGGTTTGGAAGAGAAAAAGGATGGAAACGAACAATTTTCAAATTATAGCCTAGACAAATCAAACCAATCAATAAGAAAGTTGTTTGAGGAACATTTGGAATCGCATGATTCGTATGCTTGTGTTTGTGTTATTTGGTGATGCTTCTATCAAATTCTATTAACTCAAAGATGTTTGGACGAGAAAAAGAATGGAAACCAATACTTCCCAGACCATAGCCTAGGCAAATCGGACCAATCAATAAGAAAGGTTGTATTATTGAGAATTTGAGAAATATTAGGAATCGCTTGATTCGTATGCTTGTGTTTGTGTTGTTTGGTGATGTTTCCATCAAGTTCTATTAATTCAAAGATTTTTGGACGAGAAAAAGAATGGAAACCAACATTTACCAAACCTAACCCCAGGCAAATTAAACGAATCAATGAGAAAGGTTGTGTTATTGAGAATTTGAGAAACATTAGGAATCGCATGATTCGTATGCCTGTGTTTGTGTTGTTTGGTGATGTTTCCATCAAGTTCTATTAATCAAAAGATTTTTGGACGAGAAAAAGAATGGAGACCAACACTTCCCAAACCATAGCCTAGGCAATTCAAACCAATCAATAAGAAAGGTTGTGTTATTGAGAATTTGAGAAACATTAGGAATCGTATTATTGGATCGAAAGTCTGTTAGAATAGGCGTCCTTAACTGGGTTAAGGGCGTCCTTAAGTGCAGCGGAAAATAGACTTAATAGGAAACGCAATAAGATAATGGACACGAGTATTTATAGAAGAACCCCACTAAGATCAACTAGTCTTATGAGTAAACCTCTACCTCCGCTGGAGGATTTTCAATAGCCGTCCTTATCTTATTCAGAGAGAGTCCTTACAACTTAGGCGAGTCGTTACACTTCACTGACCTAAGCGTTCGTCCTTAGCCTCACTAATAACACTCTTTTTCACCTAACAAGTAACCTAACTTTCTTAGCAATAAGGAAGCTATCACTCACGTCTCTCACGGTCCGTTGTGAGAGACAAACTACAACTCTAACTATTTTGTGGTTTGTTTTGGATTTGATGTGGTTGGACTTTCTTTCTCTTGCTTCAAGCTCACTTGGTCTCCTTGTTCTTCGTTCTTGAACTTGAATGCTTCGGGAGAGCTTGAGAGAAAGTCTTCAAAGTCCATGCCGCTATGCATACCCCTTGGAGGGTATTTATAGTGGAAGTGGTTCTTGTCCTCTAGCGTCCTCTGAGACTTGGCAGGATCCTTGATCTTCCATCAACGGTGCGATGTGCATCTTGAGAAGGTCAACTCTGTTGACGCTTGAGAAGCCTCCGCGTGGATAGGGGACCATTGCTGGGAAAGCGACATCTTTGGAATTTTCTACACGTGCCCAGACAAAGGAAGCTTCCTTCTGAGGACTACGGCCGAATGTGATGTAATCATGTTAGTCGGCCTTGGTTTGAATTTGAACTTCGTCCGTATTTTGTCGCGCATCCCTTCTTGATGAGGACTGCGTCCTATCTGCATAAGGACTTCGCCGATTACGCTCAGCTTTGGAAGTTCTGATGAAGTGCGTCCCTACAGAGTTAGGGACTCTCGTTCACTTGTTGTCCTTTTCGCTCATGTGCATCCTTTGGACTTACCTGAGATCAACACTTAAACAACTTATCAAATACCTTTGAGTTTGTTATTATCCAAACTAGGGACGATCATTATTGGTTAGATATTAATGACTGGCGTCCTTAATATCGTCCCAACACGTATGATTCGTATGCTTGTGTTTGTGTTGTTTGGTAATGTTTCTATCAAGTTCTATTAATTCAAAGATTTTTGGACGAGAAAAAGAACGAAAACCAACACTTCCCAAACCATAGCCTAGGCAAATCAAACCAATCAATAAGAAAGGTTGTGTTATTGAGAATTTGAGAAACATTAGGAATCTCATGATTCGCATGCTTGTGTTTGTGTTGTTTGCTAATGTTTCTATCAAGTTCTATTATGTTGGGACGATATTAAGGACGCTAGTCATTAATATCTAAACCAATAATGATCGTCCCTAGTTTTGATAATGACAAACTCAAATGTATTTGATAAGTTGTCCAAGTATTGATCTCAGGTAAGTCCAACAGATGCACATGAGCGAAAAGGACAACAAGTGAACGGTAGTCCCTAAAGCTGTAGGGACGCACTTCACCAGAACTTCCAAAGTCGAACGCAAAGAATGAAGTCCCTGCGCAAATAGGACGGCGTCCTCATCAAGAAGGGACGCGCGCCTAAATACGGACGAAGTTTAAATTCAAACCAAGGCCGCCCCAACATGATTACATCACATTCGGCCGTAGTCCTCAGAATGAAGCTTCCTATGTCTGGGCACGTGTAAACAATTCCAAAGATGTCGCTTTCCAAGTGATGGTCCCCTGACCACGCGGAGGCTTCCCAAGCGTCAACAGAGTTGACTTCCTCAAGATGCAAATCGCACGTTGAAGGAAGACGACAGATCCTGCCCAAGCTTCAGAGGACGTTAGAGGACAAGAACTCATACCACTATAAATACCCTCCAAGGGGTATGCATAGTGGTGTGGACTTTGAAGACTTTCTCTTGAGCTCTCCCGAAGCATTCAAGTTCAAGAACGAAGATCAAGACGATCAAGTGAGCTTAAAGCAAGAGAAAGAAAGTCAAACCACATCAAATCCAAATCAAACCACAAAAGTAGTTAGAGTAGTGTTTGTCTCTCACAACGAACCGCGAGAGACGTGTGTGATAGCCTCCTTATAAGCTAAGAGAGTTAGGTTACTGTGCTAGGTAGAAAGGAGTGTTACAAGTGAGGCTAAGGACGCACACATATCTCAGTGAAGTGTAACCACTCACCTAAGTTGTAAGGACTCTCTCTTAATAAAGATAAGGACGGCTATTGAAAATCCTCCAACGGAGGTAGAGGTTTACCCATAAGACTAGTTGGTCTTAGTGGGATTCCTCTATAAATACTCGTGTCCAATATCATTCTACGTTTCCTGTTAAGTCTATTTCCGCTGCACCTAAGGACGCCCTTAACCCAGTTAAGGACGCCCATTCTAAAAGACTTACGATCCAACAATTGGTATTAGAGCAGGCGCTCTAGATTAAGTTTGAGTTGTAGGAAACATGGAGATGGAACCTATAGGTATCTCGAGTGCAAAGCCTCCTCGCCTCACCGATGGAAACTTCAATCGATGGAAAACAAGGTTCGAGTGCTTCGTGCGAAGTCAAAACTACCAATGCTGGCTGGTGATAAAGAACGGTGACCTCAAAGTCCCCGCTACTAAGGTGGACAAGGAATCAGAGTGGGGTCCCGATGAGTTCAAACTCATGGAAGCAAACGCAAAAGCTATCTGTTTCCTACAAACGTCCCTATGCGAAAGGGACGCCACCCGTGTGAGCAATCTTGCAACTGCTAAGCTCCAATGGGAAGCCCGGGAGAACTATCATGTTGGGACGCCCGAGATGAAAGAGGACGTCCAACTTGAAGCAAAAAGGAACTTCTACAAGTTCAAGATGTTCACAAATGAGACCATCACCGACTACTCCTTCCGCTTTGAAGCCTTGCTCACAAAGTTGAAGAACTTGGGTGTCAAAGAAACGGATATCACCCAAAAGATGAAGGTCCAAGTCTTGATTGATGGACTCACGGGACCATGGAACTTCGATAGGATAACGTTCAAGGAGAACCAAGCCAACAAAGGATTGTCCATGGAAGAAATTTATGGAAAGCTTAAAGGGTACGAAGCAAGGAGAAATCAAGATCTGTTGGAAATGGGAAAGAGTTCCCAAAATGAGCTGGCTTTAACTCTTGCGGCAAGAACGCCAAAGTATGAGCAATATTACCAAAGGCGAAGAGAATTGAACTCAATGCTAGAAGCCAAAACTCAAGAGCACCAAGAGAATCTTCGTCTTGAGGCTTTAGTAAAACGCAAAGGGAAGACGGAAGAACAAATTTATGAAGAAGATGAGCTAGCCCTGTTGCACGAATCTCTTCGTGCATGGTACAAAAGAGGCAAAGTCCCAAGAATGAAGATGCCCTACAAGAAAGAAAGTCCCAAGCTCACGGCTGCTGAAATGAAAGAGATAACTTGTTACAACTGCAACAAGAAGGGACACATTGCTAAGAAATGCACCACAGGGATGTCGTCAAAAGAAATCAAGAAGAAAGCTTTGTTTGGTGCATATGAGGCCGCTTGGGACGACCTTGACTCAGATGATGAGGAACCAGAAAATCAAGTAGCTTACATGGCCATAGAGGACGCCTCTGAAACTAAGCAAGAGGCAACTCATGAATCCATGCTAAATTCTCTTGAAAAATGCTCTAAGCCCAAGCTCATCAAATTAATCACTCAGATCATGCAAGAAAGTTATGCCATGATGTTGGGACGATATTAAGGACGTCAGTCGTTAATATCTAAACCAATAATAATCGTCCCTTGTTTTGATAATGACAAACTCAAATGTATTTGATAAGTTGTCCAAGTTTTGATCTCAGGTAAGTCCAGTGGACGCACATGAGCAAAAAGGACAACAAGTGAACAGCAGTCCCTATGCTGTAGGGACGCATGTTACCAGAACTTCCAAAGCTAAACGTAATTGGCGGAGTCCCTGCGCAAGATAGGACGGAGTCCTCATCAAGAAGGGACGCGCGCCAAAATACGGACGAAGTTCAAATTCAAATCAAGGCCGCCCCAACATGATTACATCATCGTCCGGCCTTAGTCCTCAGAAGGAAGCTTCCTTTGTCTGGGCACGTGTAGACAATGCCAAAGACGTCGCTTTCCCAGCAATGGTCCCCTACCCACGCGGAGGCTTCCCAAGCGTCAACAGAGTTGACCTCCTCAAGACGCTCATCGCACCGTTGATTAAAGATCGAGGATCCTGCCAAGTCTCAAAGGACGCTAGAGGACAAGAATCACTTCCGCTATAAATACTCTCCAAGGAGTATGCATAGCGGCATGTGTGTGCAAGAGTGGACTTTGAAGACTTTCTCTCAAGCTCTCCCGAAGCATTCAAGAACACGAACGAAGATCAAGAAGATCAAGTAAGCTTGAAGCAAGAGAAAGAAAGTCCAACCACATCAAATCCAAAACAAACCACAAATCAATTAGAGTTGTAGTTTGTCTCTCACAACGAACCGTGAGAGACGTGAGTGATAGCTTCCTTATAGCTAAGAGTGTTAGGTTACTTGTTAGGTTGAAAGGAGTGTTACTAGTGAGGCTAAGGACGGACGCTTAGCTCAGAGAAGTGTAACGACTCGCCTAAGTTGTAAGGACTCGCTCTTAATAAGATAAGGGACGGCTATTGAAAATCCTCCAACAGAGGTAGAGGTTTACCCATAAGACTAGTTGGTCTTAGTGGGGTTCCTCTATAAATACTCGTGTCCACTTATCTTGTATTATGTTAAGTCTATTTTCCGCTGCACTAAAGGACGCCCTTAACCCAGTTAAGGACGCCCTCAATAACTGACTTACGATCCATCAATTGGTATCAGAGCAGGCGCTCTAGATTTTTGTTGAGTTGCAGGTACAAGATGGACATGGAACCTATTGGAATCTCTTTTGTAAAGCCTCCTCGTCTGACGGACGGCAACTTCAACCGCTGGAAGATCCGCTTCGACAACTTTTGCAGAAGTCAGAATTATCAATGCTGGAGAGTGATCATGAAGGGTGACCTTACCATCCCTAATGACAAGAAAGACAAAGAGGACGAGTGGGGTCCTGACGAATTCAAGCTTTTGGAAACAAACGCTAAGGCTATATGCTTCCTTCAAGCGTCCCTCTGCGAAAGGGACGCCACCCGAGTTAGCAATTTGGCAACAGCCAAACTACAATGGGAAGCTCTTGAGAAGTACCATGTGGGTACGGCAGAGATGAAGGAAGACGTCAAGCTTGAAATCAAACGAGAGTTCTATGCCTTCAGAATGCTTCCTAACGAATCTGTCAAGGACTACTCATACCGCTTTGAAGCACTTGTGACCAAGATGCGAAATTTAGGCATCCCAGAAGCTGAAGTCTCAATGAGAAATAGAGTCGGAGTAGTCATTGATGGGCTTACAGGAAAATGGAATTTTGATAGGACTACGTTCAAGGAGAACACAGCCAACAAAACCCTGGATATGGAAGAGATCTATGGGAAGTTGAGAGGCTATGAAGCGAGAAGGGAAGCTGATATGGCTGAATTGGCTAGAAACCCCCAGACAGATCTTGCTTTGATGACGTCAACTCCAGAGTACGCTGAGTATCTGCGCCACCAAAGAGATATTGCCCTAATGGTGGAAGCAAATAAAAATGAGAATCGTGAAAGGATGCGTGCTCAAGCTTTGAAAGAAAAGGAAAGCAAGACTAAGGAACAACTGGAAGAAGAGGAAGAGATTGCCCTTCTACACAAAGTTGCTCGCTTATGGGGTAAAAAGGCCAGAGATTCCAAGAAACACAAGATGCCTTACAAAAAGGAGAGTCCCAAGTATACAGAGGCAGAGATGAAGGAACTTACTTGCTACAAATGTAACAAGAAAGGACACTTTGCTAAAAGGTGTACTACGGGACTAAACTCAAAAGAAATGAAGATGAAAGCTCTCTTGGGAGCGTGCGAAGCCGCATGGGATAATGTGAGTTCTGATGATGAAGAACCAGAAGGACCAGTGGCGTACATAGCCGTAGAGGACGCCTCAGATGATGAGCAAGTGGCGTACATGGCTGTGGAGGACGCCCCAGTCCTTGAAGAGGACGATCCTGAAAAGGAACAAGAGGTAACTCGTGAATCCATGATGAACTCCTTAGAGAATTGTTCCAAAACCAAACTTATTAAGCTCATTAAAAGAATCATGGAAGAAAGCGTTGTTATGCAACATAGAATGGATGAACTTGAACTTGAAAGTGAAAATAGGCTAGTTGAATGTGAGAACTGTGCTACAGTTTCGTTACAACTAGAGTCCTCGTATGTCGAAGTTAAATCCCTGAAAACTGAAGTGATGTGCCTTAAGCTAGAGAACGCTAAGCTTAGGGAAGAGGTGAAAGTGTTAGGGAAGAGCCCGGTAACTGAGGTAGTTCAACCAATGGTGTTTGTCCCAGCCAAAAGAGGACTAGGATACGAGTCTGACACTAGGAACTCTCTCCCTAGTGACTTTGAGGCTAGCAAAACCTCAGAACTTGAATTAGAAAGGGAAAAGACCAAGAACCTTCTTGAAAGAATTCGAGTCCTAGAGAGTGGAGAGAAAGGTCAAAGGGACTATTACACTAACTCCACTAGTCATAGGATCTATAAGAAGATTGCTAAGGGGGAAGGTTCAAAAGTTTGTAACCCTCAAAAGATGAAAAAGAACAAAATCCAACGTCCCAACAAGAAGTACTACCTTGGTACTTACTATAGGACGTGTTGGTACTGTGGAAAAGGAGATCACTTCAAATATGATTGCCTGAAACTGAAGAACGACATTGAAAGTGGCAAAGCTGCTAGGAATAACATTGAAAATGATAAGTCCGTCCCTAAGGCTAACCCTAGACGTCCTAGACGATCTAAGAGTTCTTTCAGAAAGCATGCTATTTCAAATGATGTGAATATAAGTGACTACATGCCAGAACCAGAGTTCTATTTCTGTAACGAACCAGGTAAGGAACACCTTGCCTGGGTCGCCGTACACTAACCTTGTTTTGGCAGGTGGAAGTGAGGGGACGCCCATGGATCATTGATAGTGGCGCCTCAAACCATATGACAGGAAGCCAGATCCATCTCACTTCTATCCAAAGTAGCGCCACGGGAGGAACTGTCTCGTTTGGCAACAAGGGCAAAGGAAAGATCAAAGGGACGGGAACTGCTATTCTCAATCCGTCTATCAAAGCGACAAATGTTAGCCTTGTTGAAGGACTTGGCTTCAACCTCCTAAGCGTCTCTCAAATGTGTGATCAAGGTGAAAACTTAGTCACATTTGACTCAAAGGAGTGCCTCGTCATCAACAAGAAATCCAACAAAGTCGTCCTCAAAGGAGTCCGAAAGAACAATGTCTACATCTTCAATCAGGAGTTCAAGCCAAAATCTGAGTTGTGCTTATCTGTGTCAAAGGAGGACGCTGACCTCTGGCATCGCCGACTTGGCCATGCTGGACCAAGCACAATCCTCAAGCTTCATCAAAGAAATCTTGTGAAAGGTCTTCCCCAAATTGATCCTGAGAAAATTGAACAGTGTGAAGCATGTATCAAAGGGAAGCAGACAAGAACGTCCTTTAAGTCAAAGAACGATGTCAGCACAAAGAAACCTTTGGAACTTCTCCATATGGATCTTTGTGGACCAATGAAGACGTTAAGCTATGGTGGAAAGAGGTATATCTATGTCCTTGTAGATGACTTTTCTCGATTCACCTGGGTTCTTTTCTTAGCTTCAAAAACAGATTGCTTCAACGCATTCAAAGTCTTCATCAAACAAGTGGAAGTTGCGCTTGAGACGCCTCTCAAATCCATAAGATCAGACCATGGGACGGAGTTTCAAAACTCAGAGTTCGTGGCCTACTGTGATCAACATGGAGTCTCTCACAAATTCTCAGCTCCAAGGACTCCTCAACAAAATGGAGTGGTGGAAAGAAAGAATAGGACGCTGGAGGATATGGCAAGGACTATGCTCTTAGCCAATAGCGTCCCCAAGTACTTCTGGGCTGAAGCTATTGCTACAGCGTGCTACATTATCAATCGAGCCATGATCCGTCCTTTGCTGAAGAAGACGTCCTATGAGTTGCTGAATGGAAGAAAGCCTCGCATCGACTATCTCAGAGTCTTTGGATGCAAGTGCTTTGTTCACAACAATGATAAAGAAAGACTTGGAAAGTTTGACGCAAGAAGTGACGAAGCCATATTCCTTGGATACTCCCTCACCAGTAAAGCGTATAGAGTTTTCAATAAACGAACTCTAAAGCTTGAGGAGAGCATTCATGTTGTGTTCAAAGAAAGTTCTTCTCACAAAGATAAACCAAGTAAGAAAGAACGCTCATCTCCTCTGCAGCAGGATGACTCCGATGATGAAGTTGATTTCGGGTCCTCTAGAAAATACTATGTTCCTAAGGACGCTACTCAAAATCCTGAAGAAGTCTCAGTAGAAGTTCCCAGTGTTGTTCAGGAAGTTCCATCTCAAAGTGAATCTCCAGCTCAACATGAGGTCGCTGAATCAAGCCTACAAGGAGAACAGCGTCAAGAAGAGGACGCTCAACCTGAGGGGGAACTCTATGAAACTCTCAATGAAGACGACGGGTTTGACTCAGATGAATCTGATTGGACGGACCCTAGATGTACTCCTGTAAGGGACGATACTCATAAGGGATCCCATCTTTCGAGACTTCATTCAACGGATCAAATCATCTCAGATATGTCAAAAGGAGTTCAAACAAGATCAGCCGTGAATCAGTCCCTTAATGCTAACATAGCGTTCTGTGCCTTCAACGCCTTTGTGTCCTTGGTTGAACCTAAGAACATAAAGGAAGCACTCCAGGACGCTGATTGGATTCAGGCCATGCAAGAGGAACTTAATCAATTCGAAAGAAATAAGGTTTGGACCCTCGTCCCTCGTCCGAGAAACAAAAACATAATAGGGACGAGATGGGTCTACAGGAACAAGCTTGATGAGAATGGTCGCGTGTCAAGAAACAAAGCAAGGCTTATGGCTCAAGGCTATAGGCAAGAGGAAGGGATTGATTATGATGAAACCTTCGCTCCTGTCGCCAGGATTGAAGCCATTCGCCTCCTCATCGCCTTTGCCGCTCACAAAGGGTTCAAGCTTTTTCAAATGGACGTCAAGACAGCCTTTCTCAATGGCAAGCTCAAAGAAGAAGTGTACGTCGCTCAACCTCCAGGATTTGAGGACGCTGATCACCCAGATCATGTGTACTTCTTGGACAAGGCACTCTATGGACTCAAGCAAGCCCCTCGTGCATGGTACGATAGGTTTGCGTCCTTCCTCTTGTCCAACGGGTACACACGAGGTAACATTGATAAAACCCTGTTCTTAAAGAAAGTTCTTAAAGATGTCTTAATTGTCCAAGTCTATGTCGATGACATAGTCTTTGGAAGCACTAACATGAAATTTGTAGAGGAATTCAAGAACTTGATGAGTAGTGAGTTTGAGATGTCCCTCATAGGAGAACTCAACTTCTTCTTGGGACTCCAAATCACTCAGCTCAAAGATGGGACGCGGATTCATCAACAAAAGTACATCCGTGAAATGCTTGAGAAGTATGGGATGAACTCTTCAAAACCCATTGATACTCCCATCTCCCCAAACACTCGCCTCTATGCTGATGAAGAAGGCAAGAGTGTAGATCAAAAGCTCTACAGAGGAATGATAGGGTCCTTGCTATATCTTACGGCAAGTCGTCCCGACATCATGTTCGCTGTATGCTTGTACGCTCGATTCCAAGCAAATCCAAAGGAGTCCCATATGCAAGAGGTCAAAAGAATCTTCAGATATCTCAAGGGACGGGATGACCTATGTCTATGGTATCCCAGAAGGACGTCCCTGAACCTGGTAGCTTACTCTGACGCAGATTACGCTGGCCATGTGGTGGATAGGAAGAGCACCTCAGGAATGGCACAATTCCTTGGCTCATGCCTTGTATCTTGGGGATCCAAAAAGCAAAACTCCGTGGCACTATCAACCGCGGAAGCTGAGTACGTTGCTGCTGCTTCGTGCTGCTCACAAGTCCTATGGATCAAGTACCAACTTGAAGATTATGGTACGTCCCTCAACACAGTCCCTATCTTGTGTGACAACACCAGTGCTATAAGTATTGCCAAAAATCCCGTTCATCATTCTAGGACGAAGCATATTCACATAAGGCGTCACTTTCTTCGTGATAATGTTGAACTTGGATTAATTAGAGTGGATCATGTTAGGACTGAGGACCAAGTGGTCGATATTTTCACAAAAGCACTTGATAGACGTCCCTACGAGCACCTCCGGTCGCTCTTGGGGATGATAACTTTTAAATGATCAAGTCCCGTTCTATTATTCCCTCCATGATTGGCTATGTCTTGTTGAGAACTTGTTTTAAGGTGTGTCATGCATTAAAGTCATCTTTAAAGGACGCTAGTCTAAGATATGTGTATTCGCTTGTGTCCTTGAATGGTATTCATTTCGCTTTTCATCTCAAGAGTATCCCTGATCACCCTACCCTCATCATAAGCCGAAATGATGGGAACTCTAAGCTTACCCAAGCCGAGAATCTTGCAAACGCGTCCTATGAGCATTCCTTGTTTCACCTTTACGGGACGTACTTGCTTGATTTTCAAAAATGGTTCTAAGTGATCAAAGGGACGCGTGCTAAGAGTTGAGAGTTGTCTGTACAGAGTTCTAATTACAGAGGTTGAGATCAGTGAATGGGACGCCGTGGTTCAGTTCTGTGTTGTGTAGTGTTGTGTGTTGAAAGGACGTCAGGTCAGAGTCCTTTGCAGTTGTGAGAAGTTTGAATGGTTGAAATTGGGAAGGTAAACCGTTTTAGCGAATCGTCAGCGAAAATCTCGGGATATGCGCAAACAGTGCTCAACAGCTGTATTCCTTAGCAAAGAAGAAAGCCACGTGTGGGAAGGCGGGTGGAGGAAGCTGTGTGTAAAGACCCTGTTACCCCTGACCGTCCAACTTCGTCTTCTTCCTATATATACCCACCTGTGCACTCCGAAAACCTTTCTTCGCTCATCAGCTGTTTGCACACTTTTAGAAATCTCAAAGATCTTCCAAATCTTCAACCGAATCCCGAAATCTGATGGGCATGATGATCGAGAACCAGTGCATAATGATTGATCTAATTCAGCAGGTTCACGACACACTTCACGTCCACACAGACCTTCTTGAGCGCAACAACGAGCTCCTTGCCCAGAACAACCATCTTCAGGAGCAACACCTCAAAGCCCTTGGCAAGCGTCCCAGAAAATGATCACCTCCCCCTTCTCTAACCCTGAAACAATTTATCATTTCTTGAGTTTTTGTTAAGACAATGGGACGCTATCCCCGTTTTGAACACTTGTTGTGAATGTCTGTAATGAACGTTCTCGTTTCTCATTCTGAATGCCATTCACTACATTTGTGCTTCATTTTGTCTAAGCGTACCTTTCTTTAGTTATGACTTTGTGCTTGCATGCTTTTCGACTTGTTCTCCTTTTCGATGATGCCAAAAGGGGGAAGTATAGTTTTGCAGAGATGCGATTGTCCTTAAGTTATCATAGAAAGCATGTGTTCAGGGGGAATTTCGGCCAAGTCAAAAGGTCGTTAGTTAGGAATAAAATAGAACGCACTTAAAAGAATGTGTTGCATGCCAATCTAAGCTGAAAAGAAAATCAAAGTGTAGTTCCTCATGCTAAAAGCTTTACTTCTGTGTGCATTATTTGAAAGAGTTTGTCATCATCAAAAAGGGGGAAATTGTTGGGACGATATTAAGGACGTCAGTCGTTAATATCTAAACCAATAATAATCGTCCCTTGTTTTGATAATGACAAACTCAAATGTATTTGATAAGTTGTCCAAGTTTTGATCTCAGGTAAGTCCAGTGGACGCACATGAGCGAAAAGGACAACAAGTGAACAGCAGTCCCTATGCTGTAGGGACGCATGTTACCAAAACTTCCAAAGCTAAACGTAATTGGCGGAGTCCCTGCGCAAGATAGGACGGAGTCCTCATCAAGAAGGGACGCGCGCCAAAATACGGACGAAGTTCAAATTCAAATCAAGGCCGCCCCAACATGATTACATCATCGTCCGGCCTTAGTCCTCAGAAGGAAGCTTCCTTTGTCTGGGCACGTGTAGACAATGCCAAAGACGTCGCTTTCCCAGCAATGGTCCCCTACCCACGCGGAGGCTTCCCAAGCGTCAACAGAGTTGACCTCCTCAAGACGCTCATCACACCGTTGATCAAAGATCGAGGATCCTGCCAAGTCTCAGAGGACGCTAGAGGACAAGAATCACTTCCGCTATAAATACTCTCCAAGGAGTATGCATAGCGGCATGTGTGTGCAAGAGTGGACTTTGAAGACTTTCTCTCAAGCTCTCCCGAAGCATTCAAGAACACGAACGAAGATCAAGAAGATCAAGTGAGCTTGAAGCAAGAGAAAGAAAGTCCAACCACATCAAATCCAAAACAAACCACAAATCAATTAGAGTTGTAGTTTGTCTCTCACAACGAACCGTGAGAGACGTGAGTGATAGCTTCCTTATAGCTAAGAGTGTTAGGTTACTTGTTAGGTTGAAAGGAGTGTTACTAGTGAGGCTAAGGACGGACGCTTAGCTCAGAGAAGTGTAACGACTCGCCTAAGTTGTAAGGACTCGCTCTTAGTAAGATAAGGGACGGCTATTGAAAATCCTCCAACGGAGGTAGAGGTTTACCCATAAGACTAGTTGGTCTTAGTGGGGTTCCTCTATAAATACTCGTGTCCACTTATCTTGTATTCTGTTAAGTCTATTTTCCGCTGCACTAAAGGACGCCCTTAACCCAGTTAAGGACGCCCTCATTAACTGACTTACGATCCATCACATGAAACAAAGTTTTGATGAACCTGAATCGGAGAATATTGTTGTAGAATGTGAAAATTGCAATACCAGGTTTTTTCAATTAGAGTCCTCTCAGGAAGAGGACAAGTCCCTTAAGAGTCAGCTAGTGTGTCTGAAGCTTGAAAATGCAAATCTTAGAGACAAGGTGAAAGTCCTAGGAAAGAGTCACATGACTGAAACTGTGAATCCGATAGTCTTTGTTCCAGCTTGGAAAGGACTAGGGTATGAATCAGGTTCAAAGAACTCTCCCTAGTGACGTCGAGACTAGCAAAACCACTGAGTTAGAACTTGAGAGGGAAAAGACAAAGAACCTAGAGGAACGCATACGAGTCCTTGAAAGTGGTGAGAAAGGAAAGAAGGACTACTACACAAATTCCACTAGTCATAAAATCTACAAAAAGATTGCAATGGGAGAAGGATCTAAGGTAGTTGATCCTGAAAAGATGGAAGAGAATAGAATCCAACGTCCTAATAAGAAGTACTACCTTGGAAACTATTATAGGACGTGCTGGCATTGTGGCAAAGGTGGTCACTACCAGTATGAGTGTCTTAAGCTGAAACAAGATCTTGAGAATGGAAGAAAGGCTAGAAGTGGTAGTAAGAACGCTAAGCCTAAATCTGCTGATAGGACGCATGCTAGTGTGCATAATGCTAAAACCGATCTCCTAGGACGCATGCTAGAAGGACGAATGATGTGCATGTTTATGATTACTTGCCCATGAACTTGCCCTCAACAATCTCCTTGGGCTTCTTCAACTCTTCCATATCCTTTGAAGAAGCCCAAGGAGATTGTTGAGGGCAAGTTCAAGCGGTTCTTGAAGCTTTTACAAGGCTTGAACATCACCATTCCGTTCACCGATGCTCTAAGTGAGATGCCATCCTATGCAAAGTTCTTGAAGGAAATCTTGAGCAAGAAAAGGTCAATTGTTGAGATGCAAGATGAGGTGAAGATCTTGGAGTTACCTCAAAAACTAGGTGACCCCGGAAGATTTGCCATCACCGTGGGGATTGGATCCCAAAGTTTCAAGGCTCTTTGTGATTTAGGAGCAAGCATATCGGTTATGCCTATGAGCATATGGAGAAGGGCTAACCTCGGAGATATGGAACCGGTTGATATGAGTCTTACTATGGCCGATGGTTCATCAACAAAGGCCACCGGAATTCTAGATGACGTCCCGGTTAGAGTTGGAAGATATTTTGTGCCCGATGATTTTGTGATCTTAGACATGAAAGAGGATCCGATGGTGCCCATTATTCTCGGGAGGCCGTTTCTAGCTACGGCGGGTGCCAAATTCGATGTGAGAAATGGGAAGGTCACTTTCGAGATTGGCGAGGAAAAGGTGGAGTTCCATTTCAACAAAGCTCTTAATGAACCGGATGCTTTAGCGATCTTAAAGTTGGAGGAAAATGCCAAGCGCAAGAGGGAGGAGTTGGAACCTACAAGAGAGGAAGAAGCACCATTGAGAGACCATGACATGGTCAATGTTCAAATCCATGAAGAGTCAAGGGATGGAGATAGCCCACCAAGCCATGAAGAGTATCCTAATCTATATCCTTTTGATGTGGGAGACTCTTACATTTGTCTAAGTGATTTGAAAGAGGATCTAGAGGATGATTACCTTTGCTTGAGTGATTTGCAAGAAGACTTGAGTTATAATGTCATTGAGTCCTCTAGAAATTCTTTAGATTTTTGTGGTGTAGGTGATGAAGAGCAAGTTGAGAAGATGCAAGAGATGCCAACCTACACTTTAGAGGACAAAGGAGATGGAGAATTTGGAGGCCACACTTTCATCAAACACAAATGGTGGCACTTTGGTTATGAGGAGAATGAAGATGCATATGACAAGGAGGATCAATTCACCATTTTTCACCCTCCTTGAAGGGTAGAGGTTAGAAGTCAAGCTAGTGACTTAAAAGAAGCGCTCCTCGGGAGGCAACCCGAGTTTAGTAGGTTCATTTTCGTAGTTTCTAGTTTGTTTTTCTTCTTTGCTTAGCTTAGATTCTTTCTAATCTCTCTTTAGCATGTGTTTTGTGGATATATGTGTTATGAGAGCTTCATGATCATGTGTGGTATTTGTGGAAATGATGCAATGACTTGTGGGTAGACAATTGCCAAGCCGAGGGATTTTTAGGAAACCAAAACGAGTAGGACCGAGGTACCCAGTACCTCAGGCCCGAGGTCCCCAACATCGATCCTATATTGCCGATCCGCTTTGGACTTGACTTTGGACGAAATTCCTATTATACCCTTCTGACCTAACTTTGTCTTCTACCCCATTTAAGCCCCCTTTCCACATACCCACCACCCATCACCTCCATAACTACCTTCCCAAAATACCAAGTCACTCTCAAAACCACCAATTCGATCCATCACCTCCACCATACTCGAACCTCAAGCAAACCTCACAACAAATCTCGATCCATACCCCTAGCACCCTCAAGCATCGATCCAAAGGCCAAAAACCTCAACAAAATCCCATAGATCTTCATCCCTCTTCTAGATCTAGAAGAGAAATTTGGGTTCTAAGAAATTGATTGCTAGAAGTCTTTGATTCTTCAAATTTGGTATGTGAATCTCAATCTCTACTTGATTCCTTGTGAATTTCATACTTTCATTGCTAGATTTGAGATATGCCATGATTGAGTGAGCTTAGACTTTGAGCATCCATGGTGATTTGCATGCATTGTGAAATTTGTGCTTAATTGTTGCAAAAACCTACTTGGAACTTCGATTGATGATGAGAAATGGTTGATTTTGGATTTTAGGAGCATGATAGAGTGTTTTATGGGTGAAACGAGGTAGAGAACTCGAATGGGAATCGGCCCGAGGTACCCAATACCTTGGGACCGACGTTGCATGTCGGTTCACAGACTCGGACCGAGGTTGAGAACCTCGGACCCGATGTCATCTGTTCGTCGGTCTTATGCATTTCGACTTTCTCTTGTGTGAGCTTTGGGATTCATGAGCTTGAATGTTGGTTATAGCATGTTTATCATGATACATCTTGTAGCTTGACCATTGATATGTGATTCTTTGTTCATGCATGATTGGATTTTGTGAAGTGAGTGTCTTAAGAGCAAGTATGGGGTCATTTCCTTGCATGATGAGTTGTTAGTTGAGGAAGCTTGTGATATTGTTGTGATTGTATAGATTTTATCTTGGAGTTCTTTGTTTTAATTGTGTGTAGGTACCATGACTACCCGAGCATCTTCTTCAAAGATGGAGAAAGCAACAAGAAAGTCCAAGAAGTCGTCCAAGAGGGTCCAAAGGATGGACGATGTGCGTTTCGAAGATGATGATGTGGCTAGAGAGTATGAGCGACTCATGGGTCTATCTCACCACACTCGGTGGTTAGATTGGGAGTCTATTAGGAAGATGTGCATGGATGAGGCTCTTATTCGGTGCTATTCTCATATTGGGCTCAACGTCTTTCTAAGGTGGAACAACACTCATTATCCCGCCTTGACGTCCGAGTTCATGGCAACTTTCAAGTGCACCTATGAGGGAGTCGAGAGTGAAGGCATGATTTCCTTCCAAATGGGCAACGAGTTGCAAGAGCTCTCTCTCCGGAACTTGGCACATTACTTTGGGTTCCCTTTCCCAAGAGAAGAGGCCTATGTTGATAATGAGAAGGTGGACTATCTTTGGAGGTTCGTAGCCGGAAGAAGAGAGATGAGGAAGGGCGCATCGACAAATGAGATAGCAAATCCACTCTTCCGAGTCATGATTCGAGCCTTGGGTTGTTCCATCTTTGCTAGGCATGAATTAAGCAAGCCAATGAAGGAGGAGGCCATGCTACTCTATGAGATGTTGTTTGAGAATGAGAAGCCAATGAACCTTGCATGGGAGTGAGTAAAGATGGTGAGGGATTTCCAAAGTTCCTCATGGATCTATTTTGGAGGCATTATAGCCATGTTGGCTCATCGTCTTGAGGTGGACTTGTCTACCTACACGCCGGCCCCTAATGGTGTAGAGTTCATAGACCTAAAGTACTTCAAGAAGGCAAACATCATCAAAGAGAAGCAAGTGACCGGTGCCACTACATATCTAGCCCACACTCCAACTTCGACAATGTGCACATACCTTTGGGGCCACGTCTCTTCAACCTCACCAACTACTACAATTGGTACCAAGTGTGGGCGGGCAAGGAGAACCCATATGGAGAGCCGGAGGAGACGCTTGAGGTTAGGAGACAAGCACAACACATTCGCTTCACTTCTCCTCAAGTTTCCCCGGACACCGAAGAAGAGGAGCCCAACCAATATGAGTTTGTGAGGAGAGATGACATGGATGTGGACTTGCCTAGAGATGAAGAAGAAGAAGAAGAAGAAGAGGGTGGCTACCGCAATTTGCTCACCGACCACGCCCCAACACTATTGGACCGAGGTACATCCCATGTCGGGCCCGATGTTCATCAACGTCGGTCCGACGTCTTTTTGCCCGATCCAGTCCTAAGCCGATTTGAAAGGGGTGAGGGAAGTGGAGCACAACAAGTACCACCAAGCTATGGAGGATATGAAGGGTATGCCCAATGGTACGGGCCTAGAATGGTGTTCCCCGAGCCTCAACAATCGGTGGACATGAACTTCTTGGCCAACCAATTGTCGCATCTCCAACTACAACAATCTACCATGCTTCAAGAGGCACACCAACTCAACCTTCAACAACAACACCTCAACTTCCAACAACAACAACTTTTCCATCACCAAGAAGACTTCCAAGCTAAATTTGATGAGGTGAACCGCAACATAGCCTACACGAGACGTGATGTGGATGACTTAAGGGCGGCCGAGGACCAAAGATGGAGTGTCCAAGAAAGTTTCAATGCATGGATGACCGGGAACTTCTCTTCCCGTGAAGATCAATGGACGCCTCCCGCACCACAAATTCAACCGCCAAGTCAAGACCCTTTCCACGATCAAGTGTATGAGCGCGAGCGGCACGCACGGCTCCAAAGGAGACAACGCCGTGGCCACCCTCCGAACTAAGCCTCAACAAGCCATTCAAGAATAAGGAAATTGTGAGCTTTCTCTACTCTTCTCCTTACTTTTGAGTTTTGATTTCTTTTGATGAGGACATCAAAATTTTAAGTATGAGGTGGGTTAGTAGCTCATAGTTCCATGTGTAGTCTCATGTGTTTGTGTTTGTCTTGTTTATGGGATGTTTCATTTTGGTTAGTGGCATGATTAGTGAAGGAATGATGATTGAATTTTATGGCATGAATGAATGAGTTTGTTTGTTTTGTTTGAGAAAATTTTTGCAAAAATCCATAAAAATTCGAGAATTGTGTGAAAAACAACAAAAAGATTTTGATTTTGGACTAGGAATTCCCATCTTAGATGTCTAATGAAAGCTAATGATGAGCATGTAAAGTCCTTTGCATATTTTTGGATAGTTTAGCCTCTAATCGATGTTGTTTTTGATGTGATATGATATCATGCATGTTTTTATTGAGCACATGAGTTCTTGGATGAGATTTGATGCAACTAAGCTAGAGTGAACCTTGTGAGATTTATTTTTGGCCATTTTAGGGATGCTTGTTCATATTTGCTTATCCCTCATTTTGTTGTGTGATTAGCTCATGCATGCTTAGTAAAACTTGCTATTGCGGAGTTTATCTATTTTCCTAGACCAATATGAGATTTGATCTATGCTTTGTCACATTGATTTGAACTTTATTTTATTTAGTCACAAAATATTTCATATCCTACCTTGAAGAGAAACCGTTGTTTGTAGCCCCGTTTTAAACTTAGACCTTTGTTTGAAACTCCTTAAAAATATGATTCCTAGCCTATATAACTTGACCCTTATGGGATTGGACTTTAGTGAGAGGTTTGGAAGAATATTTGGAGAGTTGAGATTCTCTTTGGTGATGGGCAAGAAATGGAGTTATAAACCAAGTGGGTAGTGCATCTTTGGTGTAAAGAAAGAAAGAAAAGTTGGAAAAAGTAGTGGATTGAAAGCAAAGTGCTTAAGTGAAAGAAAAGGGCACCGACCGAGTTAAAGTGCACATCGGGCCCGACGTGTGTGCGAGTCGATCCTAGTGGAACAAGTGTGAAAAATCCAACAAAAAGTGTAGTGCAAAGATGAAGTGGAATGTTGAGTGAAAAGTGGGTTGAGAAAAGAAAGTAGAAAAGAAGAAAAATCAAAGTCTTTTGGGAGTGTGAAGTTGAAAGTGAAATAATTTGGTGAAGTTGGTGAGAGACTAGAAAGTTCAATCCCCATTGTAAGCACCACAAGACCAAAATGATTCCCACCTTGAGAAATACCAAAAGCCCCATTACAACCCGGCCGAATGGAACCTCTTTGAGGACCTCCATTGAGCCAAGTTCATATTCTTTGTGTGCATTGTAATAGGCATCTCTAAGTGGAGGAATTGGTGATATTAGCTTCAATCGTAAAGTCTTTACTTGCATGATTGTTGAGTTTGAGTGTTCATTGCTAAGCCTAAACACATGATGAGTGATACACATTTCTATATCCCTAAAGTGAGGCTTTGTTGCATTGGACTTCAATCCTTCAACACTTGATCATGTGTGATGACATAATCTTGCTAGCATATCTATCACTTGTGCTTACTTGATTGATTTTCATATGAGGTACTTGAAAATAGTGCTTCGGTCTTGCTTATGTTATCATTGCTTGAGGACAAGCAAGTTTAAGTATGGGGTATTCTGACGTCTCTCATTTTGGTGGTGTTTTAGTAGTTAATTTCCCTTGTAAATATGTGTTTTTCATTCCCTTCATTGTTAGTTTCATTCCTTTTTAGCTTAGTTCCCGGTTTTCTTTAAGATTCGGAAACTATGCGAGTTTGTTATGTTTTGTGGGTAAAATGGCGCAAATGAGGACATTTTGGAGGAGCAACTAAGAAGGAGCTAAGCAAAGGAATCAAGGAGCGGAAGAGCCATGCCAAGAATGAAGAGGAACCAAAGGAAAACCAAGAAGTGAAGAAGGACCGAGGCCCAGGACCGAGCACCATTACATCGGGCCCGAGATCGAGCAACCAGTAGCCAGGACCGACGTTCCCAACGTCGGGCCCGAGGTCCCCAGCGTGTCGGTCCGAGTCGGCATTTGTGAAGATTAGGCTCCAAGGCACAAATGTGGTGATCTTCCAATTTTGCCCTTCTTCTAAATTGGAATTCCTTGGTCCCCAATCAAGAGAAAAGCATAATTAGAGAGAGATTAGAGATCATCCAACAACAATCCCACACCAAATCACTCTCAAAGGCTCAAGGAAGGCTTGGAGAGCAAGGAGAAGAGAGGAGGAGGAGAAGAGGAGGAAATCGGTGGAGAAGAGAGGAGTTCTAGTGAGTTTGTACTTGTTTTGATTTGGTTTTAGTAGAATTAAGACTTGGATCTTGTGAACCCTTTGAGATTTGAATGCAATTTGAGTTTGATTTGAGATTGATGATTGAGATTTGCTTGCTTTTACATTTGATTGCTCTTTACTCTTATCTTATGGAGTAGATTCCATAGTCTTGGGCTATGGGGGAAACCCCTAGCTAGGATTGGGTAGGAAACCCCAATTCCATAGCCTTTGAGTGCTTGATCTATGAATCCTCTCTACACTAAGCTTCAATTCTCTTGTGGAAACAAGGGACATAGGGCTTGTGATTGGTAAGAGTAAGCGAAAGTGATCTCTCACCCAATTACTAGACCTAACATCAAAGGAGAGTGAAAACTCCCTTGGGTCGAAGTGTAGAGTGGAGATATTGAAGGCTAGCAACCTCGATCTCACAAGGATCAACACTTATTGGTTGAGTTGGGGTGGAATTACTCAAGTCTAGGTAGGGAAGGAACCCAAAAACCCAAGACCGATCTACCGATTTTGCCAAATCGAGTTACCCAGTCATCGGGCCCGACGTTGAGCCAAGTCGGTCCCGGCCAAAACAACCTCGATCCACCCTCGGACCGAAGTGACTAGTGTCGGTCCGAGGTGATTTCTTCCGTTTTCCTTTATTTTGCCTTTCTTTTACAACTTTTTAGTCTTTCGGGTACTCTCAACGCACGAACTCCCGTGTGTCCGACACCCTACCTCTTTACTACAAGTGAGGTTCGGTTTATAAATTTAAATTTTGACCACCACACCCGGACCGATCAGTTCCCGTTTGAAACACTAATGTGCGAATGTTTGTAATTACCGTACTCTATTTTATTGAATGGCGTTCATTATATTTGAAACTCACTTTGCTCAATCGTTCTTTCTGTAGTTATGACTTCGTGTGTGCATGCTTTTAGTTAGGACGGCGTCCTCATCAAGAAGGGACGCGCGCCTAAATACGGACGAAGTTTAAATTCAAACCAAGGCCGCCCAAACATGATTACATCACATTCGTCCGTAGTCCTCAAAAGGAAGCTTCCTATGTCTGGGCACGTGTAAACAATTCCAAAGATGTCGCTTTCCCAGAGATGGTCCCCTGACCACGAGGAGGCTTCCCAAGCGTCAACAGAGTTGACTTCCTCAAGATGCAAATCGCACCTTTGAAGGAAGACGACAGATCCTGCCCAAGCTTCAAAGGACGCTAGAGGACAAGAACTCATGCCGCTATAAATACCCTCCAAGGGGTATGCATAGCGGTGTTGACTTTGAAGACTTTCTCTCGAGCTCTCCCGAAGCATTCAAGTTCAAGAACGAAGATCAAGACGATCAAGTGAGCTTGAAGCAAGAGAAAGAAAGTCTAACCACATCAAATCCAAATCAAACCACAAAAGTAGTTAGAGTAGTGTTTGTCTCTCACAACGAACCGTGAGAGACGTGTGTGATAGCCTCCTTATAAGCTAAGAGAGTTAGGTTACTGTGCTAGGTAGAAAGGAGTGTTACAAGTGAGGCTAAGGAAGCACGCTTAGCTCAGTGAAGTGTAACGACTCACCTAAGTTGTAAGGACTCTCTCTTAATAAAGATAAGGACGGCTATTGATAATCCTCCAACGGAGGTAGACGTTTACCCGTAAGACTAGTTGGTCTTAGTGGGGTTCCTCTATAAATACTCGTGTCCATTATCATTCTACGTTTCCTGTTAAGTCTATTTCCGCGGCACCTAAGGACGCCCTTAACCCAGTTAAGGACGCCTATTCTAACAGACTTACAATCCAACATATTAATTCGAAGATTTTTGGACGACAAAGAGAATGGAAATCAAAACTTCCCAAACCATAGCCTAGGCAAACAAAACCAATCAATAAGAAAGGTTGTGTAATTGAGAACTTAAGAAACATTTGGAATCGCAAGATTTGCATGCTTGTGTTTGTGTTGTTTGGTGATGTTTCTATCAAGTTCTATTAATTCAAAGAATTTTGGACGAGAAAAAGAATGGAAACAAACACTTCCCAGACCATAGCCTAGGCAAATCGAACCAATCAATAAGAAAGGTTGTGTTATTGAGAATTTGAGAAACATTTAGGAATCGCATGATTCGTATGCTTGTGCTTGAGTTGTTTGGTCATATTTCTATCGAATTCTATAAATTATAAGAGGTTTGGAAGAGAAAAAGGATGGAAACGAACAATTTTAAAATTATAGCCTAGACAAATCAAACCAATCAATAAGAAAGTTGTTTGAGGAACATTTGGAATCGCATGATTCGTATGCTTGTTTTTGTATTGTTTGCTGATGCCTCTATAAAATTCTATTCATTCAAAGATATTTGGACGAGAAAAAGAATGGAAACAAACACTTCCCAGACCATAGCCTAGGCAAATCGAACCAATCAATAAGAAAGGTTGTGTTATTGAGAATTTGAGAAACATTAGGAATCGCATGATTCGTATGCTTGTGTTTGTGTTGTTTGGTGATGTTTCCATCAAGTTCTATTAATTCATAGAATTTTGGACGAGAAAAAGAATGGAAACAAACACTTCCCAAACCATAGCCTAGGCAAATCAAACCAATCAATATGAAAGGTTGTGTTATTGAGAATTTGAGAAACATTAGGAATCGCATGATTCGTATGCTTGTGTTTGTGTTTTTTGTTGATGTTTCCATCAAGTTCTATTAATTCATATAATTTTGGACAAGAAAAAGAATGGAAACAAACACTTCCCAGACCATAGCCTAGGCAAATCGAACCAATCAATAAGAAAGTTTGTGTTATTGAGAATTTGAGAAACATTAGGAATTGCCTTATTCGTATGCTTGTGTTTGTGTTGTTTGGTGATGTTTCCATCAAGTTCTATTAATTCAAAGATTTTTGGACGAGAAAAAGAATGGAAACCAACACTTCCCAGAACATAGCCTAGGCAAATCGAACCAATCAATAAGAAAGTTTGTGTTATTGAGACTTTGAGAATCATTAGGAATCGCATGATTCGTATGCTTGTGTTTGTGTTGTTTGGTCATGTTTCTATCAAGTTCTATCAATTCAAAGATTTTTGGACGAGAAAAATAATGGAAACGAACACTTCCCAAATCATAGCCTAGGCAAATCAAACCAATCAATAAAAAAGGTTGTGTTATTGAGAATTTGATAAACATTAGGAATCGCATGATTCGTATGCTTGTGTTTGTGTTGTTTGGTGATGTTTCCATCAAGTTCTATTAATTCATAGAATTTTGGACGAGAAAAAGAATGGAAACAAACACTTCCCAGACCATAGCCTAGGCAAATCAAACCAATCAATAAGAAAGGTTGTGTTATTGAGACTTTGAGAATCATTAGGAATCGCATGATTCGTATGCTTGTGTTTGTGTTGTTTGGTGATGTTTCTATCAAGTTCTATCAATTCAAAGATTTTGGGACGAGAAAAAGAATGGAAACAAACACTTCCCAGACCATACCTAGGCAAATCGAACCAATCAATAAGAAAGTTTGTGTTATTGAGAATTTGAGAAACATTAGGAACTGCATGATTCGTATGCTTATGTTTGTGTTGTTTCTATCAATTCAAAGATTTTTGGACGAGAAAAAGAATGGAAACCAACACTTTCTAAACCATAGCCTAGGCAAATCAAACCAATCAATAAGAAAGGTTGTGTTATTGAGAATTTGAGAAACATTAGGAATCGCATAATTCGTATGCTTGTGTTTGTGTTGTTTGGTGATGTTTCCATCAAGTTCTATTAATTCTTAGATTTTTGGACGAGAAAAAGAATGGAAACCAACACTTCCCAGACCATAGCCTAGGCAAATTGAACCAATCAATAAGAAAGTTTGTGTTATTGAGACTTTGAGAAACATTAGGAATAGCAAGATTTGTATGCTTGTGTTTGTGTTGTTTGGTGACGTTTCTATCAAGTTCTATTAATTCAAAGATTTTTGGACGAGAAAAAGAATGGAAACCAACACTTCCCAAACCGTATCCTAGGCAAATCAAACCAATCATTAAGAAAGGTTGCGTTATGGAGAATTTGAGAAACATTAGGTATCGCATGATTCGTATGCTTATGATTGTGTTGTTTGGTGATATTTCTATCAAGTTCTATTAATTCAAAGATTTTTGGACAAGAAAAATAATGGAAAACAATACTTCCCAAACCATAGCCTAGGCAAATCGAACCAATCAATAAAAAAGTTTATGTTGTTGAGAATTTGAGAATCATTAGGAATCACATGATTCGTATGCTTGTGATTGTCTTGTTTGGTGATGTTTCCATCAAGTTCTATTAATTCAAAGATTTTGGGACGAGAAAAAGAATGGAAACCAACACTTCCCAGACCATAGCCTAGGCAAATCGAACCAATCAATAAGAAAGTTTGTGTTATTGAGACTTTGAGAATCATTAGGAATCGCATGATTCGTATGCTTGTGTTTGTGTTGTTTGGTGATGTTTCTATCAAGTTCTATCAATTCAAAGATTTTGGGACGAGAAAAAGAATGGAAACCAACACTTCGCAGACCATAGCCTAGGCAAATCGAACCAATCAATAAGAAAGTTTGTGTTATTGAGACTTTGAGAATCATTAGGAATCGCATGATTCGTATGCTTGTGTTTGTGTTGTTTGGTGATGTTTCTAGCAAGTGCTATCAATTCAAAGATTTTAGGACGAGAAAAATAATGGAAACCAACACTTCCTAAACCATAGCCTAGGCAAATAAAACCAATCAATAAGAAAGGTTGTGTTATTGAGAATTTGAGAAACATTAGAAATCGCATGATTTGTATGCTTGTGTTTGTTTTGTTTGGTGACGTTTCTATCAAGTTCTAATAATTCAAAGATTTTTGGACGAGAAAAAGAATGGAAACCAACACTTTCCAAACCGTATCCTAGGCAAATCAAACCAATCATTAAGAAAGGTTGCGTTATGGAGAATTTGAGAAACATTAGGTATCGCATGATTCGTATGCTTATGATTGTGTTGTTTGGTGATATTTCTATCAAGTTCTATTAATTCAAATATTTTTGGACAAGAAGAATAATGGAAACCAATACTTCCCAATCCATAGCCTAGGCAAATCGAACCAATCAATAAAAAAGTTTGTCTTATTGAGAATTTGAGAAACATTGGGAACGCATGATTCGTATGCTTGTGTTTGTGTTATTTGGTGATGTTTCCATCAAGTTCTATTCATTCAAAGATTTTTGGACATGAAAAAGAATGGAAACCAACACTTCTCAAACCATAGCCCCGGCAAATCGAACCAATCAATAAGAAAGTTTGCGTTATTGAGAATTAGAGAATCATTAGGAATCGCATGATTCTTATGCTTGTGTTTGTGTTGTTTGGTGATGTTTCTAACAAGTTCTATCAATTCAAAGATTTTTGGACGAGAAAAATAATGGAGATGAACACTTCCCAAACCATAGCCTAGGCAAATCAAACCAATCAATAAGAAAGGTTGTGTTATTGAGAATTTGAGAAATATTAGGAATCGCATGATTCTTATGCTTGTGTTTGTGTTATTTGGTGATGTTTCTATTAAGTTCTATCAATTCAAAGATTTTTGGATGAGAAAAATAATGGAAACCAACACTTCCTAAACCATAGCCTAGGCAAATCAAACCAATCAATAAGAAAGGTTGTGTTATTGAGACTTTGAGAAACATTAGGTATCGCATGATTCGTATGCTTATGATTGTGTTGTTTGGTGATAATTCTATCAAGTTCTATTAATTCAAAGATTTTCGGACAAGAAAAAAAATTGAAACCAATACTTCCCAAACCATAGCCTAGGCAAATCGAACCAATCAATAAAAAAGTTTATGTTATTGAGAATTTGAGAATCATTAGGAATCGCATGATTCGTATGCTTGTGTTTGTGTTCTTTGGTGATCTTTCTATCAAGTTCTATTAATTCAAAGATTTTTGGACAAGAAAAAGAATGGTAACCAACACTTCTCCAACCATAGCCTAGGCAAATCGAACCAATCAATAAGAAAGGTTGTGTTATTTAGAATTTGAGAAACATTTGGAATCGCATGATTGGTATGCTTGTGTTTGTGTTGTTTGGTGATGCTTCTATCAAATTCTATTAGTTCAAAGATTTTTGGACGAGAAAAAGAATGGAAACCAAAACTTTCCAGACCATAGCCTAGGCAAATTGAACCAATCAATTAGAAAGGTTGAATTATTGAGAATTTGAGAAACATTAGGAATCGCATGATTCGTATGCTTGTGTTTGTCTTGTTTGGTGATGTTTCTATAAAGTTCTATTAATTCAAAAATTTCTTGGATGAGAAAAAGAATGGAAACCAACACTTCCCAAACCATAGCCTAGGCAAATCGAACCAATCAATAAGAAAGGTTGTGTTATTGAGAATTTGAGAAACATTGGGAATCACATGATTCGTATCATTGTGTTTGTGTTGTTTGGTGATTTTTCTATCAAGTTTTATTAATTCAAAGATTTTTGGACGAGAAAAAGAATGGAAACCAACACTTCCCAAACCATAGCCTAGGCAAATAAAACCAAGCAATAAGAAAGGTTGTGTTATTGAGAATTTGAGAAACATTAGGAATCGTATGATTCGTATGCGTATGTTTGTGTTGTTTGGTAATGTTTCTATCAAGTTCTATTAATTCAAAGACTTTAGGACGAGAAAAAGAAAGGAAACCAACACTTCCCTATCCATAGCCTAGGCAAATCGAACCAATCAATAAAAATGTTGTGTTAATGTGAATTTGACAAACATTAGGAATCTCATGATTCGCATGCTTGTGTTTGTGTTGTTTGGCGATGTTTCTATCATGTTCTATTAATTCGAAGATTTTTGGACGAGAAAAAGAATGGAAATCAACACTTCCCAAACCATAGCATAGGCAAATCGAACTAATCAATAAGAAAGGTTATGTTATTGAGAACTTGAGAAACATTAGGAATCGCATGATTGGTATGCTTGTGTTTGTGTTGTTTGGTGATGCTTCTATCAAATTCTATTAGTTCAAAGATTTTTGGACGAGAAAAAGAATGGAAACCAAAACTTCCCAGACCATAGCCTAGGCAAATCGAACCAATCAATAAGAAAGGTTGAATTATTTAGAATTTGAGAAACATTAGGAATCGCATGATTCGTATGCCTGTGTTTGTCTTGTTTGGTGATGTTTCTATAAAGTTCTATTAATTCAAAAATTTGTTGGACGAGAAAAAGAATGGAAACCAACACTTCCCAAACCATAGCCTAGGCAAATCGAACCAATCAATAAGAAAGGTTGTGTTATTGAGAATTTGAGAAACATTGGGAATCACATGATTCGTATCATTGTGTTTGTGTTGTTTGGTGATTTTTCTATCAAGTTTTATTAATTCAAAGATTTTTGGACGAGAAAAAGAATGGAAACCAACACTTCCCAAACCATAGCCTAGGTAAATCGAACCAATCAATAAGAAAGGTTGTGTTATTGAGAATTTGAGAAACATTAGGAATCGCATGATTGGTATGCTTGTGTTTGTGTTGTTTGGTGATGCTTCTATCAAATACTATTAGTTCAAAGATTTTTGGACGAGAAAAAGAATGGAAACCAAAACTTCCCAGACCATAGCCTAGGCAAATCGAACCCATCAATAAGAAAGGTTGAATTATTGAGAATTTGAGAAACATTAGGAATCGCATGATTCGTATGCTTGTGTTTGTCTTGTTTGGTGATGTTTCTATAAAGTTCTATTAATTCAAAAATTTCTTGGACGAGAAAAAGAATGGAAACCAAGACTTCCCAAACCATAGCCTAGGCAAATCGAACCAATCAATACGAAAGGTTGTGTTATTGAGAATTTGAGAAACATTGGGAATCACATGATTCGTATCATTGTGTTTGTGTTGTTTGGTGATTTTTCTATCAAGTTTTATTAATTCAAAGATTTTTGGACGAGAAAAAGAATGGAAACCAACACTTCCCAAACCATAGCCTAGGCAAATAAAACCAACCAATAAGAAAGGTTGTGTTATTGAGAATTTGAGAAACATTAGGAATCGTATGATTCGTATGCGTATGTTTGTGTTGTTTGGTAACGTTTATATAAAGTTCTATTATTTCAAAGACTTTAGGACGAGAAAAAGAATGGAAACCAACACTTCCCAATCCGTAGCCTTGGCAAATCAAACCAATCAATAAAAATGTTGTGTTATTGTGAATTTGACAAACATTAGGAATCTCATGATTCGCATGCTTGTGTTTGTGTTGTTTGGCGATGTTTCTATCATGTTCTATTAATTCGAAGATTTTTGGACGAGAAAAAGAATGGAAATCAACACTTCCCAAACCATATCATAGGCAAATCGAACTAATCAATAAGAAAGGTTATGTTATTGAGAACTTGAGAAACATTAGGAATCGCATGATTGGTATGCTTGTGTTTGTGTTGTTTGGTGATGCTTCTATCAAATTCTATTAGTTCAAAGATTTTTGGACGAGAAAAAGAATGGAAACCAAAACTTCCCAGACCATAGCCTAGGCAAATCGAACCAATCAATAAGAAAGGTTGAATTATTTAGAATTTGAGAAACATTAGGAATCGCATGATTCGTATGCCTGTGTTTGTCTTGTTTGGTGATGTTTCTATAAAGTTCTATTAATTCAAAAATTTGTTGGACGAGAAAAGAATGGAAACCAACACTTCCCAAACCATAGCCTAGGCAAATCGAACCAATCAATAAGAAAGGTTGTGTTATTGAGAATTTGAGAAACATTGGGAATCACATGATTCGTATCATTGTGTTTGTGTTGTTTGGTGATTTTTCTATCAAGTTTTATTAATTCAAAGATTTTTGGACGAGAAAAAGAATGGAAACCAACACTTCCCAAACCATAGCCTAGGTAAATCGAACCAATCAATAAGAAAGGTTGTGTTATTGAGAATTTGAGAAACATTAGGAATCGCATGATTGGTATGCTTGTGTTTGTGTTGTTTGGTGATGCTTCTATCAAATACTATTAGTTCAAAGATTTTTGGACGAGAAAAAGAATGGAAACCAAAACTTCCCAGACCATAGCCTAGGCAAATCGAACCCATCAATAAGACAGGTTGAATTATTGAGAATTTGAGAAACATTAGGAATCGCATGATTCGTATGCTTGTGTTTGTCTTGTTTGGTGATGTTTCTATAAAGTTCTATTAATTCCAAAATTTCTTGGACGAGAAAAAGAATGGAAACCAAGACTTCCCAAACCATAGCCTAGGCAAATCGAACCAATCAATACGAAAGGTTGTGTTATTGAGAATTTGAGAAACATTGGGAATCACATGATTCGTATCATTGTGTTTGTGTTGTTTGGTGATTTTTCTATCAAGTTTTATTAATTCAAAGATTTTTTGACGAGAAAAAGAATGGAAACCAACACTTCCCAAACCATAGCCTAGGCAAATAAAACCAACCAATAAGAAAGGTTGTGTTATTGAGAATTTGAGAAACATTAGGAATCGTATGATTCGTATGCGTATGTTTGTGTTGTTTGGTAACGTTTATATAAAGTTCTATTATTTCAAAGACTTTAGGACGAGAAAAAGAATGGAAACCAACACTTCCCTATCCGTAGCCTTGGCAAATCAAACCAATCAATAAAAATGTTGTGTTATTGTGAATTTGAGAAACATTAGGAATCTCATGATTCGCATGCTTGTGTTTGTGTTGTTTGGCGATGTTTCTATCATGTTCTATTAATTCGAAGATTTTTGGACGAGAAAAAGAATGGAAATCAACACTTCCCAAACCATAGCCTAGGCAAAACGAACTAATCAATAAGAAAGGTTATGTTATTGAGAACTTGAGAAACATTAGGAATCGCATGATTCGTATGCTTGTGTTTGTGTTGTTTGGTGATACTTCTATCAAATTCTATTAATTCACAGATTTTTGGATGAGAAAGAAAATGGAAACCAACACTTCCCAGACCATGGCCTAGGCAAATCGAACCAATCAATAAGAAAGGTTATGTTATTGAGAACTTGAGAAACATTAGGAATCGCATGATTCTTCTGCTTGTGTTTGTGTTGTTTGGTGATGTTTCTATCAAGTTCTATCAATTCAAAGATTTTTGGACGATAAAAATAATGGAAACCAAAACATCCTAAACCATAGCCTAGGCAAATCAAACCAATCAATAAGAAAGGTTGTGTTATTGAGAATTTGAGAAACATTAGGAACCGCATGATTTGTATGCTTGTGTTTTTGTGTTGTTCGGTGACGTTTCTATCAAGTTCTATTAATTCAAAGATTTTTGGACGAGAAAAAGAATGGAAACCAACACTTCCCAGACCATAGCCTAGGCAAATCAAACCAATCAATAAGAAAGGTTGTGTTGTTGAGAATTTGAGAAACATTGGGAATCACATGATTCGTATCATTGTGTTTGTGTTGTTTGGTGATTTTTCTATCAAGTTTTATTAATTCAAAGATTTTTGGACGAGAAAAAGAATGGAAACCAACACTTCCCAAACCATAGCCTAGGCATATAAAACCAATCAATAAGAAAGGTTGTGTTATTGAGAATTTGAGAACCATTAGGAATCGTATGATTCGCATGCTTATGTTTGTGTTGTTTGGCGATGTTTCTATCATGTTCTATTAATTCGAAGATTTTCGGACGAGAAAAAGAATGGAAATCAACACTTCCCAAACCATAGCCTAGGCAAATCGAACTAATCAATAAGAAAGGTTATGTTATTGAGAACTTGAGAAACATTAGGAATCGCATGATTCGTATGCTTGTGTTTGTGTTGTTTGGTGATACTTCTATCAAATTCTATTAATTCAAAGATTTTTGGATGAGAAAGAGAATGGAAACCAACACTTCCCAGACCATAGCCTAGGCAAATCGAACCAATCAATAAGAAAGGTTGTGTTATTGAGAATTTGAGAAACATTAGGTATCGCATGATTCGTATCCTTGTGTTTGTGTTGTTTGGTGATGTTTCTATCAAGTTCTATTAATTCAAAGATTTCTTGGACGAGAAAAATAATACAAACCAACACTTCCCAAACCATAGCCTAGGCAAATCGAACCAATCAATAAGAAACGTTGTTGAGAATTTGAGAAACATTGGGAATCGCATGATTCGTATGCTTGTATTTGTGTTGTTTGGTGATGTTTCCATCAAGCTCTATTCATTCAAAGATTTTTGGATGAGAAAAAGAATGGAAACCAACACTTCCCAGACCATAGCCTTGGCAAATTGAAACAATCAATAAGAAAGTTTGTGTTATTGAGAATTTGAGAATCATTAGGAATCGCATGATTCTTCTGCTTGTGTTTTTGTTGTTGTGTGATGTTTCTATCAAGTTCTATCAATTCAAAGATTTTTGGACGAGAAAAATAATGGAAACCAAAACATCCTAAACCACAGCCTAGGCAAATCAAAGCAATCAATAAGAAAGGTTGTGTTATTGAGAATTTGAGAAACATTGGGAATCACATCATTCGTATCATTGTGTTTGTGTTGTTTGGTGATTTTTCTATCAAGTTTTATTAATTCAAAGATTTTTGGACGAGAAAAAGAATGGAAACCAACACTTCCCAAACCATAGCCTAGGCAAATAAAACCAATCAATAAGAAAGGTTGTGTTATTGAGAATTTGAGAAACATTAGGAATCGTATGATTCGTATGCGTATGTTTGTGTTGTTTGGTAATGTTTATATCAAGTTCTATTATTTCAAAGACTTTAGGACGAGAAAAAGAATGGAAACCAACACTTCCCAATCCATAGCCTAGGCAAATCAAACCAATCAATAAAAATGTTGTGTTATTGTGAATTTGAGAAACATTAGGAATCTCATGATTCGCATGCTTATGTTTGTGTTGTTTGGCGATGTTTCTATCATGTTCTATTAATTCGAAGATTTTTGGACGAGAAAAAGAATGGAAATCAACACTTCCCAAACCATAGCCTAGGCAAATCGAACTAATCCATAAGAAAGGTTATGTTATTGAGAACTTGAGAAACATTAGGAATCTCATGATTCGCATGCTTGTGTTTGTGTTGTTTGGTGATGTTTCTATCATGTTCTATTAATTCAAAGATTTTTGGATGAGAAAGAGAATGGAAACCAACACTTCCCAGACCATAGCCTAGGCAAATCGAACCAATCAATAAGAAAGGTTGTGTTATTGAGAATTTGAGAAACATTAGGTATCGCATGATTCGTATCCTTGTGTTTGTGCTGTTTGGTGATGTTTCTATCAAGTTCTATTAATTCAAAGATTTCTTGGACAAGAAAAATAATACAAACCAACACTTCCCAAACCATAGCCTAGGCAAATCGAACCAATCAATAAGAAACGTTGTTGAGAATTTGAGAAACATTGGGAATCGCATGATTCGTATGCTTGTATTTGTGTTGTTTGGTGATGTTTCCATCAAGCTCTATTCATTCAAAGATTTTTGGATGAGAAAAAGAATGGAAACCAACACTTTCCAGACCGTAGCCTTGGCAAATTGAAACAATCCATAAGAAAGTTTGTGTTATTGAGAATTTGAGAATCATTAGGAATCGCATGATTCTTCTGCTTGTGTTTGTGTTGTTTAGTGATGTTTCTATCAAGTTCAATCAATTCAAAGATTTTTGGACGAGAAAAATAATGGAAACCAAAACATCCTAAACCATAGCCTAGGCAAATCAAACCAATCAATAAGAAAGGTTGTGTTATTGAGAATTTGAGAAACATTGGGAATCACATGATTCGTATCATTGTGTTTGTGTTGTTTGGTGATGTTTCTATCAAGTTTTATTAATTCAAAGATTTTTAGACGAGAAAAAGAATGGAAACCAACACTTCCCAAACCATAGCCTAGGCAAATAAAACCAATCAATAAGAAAGGTTGTGTTATTGAGAATTTGAGAAACATTAGGAATCTTATGATTCGTATGCGTATGTTTGTGTTGTTTGGTAATGTTTATATCAAGTTCTATTATTTCAAAGACTTTAGGACGAGAAAAAGAATGGAAACCAACACTTCCCAATCCATAGCCTAGGCAAATCAAACCAATCAATAAAAATGTTGTGTTATTGTGAATTTGAGAAACATTAGGAATCTCATGATTCGCATGCTTATGTTTGTGTTGTTTGGCGATGTTTCTATCATGTTCTATTAATTCGAAGATTTTTGGACGAGAAAAATAATGGAAATCAACACTTCCCAAACCATAGCCTAGGCAAATCGAACTAATCAATAAGAAAGGTTATGTTATTGAGAACTTGAGAAACATTAGGAATCTCATGATTCGCATGCTTGTGTTTGTGTTGTTTGGTGATGTTTCTATCATGTTCTATTAATTCAAAGATTTTTGGATGAGAAAGAGAATGGAAACCAACACTTCCCAGACCATAGCCTAGGCAAATCGAACCAATCAATAAGAAAGGTTGTGTTATTGAGAATTTGAGAAACATTAGGAATCGCATGATTGGTATGCTTGTGTTTGTGTTGTTTGGTGATGCTTCTATCAAATTCTATTAGTTCAAAGATTTTTGGACGAGAAAAAGAATGGAAACCAAAACTTCCCAGACCATAGCCTAGGCAAATCGAACCCATCAATAAGAAAGGTTGAATTATTGAGAATTTGAGAAACATTAGGAATCGCATGATTCGTATGCTTGTGTTTGTCTTGTTTGGTGATGTTTCTATAAAGTTCTATTAATTCAAAAATTTCTTGGACGAGAAAAAGAATGGAAACCAACACTTCCCAAACCATAGCCTAGGCAAATCGAACCAATCAATACGAAAGGTTGTGTTATTGAGAATTTGAGAAACATTGGGAATCACATGATTCGTATCATTGTGTTTGTGTTGTTTGGTGATTTTTCTATCAAGTTTTATTAATTCAAAGATTTTTGGACGAGAAAAAGAATGGAAACCAACACTTCCCAAACCATAGCCTAGGCAAATCAAACCAATCAATAAAAATGTTGTGTTATTGTGAATTTGAGAAACATTAGGAATCTCATGATTCGCATGCTTGTGTTTGTGTTGTTTGGCGATGTTTCTATCATGTTCTATTAATTCGAAGATTTTTGGACGAGAAAAAGAATGGAAATCAACACTTCCCAAACCATAGCCTAGGCAAAACGAACTAATCCATAAGAAAGGTTATGTTATTGAGAACTTGAGAAACATTAGGAATCGCATGATTCGTATGCTTGTGTTTGTGTTGTTTGGTGATACTTCTATCAAATTCTATTAATTCAAAGATTTTTGGATGAGAAAGAAAATGGAAACCAACACTTCCCAGACCATGGCCTAGGCAAATCGAACCAATCAATAAGAAAGGTTATGTTATTGAGAATTTGAGAAACATTAGGTATCGCATGATTCGTATCCTTGTGTTTGTGTTGTTTGGTGATGTTTCTATCAAGTTCTATTAATTCAAAGATTTCTTGGACGAGAAAAATAATACAAACCAACACTTCCCAAACCATAGCCTAGGCAAATCGAACCAATCAATAAGAAACGTTGTTGAGAATTTGAGAAACATTGGGAATCGCATGATTCGGTATGCTTGTATTTGTGTTGTTTGGTGATGTTTCCATCAAGCTCTATTCATTCAAAGATTTTTGGATGAGAAAAAGAATGGAAACCAACACTTCCCAGACCATAGCCTTGGCAAATTGAAACAATCAATAAGAAAGTTTGTGTTATTGAGAATTTGAGAATCATTAGGAATCGCATGATTCTTCTGCTTGTGTTTGTGTTGTTTGGTGATGTTTCTATCAAGTTCTATCAATTCAAAGATTTTTGGACGAGAAAAATAATGGAAACCAAAACATCCTAAACCATAGCCTAGGCAAATCAAACCAATCAATAAGAAAGGTTGTGTTATTGAGAATTTGAGAAACATTAGGAACCGCATGATTTGTATGCTTGTGTTTTTGTGTTGTTCGGTGACGTTTCTATCAAGTTCTATTAATTCAAAGATTTTTGGACGAGAAAAAGAATGGAAACCAACACTTCCCAGACCATAGCCTAGGCAAATCAAACCAATCAATAAGAAAGGTTGTGTTATTGAGAATTTGAGAAACATTGGGAATCACATGATTCGTATCATTGTGTTTGTGTTGTTTGGTGATTTTTCTATCAAATTTTATTAATTCAAAGATTTTTGGACGAGAAAAAGAATGGAAACCAACACTTCCCAAACCATAGCCTAGGCATATAAAACCAATCAATAAGAAAGGTTGTGTTATTGAGAATTTGAGAACCATTAGGAATCGTATGATTCGCATGCTTATGTTTGTGTTGTTTGGCGATGTTTCTATCATGTTCTATTAATTCGAAGATTTTTGGACGAGAAAAAGAATGGAAATCAACACTTCCCAAACCATAGCCTAGGCAAAACGAACTAATCCATAAGAAAGGTTATGTTATTGAGAACTTGAGAAACATTAGGAATCGCATGATTCGTATGCTTGTGTTTGTGTTGTTTGGTGATACTTCTATCAAATTCTATTAATTCAAAGATTTTTTAATGAGAAAGAAAATGGAAACCAACACTTCCCAGACCATGGCCTAGGCAAATCGAACCAATCAATAAGAAAGGTTGTGTTATTGAGAATTTGAGAAACATTAGGTATCGCATGATTCGTATCCTTGTGTTTGTGTTGTTTGGTGATGTTTCTATCAAGTTCTATTAATTCAAAGATTTCTTGGACGAGAAAAATAATACAAACCAACACTTCCCAAACCATAGCCTAGGCAAATCGAACCAATCAATAAGAAAGGTTGTGTTATTGAGAATTTGAGAAACATTAGGAATCGCATGATTCGTATGCTTGTGTTTGTGTTGTTTGGTGATGCTTCTATCAAATTCTATTAGTTCAAAGATTTTTGGATGAGAAAAAGAATGGAAACCAACACTTCCCAGACCATAGCCTTGGCAAATTGAAACAATCAATAAGAAAGTTTGTGTTATTGAGAATTTGAGAATCATTAGGAATCGCATGATTCTTCTGCTTGTGTTTTTGTTGTTGTGTGATGTTTCTATCAAGTTCTATCAATTCAAAGATTTTTGGACGAGAAAAATAATGGAAACCAAAACATCCTAAACCATAGCCTAGGCAAATCAAAGCAATCAATAAGAAAGGTTGTGTTATTGAGAATTTGAGAAACATTGGGAATCACATGATTCGTATCATTGTGTTTGTGTTGTTTGGTGATTTTTCTATCAAGTTTTATTAATTCAAAGATTTTTGGACGAGAAAAAGAATGGAAACCAACACTTCCCAAACCATAGCCTAGGCAAATAAAACCAATCAATAAGAAAGGTTGTGTTATTGACAATTTTAGAAACATTAGGAATCGTATGATTCGTATACGTATGTTTGTGTTGTTTGGTAATGTTTATATCAAGTTCTATTATTTCAAAGACTTTAGGACGAGAAAAAGAATGGAAACCAACACTTCCCAATCCATAGCCTAGGCAAATCAAACCAATCAATAAAAATGTTGTGTTATTGTGAATTTGAGAAACATTAGGAATCTCATGATTCGCATGCTTATGTTTGTGTTGTTTGGCGATGTTTCTATCATGTTCTATTAATTCGAAGATTTTTGGACGAGAAAAAGAATGGAAATCAACACTTCCCAAACCATAGCCTAGGCAAATCGAACTAATCAATAAGAAAGGTTATGTTATTGAGAACTTGAGAAACATTAGGAATCTCATGATTCGCATGCTTGTGTTTGTGTTGTTTGGTGATGTTTCTATCATGTTCTATTAATTCAAAGATTTTTGGATGAGAAAGAGAATGGAAACCAACACTTCCCAGACCATAGCCTAGGCAAATCGAACCAATCAATAAGAAAGGTTGTGTTATTGAGAATTTGAGAAACATTAGGTATCGCATGATTCGTATCCTTGTGTTTGTGCTGTTTGGTGATGTTTCTATCAAGTTCTATTAATTCAAAGATTTCTTGGACGAGAAAAATAATACAAACCAACACTTCCCAAACCATAGCCTAGGCAAATCGAACCAATCAATAAGAAACGTTGTTGAGAATTTGAGAAACATTGGGAATCGCATGATTCGTATGCTTGTATTTGTGTTGTTTGGTGATGTTTCCATCAAGCTCTATTCATTCAAAGATTTTTGGATGAGAAAAAGAATGGAAACCAACACTTTCCAGACCATAGCCTTGGCAAATTGAAACAATCAATAAGAAAGTTTGTGTTATTGAGAATTTGAGAATCATTAGGAATCGCATGATTCTTCTGCTTGTGTTTGTGTTGTTTGGTGATGTTTCTATCAAGTTCTATCAATTCAAATATTTTTGGACGAGAAAAATAATGGAAACCAAAACATCCTAAACCATAGCCTAGGCAAATCAAACCAATCAATAAGAAAGGTTGTGTTATTGAGAATTTGAGAAACATTGGGAATCACATGATTCGTATCATTGTGTTTGTGTTGTTTGGTGATTTTTCTATCAAGTTTTATTAATTCAAAGATTTTTGGACGAGAAAAAGAATGGAAACCAACACTTCCCAAACCATAGCCTAGGCAAATAAAACCAATCAATAAGAAAGGTTGTGTTATTGAGAATTTGAGAAACATTAGGAATCGTATGATTCGTATGCGTATGTTTGTGTTGTTTGGTAATGTTTATATCAAGTTCTATTATTTCAAAGACTTTAGGACGAGAAAAAGAATGGAAACCAACACTTCCCAATCCATAGCCTAGGCAAATCAAACCAATCAATAAAAATGTTGTGTTATTGTGAATTTGAGAAACATTAGGAATCTCATGATTCGCATGCTTATGTTTGTGTTGTTTGGCGATGTTTCTATCATGTTCTATTAATTCGAAGATATTTGGATGAGAAAAAGAATGGAAACCAAAACTTCGCAAACCATATCCTAGGAAAATCGAACTAATCAATAAGAAAGGTTATGTTATTGAGAACTTGAGAAACATTAGGAATCGCATGATTCGTATGCTTCTGTTTGTGTTGTTTGGTGATACTTCTATCAAATTCTATTAGTTCAAAGATTTTTGGACGAGAAAAAGAATGGAAACCAACACTTCCCAGACCATAGCCTAGGCCAATCGAACCAATCAATAAGAAAGGTTGAATTATTGAGAATTTGAGAAACATTAGGTATCGCATGATTCGTATCCTTGTGTTTGTGTTGTTTGGTGATGTTTCTATCAAGTTCTATTAATTCAAAGATTTCTTGGACGAGAAAAATAATACAAACCAACACTTCCCAAACCATAGCCTAGGCAAATCGAACCAATCAATAAGAAACGTTGTTGAGAATATGAGAAACATTGGGAATCGCATGATTCGTATGCTTGTATTTGTGTTGTTTGGTGATGTTTCCATCAAGCTCTATTCATTCAAAGATTTTTGGATGAGAAAAAGAATGGAAACCAACACTTCCCAGACCATAGCCTTAGCAAATTGAAACAATCAATAAGAAAGATTGTGTTATTGAGAATTTGAGAATCGTTAGGAATCGCATGATTCTTCTGCTTGTGTTTGTGTTGTTTGGTGATGTTTCTATCAAGTTCTATCAATTCAAAGATTTTTGGACGAGAAAAATAATGGAAACCAAAACATCCTAAACCATAGCCTAGGCAAATCAAACCAATCAATAAGAAAGGTTGTGTTATTGAGAATTTGAGAAACATTAGGAATCGCATGATTTGTATGCTTGTGTTTTTGTGTTGTTCGGTGACGTTTCTATCAAGTTCTATTAATTCAAAGATTTTTGGAGGAGAAAAAGAATGGAAACCAACACTTCCCAAACCGTATCCTAGGCAAATGAAACCAATCATTAAGAAAGGTTGCGTTATGGAGAATTTGAGAAACATTAGGTATCGCATGATTCGTATGCTTATGATTGTGTTGTTTGGTGATATTTCCATCAAGTTCTATGAACTCAAAGATTTTTGGACAAGAAAAATAATAGAAACCAATACTTCCCAAACCATAGCCTAGCAAATCGAACCAATCAATAAAAAAGTTTGTGTTATTGAGAATTTGAGAATCATTAGGAATCTCATGATTCCCATGCTTGTGTTTGTGTTATTTGGCGATGTTTCTATCATGTTCTATTAATTCGAAGATTTTTGGACGAGAAAAAGAATGGAAATCAACACTTCCCAAACCATAGCCTAGGCAAATCGAACTAATCAATAAGAAAGGTTATGTTATTGAGAACTTGAGAAACATTAGGAATCGCATGATTCGTATGCTTGTGTTTGTGTTGTTTGGTGATACTTCTATCAAATTCTATTAATTCAAAGATTTTTGGATGAGAAAGAGAATGGAAACCAACACTTCCCAGACCATAGCCTAGGCAAATCGAACCAATCAATAAGAAAGGTTGTGTTATTGAGAATTTGAGAAACATTAGGTATCGCATGATTCGTATCCTTGTGTTTGTGTTGTTTGGTGATGTTTCTATCAAGTTCTATTAATTCAAAGATTTCTTGGACGAGAAAAATAATACAAACCAACACTTCCCCAACCATAGCCTAGGCAAATCGAACCAATCAATAAGAAACGTTGTTGAGAATTTGAGAAACATTGGGAATCGCATGATTCGTATGCTTGTATTTGTGTTGTTTGGTGATGTTTCCATCAAGCTCTATTCATTCAAAGATTTTTGGATGAGAAAAAGAATGGAAACCAACACTTCCCAGACCATAGCCTTGGCAAATTGAAACAATCAATAAGAAAGTTTGTGTTATTGAGAATTTGAGAATCATTAGGAATCGCATGATTCTTCTGCTTGTGTTTGTGTTGTTTGGTGATGTTTCTATCAAGTTCTATCAATTCAAAGATTTTTGGACGAGAAAAATAATGGAAACCAAAACATCCTAAACCATAGCCTAGGCAAATCAAACCAATCAATAAGAAAGGTTGTGTTATTGAGAATTTGAGAAACATTGGGAATCACATGATTCGTATCATTGTGTTTGTGTTGTTTGGTGATTTTTCTATCAAGTTTTATTAATTCAAAGATTTTTGGACGAGAAAAAGAATGGAAACCAACACTTCCCAAACCATAGCCTAGGCAAATAAAACCAATCAATAAGAAAGGTTGTGTTATTGAGAATTTGAGAAACATTAGGAATCGTATGATTCGTATGCGTATGTTTGTGTTGTTTGGTAATGTTTATATCAAGTTCTATTATTTCAAAGACTTTAGGACGAGAAAAAGAATGGAAACCAACACTTCCCAATCCATAGCCTAGGCAAATCAAACCAATCAATAAAAATGTTGTGTTATTGTGAATTTGAGAAACATTAGGAATCTCATGATTCGCATGCTCGTGTTTGTGTTGTTTGGCGATGTTTCTATCATGTTCTATTAATTCGAAGATTTTTGGACGAGAAAAAGAATGGAAATCAACACTTCGCAAAACATAGCCTAGGCAAATCGAACTAATCAATAAGAAAGGTTATGTTATTGAGAACTTGAGAAACATTAGGAATCGCATGATTCGTATCCTTGTGTTTGTGTTGTTTGGTGATACTTCTATCAAATTCTATTAATTCAAAGATTTTTGGATGAGAAAGAGAATGGAAACCAACACTTCCCAGACCATAGCCTAGGCAAATCGAACCAATCAATAAGAAAGGTTGTGTTATTGAGAATTGAGAAACATAGGAATCACATGATTCGTATGCTTATGTTTGTGTTGTTTGGTGATGTTTCTATCAAGTTCTATTAATTTAAAAATTTCTTGGACGAGAAAAAGAATGGAAACTAACACTTACCAAACCATAGCCTAGGAAAATAAAACCAATCAATAAGAAAGGTTGTGTTATTGAGAATTTGAGAAACATTAGGAATCGTATGATTCATATGCTTATGTTTGTGTTGTTTGGTAATGCTTCTATCAAGTTCTATTAATTCAAAGACTTTTGGACGAGAAAAAGAATGGAAACCAACACTTCCCAGACCATAGCCTAGGCAAATCGAACCAATCAATAAGAAATGTTGAATTATTGAGAATTTGAGAAACATTAGGAATCGCATGATTTGTATGCTTGTGTTTTTGTGTTGTTCGGTGACGTTTCTATCAAGTTCTATTAATTCAAAGATTTTTGGAGGAGAAAAAGAATGGAAACCAACACTTCCCAAACCGTATCCTAGGCAAATGAAACCAATCATTAAGAAAGGTTGCATTATGGAGAATTTGAGAAACATTAGGTATCGCATGATTCGCATGCTTGTGTTTGTGTTGTTTGGTGATGTTTCTATAAAGTTCTATTAATTCAAAGATTTTTGGACGAGAATAAGAATGGAAACCAACACTTCCCAAACCATAGCCTTGGCAAATCGAACCAATCAATAAGAAAGGTTGTGTTATTGTGAATTTGAGAAACATTAGGTATCGCATGATTCGTATCCATGTGTTTGTGTTGTTTGGTGATGTTTCCATCAAATTCTATTAATTCAAAGATTTTTGGACGAGAAAAAGAATGGAAACAAACACTTCCCAGACCATAGCCTAGGCAAATCGAACCAATCACTAAGAAAGTTTGTGTTATTGAGAATTTGTGAAACATTAGGAATCGCATGATTCGTATGCTTGTGTTTGTGTTGTTTGGTGATGCTTCTATCAAATTCTATTAGTTCAAAGATTTTTGGAAGAGAAAAGAAATGGAAACCAACAACTCCCAGACCATAGCCTATTCAAATCGAACCAATCAATAAGAAAGGTTGTGTTATTGAGAATTTGAGAAACATTAGGTATCGCATGATTCGTATCCTTGTGTTTGTGTTGTTTGGTGATGTTTCTATCAAGTTCTATAAATTCTAAGATTTTTGGACGAGAAAAAGAATGGAAACCAACACATCCCAAACCATAGCCTAGGCAAATCAAACCAATCAATAAGAAAGGTTGCGTTTTTGAGAATTTGAGAGACATTAGAAATCGCTTGATTCGTATGCTTGTGTTTGTGTTGTTTGGTAATGTTTCCATCAAGTTCTATTGATTCAAAGATTTTTGGACGAGAAAAAGAATGGATACCAACACTTCCCAAACCATAGCCTAGGCAAATCAAACCAATCAATAAGAAAGGTTGTGTTATATTGAATTTGACAAAAAAAAGAAATCTCATGATTCGAATGCTTGTGTTTGTGTTGTTTGGTGATGTTTCTATCATGTTCTATTAATTCGAAGATTTTTGGATGAGAAAAAGAATGGAAATCAACACTTCCCAAACCATAGGCTATGAGAATAAAACCAATCAATAAGAAAGGTTATGTTATTGAGAATTTGAGAAACCTCAGGAATCGCATGATTCGCATACTTGTGTTTGTGTAGTTTGGTGATGTTTCTATAAAGTTCTATTAATTCAAAGATTTTTGGACGAGAAAAAGAATGGAAACCAACACTTTCCAAACCATAGCCTAGGCAAATCGAACCAATCAATAAGAAAATTTGTGTTATTGAGAATTTGTGAAACATTAGGAATCGCATGATTCGTATCCTTGTGTTTGTGTTGTTTGGTAATGTTTCCATCAAGTTCTATTAATTCAAAGATTTTTGGACGAGAAAAAAAATGAAAACAAACACTTCCCAAAACATAGCCTAGGCCAATCGAACCATTCAATAAGAAAGTTTGTGTTATTGAGAATTTGTGAAACATTAGGAATCGCATGATTCATATCCTTGTGTTTGTGTTGTTTGGTAATGTTTCCATGAAGTTCTATTAATTCAAAGATTTCTTGGACGAGAAAAAGAATGGAAACCAGCACTTCCCAAACCATAGCCTAGGCAGATCGAACCAATCAATAAGAAAGTTTGTGTTATTGAGAATTTTAGAATCATTAGGAATCGCATGATTCGTATACTTGTGTTTGTGTTATTTGGTAATGTTTCCATGAAGTTCTATTAATTCGAAGATTTTTGGACGAGAAAAATAATGGAAATCAACACTTCCCAAACCATAGCCTAGGCAAATCGAACTAATCAATAAGAAAGGTTATGTTATTGAGAACTTGAGAAACATTAGGAATCTCATGATTCTCATGCTTGTGTTTGTGTTGTTTGGTGATGTTTCTATCATGTTCTATTAATTCAAAGATTTTTGGATGAGAAAGAGAATGGAAACCAACACTTCCCAGACCATAGCCTAGGCAAATCGAACCAATCAATAAGAAAGGTTGTGTTATTGAGAATTTGAGAAACATTAGGAATCGCATGATTGGTATGCTTGTGTTTGTGTTGTTTGGTGATGCTTCTATCAAATTCTATTAGTTCAAAGATTTTTGGACGAGAAAAAGAATGGAAACCAAAACTTCCCAGACCATAGCCTAGGCAAATCGAACCCATCAATAAGAAAGGTTGAATTATTGAGAATTTGAGAAACATTAGGAATCGCATGATTCGTATGCTTGTGTTTGTCTTGTTTGGTGATGTTTCTATAAAGTTCTATTAATTCAAAAATTTCTTGGACGAGAAAAAGAATGGAACCAACACTTCCCAAACCATAGCCTAGGCAAATCGAACCAATCAATAAGAAAGGTTGTGTTATTGAGAATTTGAGAAACATTGGGAATCACATGATTCGTATCCTTGTGTTTGTGTTGTTTGGTAATGTTTCCATCAAGTTCTATTAATTCAAAGATTTTTGGACGAGAAAAAAAATGAAAACAAACACTTCCCAAAACATAGCCTAGGCCAATCGAACCATTCAATAAGAAAGTTTGTGTTATTGAGAATTTGTGAAACATTAGGAATCGCATGATTCATATCCTTGTGTTTGTGTTGTTTGGTAATGTTTCCATGAAGTTCTATTAATTCAAAGATTTCTTGGACGAGAAAAAGAATGGAAACCAGCACTTCCCAAACCATAGCCTAGGCAGATCGAACCAATCAATAAGAAAGTTTGTGTTATTGAGAATTTGAGAATCATTAGGAATCGCATGATTCGTATACTTGTGTTTGTGTTATTTGGTAATGTTTCCATGAAGTTCTATTAATTCGAAGATTTTTGGACGAGAAAAATAATGGAAATCAACACTTCCCAAACCATAGCCTAGGCAAATCGAACTAATCAATAAGAAAGGTTATGTTATTGAGAACTTGAGAAACATTAGGAATCTCATGATTCGCATGCTTGTGTTTGTGTTGTTTGGTGATGTTTCTATCATGTTCTATTAATTCAAAGATTTTTGGATGAGAAAGAGAATGGAAACCAACACTTCCCAGACCATAGCCTAGGCAAATCGAACCAATCAATAAGAAAGGTTGTGTTATTGAGAATTTGAGAAACATTAGGAATCGCATGATTGGTATGCTTGTGTTTGTGTTGTTTGGTGATGCTTCTATCAAATTCTATTAGTTCAAAGATTTTTGGACGAGAAAAAGAATGGAAACCAAAACTTCCCAGACCATAGCCTAGGCAAATCGAACCCATCAATAAGAAAGGTTGAATTATTGAGAATTTGAGAAACATTAGGTATCGCATGATTCGTATCCTTGTGTTTGTGTTGTTTGGTGATGTTTCTATCAAGTTCTATTATTTCAAAGACTTTAGGACGAGAAAAAGAATGGAAACCAACACTTCCCAATCCATAGCCTAGGCAAATCAAACCAATCAATAAAAATGTTGTGTTATTGTGAATTTGAGAAACATTAGGAATCTCATGATTCGCATGCTTATGTTTGTGTTGTTTGGCGATGTTTCTATCATGTTCTATTAATTCGAAGATTTTTGGATGAGAAAAAGAATGGAAACCAAAACTTCGCAAACCATATCCTAGGAAAATCGAACTAATCAATAAGAAAGGTTATGTTATTGAGAACTTGATAAACATTAGGAATCGCATGATTCGTATGCTTCTGTTTGTGTTGTTTGGTGATACTTCTATCAAATTCTATTAGTTCAAAGATTTTTGGACGAGAAAAAGAATGGAAACCAACACTTCCCAGACCATAGCCTAGGCCAATCGAACCAATCAATAAGAAAGGTTGAATTATTGAGAATTTGAGAAACATTAGGTATCGCATGATTCGTATCCTTGTGTTTGTGTTGTTTGGTGATGTTTCTATCAAGTTCTATTAATTCAAAGATTTCTTGGACGAGAAAAATAATACAAACCAACACTTCCCAAACCATAGCCTAGGCAAATCGAACCAATCAATAAGAAACGTTGTTGAGAATATGAGAAACATTGGGAATCGCATGATTCGTATGCTTGTATTTGTGTTGTTTGGTGATGTTTCCATCAAGCTCTATTCATTCAAAGATTTTTGGATGAGAAAAAGAATGGAAACCAACACTTCCCAGACCATAGCCTTAGCAAATTGAAACAATCAATAAGAAAGATTGTGTTATTGAGAATTTGAGAATCGTTAGGAATCGCATGATTCTTCTGCTTGTGTTTGTGTTGTTTGGTGATGTTTCTATCAAGTTCTATCAATTCAAAGATTTTTGGACGAGAAAAATAATGGAAACCAAAACATCCTAAACCATAGCCTAGGCAAATCAAACCAATCAATAAGAAAGGTTGTGTTATTGAGAATTTGAGAAACATTAGGAATCATATGATTTGTATGCTTGTGTTTTTGTGTTGTTCGGTGACGTTTCTATCAAGTTCTATTAATTCAAATATTTTTGGAGGAGAAAAAGAATGGAAACCAACACTTCCCAAACCGTATCCTAGGCAAATGAAACCAATCATTAAGAAAGGTTGCGTTATGGAGAATTTGAGAAACATTAGGTATCGCATGATTCGTATGCTTATGATTGTGTTGTTTGGTGATGTTTCCATCAAGTTCTATGAACTCAAAGATTTTTGGACAAGAAAAATAATAGAAACCAATACTTCCCAAACCATAGCCTAGCAAATCGAACCAATCAATAAAAAAGTTTGTGTTATTGAGAATTTGAGAATCATTAGGAATCTCATGATTCGCATGCTTGTGTTTGTGTTATTTGGCGATGTTTCTATCATGTTCTATTAATTCGAAGATTTTTGGACGAGAAAAAGAATGGAAATCAACACTTCCCAAACCATAGCCTAGGCAAATCGAACTAATCAATAAGAAAGGTTATGTTATTGAGAACTTGAGAAACATTAGGAATCGCATGATTCGTATGCTTGTGTTTGTGTTGTTTGGTGATACTTCTATCAAATTCTATTAATTCAAAGATTTTTGGATGAGAAAGAGAATGGAAACCAACACTTCCCAGACCATAGCCTAGGCAAATCGAACCAATCAATAAGAAAGGTTGTGTTATTGAGAATTTGAGAAACATTAGGTATCGCATGATTCGTATCCTTGTGTTTGTGTTGTTTGGTGATGTTTCTATCAAGTTCTATTAATTCAAAGATTTCTTGGACGAGAAAAATAATACAAACCAACACTTCCCCAACCATAGCCTAGGCAAATCGAACCAATCAATAAGAAACGTTGTTGAGAATTTGAGAAACATTGGGAATCGCATGATTCGTATGCTTGTATTTGTGTTGTTTGGTGATGTTTCCATCAAGCTCTATTCATTCAAAGATTTTTGGATGAGAAAAAGAATGGAAACCAACACTTCCCAGACCATAGCCTTGGCAAATTGAAACAATCAATAAGAAAGTTTGTGTTATTGAGAATTTGAGAATCATTAGGAATCGCATGATTCTTCTGCTTGTGTTTGTGTTGTTTGGTGATGTTTCTATCAAGTTCTATCAATTCAAAGATTTTTGGACGAGAAAAATAATGGAAACCAAAACATCCTAAACCATAGCCTAGGCAAATCAAACCATCAATAAGAAAGGTTGTGTTATTGAGAATTTGAGAAACATTGGGAATCACATGATTCGTATCATTGTGTTTGTGTTGTTTGGTGATTTTTCTATCAAGTTTTATTAATTCAAAGATTTTTGGACGAGAAAAAGAATGGAAACCAACACTTCCCAAACCATAGCCTAGGCAAATAAAACCAATCAATAAGAAAGGTTGTGTTATTGAGAATTTGAGAAACATTAGGAATCGTATGATTCGTATGCGTATGTTTGTGTTGTTTGGTAATGTTTATATCAAGTTCTATTATTTCAAAGACTTTAGGACGAGAAAAAGAATGGAAACCAACACTTCCCAATCCATAGCCTAGGCAAATCAAACCAATCAATAAAAATGTTGTGTTATTGTGAATTTGAGAAACATTAGGAATCTCATGATTCGCATGCTCGTGTTTGTGTTGTTTGGCGATGTTTCTATCATGTTCTATTAATTCGAAGATTTTTGGACGAGAAAAAGAATGGAAATCAACACTTCGCAAAACATAGCCTAGGCAAATCGAACTAATCAATAAGAAAGGTTATGTTATTGAGAACTTGAGAAACATTAGGAATCGCATGATTCGTATCCTTGTGTTTGTGTTGTTTGGTGATACTTCTATCAAATTCTATTAATTCAAAGATTTTTGGATGAGAAAGAGAATGGAAACCAACACTTCCCAGACCATAGCCTAGGCAAATCGAACCAATCAATAAGAAAGGTTGTGTTATTGAGAATTGAGAAACATAGGAATCACATGATTCGTATGCTTATGTTTGTGTTGTTTGGTGATGTTTCTATCAAGTTCTATTAATTTAAAAATTTCTTGGACGAGAAAAAGAATGGAAACTAACACTTACCAAACCATAGCCTAGGCAAATAAAACCAATCAATAAGAAAGGTTGTGTTATTGAGAATTTGAGAAACATTAGGAATCGTATGATTCATATGCTTATGTTTGTGTTGTTTGGTAATGCTTCTATCAAGTTCTATTAATTCAAAGACTTTTGGACGAGAAAAAGAATGGAAACCAACACTTCCCAGACCATAGCCTAGGCAAATCGAACCAATCAATAAGAAATGTTGAATTATTGAGAATTTGAGAAACATTAGGAATCGCATGATTTGTATGCTTGTGTTTTTGTGTTGTTCGGTGACGTTTCTATCAAGTTCTATTAATTCAAAGATTTTTGGAGGAGAAAAAGAATGGAAACCAACACTTCCCAAACCGTATCCTAGGCAAATGAAACCAATCATTAAGAAAGGTTGCATTATGGAGAATTTGAGAAACATTAGGTATCGCATGATTCGCATGCTTGTGTTTGTGTTGTTTGGTGATGTTTCTATAAAGTTCTATTAATTCAAAGATTTTTGGACGAGAATAAGAATGGAAACCAACACTTCCCAAACCATAGCCTTGGCAAATCGAACCAATCAATAAGAAAGGTTGTGTTATTGTGAATTTGAGAAACATTAGGTATCGCATGATTCGTATCCATGTGTTTGTGTTGTTTGGTGATGTTTCCATCAAATTCTATTAATTCAAAGATTTTTGGAAGAGAAAAAGAATGGAAACAAACACTTCCCAGACCATAGCCTAGGCAAATCGAACCAATCACTAAGAAAGTTTGTGTTATTGAGAATTTGTGAAACATTAGGAATCGCATGATTCGTATGCTTGTGTTTGTGTTGTTTGGTGATGCTTCTATCAAATTCTATTAGTTCAAAGATTTTTGGAAGAGAAAAGAAATGGAAACCAACAACTCCCAGACCATAGCCTATTCAAATCGAACCAATCAATAAGAAAGGTTGTGTTATTGAGAATTTGAGAAACATTAGGTATCGCATGATTCGTATCCTTGTGTTTGTGTTGTTTGGTGATGTTTCTATCAAGTTCTATAAATTCTAAGATTTTTGGACGAGAAAAAGAATGGAAACCAACACATCCCAAACCATAGCCTAGGCAAATCAAACCAATCAATAAGAAAGGTTGCGTTTTTGAGAATTTGAGAGACATTAGAAATCGCTTGATTCGTATGCTTGTGTTTGTGTTGTTTGGTAATGTTTCCATCAAGTTCTATTGATTCAAAGATTTTTGGACGAGAAAAAGAATGGATACCAACACTTCCCAAACCATAGCCTAGGCAAATCAAACCAATCAATAAGAAAGGTTGTGTTATATTGAATTTGACAAAAAAAAGAAATCTCATGATTCGAATGCTTGTGTTTGTGTTGTTTGGTGATGTTTCTATCATGTTCTATTAATTCGAAGATTTTTGGACGAGAAAAAGAATGGAAATCAACACTTCCCAAACCATAGGCTATGAGAATAAAACCAATCAATAAGAAAGGTTATGTTATTGAGAATTTGAGAAACCTCAGGAATCGCATGATTCGCATACTTGTGTTTGTGTAGTTTGGTGATGTTTCTATAAAGTTCTATTAATTCAAAGATTTTTGGACGAGAAAAAGAATGGAAACCAACACTTTCCAAACCATAGCCTAGGCAAATCGAACCAATCAATAAGAAAATTTGTGTTATTGAGAATTTGTGAAACATTAGGAATCGCATGATTCGTATCCTTGTGTTTGTGTTGTTTGGTAATGTTTCCATCAAGTTCTATTAATTCAAAGATTTTTGGACGAGAAAAAAAATGAAAACAAACACTTCCCAAAACATAGCCTAGGCCAATCGAACCATTCAATAAGAAAGTTTGTGTTATTGAGAATTTGTGAAACATTAGGAATCGCATGATTCATATCCTTGTGTTTGTGTTGTTTGGTAATGTTTCCATGAAGTTCTATTAATTCAAAGATTTCTTGGACGAGAAAAAGAATGGAAACCAGCACTTCCCAAACCATAGCCTAGGCAGATCGAACCAATCAATAAGAAAGTTTGTGTTATTGAGAATTTGAGAATCATTAGGAATCGCATGATTCGTATACTTGTGTTTGTGTTATTTGGTGATGTTTCCATCAAGTTCCATCAATTTAAAGATTTTTGGACGAGAAAAAGAATGGAAACCAACACTTCCCAAACCATAGCCCAGGCAAATCAAACTAATCAATAAGAAAGGTTTTGTTATTACGAATTTGAGAAACATTAGGAATCGCATGATTCGTATGCTTGTGTTTGTGTTGTTTGGTGATGCTTCCATCAAATTCTATTAATTCAAAGATTTTTGGATGAGAAAAAGAATGGAAACAAACACTTCCCAGACCATAGCCTAGGCAAATCGAACCAATCACTAAGAAAGTTTGTGTTATTGAGAATATGTGAAACATTAGGAATCGCATGATTCGTATGCTTGTGTTTGTGTTGTTTGGTGATGCTTCTATCAAATTCTATTAGTTCAAAGATTTTTGGAAGAGAAAAAGAATGGAAACCAACACATCCTAGACCATAGCCTAGGCAAATCGAACCAATCAATAAGAAAGGTTGTGTTATTGAGAATTTGAGAAACATTAGGTATCGCATGATTCGTATCCTTGTGTTTGTGTTGTTTGGTGAGGTTTCTATCAAGTTCTATAAATTCTAAGATTTTTGGACGAGAAAAAGAATGGAAACCAACACATCCGAAACCATAGCCTAGGCAAATCAAACAAATCAATAAGAAAGGTTGTGTTATTGAGAATTTGAGAGACATTAGAAATCGCTTGATTCGTATGCTTGTGTTTGTGTTGTTTGGTAATGTTTCCATCAAGTTCTATTGATTCAAAGATTTTTAGACGAGAAAAAGAATGGATACAAACACTTCCCAAACCATAGCCTAGGCAAATCAAACCAATCAATAAAAAAGGTTGTGTTATTAAGAATTTGAGAAACATCAGGAATCGCATGATTCGCTTGCTTGTGTTTGTGTTGTTTGGTGATGTTTCTATAAAGTTCTATTAATTCAAAGATTTTTGGACGAGAATAAGAATGGAAACCAACACTTCCCAAACCATAGCCTAGGCAAATTGAACCAATCAATAAGAAAGGTTGTGTTATTGAGAATTTGAGAAACATTAGGCATCGCATGATTCGTATCCTTGTGTTTGTGTTGTTTGGTGATGTTTCTATCAAGTTCTATAAATTCTAAGATTTTTGGACGAGAAAAAGAATGGAAACCAACACATCCCAAACAATAGCCTAGGCAAATCAAACAAATCAATAAGAAAGGTTGCGTTATTGAGAATTTGAGAGACATTAGAAATCGCTTGATTCGTATGCTTGTGTTTGTGTTGTTTGGTAATGTTTCCATCAAGTTCTATTGATTCAAAGATTTTTGGACGAGAAAAAGAATGGATACCAACACTTCCCAAACCATATCCTAGGCAAATCAAACCAATCAATAAGAAAGGTTGTGTTATTGTGAATTTGACAAAAATTAGAAATCTCATGATTCGCATGCTTGTGTTTGTGTTGTTTGGTGATGTTTCTATCATGTTCTATTAATTCAAAGATTTTTGGACGAGAAAAAGAATGGAAACAAACACTTCCCAGACCATAGCCTAGGCAAATCGAACCAATCACTAAGAAATTCTGTGTTATTGAGAATTTGTGAAACATTAGGAATCGCATGGTTCGTATGCTTGTGTTTGTGTTGTTTGGTGATGCTTCTATCAAATTCTATTAGTTCAAAGATTTTTGGAAGAGAAAAAGAATGGAAACCAACACATCCCAGACCATAGCCTAGGCAAATCGAACCAATCAATAAGAAAGGTTGTGTTATTGAGAATTTGAGAAACATTAGGTATCACATGATTCGTAACCTTGTGTTTGTGTTGTTTAGTGATGTTTCTATCAAGTTCTATAAATTCTAAGATTTTTGGATGAGAAAAAGAATGGAAACCAACACATCCCAAACCATAGCCTAGGCAAATCAAACAAATCAATAAGAAAGGTTGCGTTATTGAGAATTTGAGAGACATTAGGAATCGCATGATTCGTATGCTTGTGTTTGTGTTGTTTGGTGATGCTTCTATCAAATTCTATTAGTTCAAAGATTTTTGGAAGAGAAAAGAAATGGAAACCAACACTTCCCAGACCATAGCCTAGTCAAATCGAATCAATCAATAAGAAAGGTTGTGTTATTGAGAATTTGAGAAACATTAGGTATCGCATGATTCGTATCCTTGTGTTTGTGTTGTTTGGTGATGTTTCTATCAAATTCTATTAACTCAAAGATTTTTGGATGAGAAAAAGAATGGAAACAAACACTTCCCAGACCATAGCCTAGGCAAATCGAACCAATCACTAAGAAAGTTTGTGTTATTGAGAATTTGTGAAACATTAGGAATCGCATGATTCGTATGCTTGTGTTTGTGTTGTTTGGTGATGCTTCTATCAAATTCTATTAGTTCAAAGATTATTGGAAGAGAAAAGAAATGGAAACCAACACTTCCCAGACCATAGCCTAGTCAAATCGAACCAATCAATAAGAAAGGTTGTGTTATTGAGAATTTGAGAAACATTAGGTATCGCATGATTCGCATGCTTGTGTTTGTGTTGTTTGGTGATGTTTCTATAAAGTTCTATTAATTCAAAGATTTTTGGACGAGAAAAAGAATGGAAACCAACACATCCCAAACCATAGCCTAGGCAAATCAAACAAATCAATAAGAAAGGTTGTGTTATTGAGAATTTGAGAAACATTAGGTATCGCATGATTCGTATCCTTGTGTTTGTGTTGTTTGGTGATGTTTCCATCAAATTCTATTAATTCAAAGATTTTTGGACGAGAAAAAGAATGGAAACAAACACTTCCCAGACCATAGCCTAGGCAAATCGAACCAATCACTAAGAAAGTTTGTGTTATTGAGAATTTGTGAAACATTAGGAATCGCATGATTTGTATGCTTGTGTTTGTGTTGTTTGGTGATGCTTCTATCAAATTCTGTTAGTTCAAAGATTTTTGGAAGAGAAAAGAAATGGAAACCAACACTTCCCAGACCATAGCCTAGTCAAATCGAACCAATCAATAAGAAAGGTTGTGTTATTGAGAATTTGAGAAACATTAGGTGTCGCATGATTCGTATCCTTGTGTTTGTGTTGTTTGGTGATGTTTCTATCAAGTTCTATAAATTCTAAGATTTTTGGACGAGAAAAAGAATGGAAACCAACACATTCCAAACCATAGCCTATGCAAATCAAACCAATCAATAAGAAAGGTTGCGTTATTGAGAATTTGAGAGACATTAGAAATCACTTGATTCGTATGCTTGTGTTTGTGTTGTTTGGTAATGTTTCCAACAAGTTCTATTGATTCAATGATTTTTGGACGAGAAAAAGAATGGATACCAACACTTCCCAAACCATAGCCTAGGCAAATCAAACCAATCAATAAGAAAGGTTGTGTTCTATTGAATTTGACAAAAATTAGAAATCTCATGATTCGCATGCTTGTGTTTGTGTTGTTTGGTGATGTTTCTATCATGTTCTATTAATTCGAAGATTTTTGGACGAGAAAAAGAATGGAAATCAACACTTCCCAAACCATAGCCTAGGCAAATAAAACCTATCAATAAGAAAGGTTGTGTTATTGAGAATTTGAGAAACATCAGGAATCGCATGATTCGCATGCTTGTGTTTGTGTTGTTCGGTGATGTTTCTATAAAGTTCTTGTTGGATCGTAAGTCTGTTAGTGAAGGCGTCCTTAACTGGGTTAAGGCCGTCCTTAGGTGCAGCGGAAATTAGACTTAACAGAAAACGCAATGAGATAATGGACACGAGTATTTATAGAGGAACCCCACTAACACCAACTAGTCTTATGGGTAAACCTCTACCTCCGCTTGGAGGATTTTCAATAGACGTCCTTATCTTATTAAGAGAGAGTCCTTACAACTTAGGCGAGTCGTTACACTTCACTGAGCTAAGCGTCCGTTCTTAGCCTCACTAGTAACACTCCTTCCACCTAACAAAGTAACCTAACTCTCTTAGCTTATAAGGAAGCTATCACTCAGGTCTCTCACGGTTCGTTGTGAGAGACAAACTACAACTCTAACTATTTTGTGGTTTGTTTTGGATTTGATGTGGTTGGACTTTCTTTCTCTTGCTTCAAGCTCACTTTATCTTCTTGATCTTCGTTCGTGTTCTTGAATGCTTTGGGAGAGCTTGAGAGAAAGTCAAGTCCACACCGCTATGCATACCCTTGGGGGGGTATTTATAGCGGAAGTGGTTCTTGTCCTCTAGCGTCCTCTGAGGCTTTGCAGGATCCTTGATCTTCCATCAACGGTGCGATGAGCCTCTTGAGGAAGTCAACTCTGTTGACGCTTGGGAAGCCTCCGCGTGGATAGGGGACCATCGCTGGGAAAGCGACATCTTTGGAGTTGTCTACACGTGCCCAGACAAGGGAAGCTTCCTTCTGAGGACTACGGCCGAAAGTGATGTAATCATGTTGGGGCGGCCTTGATTTGAATTTGAACTTCGTCCGTATTTTGGCGCGCGTCCCTGCTTGATGAGGACGCCGTCCTATCTACGCAGGAACTTCGCCAATTACGTTCAGCTTTGGAAGTTCTGATGACGTGCGTCCCTACAGCTTAGGGACTGCCGTTCACTTGTTGTCCTTTTCACTCATGTGCGTCCGCTGGACCTACCTGAGATCAATACTTGGACAACTTGTTAAATACATTTGAGTTTGTCATTATCAAAACAAGGGACGATCATTATTGGTTTAGATATTAATGACTGGCGTCCTTAATATCGTCCCAACAATTTCCCCCTTTTTGATGATGACATACTCTTTCAAATACTACGCACAGAAGTAAAGCTTTTAGCATGAGAGACTACACTTGATTTTCTTTTCAGCTTAGGTTCGCATGCAACTCATTTCTTTTAAGTGCGTTCTATTTTATTCCTAACTAGCGTCCTTTGGACTTGGCCGAAATTCCCCCTAAACACATGCTTTCTATGACAACTTAAAGACAATCGCATCTCTGCAAAACTATACTTCCCCCTTTTGGCATCATTGAAAAGGAGAACAAGTTGAAAAGCATGCAAGCACAAAGGCATAACTAAAGAAAGGAACGCTTAGACAAAATGAAGCACAAATGTAATGAACTGCATTCATGAAAATAGAGGAGTACGATCATTACAGACATTCATAAACATGGTTCAAAACGGGGACAGCGTCCCAATGTCTTAACAAAAGCAAAAGAAACAGATAAACTTTTTCAGGGTTATAGAGGGGGGAGGTGATCATTTGCGGGGAAGCTTGCCAAGGGCCTTGAGATGTTGCTCCTGAAGATGGTTGTTTTGTGAAAGGAGCTCGTTGTTGCGTTCCAGAAGTTCTGTGTGGGTATGGAGAGTGTCGTGAACCTGCTGGATTAGATCAATCATCATACACTGGTTCTCGATCATCATGCCCATCAGATACTTCGTAGAGTGCTTCTCGGCCTCATCAGGGACGCTCATACCATCGAGCTCGTCCTCTTCTTCAGCAGCGTCCTCAACCCGCGTCCCTACGACTTGCAAATTCTCAGCTTCTGGATCACCTGGAGCATCTTTAGCAGCAGCAGCGGCGGCAACCTTGGCTTTCCTCTGAGCCTCGTTCCTTTCCTTTTCCATTTGTCGTTTGACTGATGGGAGCGGCTCATCACAACGGAGTTTTCCAACCGGGGGCAAGGTGATTTGCCTAACATCCCAGTGGATGCCAAACGACTGTTCTTGTTTTGGAGCACAGAGGCCTTGCTGCTTAAGAATCTGCTTGACCAAGCCAGGGAAGGGAAGAGAGTGCCTGCCTCCTGTGCACTTGCCCATGTGCTCCAAGATTACCCGCGGCAAATTTATCGGCTTTTGTTCCAAGAAGGCGTCCAGTAAGATACTGTCAGTGATCTGGACTATCGACTTCTTTTCTTGGCGGGGGACGACCATGCGCACAATGAAGTGATACGCAAGGACACCCGTCTTGGAGAGACAGTGAGCGACCCTGTCCCTAGCAATTGGTTGTCTCCCGTTGAATATTCTATTGAAGATCTCTTCCTGGGAGAAACGACCAAAATTCTTGTTGGAAAGGTCGTGCATAGCATCTGGCGGAGAGGGACGTAGGCCTAGCATATTGCGGACGGTACCCTCAGCAATTGAGTACTCGTCCCCATCAATTTCGAACGTCCCTTGAGGCTTCCCTTTTACTTCTGATATTTCAAATTTGGAGTAAAAGCGGAGAACCTGTTCGGGGTCGACTTCTGCGGCCTCGGCGCCTAGGTGCGTCCATCCTTGGAACTCAAGCAGTTCCAAAAACTCTTTGCGCTGGTTCTCTTCCAAGAATTGGGCGGTGAACAGGAGCGGCGACAGAATTTTCTTCAGGCGTTTCTGCTTACTGCCGTTGCTCACTATCACTTCATCACCCGCGTCTTCTTCATCGCCATCGCCATCCTCGTCCTCAGGGTCCTCATCCTGGTGAGGAGCGTCCTCTTCATCTGAGGCCTCGTCGGGCTCATGGGACTCGACCATTTCGATGTCCTCAGCAGTGGACGCCTGTTCTGTAGGGGGCGCGTCCACCGCTGGAGTCCTTGCCAAGGACTCTGTAGGGACGGTTGAAGGAGGCGTCCCTTGTACTTGAGCAGGTTCCTCAACAACCGTAGTATATGGAGGAGGAGGAGGAGTGGAAGCTCTGGGAGGAAAGGGAGTGGGGGTTCTTATCTTTGCTTTTGTGGGGGCAGAGGAGGCGCTGGGCGGAGCCATTGAGATGGGCTTAACTTTGAGCGGAGCAGGGGGAGGAGGCGGCTGCCTAGCAGGGGAGTCCTCAAGTGTTATAACTTTTGGTACAGCGTCCTTGGCCGGGACCTGTACTTGAGGAGTTGCCTTGTGGACTATTGGCATAGGTTTTGCCAAGTCCGCCTCGATTTCCGCCTGGAGCGGATCTGATGTAGCCGCAGGAGCAGGAGCAGGAGTGACGTCCTCTATCCTTGGTGGTGGAGGAGGAAGCTGAGGGACGTCCTGTAAGCTCTGCTGGATCGCCGCAGCGATGGATTCCATTTCGGCCTGCTCTTGCCTGGCCTTCTCCTCTTTTTCTATTTGCAGCTCGGAGAGGCGTATGGCTGCCATCTGTTGCTCAGTGACGCCCTCAAGCTCAGCGGACGTCTTCAATCGTCGCTTTGGGGCGGGAGGCGGGGAGGAAGGGACTGGTGTGGCTTGGGAGGAGGAGGGAGGCCCTTTTACTTGTTTGGAAGGGGAGGAGGAGGAAGGCCTTTTCCGTTTCTAAGATGGGACGGAGCCCGCAGGAGTTACCAAGAACTCCATGATATCGGGGAGAAGCTTGGCGAGCTCATCTACCGTCCCACCGAAGGTGTAAAAAATTATGCCAGGCCCCATGAAGGGTGGGTTGGTATGGTTGGTTTCCTCGAGGCGGGGCTTGACATAGGTGACCATAAAGTAGTGGAGGAGGCGTTGGACCTTTGGGAGATGGTCATGAGCGGACGCCCCTAGGCAAATATTGGCGAGCGTCCTTGGCTCCTTTTCTAGCCAGTCCTCTATGAGTGGGTCGAGAGGAGGACGGCGTTTTGGTTGGGCAGGAAGCCTAAAGACGGAGCCTTTGGAGATGTTATCTGGCTCGGGCTCGGGTTGGAAAGGCTTCTCAAGGAATGAAACTCGTTTTTGGACAGGTTTGGATTGGGAACGGGGGGCTTGGTGTTTTTGTTGTGGAGGGGTGTTGGAGTGGCGGCGTTGGGTGGTTTGAGAAGAAGAATGGTGGCGAGGGGGGTCTTGGCGCCTAGTAGGTCGCCCTCTCGAGTCCATGAGTGACCGGCCTTTCACCGGAGGAGACCTCGAGGAACTAGGCTTCTTCGCCGCCGGAGAAGAAGATTGGTTCTTGGTTGTTCTTGTGTTGGCCATTTGAGAGGGAGGTTTATATAGAAGAAGATTAGGGTTGAGGAGGTGATTTCGGGATTTGGGATTGAAGATTTTGCAAGATCTTGAGAGATTGCTAAACTTGTGTAAACAGCAGAGGAGCAAAGAAAGTTTTTCAAAGGATGCAGGGGCATATTTATAGGAAGAAGACGAAGTGGAACGGTCAAGGGTAATAGGGTAGTTTCACATGGCTTCCTCCATCCGCAATCTCGCACGTGGCTTCCTTCTTTGCTGAGGAACACAACTGTTTTGCACCCGTTACACATATCCCGAGATCTGCGTTCAACTTCTCCGAAACGGTTCAACTTCCTTCTTTCAATTTTCAAAACCTCACAACTGTAAAGGACTCTGTCTTGGAGTCCTTTAGGCACACAACACTGCATTACTCAGAACTGAACCACGGCGTCCCAGACACTGATCTCAACTTCTGAACTTAGAACTCTGTACGGACAGCTCTCAGCTCTTAACACGCGTCCCTTTGATCACTTAGAACCATTTTTGAAAATCAAGCAAGTACGTCCCGTAAAGACAAAACAAAGAACGCTCATAGGACGCGTTTGCGAGATTCTCGACTTGGGTAAGCTTAGAGTTCCCATCATTTCGGCTTATAATGAGGGTAGGGTGATCAGGGATACTCTTGAGATGAAAAGCGAAATGAATATCGTTCAAAACACAAGCAAAACACATGTCTTAGACTAGCGTCCTTTAAAGATGACCTTAAATGTATGACCTACTTTAAAACGAGTTCTCAACAAGACATAGCCAATCATAGAGGGAATAATAGAACGGGACTTGATCATTTAAAAGTTATCATCCCAAAAGCAACCGGAGGTGCTCGAAGGGACGTCTATCAAGTGCTTTTGTGAAAATATCGGCCACTTGGTCCTCAGTCCTAACATGATCTACCTTAATTAATCCAAGTTCAACATTATCACGAAGAAAGTGATGTCTTATATGAATATGCTTCGTCCTAGAATGGTGAACAGGATTCTTTGCAATACTTATAGCACTGGTGTTATCACACAAGATAGGGACTGTGTTGAGGAACGTACCATAATCTTCAAGTTGGTACTTGATCCATAGGACTTGTAAACAGCACGAAGCAGCAGCAACGTACTCAGCTTCCGCGGTTGAGAGTGCCACGGAGTTTTGCTTTTTGGATCCCCAAGATACAAGGCATGAGCCAAGGAATTGTGCCATGCCGGATGTGCTCTTCCTATCCACCACATGGCCAGCGTAGTCTGCGTCAAAGTATGCTACCAGATTCAGGGACGTCCTTCTGGGATACCATAGGCATAAGTCGTCTCGTCCCTTGAGGTATCTGAAGATTCTCTTGACCTCTTGCATGTGGGACTCCTTTGGATTTGCTTGGAAGCGAGCACACAAGCACACAGCGAACATGATGTCGGGACGACTTGCCGTTAGGTATAGCAAGGACCCTATCATTCCTCTGTAAAGCTTTTGATCTACACTCTTGCCTTCTTCATCAGCGTAAAGACGAGTGTTGGGGGAGATGGGAGTATCAATGGATTTTGAAGAGTTTATTCCATACTTCTCGAGCATTTCACGAATGTACTTTTGTTGGTGAATGCGCGTCCCATCTTTGAGCTGGGTGATTTGGAGTCCCAAGAAGAAGTTGAGTTCTCCTATGAGGGACATCTCAAACTCACTACTCATCAAGTTCTTGAATTCCTCTACAAGTCTCATGTTAGTGCTTCCAAAAACTATGTCATCGACATAGACTTGGACAATTAAAACATCTTTGAGGACTTTCTTTAAGAATAGTGTTTTAGCAATGTTACCTCGTGTGTACCCGTTGGACAAGAGAAAGGACGCAAACCTATCGTACCATGCACGAGGGGCTTGCTTGAGTCCATAGAGTGCCTTGTCCAAGAAGTACACATGATCAGGGTGATCAGCGTCCTCAAATCCTGGAGGTTGAGCGACGTACACTTCTTCTTTAAGCTTGCCATTGAGGAAGGCTGTCTTGACATCCATTTGAAAGAGCTTGAACCCCTTGTGAGCAGCGTAGGCAATGAGGAGGCGAATGGCTTCAATTCTAGCGACAGGAGCGAAGGTCTCATCATAATCGATCCCTTCCTCTTGCCTATAGCCTTGAGCCACAAGCCTTGCTTTGTTCCTTGATACGCGGCCACTTTCATCAAGCTTGTTTCTATAGACCCACCTCGTCCCTATTATGTTTTTGTTTCTCGGACGCGGGACGAGAGTACAAACTTTGTTCCTCTCGAATTGATTGAGTTCTTCTTGCATGGCTTGAATCCAATCAGCGTTCTAGAGTGCTTCCTTTATGTTCTTAGGTTCAACTAAGGACACAAAGGCGTTGAAGGCACAGAACGCTATGTTGGCGTTGAGGGACTGATTCACGGCTGATCTTGTTTGGACTCCTTTTGAGATATCTGAGATAATTTGATCTGTTGAGTGAAGTCTTGACAGGTTGGATCCCCTATGAGTAGCGTCCCTGGTAGGGGTACATCTAGGGTCTGTCCAATCAGACTCATCAGAGTCAAATCCGTCTTCTTCATTGGTCGGCTCAGTGTGTTCCCCCTCAGCTGGAGCGTCCACACTGTGCCTTTCTCCTTGTTGACTTGATTCACCGGCCTCAACTTGGTGTAGCGACCAAGTTTGAGAAGGCTCTTGTTGTTCACTAGGAACTCCCATTGAAACCTCATCGCGAGACTCAGGGGCGTTCCCAGGAACATAATATTTGTCGGAGGAGCTTCTTCATCATCTTCATCATCGTCCCTCGGAGAGGAGCGACGTTCTTTCTTACTTGGTTCTTTCTTGAGACAAGCATTTTCTTTGAATACTACATGGATACTTTCCTCAAGCTTAAGAGTCCGTTTGTTGAAGACTCTATAGGCTTTGCTTGTGAGGGAGTACCCAAGAAACACTAGTACAAAAACACTGTTTTATCACGGTTCCGTTTCAGCATTTATCACGGTTTTTAACCGGGATAAATAGTCCCGTGATAAAAAATAAAAGGTATCGGAACCGTGATAATAGGTAACTTTTTATCACGGTTATAGAACCGTGATAAAAGTGTTTAATAACCGTGATAATAGGTTAACTTTTATCCTAGGTTACCTTTTATCCCGGTTACAGAACCGTGATAAAAATGGTTACTAACCGTGATAATAGGTGATGTTTTATCACGGAACCGTGATAAAAGCTCGTTTGTTTTTAATAAAAAAAAATAGTTATCTTGGTTCTTTTAGAACCAAGATGGCCTAGAATCCTTGATACACTGGCCACTACATACACACAAGCAAAAAGAAAGAACTTATCCATACATTTCATTAATACAATTACATCTTCCAAATAATGCAAGTTCCAAGCAATATACACTGCTCTGAGCCAAAATTGAACCGTGATGGCCAAGAACCCTAGATACACCGGCCACCAAGACATACACAGACCTTCTCCTTACATTCCATTTCTTTTTACAAAAAAAAAAACAAAAAGAACTTCCAATATTTTGCTATCAAATGTAAAGCCAAAATTGAACCTTTTGTTTCTAAGAACCAAGAATAATTCATCACCTGTATACATAGATTACACCATTTACTGCTATATAAACTGCTCTGAGCTTATCTATTGATAAACTTCTTACCTGTTCATGATGAATAATTATAATTAGAAACTACAAACCAAATTCTTTCAGCGGTACCACGAAAACACCACAGGATTGAGGAACTTGAATAATGTTGTGTGCCAGCTCTCCATCGTCGATGTACTAAGATAGAACACAGATGGCATTTTCTCTAACATTCCATCTCACCATTACTAGATCATTCCAAGAACTCCATCCCCTGAAAAAGACTGTGAGCTTATGAAGACTGAACTTGCTAGAAATTCCACAACTATTCAAAAAAGAATACAAATATAATGCAGGCTTATAATGATCACTCAATTATTACATAACACATCGCTCAATCACCTAGAAACTCATAATCAGTTGCCAACATAAAAAAATGCCCAATAAAATCGTATAAAGATGCATATAAACATGCCTGTATTCATACCTATTCAAATGGATGGCTAGAACTAGACAATCTTCCTTACTCGATTTTGTAAGACCTTTTGATATAAAGCACATGCTCCAAATAACGCTTAATATGTTGGTTTTTAAATTCCTTTAATGGTATCCTCCTCTTCTACTTCCTCATTGGATTCTTCAGGTGGGTATATCAATTTCTGTATGCATAATAAATCTAACTGGTTATAAATTTGAGAAGGGAAGGGAAGGACTTGAGTTACTCTAGTACTAGCTACTCTAGAAGCAATCCAGGATAATCCATTTGTAAAAATTGCAAAGCTCAAATCCACCGTTGAATGGTGCTCATTTATAAAACAAAGAAGAAAGAAATCAGAATATATATTAGTCCGCTATCAAAGATAGTTGGTCACAGTGAGAACAAAACCAACCATTGAATAGTGACGGTAAATACATCCTCAGTGTTTATTATATGAAGCAGAGCCTCTTTCTGATTATTCAAACCACACAAATTTATTATATGCCCCATAATGAGCTTCCTCCTATAAAGTACAGGCATTACAGACCACATCACTGCTCTGAGTGACTTACTGTGCACAAACAAAGGTCCAACTTCATGCACTTCAGAAAACATATGGCAAAATATTCTCCGAGATCTTTGCATTCCAAGCCAGAGTGACAACATAAGAGTTTCTAGTAACTGAGCAAAGAAAAAAAACAATTATGTGGCACGACCTTGTTAGTATAGTTACCTTGAGTGTACAGCTATCATTCTCCCAATTTGGTTCCTAGAGTTTCCTGGATCTGAGAGTTGAACATTTGCAACTGGAAAAAACCTATCCAAAAAGGACACACAGAAATTCAAGCACACATGTGAATACCAAAACAATAGATATAGGCCAAGTCAAACCAATGATGAGAACAGGAAATATACATAAAGACCTTTCATGTCTGCATTTTAGGATTAAACAGAGAATGAAACAATAAGAACAACCCATCTCAAACCAAGTGCAAAGCAATTTGACAATTTCTAGTATTAAATTAAAATGAACTATTTAGTACTCCGTACAACATATTAATCCAATCACCATTTTCATCTTTAATTGAATGACACATATCCTTTCCAAAACTCATTTCCTAAAGAATAAGTATGAACTGTCAAGGAATTAAAATAATTCATAAGAGCTTAGGTAGTAAATGGAGAGATATTTGACTGAATGAGCACAAGCTACTGCATTGTCTTTAATATTTTGCACTTAAACCTCTCAACAAAGCTGGTTAAACAAATGATCAAATCAATTTGCATAAAACTACCTAATTACTTTTTCTCCATTCTAAGAAAGCAGAAGATGCATACCAGTTGTAAATCAATCATCATCCAAGCACACCAGTTATAAGAAGGAAGAAACAACAAGTGATGAAGTAGACGGTCGTTCCAGTATATCCTGTTGGTTTAACAATTACACCATTGACACTAATCCAGCTTATCCCTCATCCAACACTACTATTTCTAACCTCAAGTGTTACTTTTCTCAAGAAATTTGTTACAGTGGAGGGTCCGGTGTTCCTAATTACCCCACTACAAGCCACGAAAGTTGTTACAGTGTAGGGGCTCATTCATGTCATGATATTGAACATATGCTTTCCAGAAAAGGAGGGAGAGGATCAATGAGCGATTGAAAATCTTACAGAGCCTTGTGATGAGAAAAGCATATCGGTGAGGCCGTACTCGTCCTCGCCGAAACCGAGATCGGCGACAGGCGGCCTTGTAGAGGAGCCAGCCGTATCTAGCGGAGATGAGGTCGGATCCGTGGATTCGTGGATCGGGAGATCGGTATCTCAGAAACGATGCCGGTGTCGTCCTAGACGGACTCTAGGTCGTGGAGGCGGCGGAGGGAGGTCCCGACGGGAATTGACAGACGCCAGGTCTAGGTGAAACGGCTGGGCCTGCAGATCTGGAATCCCGACGGCCGTGGAAGCGGGCGGCTTGAACTGGCTGGCGTCAGGGTGCGACGCGAGCAGGGCGGGGTCGGGGCACGCCGGAAACGGGCTGGCGTTAGGGTTTGTTAGAGCTGCGAAGTGGTCGCCGTTCGGATCCGCCACGAACTGATTCGGGGTCGCGACAGGGCCGACGAATTGGGCGACGGGAGGGCTAGATCTAGTGCGAACGGGCCAGTAGGGAGGGCGTCGAGTGGAATCGCGTGGGCTGATGGGGCGGTCGGCGCGATTGCTTCAAGGGTGGCGACAGGCATCGCAGCGAACGACGGAATTGCAGATCCAGGGTTTTGCGGGGGCAAGATCTGCAGCAATAAGGCGGCCAATCAAGGTTGGGATGAGGTTTTGCCTTGTCGGTTGCCGAATATCAAAGCGTAGCGAGATCGAGAGGGTTTGGGGGGATGGATGAATAGTGGAGTCGGGAAAATACATGGAAGGTTATGAGAAAATCTTCTCAAGTTTATAATTACCTTTATACGTCCGTGATAAATGCTTGCCATCAGTAACATCAAACCGTGATTTAACCCGGTTTTTAATAACCGTGATATTATGTTTTTATACATGGGGTAACCCCATGTTTTTTATCACGGGTGTTTAAAGAACCGTGATAAAAGATATTTTTATCACAGAACCGTGATAAATAAAGGTGATAATAAGGTGTTTTTGTACTAGTGAAATATTCCCTCATCACTCCTAGCATCAAACTTGCCGATGTTATCTTTGCCGTTGTTGTGAATGAAGCATTTACACCCAAAGACTTTGAGGTGTGAAATGTTTGGCTTTCTTCCATTCAGGAGCTCATAGGACGTCTGTTTGAGCAAAGGACGAATCATAGCTCGATTGACAATATAGGTTGCGGTGGCAACGGCTTCTGCCCAGAAGTGTTTGGGGACGCCGCTAGCCAAAAGCATCGTCCTTGCCATGTCTTCCAGCGTCCTATTCTTTCTTTCAACAACACCATTTTGCTGAGGAGTTCGAGGAGAAGAGAAGTTGTGGGAGACTCCTTGTTGGTCACAGAAGTCAAGAAACTCTGTGTTTTTAAACTCCGTTCCATGATCTGACCTTAGACCTTTCAAGCTCGTCCCAAGAGCAACTTCTACTTGCTTAATGAAGATTTTGAACATCCCGAAAGCATCTGCTTTTGACACTAAGAAAAGAACCCAAGTGAATCTTGAAAAATCATCTACAATGACATACATGTACTTTTTTCCACCATAGCTTTGGGTTTGCATGGGTCCACACAGATCCATGTGAAGAAGTTCCAATGGCTTCTTTGTGCTCACTTCATTCTTGGATTTGAAGGACGATCTTGTCTGCTTCCCTTTGATGCATGCTTCACATTGCTCAATTTGCTCAGGATCAATTCGGGGAAGACCGCTTACAAGATCCTTTTGATGAAGCTTAAAGATTGTGCTAGGTCCCGCGTGTCCTAGACGTCGATGCCAGAGATCGGCGTCCACAACGGATACAGATAAACACAACTTGGATGTAGGCTTGAATAATTGATTGAAGACGTAGACATTGTTCTCGCGAGTCCCTTTGAGAATGACTTGATTTGTTTTCTTGTTGATGACCAGGCATTCCTTAGAGTCAAATGTGACTAGGTTTTCACCTTGATCACATGTTTGGGAAACACTGAGGAGATTGAAGCCTAGTCCTTCGACAAGATTGACTTTGGACGCACTGATGGATTGATTTAGCTTTGCGGTGCCCGTCCCTTTGATTTTTCCTTTGCCCTTGTTGCCAAACGAGACAGTTCCTCCCGTGGCATTTGTTTGGATAGAAGTGAGATGGATCTGGCTTCCAGTCATATGATTTGAAGCGCCACTATCGATGATCCATGGGCTTCCTCTCACTTCCACCTAAAAAGAAGAGTTAGTTCTTTGCGACCCAAGCAAGGTGACCCCTACCTGGTTCGTTACATGGGTAAAACTTCTTCATAGGCAAATGATCATAAACATTCACATCATTTGATCTTCTAGCATGCGTCCTAGGAGATCGAGTTTTAGCATTTGGCACACTAGCATGCGTCCTATCAGCAAGTTTAGGCTTAGCATTCTCACGACCATTCCTAGCCTTCTTTCCATTTTCAAGATCTTGTTTCAGCTTAAGACACTCATACTGGTAGTGACCACCTTTGCCACAATGCCAGCAAGTCCTATAATAATTTCCAAGGTAGTACTTTTTGTTAGGATGCTGAATTCTATTTTCTTTCATTCTTTCAGGGTCCACTACCTTAGATCCTTTTCCCTTAGCAATATTCTTGTAGATTTTGTGACTGATAGAATTTGTGTAGTAGTCCTTTTGACCTTTCTCACCACACTCAAGAACTCTTATGCGTTCTTCTAGGTTCCTTGTCTTTTCCCTCTCGAGCTCTAGTTCAGTTGTCTTGCTAGCTTCAAAATCACTTGGGAGAGAGTTCTTTGATCCGGAATCATACCCTAGTCCTTTTCTGGCTGGAACGAAGACTATTGGATTCACAGTTTTAGTTATCGGACTCTTTCCTAAAACTTTGACCTCGTCCCTAAGACTTGCATTTTCGAGCTTTAAGCACACAATCTGACCTTGAAGGGACTTGACTTCTTCCTGAGAGGACTCTAGTTGAAAATACATGGTACTACAATTTTCACATTCCACAACAATATTCTCGGATTCAACTTCTTCAAAGCTTTGTTTCATAGCATAGCTCTCTTGCATGATTTGAGTTATCAATTTAATGAGCTTTGGTTTTGAGCATTTTTCAAGAGAATTTAACATGGTTTCATGGGTTACCTCTTGCTCAGTTTCAGAGACGTCCTCTGGGGTGTCTTCCATAGCCATGTAAGCCACTTGATTTTCTGGCTCTTCATCACTTGAGTCAAGGTAGTCCCATGCACCCTCAAATGCACCAACAAGCGCCTTTTCCTTCATTTCCTTTGATGTTAGCCCTGTGGTACATTTCTTGGTCATGTGTCCCTTTCTGTTGCATTTGTAGCACACTATCTCCTTCATTTCTGCATCTGTAAGCTTGCGAGATTCTTTCTTGGGGGGGCATCTTCATTCTTGGGACTTTGCCCCTTCTGTACAGTGCACGGAGAGTTTTGCTCAACAATGCTAACTCATCTTCCTCGGAAATTTGTTCTTCCGTTTTTCCTTTGCGTTCCACTAACGCCTGAAGACGAAGATTCTCCTGGTGCTCTTGAGTTTTGGCTTCTAGCATCGAGTTCAACTCTCTTTGCCTTTGATAATATTGCTCATACTCTGGCGTCCTAGCCGCGAGAGTTAAAGCCAGCTCATTTTGGGGATTCTTTCCCATTTCTGCCAGATCTTGGTTTCTTCTTGCTTCATATCCTTTGAGTTTTCCATAGATTTCCTCCATGGACAGTCCCTTGTTGGCCTGGTTCTCTTTGAACGTCATCCTATCGAAGTTCCATGGTCCCGTGAGTCCATCTATCAAGACTTGAACCTTCATCCTCTGAGTGATCTCCGTTTCTTTGACACCCAAGTTTTTCAACTTAGTTAGAAGGGCTTCAAAGCGAAAGGAGTAGTCGGTGATGGTCTCATTTGTGAACATCCTGAATTTGTAGAAGTCCCTTTTAGCTTCCAACTGGACGTCTTCTTTCATCTCAGGCGTCCCAACGTGATACTTCTCCAGGGCTTCCCATTGAAGCTTAGTAGTTGGGAGATTGCTCACACGGGTGACGTCCCTTTCACAGAGGGACGTCTATAAGAAACAGATGGCCTTTGCATTTGCTTCCATAAGCTTGAACTCTTCAGGGCCCCAATATGCCACCTTGTCCTTTTTAGCAGCAGGGACTTCGAGGTCGCCGTTCTTTATCACCAGCCAGCATTGGTAGTTTTGACTGCGCACGAAGCATTCGAACCTTGTCTTCCACCGGTTGAAGTTGCCGTCCGTTAGGTGAGGTGGTTTTGCACTTGAGATACCTATAGGTTCCATGTCCATGTTTCCTGCAACTCAAACTTAATCTAGAGCGCCTGCTCTCGTACCAATTGTTGGATCGTAAGTCTGTTAGTGAAGGTGTCCTTAACTAGGTTAAGGGCGTCCTTAGGTGCAGCGGAAATTAGACTTAACAGAAAACGCAATGAGATAATGGACACGAGTATTTATAGAGGAACCCCACTAAGACCAACTAGTCTTATGGGTAAACCTCTACCTCCGCTTGGAGGATTTTCAATAGCCGTCCTTATCTTATTAAGAGAGAGTCCTTACAACTTAGGCGAGTCGTTACACTTCACTGAGCTAAGCGTCCGTTCTTAGCCTCACGAGTAACACTCCTTCCACCTAACAAAGTAACCTAACTCTCTTAGCTTACACTACTAGAAAATGGGTGTTTAACGACCAAGCTATAACGACGAAGTGAAAATTTTATCGTTAAAGGTATACATATGCCCTCTAATAACGAGAAAAATATTTGTTGATCGTAATAAGCCTGAAAGTAAAGTGAACCTGATATTAATACCGTCGTTATTGTGTTTAATTAAAATAGGTTTAGAAAACAAAAAATTGACCTCGTCGTTAATAGATCAAAGATAGAAGCGGGTTATTTTGAAGGGCAAATTTTCATTGAAATCCAAATAAGCGGGCTAATTCAATCTCTCTCTCCCGTAAACCTAATCAAAGCAAAAACGCCCCCTGCTACCATGGAATTCTTGGAAGAGGAAGAAGAGCGCGAGGAAGTAGAAGAAGACGCCATCCCGTCACCACCTTCGACCCGCTCAAAATGCCACCGACCCACTCCTCCTCCTCCCCGCCCCCGTCGCCCCTCTCCCTCTCCAACCCCCCGGTCAAGAAGCCCACCACTCCGGCCCGGTACCGCGATTGCCAGAAGAACTACGCCGTCGGGATCGGCGGCCACGCCGTCGACGGCTGCGGCGGGTTCATGCCGGCTTCATCGAGCCCGGTACCGCAACTTCCACTGCAAGGAGCTCGAGCCCTAGCCCGCCAATCCCCAGCGCCAACAGCCCGTGGTGGCCTCAATCGTCTTTTGACTCGATTCTCCGACCATGTCCGCGACGGTCTCTCTCCTCTTCATCTCGCCGCTTTTTCTGGCCAGATCCAGGTGCGTTCTCCGCTCAATTCCTGTTTCTGCGAATTTTGATCGGTTAGGGTGAAAAATCAAAGAGCAAGTTATCATTGTTGTTTTACCTGTTGATGCTCCAATGAAGGTTCAGCTTCGTCAAAACTCATCAGCAAATAGTAAAACCCTAGCCGCTCTCTAAAGCCCTCTCTCAAAGCCTTTCTCCATTCGTCTCTTCTGGTGAGTCGAATTCGGATCTATTGCTATCATTTCGATTCAATTGCTCTTGGTTTGTTCTCTATGCTGTTCCTCCATGAGGTTCTGTGTAAATCGTTGAAGTATTTTCCGTTTTGCTTTGCATCTATTTTGTTTTCTAGTTGCTCGTCTTCTTAGGGTTCAGTTTCTGATTAGACTAGTCTGCATCTCGTCTTGTATGGATAGCCGATCTATTGTGCTGATTAATTCATTGTCCTAATGTTATACCTGGTGTTCCTTCACCTTTGCTGATCAGTTGCATGTTAATCAAAGGGATTTCGTTCTTAATTCGCACTTGAGTTAACTGTGGGAAGATCTCATGTATATAAGGAGAATCGTCTTTCATGTATCGATACTAGATTTTTTTTTATTGATGTAGCTTTTGTCTTCGTGATTTCGTATGTGTGGGGCTTCTGGAAATAAATTATATTGATTTCTTTCTAGTGATGAGGAGAGTCAATCAGTAATGTATTTCTACTTGAATATATATCAATTAACCCTTGGTCGGACAATAAATCTGACCATTTGCAAACTCATTCAGAATACTAGTTTGAAAGATGGCCTTCTGCAACAAGCTTAGTGGCCTACAGGTAGAGTGTTTCTCAATCGAATGGCCCATCTATGTTAAACTCTCTTCGCTGGATGTTTTCATCAAAGCTTTTTCTTGGACGTGATTGTGATTGAATGCAATTCAATATTTTTAAATTTCCAGTTAATTTTAGAGGCTTATCTTGTGAGATGTCGTTTTTGTACATGTATTCAGGTCTTTCTTCGGGAACCGATGAGCATGCGTTTAAAGAAGCCTTTTCCAGCTTCGGTGAGGTTACTGAAGGTAAGCTTCTCTGACTTGCAGTATAATTCTGCTATTGTATCATTATGTTTGCAATTTACATGCTCAAAATGTTGTTTTTGTTTTTTTTCAGCTAGAGTCATCAATGATAGAGAAACCGGAAAGTCCAGGGGGTTCAGCTTCGTCGAAAACTGGTGACTAGAGGAAGTTCGGCTTTGTCAAAACTCATCAGGAGGATATGCCTCCTGAGCATGTTCTCAAGATTATCAGGTTCGGTTTCTTGCTTCTTCTCAGTGTAAATTATGTGACTATCAGATATAGCGAAGAATTTGGACGATGTTGTCTTTTATGGTTGGTTTTTGTGATCCGCTGGTTGGTTTTTATGACCTGATGGTGCAGTGTGATGGATGCAGAGATTGGTAGCTTTACTACCTCCTCTTATTACATTACCGTCTGAAACCTTCCAAATTGTCAAAAGGTTGCAGTTTATATAGACTCATTATATGTTTCTGTATACTCGTTGTATGTTTCTGTATACTTTGTAGGCTATCGGGTACGGTGCTTATTCACTTGTTTTATGTTCTTCGCCTTTTGAGTTTCTTCTCATATCGCTGCTGATCTGCGCTTGTAGTAATGTGATTTGTTTGATCTCCTTTCCGCTTGCTGAATTTTCATTTTTCCAAGCAAATGTCATTCTGATTGCGCTTTTCAGGCTGGAAATTTTCGTTTCCGTTTTGTGTCGCTGAATCCCTGTTAAATCTAAGTTCTTAAGCTCGATCGATGCTTCTCATGTCTATCTGGTTAGCTTCCTCCGGAGTGAAAACGCTAGGAAACAAAACTGGCGGAAATTCATTAGCGCCGTTTGGAGTTCTGCCTATTGAGTTCAATGAAACAGGGGCAGTTTATTTTGCAGTTGCAAAAAAAAATTTCGTTACTTTTTGTTATTTCTGTTCGAATAGAATGATGATTTCTGGTATTGGAAGATGGACAATATTCCCTTGCAAATCACGATAGCTTGGTTGACGGATTCAAGAAGAGAATCGCAGATCTGTGTTGTAGTTTTTTGAATATCGGACTATTCTAGATCTATGTTTAGTTTTGGAATATCGAACTATCTAAATTATTATCTACATCTCTGCTTGGTTCTTGAACATTTCGGTTTCATCAACCTTTTTGTTATCATTTGAGAAACAGAGAATATCATTTTCTGTCTAAAAGAAATTAATACAGTAGTAGGTTAGAACTTGGACAATGCTAGGTTTTAAATTAGAAAAGTACCTTTGCAAATTTCGTGTTAGATTTAGAAGGAAGTAACCTGAGCACAAAATTATTCGTATATGCATGTGCAGGGTACCTCAATGATTTGATCACATCGAAAGCTGCTAGTATACTTTGTGTGTGCCATATAATTGATGAGTTTATGACATATGAGGCCTTCCAGCATTCTATTTTGGGTCAAAAATCTCATAACGCAAACTATTTTGTTTGATCTGTATGCCTATTAGCTGACTATACTTGTCTTGGATTATGAAATTTGTAGTCTGTTGGTGGAATTTTGTATTCTGCCCTAGTGTCTTATAGCAAAGTATTATGGCTGTTATTACTTACTTGTCTGTTAGAATGTAAATTATCTTGTATTTCAGATGCAATCTCCCTATCTGATGTATGTTTTACAAGCATTTAAATTATCATGTTTGTTAGCTATAACTTCATTCTGCAGCTCAAGGCGTGGCTGTTCTGTTAAACATTTCTAAATTCTCAAGTGGGGAAGAAGCTTTCTAGAACTGACTTGACGATGTATGTTTATGGTGTTATCTGACTCGATTTGTTACCAAATGTTTCAGTGGCGGTGGTGGTCTGTTGGCATTTTCAGATGCAAACCCCCTCAATGGCATGAATGCTGTAGTTCCGGCTGACGGTGAACACAAGAAGAAGATTGTTGTTCTTGGAACTGGTTGGGCTGCAACTAGTTTCTTAAGAAATCTGAAAAACTCCGACTATGATGTCCAAATCATATCACCTCACAACTTCTTTGCATTCACTCCTCTGCTGCCAGGTGTCACATGTGGCAGAGTGGAACCTCGTAGCCTTGTGGAACCAATTCGCAATATCGTGAAGAAGGTAAGAGAAATGAATCCTGAATTAATAGACCTTCTCCAAGATTGACACTAGTTTGTATTCAAAGCTTACCATCTGTAGACCTATGAACCAGGAGAACTCGAATCCCTTTTCATATGTAATTGCAAAATTTTTGAAAATCTTAGCATCAAATTATGAGTAATCTGGCCTCTGTTTACTTTAACCCTGCATACTACCTTTTCCTAGTCCTGAGAAATATCCCCTTTATATTTTGCAGAAAAAATTCTCTACTCATTTCTGGGAAGCAGAGTGTCTCAGCATAGATCCCGAGAACAAGAAATTATATTGTCGGTCTAATGTAGATGCCAACTTAGATGGCCAAAAGGAGTTTTCAGTAGAGTATGATTACCTTGTTGTAGCTGTCGGAGCTCGCTCCAACACATTCAACATTCCTGGTGTGGAAGAGAATGCACCTTTCTTGAAGGTAAAACTTTGAATAGTTCTCCTTTTGGAGCCGCTGTAATGAGTGGATATATGCTCTTGTATCTGGCACTGGCTTGTTGACCAAATTAGCTCGAATTGCTCATAGTTTTGTTGGCTTCTTGCAGTAGGTCAAAGATGCTCAGAAGATTCGCAGGTCAGTGAAAAATGATTTAGAAATGGTTTGCTTTTTTTAATACATCACACAAGTTCGTTGCTTGTTTCTTATGCCGATATGACTGATGATTAATTACTTCTTAATTTAGAGGCGCATAGAAAATATGAAGGAATTGAGACCATTTTGGTTAACAAGGTCTATTGATTAATAAATGTGCTTCGTTTTGTTTGTTTTAGGATAGCTGTTCAATGCTTCGGTAGAGTTATGCCAAAATCAAATCCCGAATACTAATTCTATATTCTCTCATCAGGTTTCTGCTGAATCAGCCAATGAGTTTGGTGCTCTAGTAGTAGATCCTGTCACTAATTAGCTTCTGCATTACACTGAGAAACCCGAAACTTTTGTAAGTATGAAATATGAGTCCATATCTAACTTGAGGCTGATATTGCTTGCCCTTGTGTAGTTGTGTTTCATAATAATAACAACAACAGTGGTAACAATGATGTCCAAGTCAGTGAAAAAATAGATTGTGGGGTTTATGTATTCACTCCAGAGATCTTTGATACAATCCAGGGTGTTTCAGCGGAACGAAAAGACAGAGGTAGGCAAACTTATTTTCATTGCTATGTTATAATAATCAAAAGCTTTCATCAAAAATTAAATGAAACATTCCAGCTGTAGGGGTTTGTAGGTATATATACTTTTACTATATTTTTTTCTCGGAAAAATATAAAATTTGCATTTCAAATGGTATGAATCACTTGTGTGGTGGTAAGTGTAACTGTTCGGTCCCTGGATTCATATATAACAGGAGCATGGTATTTCCCACTCACTAAAACATGCATTTCACCCAAAATAAAATACTGAGCACCAAGTAGAAACTGACGTCACAAATTTCCATTGTTTTCACGTATTTTGCACCAGTTATTTGGCTTGAGAAAAATATGTTTTATATCTTGGTTCACTTGACTTTTATGACTTGAAATAGTTAGTGACATTGTCTTTCATTTGGCAACGTTTGATTATAGGTTATTAATATTGTTGCATTCTTATGAGTTTGAAAATGTTGTAGTAGGAGAGGAGGAACAAATGGAGCTGGAAACACTCGCACATGCTTGCCCATCAGAGGTCAAAGATGGACCCTCGAGTAGTAGGAGAGGAGGAACAAATGGAATTGGAAAGTGTGGTCCTCAATCCGTGTTTGTACAGTTCCCCTAGACTAGAGTAATTCATGATGCAGATCGGTTGGGCTTGAATTATTACTGCAGTGTAAAGTAGCAAGATTCATTTTTATGATTTATATGAAAGTTTGAATACAATAGAGATTTATTTTATGATTATATAAAATTGTATGCTACACTTATTTCATATATGACCTTTTAGTTCATGAGATATAATAAATATATAAGAGCAAAGTATTAATAAATGTGCTAATAGTAATCTAAACAAACATTGTTTCTACGATAGGTTATAACGACAAACTCGTTTGTCGTAATTAACTATGACTTCGCCGTTATTCATTATTCCAGCACGACGACTTGCATGCTCGTCGTTATTAAGTAAGGACTACATGGTAGCTTATCAGTAAACATCAACGACGATATTGTTGTCCCTCGTTATTGTTTTAACGACAACATAGTTGCTCGTCGTAATTGCATTAACGATAAACAAGCATGTCGTCGTTATTGATTAACGACGAACATTAAAGTTGATGTTAATGATGAACGACGAGCTTGGATGTCGTCGTTAGTAGTTAACGACGAACATGGTCGTTATAACCAATAACGTCGGAAGCTATTGCAACGAACAAACGACGACCTTTATGTGGTCGTTAAAAGGTTATAACGACGAGATTCATAGCTTAGAACGACAATATTGTTGGTCGTTAAAAGCCCTTTTCCTAGTAGTGTTATAAGGAAGCTATGACTCACGTCTCTCACGGTTCGTTGTGAGAGACAAACTACAACTCTAACTATTTTGTGGTTTGTTTTGGATTTGATGTGGTTGGACTTTCTTTCTCTTGCTTCAAGCTCACTTGATGTTCTTGATCTTCGTTCGTGTTCTTGATTGCTTCGGGAGAGTTTGAGAGAAAGTCTTCAAAGTCCAGACCGCTATGCATACCCTTGGGGGGGTATTTATAGCGGAAGTGGTTCTTGTCCTCTAGCGTCCTCTGAGGCTTTGCAGGATCCGTGATCTTCCATCAACGGTGCGATGAGCCTCTTGAGGAAGTCAACTCTGTTGACGCTTGGGAAGCCTCCGCGTGGATAGGGGACCATCGCTGGGAAAGCGACATCTTTGGAGTTGTCTACACGTGCCCAGACAAGAGAAGCTTCCTTCTGAGGACTACGGCCGAACGTGATGTAATGATGTTGGGGCGGCCTTGATTTGAATTTGAACTTCGTCCGTATTTTGGTGCGCGTCCCTTCTTGATGAGGACGCCGTCCTATCTGCGCAGGAACTTCGCCAATCATGTTCAGCTTTGGAAGTTCTGATGACGTGCGTCCCTACAGCTTAGGGACTGCCGTTCACTTGTTGTCCTTTTCACTCATGTGCGTCCACTGGACCTACCTGAGATCAATACTTGGACAACTTGTTAAATACATTTGAGTTTGTCCTTATCAAAACAAGGAACGATCATTATTGGTTTAGATATTAATGACTGGCGTCCTTAATATCGTCCCAACAGTTCTATTAATTCAAAGATTTTTGGACGAGAAAAAGAATGGAAACCAACACTTCCCAAACCATAGCCTAGGCAAATCGAACCAATCAATAAGAAAGGTTGTGTTATTGAGAATTTGAGAAACATTCGGAATCGTATGATTCGTATGCTTGTGTTTGTGTTGTTTGGTGATGTTTCCATCAAGTTCAATTAATTCAAAGATTTTTGGACGAGAAAAAGAATGGAAACAAACACTTCCCAAAACATAGCTTAGGCCAATCGAACCATTCAATAAGAAAGTTCGTGTTATTGAGAATTTGTGAAACATTAGGAATCGCATGATTCGTATCCTTGTGTTTGTGTTGTTTGGTGATGTTTCCATCAAGTTCTATTAATTCAAAGTTTTCTTGGACGAGAAAAAGAATGGAAACCAACACTTCCCAAACCATAGCCTAGGCAAATCGAACCAATCAATAAGAAAGTTTGTGTTATTGAGAATTTTAGAATCATTAGGACTCGCATGATTCGTATGCTTGTGTTTGTGTTATTTGGTGATGTTTCCATCAAGTTCTATCAATTCAAACATTTTTGGACGAGAAAAAGAATGGAAACCAACACTTCCCAAACCATAACCCAGGCAAATCAAACCAATCAATAAGAATGGTTGTGTTATTGAGAATTTGAGAATCATTAGGAATCGCATGATTCTTATGCTTGTGTTTGTGTTGTTTGGTGATGTTTCTATCAAGTTCTATCAATTCAAAGATTTTTGGACGAGAAAAATAATGGAAAAGAACACTTCCCAAACCATAGCCTAGGCAAATCAAACCAATCAATAAGAGAGGTTGTGTTATTACGAATTTGAGAAACATTCGGAATCGTATGATTCGTATGCTTGTGTTTGTGTTGTTTGGTGATCTTTCTACCAAGTTCTATTAGTTCAAACATTGATGGAATAGAAAAATAATGGAAACCAACGGTTCCCAAACCATAGCCTAGGCAAATCAAACACCTCAATAAGAAAGGTTGTGTTATTGAGAATTTGAGAAACATTATGTATCGCATGATTCATATCCTTGTGTTTGTGTTGTTTGGTGATGCTTCTATCAAGTTGTATTAATTCTAAGATTTTTGGACGAGAAAAAGAATGGAAACCAACACTTCCCAAACCATAGCCTAGGCAAATCAAACCAATCAATAAGAAAGGTTGCGTTATTGAGAATTTGAGAGACATTAGAAATCGCTTGATTCGTATGCTTGTGTTTGTGTTGTTTGGTAATGTTTCCATCAACTTCTATTAATTCAAAGATTTTTGGACGAGAAAAAGAATGGAAACCAACACTTCCCAAACCATTGCCTAGGCAAATCAAACCAATAAATAAGAAAGGTTGTGTTATGGGAATTTGACAAAAATTAGAAATCTCATGATTCGCATGCTTGTGTTTGTGTTGTTTGATGATGTTTCTATTATGTTCTATTAATTCGACGATTTTTGGACGAGAAAAAGAATGGAAATCAACACTTCCCAAACGATAGTCTAGGCAAATAAAACCAATCAATAAGAAAGGTTGTGTTATTGAGAATTTGAGAAACATCAGGAATCGCATGATTCACATGCTTGTGTTTGGATTGTTTGGTGATGTTTCTATAAAGTTCTATGAATTCAAAGATTCTTGGACGAGAAAAAGAATGGAAACCAACACTTCCCAAACCATAGCCTAGGCAAATCGAACCAATCAATAAGAAAGTTTGTGTTATTGAGAATTTGAGAATCATTAGGAATCGCATGATTCGTATGCTTGTGTTTGTGTTATTTGGTGATGTTTTTATCAAATTCTATTAGTTCAAACATTTATGGACTATAAAAAGAATGGAAACCAAAACTTCCGAAACGATAGCCTAGGCAAATCAAACCAATCAATAAAAAAGGTTGTGTTATTAAGAATTTGAGAAACATTCGGAATCGCATGATTCTTGTGCTTGTGTTTGTGTTGTTTGGTGATCTTTCTACCAAGTTCTATTAGTTCAAACATTTATGGACTAGAAAAAAAATGGAAACCAACGGTTCCCAAACCATAGCCTAGGCAAATCAAATACCTCAATAAGAAAGGTTGTGTTATTGAGAATTTGAGAAACATTTGGAATCGCATGATTCGTATGCTTATGTTTGTGGTGTTTGGTAATGTTTCAATCAAATTCTATTAGTTCAAAGATTTTTGGAAGAGAAAAAGAATGGAAACCAACACTTCCCAGACCATAGCCTAGGCAAATCAAACCAATAAATAAGAAAGGTTGTGTTATTGTGAATTTGACAAAAATTAGAAATCTCATGATTCGCATGCTTGTGTTTGGATTGTTCGGTGATGTTTCTATCATGTTCTATAAATTCGAAGATTTTTGGACAAGAAAAAGAATGGAAATCGACACTTTCCAAACCATAGCTTAGGCAAATAAAACCAATCAATAAGAAAGGTTGTGTTATTGAGAATTTGAGAAACATCAGGAATCGCATGATTCGCATGCTTGTGTTTGTGTTGTTTGGTGATGTTTCTATAAAGTTCTATTAATTCAAAGATTTTTGGACGAGAAAAAGAATGGAAACCAACACTTCCCAAACCATAGCCTAGGCAAATCGAACCAATCAATAAGAAAGGTTGTGTTATTAAGAATTTGAGAAACATTCGGAATCGTATGATTCGTATGCTTGTGTTTGTGTTGTTTGGTGATGTTTCCATCAATTTCTATTAATTCAAAGCTTTTTGGACGAGAAAAAGAATGGAAACAAACACTTCCCAAACCATAGCCTAGGCCAATCGAACCAATCAATAAGAAAGTTTGTGTTATTGAGAATTTGTGAAACATTAGGAATCGCATGATTCGTATGCTTGTTTTTGTGTTATTTTGTGATGTTTTTATCAAGTTCCATCAATTCAAAGATTTTTGGACGAGAAAAAGAATGGAAACCAACACTTCCCAAACCATAGCTTATGCAAATCGAACCAATCAATAAGAAAGGTTGTGTTATTGTGAATTTGACAAAAATTAGAAATCTCATGATTCGCATGCTTGTGTTTGTGTTGTTTGGTGATGTTTCTATCATGTTCTATTAATTCGAAGATTTTTGGACGAGAAAAAGAATGGAAATCAACACTTCCCAAACCATATCCTAGGCAAATAAAACGAATCAATAAGAAAGGTTGTGTTATTGAGAATTTGAGAAACATCAGGAATCGCATGATTCGCATGCTTGTGTTTGTGTTGTTTGGTGAGGTTTCTATAACGTTCTATTAATTCAAAGATTTTTGGACGAGAAAAAGAATGGAAACCAACACTTCCCAAAACCATAGCCTAGGAAAATCGAACCAATCAATAAGAAAGGTTGTGTTATTGAGAATTTGAGAAACATTAGGAATCGCATGATTCGTAGGCTTGTGTTTGTGTTGTTTGGTGATGCTTCTATCAAATTCTATTAGTTCAAACATTTATGGACTAGAAAAAGAACGGAAACCAAAAGTTCCCAAACCATATCCTAGGCAAATCAAACCAATCAATAAGAAAGGTTGTGTTATTGAGAATTTGAAAAACATTTGGAATCGTATGATTCGTATGCTTGTGGTTGTGTTGTTTGGTGATGTTTCCATCAAGTTCTATTAATTCAAAGATTTTTGGATGAGAAAAAGAATGGAAAAAACACTTCCCAAACCATAGCCTAGGCCAATCAAACCAATCAATAAGAAAGTTTGTGTTATTGAGAATTTGTGAAACATTAGGAATCGCATGATTCGTATCCTTGTGTTTGTGTTGTTTGGTAAGGTTTCCATCAAGTTCTATTAATTCAAACATTTCTTGGACGAGAAAAAGAATGGAAACCAAGACTTCCCAAACCATAGCCTAGGCAAATCGAACCAATCAATAAGAAAGTTTGTGTTATTGAGAATCTGAGAATCATCAGGAATCGCATGATTCGTATGCTTGTATTTGTGTTATTTGGTGATGTTTCCATCAAGTTCTATCAATTCAAAGATTTTTAGACGAGAAAAAGAATGGAAACCAACACTTCCCAAACCATAGCCCAGGCAAATCAAACCAATCAATAAGAATGGTTGTGTTATTGAGAATTATTAGGAATCGCATGATTCTTATGCTTGTGTTTGTGTTGTTTGGTGATGTTTCTATCAAGTTCTATAAATTCAAAGATTTTTGGACGAGAAAAATAATGGAAACGAAAACTTCCCAAACCATAGCCTAGGCAAATCAAACCAATCAATAAGAAAGGTTGTGTTATTACGAATTTGAGAAACATTAGGAATCGCATGATTCGTATACTTGTGTTTGTGTTGTTTGGTGATGTTTCCATCAAATTCTATTAATTCAAAGATTTTTGGAAGAGAAAAAGAATGGAAACCAACACTTCCCAGACCATAGCCTAGGCAAATCAAACCAATCAATAAGAAAGGTTATGCTATTGAGAATTTGAGAAACATTAGGAATCGCATGATTCGCATGCTTGTGTTTGTGTTGTTTGGTGATGTTTCTATAAAGTTCTATTAATTCAAAGATTTTTGGACGAGAAAAAGAATGGAAACCAACACTTCCCAAACCATAGCCTAGGCAAATCGAACCAATCAATAAGAAAGGTTGTGTTATTAAGAATTTGAGAAACATTCGGAATCGTATGATTCGTATGCTTGTGTTGGTGTTGTTTGGTGATGTTTCCATCAAGTTCTATTAATTCAAAGCTTTTTGGATGAGAAAAAGAATGGAAACAAACACTTCCCAAACCATAGCCTAGGCCAATCGAACCAATCAATAAGAAAGTTTGTGTTATTGAGAATTTGTGAAACATTAGGAATCGCATGATTCATATCCTTATGTTTGTGTTGTTTGGTGATGTTTCCATCAAGTTCTATTAATTCAAAGATTTCTTGGACGAGAAAAAAAATGGAAACCAACACTTCCCAAACGATAGCCTAGACAAATCGAACCAATCAATAAGAAAGTTTGTGTTATTGAGAATTTGCGAATCATTAGGAATCGTATGATTCTTATGCTTGTGTTTGTGTTGTTTGGTGATGTTTCTATCAAGTTCTATAAATTCAAATTTTTTGGACGAGAAAAATAATGGAAACGAACACTTCCCAAACCATAGCCTAGGCAAATCAAACCAATCAATAAGAAAGGTTATGCTATTGAGATTTTGAGAAACATTAGGAATCGCATGATTCGCATGCTTGTGTTGTTTGGTGATGTTTCTATAAAGTTCTATTAATTCAAAGATTTTTGGACGAGAAAAAGAATGGAAACCAACACTTCCCAAACCATAGCCTAGGAAAATCGAACCAATCAATAAGAAAGTTTGTGTTATTGAGAATTTGAGAATCATTAGGAATCGCATGATTCGTATGCTTGTGTTTGTGTTGTTTGGTGATGTTTCCATCAAATTCTATTCATTCAAAGATTTTAGGAAGAGAAAAAAAATGGAAACCAACACTTCCCAGACCATAGCCTAGGCAAATCAAACCAATCAATAAGAAAGGTTATGCTATTGAGATTTTGAGAAACAATAGGAATCGCATGATTCGCATGCTTGTGTTTGTGTTGTTTGGTGATGTTTCTATAAAGTTCTATTAATTCAAAGATTTTTGGACGAGAAAAAGAATGGAAACCAACACTTCCCAAACCATAGCCTAGGCAAATCGAACCAATCAATAAGAAAGGGGTTGTTATTAAGAATTTGAGAAACATTCGGAATCGTATGCTTCGTATGCTTGTGTTTGTGTTGTTTGGTGATGTTTCCATCAAGTTCTATTAATTCTGTAACACCCAGTCTTCCTGACAAGGCGTTACTCAGTAGTAGACCTCACGAGGCACTACCAAGCTAGTTTGACAACTGAACAAGTGGATCTTACAACGCGGGCACGGCGAGAAAACAAGAAAACATCCAACTTGTTTAATAAAAGAAATACAATTTATAGTTTTACAACCCAAGATGTCATGAACCAACCCCAAAACCCACAGCGGAAACCAATACTAACCACTACTCTACTAACAAGAGTTCATAACCTACAAACCACACAAACATATGCTCGCTTAACAATATATCCGAAATAACACATTAAGATCTAGTAGAGGACACAACACCCCAAAGCTATCTACTGTGACACGCCACTACACTGCACCACCATTTCGTCGAGCTCGGTGACGACAACCTGAATACCTGGATTAATAAAAATAGTTCCCCGAAGGGTCAATCCTATCCTATCAAGTCAGAACAAACGCAGCAACTACAAGACGTTTCAAAAACATTTTTCGTTAAGGTCAACAATCAAGTGTCCACACACACACACATAACTCTAGTCCATTCCTAAATCCAGTTAGTCACACAATCATTTCCAAGTCAATATCCAAACAACTAAACCATTACCCCCACGTTCACAAATTCACACATCCACACACACATTCACAATTTCACATATCCACAGACACACACCGCAGCACACCCCGTGCAGATAATGCAACTCTGCCTCCACCGTCGCACTACCATCCAACGCTTTTCCCACCTTGCGTTTTGAGTGTCGGAGGCAGGCCCTCCCACTCCTTATCCTTTATTGTCTTCCAACCCCTGGTCAAGCCTTCTCGGGAGCACTTGCCAAAAACACAGATAGCTTTTTGATTTTGAAAGTGGCTCGTCCGCCCCACGATCCCACATCTAGACATCACTTCTGCACCGATTGTCTACACATATGGGTGTGTCGGTACGAAAGCCCATAGAAAAATTCATTTGAAAGTTTATTCAATGAAAACACTTTAAAACCGATTTTCACACGTTATCACACGCATAAAAATATTCGATAAAAGATTCCAAGACAATTTACACATACCACACATATCCAAAACATTTTCAAAGATCGTTCGGGACTAGTTCCCAAAACCAATCTCATAACTACCACGCAAATCCTAACAGGCTAGAACAGAACTGAGCAAGTCGAAAATCGACTTACCTGGAATATGAAGAACCGCTAACTTCAACCCGAAAATTCAAGGATAGTTACTACGAGATCCTGGATAAGACCGATACGAACATTAAGACTTGGACATTAAACGAACCCGACTTAAAATCAAGGAACCCGAACCGACTCGTAAACCCGAACGCGGACCCTCAACCCGACACCATTTAACCCGGCTAATCTAGGTACCCTATCTAATTAATTAGCTAAACAAATAATTAAATCCACTAGGTAACCATACCCTATCTAGTTAATTGACTAGCCAACTAACGAAACCCACTAGCTATATCGAGCTCTGCATCAGATAGATCATTGTTCTCATTGACCACCACTTCTTCCAAGTCAAGACCAAGAATACTAGCTAACGATTTGCTGGCATCCACCCCCTTTTGATTAATTAACAAATCATCCACTCTTCATGTACGTACCTCTTCCATACTAAATATAGCTCCTCTTAATTAGAAGTTAACCATAATGTATATCTATATACTCTACAGTTAGCACGTACACGCACGAGGCCGGCTTGGATTCATTCCAGGATTCTTATCAATTTAGCCTCGACAACCAACTTGGTAACTCCCTCACTTGCTCGATCAAAGGTCCTAATATATCCATTAACGTCAGCCCAACCTTAACGCGACACCACCATCTAATCAATCTCGACATACAACAACCACCCTAGTCCCAACATGGCCTTGGACTCCACCGACAAGAGAGCGACAACCAAGGCATCGAGAGGCTTACCAAGAAGCGACTACGGCAAGGGAAACGGGCGTTGACCGGGCTGGCAGAACAACGGGACACTTGCGGAGATGAACGACGGCGAGGCGCGATCTAGTGGACGGATTCAACTGGAGGTAATTGGCTGCAGAACCAGAGTGGCTATCGACATCGGCCGATGACTCGAACGGGACGGAGATGATGATGATGACGATGAACGTTGTGAACACTGGCGACTATGGTGGACCGCGGGCTTGTGAACGACGACGACTACTAGGCTGACGAAGAAGTCGTTGGCGGCAGAGATATGTGTGGAATGCAAAGAAAGTTCAGCTGTACCCCCATCCTCTTTATATATATCTAAAGAAAGTTGATCGAAGACTTAACACTTACGAAAGAAGGCGGTGATGATCAGCTTGTATTATACATATCCATACGCACACTTTGTGGAAAATTCCACTTTCCATCCTCAATTTTTCTTTATTATCAATCATACCCAGAATTTTAATTAATTAATTTTATCGTCAAATATTTCCCACTTGACTAAGTGGAAAGACTCGGAGTCACTTACGGGTCCAGAAACGAAACCGGATAGAACTGAATATTACATACCACCTCCCTTAAGAAAAGTTTCGTCCCGAAACTTAATCGAAGAACGAACTCGAAAATGGAATCTAAACTTGACCCCAGGTCTCACAACCCGGTGGCAATGCCAATCTGCAAGCTAGCTTGTCCCTCTCTCCAAGATCTCGAGAATGGGTCAATATATCGGTTACTCAACTTTTTCTTCACTCTAAACCTCCAAATGTCTCGAGTAGACCACACTCTCAACCATCCATCCAACTCCAATAATCCGCGTAGAACTTTATACGACTCTTAATATCTATATTCTACCATCTAAACAAGACCACCTTCCCAACCATCTCTACGCTCATTTGTGGCCATATTTCGACTACATCGGCTAGCTTACCTCAACACAACGTTAGCTTGCCTCAACGACCATACAAAACCTCATAAGGTACTATCCGAATTGAGGAGTGTCAACTATTGCTATAGGAAAACTTCTCTAGAGTCAAGTGATCCGACAAGTGACTAACCCAATCAAGTACTTAAGATCTCCATATGTCCTCCAAGGTCTAAATTGACCCTTTCAACAGACCATCTAACTACGAATCGCAAGCAACAGTGAAGTGCAATCGCATGCCCAATATCCCATGCATTGGTTGCCAAAAATCTCAAAGAGAAACAAGCATATCGATCTGTTGCATTCGTCTTGGACACCCCATGTAGTCGAACAACTTTACTCAAGAATAACTCTACTAACTTATTCACTAGTCAAGTCTCTCCACTGGCAAGAAGGGAACAATCTGCGTTCCACCACAACCCGGACAGCATTGTGACTTCTGTTAACCCTTAACCCGGTATCAAAGTCCATGGAAAATAATGTCCTTTCACTTTCACTGTAGAATAGGAAGTACTTGGAGTATCAAACCCATAATATTGTCTCAATATCTGATCGCATTTCCAACAAAATCCAGTCATGCATTCTTAGCATTCCATACTATCGCTTAACGAGGTCTACTGACTCTTTATAGCTGATTCTTTATCTCAATTTCTTATTCATAGGACATCTCTTCTTCTTTTACCTCATCTCCTCATGTAAGGTTGACTAACACTCGAAAATTCTCAAGTTTCTCTCAATCCTTTAAATATGCACTCCTAACTTACACCTCATCAACTCACGATGCAACTTCAACTGATTAGAAGGAGTTTACCTACACTCATGAGACATTTCCTACTAAGAGTATTAGCAACCACATTACCTTTCATAGGTCATAGTCGACCAGCATTTCCATTTCAAAGCCTTCTGTTACTAAATCCAAATATTGCATCTTAGCAATTGCCCTTTCAATGGATCCTATAACTTCATACATGGGTCTTGCAATCTTGAAATGTTAACGGCTTGCATACAAGTCACTGCCATTTACTTAGTCATAGAGCTTCTGTTGTGTCATCCAAGCGATTCCTTTCTTCACGCTCACATTAGTCAATGATAGTCAAGACTAGGATTCTTTCTTACTCCCCACTAACTACAACAGTGTACTTTCACGAATATCTTGAAGAATTCCTTGTCCTGAAGGTATTTCTAACATGTTGCGCCATCATTTCCCTCTACGTCGTTTATTCGATTCCCAACTCATGTCACTTGCTCACAATAGATGCCTTGATCTTATAAAATTATATCTCGTGAACCTAACTCACCCCGGATATCATTTACTCTACCGTTCGGTTACTAATTGAAAACCTACTCTTCCCAGTCCAGGGGTAACCAAAGATATCCTTCATAAATACACCGCGATCATCCAAGTTACTTGATATAGGCTCCTATGCAACAGCTTTGCGCCCTCATTCGACATTAGTTATTCTTCACAATCTCCTTAACAACTCCCATAATGGTCACATCTCATGCGGTTATCTGTTCACCCACCTTTTCCCAAACCTTCATTAGTAATTAAACTGTCTTTAATTAACTCCAGAGAATCACGACACCACACTATGGTCAGTTCCCTTAATTCCGATTTTAAGGCAAGCAGTTCTCATGTCTGACGAGAAATCCAACTTTTGTTCCTCCGTACACAATCTACTTATCTCAACCTTTTTCCTTATCGACAGAACATAACTTTTTCCATAGGTTAGCTTAATGCATCTGCTCTTCCCCAACATATCCTTACTTAAACAATCAATTTTGACTTCATGATTTGGTCCCGCCATTAGGAAACCCAATTCGACCAGTTCACCTAGTCCTTATCAGCCTTATGGAATTCTTAAGGCAATTCCTTATGAAACATGTTCCTTCGATTTTTCTACATACCATAAGTGTCACGATACTACCACTCCTTTGCTCCTCAACTCCTATTCTTACTTATTTGTTTATGTCCGGCTCCACTACTCAACTTGACCACACAACTCCCAGTGAGTACTATCTCATAATCAATAATGATTGAGCACAACTGCATAGTTCCTACGCCACAACTTATTCCTTAACTCTTTCGTCTTGTTGATCTCATAGAAATCTCAATCTTCTCCCATTGGGTACCTCGGTGAAATCTTTGACAATTTCAGTTTACTAATATTCCAAGGATTTCTCACACAAGCAGCCGCCTATAAAAGACACACTCAATAAGTGCAACACCCTGTAATCTTTTTATACTAGCTTAATTCCCACATCTTCTCGTTTTGCCTTTCTAGCGTGTGAATCTTCAATAACATGCTTCACTATCTTGTCTCAACCTTATCTGCAACTTCACTTACAAACCTTTGGTTTTTCTCTAGACTCACTTAACTCTATCCCAAGTGTCACTTAATAGCCCATATCCGCTATTTGCTAACCAAGCACATTGTTTTTCCTCGTCTTTCACCCTTCCTTGGACTTTGACGTTTACAAACAATATTTACTTCCTTGCCTTTACGTTTCGGTTGGTTCTACTACCATTCCATACTCCTTTCCATGCTAACTCATAAGGTGAAGATCTCTGACAAAACCCATTTGATGATATTTCAAGGAATTCTCGTATAAGCACACGTCTCCACTAGACACATTCAATAAGATCGACGTCATGTCGTTTCCTTATACCTGCGTATATCCCAAATCTTCTCGATATTCACCACTTAGGAGGGTGAATTTCTAATTGCATATTACACTAACATGACCTCAACTCATTTGCAACCTTCAACAAACCTTTAGACTTGCTCTATCCTTGGATGGCTTTATCTAGAGCGTCAATCAGTGACTCGTATCCGTAGTTTGATATCCAGACATGTTGCTCCTCGAACTTCATACTTTATCGAACTCCAACATTTACGAGCAAGATTATTTCTTAGTCTTCAGATCTCCTTTACTTAGGCTACTTGTCCAAACCTCCTTCCGTGAGTTGGACGCTATGAATTTTTATTCCCATGCACAATATCTCGCTAAGATTCAGTGAACTCACACTGCACTGGAAACTACTTTTCATGTTCAACTTGGACTACATCCATACCATGTCTTTCCTCCCAATCATGGTAACTTATATATTCAACTATCTCAAACACTCAATGCGAATGAGCTCCCATTCCACGTACTAAGCTCAGATTTAGTGATTCTTACTTTCTATTTTCTCTAATCTAGGTAGATGAGGGTCGAGCTCCACATTACTTCAATGTTGCTATAGTCTTTATCTTACTTCCCTATGATCCTTCATTGAGTAAGTCAGGTCATTCCTTGATAGCCATAATTCGAATTTATCCTCTACTCTACACTCCAAAGTTGTCCTCATATAAGGAACTTGTCCTTCTCTACACAAATAACATTCCTCCTCCACGTCATGTTCTTAACTAAAGTTTGACCGATACCAAGCCTTAAGCTTTAGTGCTTAGGTGACATTTACTAGGATTCACCTGAATGTCTTTATACGATGACCAAATCCTCATCTCTCCTTTAACGTATTAATTCACAGCTCCAATCATCCCACACCCTCCCAGAGGATCAGTCCCATATTATACATTCCAAAGTCGTATTCTCGACCCAATTACACCTTCAACCACTAATCTTGATAACTACGCGGTTACCCTTTAATTTACTTTCTCATCATCATTTCTATGCAAGTAAAGCCGCTCGTGGATAGCTATAACGGTCAATCCTTCTGCTACTCCAAACCTCAAGGTTTTCCTTTCACCACACACTTTGTCCATCCCATAACAAATAACTTTTCCTTTACCATTAACGAGCCTCAACCAAAGTTTACCAATACCAGTTCTACAACTGCAACACTTAGATAAGACTTGTCGCAACATATCACAATCTCTTCCTAAGCCAATCTCTTCTTCTTTTCCTTACATCGGCCTCTCACAATTCAGTTGCTTGACGGACCAAATTTGCATAATCCTAAGAGGACGCGGAACTTCATGTATCCACTAAACGTTTTGCTCCTAACAACAATCATTTCATAGTATCACAGGTAACGAGCAGAACTATTCTTCGTTAAGATTAACTAAGAACTTACACTTGACTTACTATTCTAAGTGACGTCCTTCGGCTAGTGGTGGCGTACTCGCAACGTGTCACCTACCCCACTTAAATGCAACATGACTACCCAATGAAAAAGTTTCGAAAACACCAGCTGGATCTTAGTTCAAGTTGGACCTCGTGTACACTCGTTGGTCAGTTCCATGTGCCCTTGTTGTCAACCATGCTCTGATACCAATTTGTAACACCCACACTTCCTGACAAGGCGTTACTCAGTAGTAGACCTCACGAGGCACTACCAAGCTAGTTTGACAACTGAACAAGTGGATCTTACAACGCGGGCACGGCGAGAAAACAAGAAAACATCCAACTTGTTTAATAAAAGAAATACAATTTATAGTTTTACAACCCAAGATGTCATGAACCAACCCCAAAAACCACAGCGGAAACCAATACTAACCACTACTCTACTAACAAGAGTTCATAACCTACAAACCACACAAACATATGCTCGCTTAACAATATATCCGAAATAACACATTAAAATCTAGTAGAGGACACAACACCCCAAAGCTATCTACTGTGACACGCCACTACACTGCACCACCATTTCGTCGAGCTCGGTCACGACAACCTGAATACCTGGATTAATAAAAATAGTTCCCCGAAGGGTCAATCCTATCCTATCAAGTCAGAACCAACACAGCAACTACAAGACGTTTCAAAAACATTTTTCTTTAAGGTCAGCAATCAAGTCTCCACACACACACACATAACTCTAGTCCATTCCTAAATCCAGTTAGTCACACAATCATTTCCAAGTCCATATCCAAACAACTAAACCATTACCCCCACGTTCACAAATTCACACATCCACACACACACATTCACAATTTCACATATCCACAGACACACACCGCAGCACACCCCGTGCAGATAATGCAACTCTGCCTCCACCGTCGCACTACCATCCAACGCTTTTCCCACCTAGCGTTTTGAGTGTCGGAGGCAGGCCCTCCCACTCCTTATCCTTTATTGTCTTCCAACCCCTGGTCAAGCCTCCTCGGGAGCACTTGCCAAAAACACAGATAGCTTTTTGATTTTGAAAGTGGCTCGTCCGCCCCACGATCCCACATCTAGACATCACTTCTGCACCGATTGTCTACACATATGGGTGTGTCGGTACGAAAGCCCATAGAGAAATTCATTTGAAACTTTATTCAAATGAAAACACTTTAAAACCGATTTTCACACGTTATCACACGCATAAAAATATTCGATAAAAGATTTCAAGACAATTTACACATACCACACATATCCAAAACATTTTCAAAGATCGTTCGGGACTAGTTCCCAAAACCAATCTCATAACTACCACGCAAATCCTAACAGGCTAGAACAGAACTGAGCAAGTCGAAAATCGACTTACCTGGAATATGAAGAACCGCTAACTTCAACCCGAAAATTCAAGGAGAGTTACTACGAGATCCTGGATAAGACCGATACGAACATTAAGACTTGGACAATAAACGAACCCGACTTAAAATCAAGGAACCCGAACCGACTCGTAAACCCGAACGCGGACCCTCAACCCGACACCATTTAACCCGGCTAATCTAGGTACCCTATCTAATTAATTAGCTAAACAAATAATTAAATCCACTAGCTAACCATACCCTATCTAGTTAATTGACTAGCCAACTAACGAAACCCACTAGCTATATCGAGCTCTGCATCAGATAGATCATTGTTCTCATTGACCACCACTTCTTCCAAGTCAAGACCAAGAATACTAGCTAACGATTTGCTGGCATCCACCCCCTTTTGATTAATTAACAAATCATCCACTCTTCATGTACGTACCTCTTCCATACTAAATATAGCTCCTCTTAATTAGAAGTTAACCATAATGTATATCTATATACTCTACAGTTAGCACGTACACGCACGAGGCCGGCTTGGATTCATTCCAGGATTCTTATCAATTTAGCCTCGACAACCAACTTGGTAACTCCCTCACTTGCTCGATCAAAGGTCCTAATATATCCATTAACGTCAGCCCAACCTTAACGCGACACCACCATCTAATCAATCTCGACATACAACAACCACCCTAGTCCCAACATGGCCTTGGACTCCACCGACAAGAGAGCGACAACCAAGGCATCGAGAGGCTTACCAAGAAGCGACTACGGCAAGGGAAACGGGCGTTGACCGGGTTGGCAGAACAACGGGACACTTGCGGAGATGAACGACGGCGAGGCGCGATCCAGTGGACGGATTCAACTGGAGGTAATTGGCTGCAGAACCAGAGTGGCTATCGACATCGGCCGATGACTCGAACGGGACGGAGATGATGATGATGACGATGAACGTTGTGAACACTGGCGACTATGGTGGACCGCGGGCTTGTGAACGACGACGACTACTAGGCTGACGAAGAAGTCGTTGGCGGCAGAGATATGTGTGGAATGCAAAGAAAGTTCAGCTTTACCCCCATCCTCTTTATATATATCTAAAGAAAGTTGATCGAAGACTTAACACTTACGAAAGAAGGCGGTGATGATCAGCTTGTATTATACATATCCATACGCATATACGGATATATATGCACACTTTGTGAAAAATTCCACTTTCCATCCTCAATTTTTCTTTATTACCAATCATACCCAGAATTTTAATTAATTAATTTTATCGTCAAATATTTCCCACTTGACTAAGTGGAAGGACTCGGAGTCACTTACGGGTCCAGAAACGAAACCGGATAGAACTGAATATTACAAATTCAAAGCTTTTTGGACGAGAAAAAGAATGGAAACCAACACTTCCCAGACCATAGCCTAGGCAAATCAAACCAATCAATAAGAAAGGTTGTGTTATTGAGGATTTGAGAAACATTAGGTATCGCATGATTCGTATCCTTGTGTTTGTGTTGTTTGGTGATGTTTCTATCAAGTTCTATTAATTCTAAGATTTTTGGATGAGAAAAAGAATGGAAACCAACACTTCCCAAACCATAGCCTAGGCAAATCAAACCAATCAATAAGAAAGGTTGTGTTATTACGAATTTGAGAAACATTAGAAATCTCATGATTCGTATGCTTGTGTTTGTGTTGTTTGGTGATGTTTCTATCATGTTCTATTAATTCGAAGATTTTTGGACGAGAAAAAGAATGGAAATCAACACTTCCCAAACCATATCCTAGGCAAATAAAACCAATCAATAAGAAAGGTTGTGTTATTGAGAATTTGAGAAACATCAGGAATCGCATGATTCGCATGCTTGTGTTTGTGTTGTTTGGTGAGGTTTCTATAAAGTTCTATTAATTCAAAGATTTTTGGACGAGAAAAAGAATGGAAACCAACACTTCCCAAACCATAGCCTCGGCAAATCGAACCAATCAATAAGAAAGGTTGTGTTATTGAGAATTTGAGAAACATTAGGAATCGCATGATTCGTATGCTTGTGTTTGTGTTGTTTGGTGATGCTTCTATCAAATTCTATTAGTTGAAACATTTATGGAAGAGAAAAAGAACGGAAACCAAAAGTTCCCAGACCATAGCCGAGGCAAATCAAACCAATCAATAAGAAAGGTTGTGTTATTGAGAATTTGAAAAACATTCGGAATCGTATGATTCGTATGCTTGTGTTTGTGTTGTTTGGTGATGTTTCCATCAAGTTCTATTAATTCAAAGATTTTTGGACGAGAAAACGAATGGAAAAAAACACTTCCCAGACCATAGCCTAGGCCAATCAAACCAATCAATAAGAAAGTTTGTGTTATTGAGAATTTCTGAAACATTAGGAATCGCATGATTCGTATCCTTGTGTTTGTGTTGTTTGGTGATGTTTCCATCAAGTTCTATTAATTCAAAGATTTCTTGGACGAGAAAAAGAATGGAAACCAAGACTTCCCAAACCATAGCCTAGGCAAATCGAACCAATCAATAAGAAAGTTTGTGTTATTGAGAATTTGAGAATCATTAGGAATCGCATAATTCGTATGCTTGTGTTTGTGTTATTTGGTGATGTTTCCATCAAGTTCTATCAATTCAAAGATTTTTGGACGAGAAAAAGAATGGAAACCAACACTTCCCAAACCATAGCCCAGGCAAATCAAACCAATCAATAAGAATGGTTGTGTTATTGAGAATTTGAGAATTATTAGGAATCGCATGATTCTTATGCTTGTGTTTATGTTGTTTGGTGATGTTTCTATCAAGTTCTATAAATTCAAAGATTTTTGGACGAGAAAAATAATGGAAACAAACACTTCCCAAACCATAGCCTAGGCAAATCAAACCAATCAATAAGAAAGGTTGTGTTATTACGAATTTGAGAAACATTAGGAATCGCATGATTCGTATGCTTGTGTTTGTGTTGTTTGGTGATGTTTCCATCAAATTCTATTAATTCAAAGATTTTTGGAGGAGAAAAAGAATGGAAACAAAAACTTCCCAGACCATAGCCTAGGCAAATCGAACCAATCACTAAGAAAGTTTGTGTTATTGAGAATTTGTGAAACATTAGGAATCGCATGATTTGTAGCTTGTGTTTGTGTTGTTTGGTGATCTTTCTATCAAGTTCTATTAATTCAAAGATTTTTGGACAAGAAAAAGAATGAAAACCAACACTTCCCAAACCATAGCCTAGGAAAATCGAACCAATCAATAAGAAAGGTTGTGTTATTTAGAATTAGAGAATCATTTGGAGTCGCATGATTCGCATGCTTGTGTTTGTGTTGTTTGGTGATCTTTCTACCAAGTTCTATTAGTTCAACCATTTATGGACTAGAAAAAGATTGGAAACCAACGGTTCCCAAACCATGGCCTAGGCAAATCAAACACCTCAATAAGAAAGGTTGTGTTATTGAGAATTTGAGAAACATTAGGAAACGCATGATTCTTATGCTTGTGTTTGTGTTGTTTGCTAATGTTTCAATCAAATTCTATTAGTTCAAAGATTTTTGGAAGAGAAAAAGAATGGAAACCAACACTTCCCAGACCATAGCCTAGACAAATCAAACCAATCAATAAGAAATGTTATGCTATTGAGAATTTGAGAAACATTAGGAATCGCATGATTCGTATGCTTGTGTTTGTGTTGTTTGGTGATGCTTCTATCAAATTCTAATAGTTCTAAGATTTCTGGAAGAGAAAAAGAATGGAAACAAACACTTCCCAGACCATAGCCTAGGCAAATCGAACCAATCAATAAGAAAGGTTGTGTTATTGAGGATTTGAGAAACGTTAGCTATCGCATGATTCGTATCTTTGTGTTTGTGTTGTTTGGTGATGTTTCTATCAAGTTCTATTAATTCGAAGATTTTTGGACGAGAAAAATAATGGAAACAAACACTTCCCAAACCATAGCCTAGGCCAATCGAACCAATCAATAAGAAAGTTTGTGTTATTGAGAATTTGTGAAACATTAGGAATCGCATGATTCGTATCCTTGTGTTTGTGTTGTTTGGTGATGTTTCCATCAAGTTCTATTAATTCAAAGATTTCTTGGACGAGAAAAAGAATGGAAACCAACACTTCCCAAACCATAGCCTAGGCAAATCAAACGAATCAATAAGAAAGGTTATGTTATTGAGAATTTGAGAAACATTCGGAATCGCATGATTCGTATGCTTGTGTTTGTGTTGTTTGGTGATCTTTCTACCAAGTTCTACTAGTTCAAACATTTATGGACTAAAAAAAGAATGGAAACCAATGGTTCCCAAACCATAGCCTAGGCAAATCATACGAATCAATAAGAAAGGTTGTGTTATTGAGAATTTGAGAAACATTCGAAATCGCATGATTCGTATGCTTGTGTTTGTGTTGTTTGGTGATCTTTCTACCAAGTTTCATCAGTTCAAACATTTATGGAGTAGAAAAATAATGGAAACCAATGGTTACCAAACCATAGCCTAGGCAAATCAAATGAGTCAATAAGAAAGGTTGTGTTATTGAGAATTTGAGAAACATTCGGAATCGCATGATTCGTATGCTTGTGTTTGTGTTGTTTGGTGATCTTTCTATCAAGTTCTATTAGTTCAAACATTTATGGACTAGAAAAATAATGCAAACCAACGGTTCCCAAACCATAGCCTAGGCAAAGCAAACCAATCAATAAGAAACGTTGTGTTATTGAGAATTTGAGACACATTCGGAATCGCATGATTCGTATGCTTGTGTTGGTGTTGTTTGGTGATCTTTCTATCAAGTTCTAATAGTTCAAAGATTTTTTTACGAGAAAAAGAACTGAAACCAACGGTTCCCAAACCATAGCCTAGGCAAATCAAACACATCAATAAGAAAGGTTGTGTTATTGAGAATTTGAGAAACATTCGGAATCGCATGATTCGTATGCTTGTGTTTGTGTTGTTTGGTGATCTTTCTATCATGTTCTATTAGTTCAAGCATTTATGGACTAGAAAAAGAATGCAAACCAACGGTTCCCAAACCATATTGATGTGATGACGGCCGACTCACATCAAGAAACCGAAGCTGAGGTGTTGCCCAGCTCGCATCAAGGCATCGAAGCCACGATGCATTCTGGTGCCTCTTTGACGTCTCACCCCGCAAGCGGCGCCGAGGCGTCCGGTGCCTCGATAAGGCACTCCGCGAGCGGCGTTGAGGCGAGGCCCGGTGCTGAGACGGGGCGCCACACGCACGGCGCCGAGATGCGGGCTGGTGCCTATTCGAGGCACCCCCGAAGACGCCCGCCCATAGGCCGGGCACAACCCGCCACAAGGTCAACCACGACTAAGAAGCTAAGCCGCCCTCCCGGAGCCTTGACAAGGCGACGAGCTAAGATCTTACAAGAGCAACTTCGGGCTCATTTGGCAATGGCCCAAGGCCCACATGACCAACCTAGTCAAGCGTTGGTGTACCACCAAACGCTCGGCCCGAATGGGAGCCTTGAAAGGCCCGAAGCCCAACATCAAGAAAGATATTCAAAGCCCACTTGGGAGATAGCTTGGCCGCCACTCTTCTCACACCTCCTCTTGAAGCTTGGCGCCCACTCTTCTCCACCTCCTCATGAAGCTTGGCGCCCACTCTTCTCACACCTCCTCTTGAAGCTTGGCGCCCACTCTTCTCACACCTCCTTTTGAAAATTGGAGCCCACTCCAAGAATTTGCCTTGGCCGCCACTCTTCCCCACCTCCTCTTGAAACTTGGTGGCCACTCCAAGACGCCGGCCCTCTCCTCTTCGCAGCCTATATAAGCACATCTAGGGCCTCACATTTTACTGAGATTGAAATTGAGTAAAGAGAGCTTTTAGCCCTTACTCTTTCGGTCTCTTCTCCTCAAGGGAGAAAGGGCCGAGGGAACCTACACCCCACCGGCTTTAGCTCTCGTTTTCCTCACTTGGTTTCTTGATTTCATTCCCTTCTTTCTTGTACTTCAAAAACGCCTATACACAAGGATTGTAACGCCACTTTGCCACCTATTTTCTATACAAAAACTCAGTTTGAGATTCTTACTCATTCCTTGCACGAACACCTCCACAAAACGCTCAGTCGAACCCGAATTCGACCGATCCTGGAAGTGAGATCACATCATCTGGTATCAGAGCCTGTCGAATTGAGTTTCTCGAGTTGTCGGGGTACGAATTACTTCTCTACAATTGTGGTTTTTGGTTGCTCGAAACCCCTTTCTTGCCTTTGATAAAGCTAGCCTCGTTTTTCTTCCCTCTTTATCCCTTGACCGAATCCAATCTCCTACAAAAAAAAGGAGCCAATTCTTGCTTCGTCAAAGCCATCTTCGTTTTCTTCTTAAAACTTTGTCCAGTTTCGATTGCTTTACATTCGAAAAAAAAAAAAACAGCCTTGTCCCTTTTTGCTTTCACCTAAACTTCTTCAACTTTCTGACAAGCACCACTTGGTATATTTTTGTTTTTCAAAAAAAAAAGGGAGCCTCAAGTGCTCGACCTTGAAGTGGATCTAGTCCTTAGATAAGTGTGGTTGTTCTTGAGCACAAAAAAAAAAGTGTGCCTAAGTCCGAACACCGCTACTTCTGCCTCGTTTTTCAAAAAAAAAAGAGAAGAGAAGTAGTACTTCTCATAGCAAAAAAAAAATGAGATAGTATCTCTCCATTGAAAAAAAAAAACAAAAAGAAAGCGAAGAAAAGAAAGAGATATAGTATATCTCCTTTGCAAAAAAAAAAAAAAAAAAAAAAGAAGAAGAGGCCGAGCCATAGGCCCAAAGTGATCCAGCCAAGGTGCTTCCCCCATCTTGTTCCACTAGCATTCCATCTCAGTTTTCCCGAACCCCGAGCAACTAAACGCCCGACTTGTGGGGCTAGTAAATACTCGCCCACAAGCTCAAGTCACTTGTCCCTGATTTCCTCTTGGTGTTGCTCTCTTGGCGTGCGGAGGATAACTTCTTGACGAGAGATTTCGGTGGCGAAAGAAACGTTTCTACTAGAGCGTGTGAGGTTGAGCGCCACATAAAAATCGAGTCAAACACGAGTCAGTCCTCCTATTTTTACTTGCTTTTCGAGAGTGAGCGGGAGACATCGGGTGAGGTTTGGAAAACTTGGAGTTAACCACCCGGTTTCTCCAAGTTACCGGAGGGAGTTCGGAGTTGTGAGGGAGTGTACAAAAATCAAACACATCGAGTCAAACACATGTGTGTCATTGGATTATTCTAACCCTTATTAGTTCCATGTTTGTTTGTCTTATGTGATGTTTAGGATATAATGGAGCATTATCTTAAAGAAGAGCCTGCTCTCCAATCTTTCCATGGCACTCAAGACTTTCTTGAGTACTTAGTTTGGGAGTGGGAAGTTGAGCGTTTCTTTAATTACTATGAATATACGGACGAGCAAGAAGTGGCTCTTGCCATCCGTTGCTTTGAAGAAAATGCATATGATTGGTGGAGAGAGTATGAAGCAGATTGTACCTACTTTGGGTATCCACCGATCCACACTTGGGAGGAACTCAAAACCGTCCTTAGAAGTTCCTTCATCCCTCATGATTATAGATCGCGTCTTGAAGTTAGATGGGATAGGTGTAGGCAACGTGATCGCTCCCCCCTTGCATACTACGAGGAGTTGTCAGAGCTTATGTTCTTTTCAAGCCACCTCCACAAAGACAAGTGTATTCTAACTAAATTCATTAATGGTTTGAACACTGACCTTCGTTTGTATGTTAAGAAGCATAGGCTTGGGAGTGGAATGCCCTTATCATATGTCATACAAGAGGTTAACGAGGAGTATGAATATCCACAAAGGAAATATTCTACCAAGGGTTTTATTGAAAAAGAGGTGAGGGGAATTCCCCAACACGTGGCCGACATCTCGCCTCCCTCAAGGCAGCCTCCTCCTATGGTGGTCCCAATGTCAAAGCAAAATACGAGGACCCAAGAGCCAAGACTTGAGTCTATGAGGGTTCAACCATCGACTCAAGCTTCATGTGTCGATTTTTAAAGGCCGATAGATTCATCCGTGGGTGTTAAGGACGACTTGAGCAAGTGTCAGGCCAAGAACGTGGGTCCTAAGGCCCAAGGTGAGGTCGAGAGGCCTCTCAACCAAGGCGCACCCATGGCATCACCCTCTCAGGTCGCTACCAAGTGTGGCATAGCAAGGCAAGTAGAAATCATTGGCAATTCGAGTGAGGGGTCTACCGAGCAAGAAACGGGGAATGGCCTAGACGAGGTGGACGACTTTAGCAAGTTGGAGGACCTCATGAGCCGAGACGAAGAGGACTTCGTGGAGGAGGTTTCCCCATTGGGTGGCCTATCATCCTGCGAGGAGGTCTATATGGAGTCATCCTCCGAAGTCACCAACGTCGTAGACCCAAAGCAAAGATCCCAAGTGGACTACCTAAGTGAGTCACCCCAAGTGGGTACTTCGAAAACTAAGGGTGACGTTGCCTCCAAGCCTAAAACCATTGAGTTCATACCAAAGACAAAAGAGCTTCCACTTGCCCCTCTTCCTAGCTTTTTGAACTCCATGCACACTCCGTGGTTGGACGGTCATCCGAGACTTGGATTGTTTTTCCCCTTGAAATCATTTGCTATAGAAGATGATGAGCCAACCCCCATTGGGTCGATCATATCAAGGGAGTCAAACTTGTGTGCCACTTCCATTGAAAGCGTTGCAACGGATGAGCTCATCATACCAACTCCCAAGCATGAAGGGAGTTCCTCTATTAGGGGAGTTTTCTCAACCCTCTCTTACTTTAATGATGATAATGACTTGGGTGTGATACGTGTAAATAGTATAAGCTATTCAACATTATGTCATGCCTACGTCACATCAAAGAGTAGATATTCATGCATCCATTTTAGTTCTCTTTCTCAATATATATCATCTAGGATGCATATAGTTCAACTCATTAGATTGTTCCACTATGCTAAGAACTTGATTGCTTTGAGTCTATATAGGACTAAAAAGATAAATGGTAGGGCTTATGCTTGCATAATGTCATATCATCTTGAAATTGGGAATTCCGTTGCGTTTATATCAATCGTATATTATGCATTGTACGTGTGGCCTTCTCTTGCTTATCTTATATACCAATCGGATTCGAGGTCGAATCCTTCTCAACTGGGGGAGGATGATGTGATCACGGCCGACTCACATCAAGAAACCGAAGCCGAGGTGTTGCCCAGCTCGCATCAAGGCATCGAAGCCACGATGCATTCTGGTGCCTCTTTGACGTCTCACCCCGCAAGCGGCGCCGAGGCGTCCGGTGCCTCGATAAGGCACCCCGCGAGCGGCGTTGAGGCGAGGCCCGGTGCTGAGACGGGGCGCCACACACACGGCGCCGAGATGTGGGCTGGTGCCTATTCGAGGCACCCCCGAAGACGCCCGCCCATAGGCCGGGCACAACCCGCCACAAGGTCAACCACGACTAAGAAGCTAAGCCGCCCTCCCGGAGCCTTGACAAGGCGACGAGCTAAGATCTTACAAGAGCAACTTCGGGCTCATTTGGCAATGGCCCAAGGCCCACATGACCAACCTAGTCAAGCGTTGGTGTACCACCAAACGCTTGGCCCGAATGGGAGCCTTGAAAGGCCCGAACCCCAACATCAAGAAAGATATTCAAAGCCCACTTGGGAGATAGCTTGGCCGCCACTCTTCTCACACCTCCTCTTGAAGCTTGGCGCCCACTCTTCTCCACCTCCACATGAAGCTTGGCGCCACTCTTCTCACACCTCCTCTTGAAGCTTGGCGCCCACTCTTCTCACACCTCCTTTTGAAACTTGGAGCCCACTCCAAGAATTTGCCTTGGCCGCCACTCTTCCCCACCTCCTCTTAAAACTTGGTGGCCACTCCAAGACGCCGGCCCTCTCCTCTTCGCAGCCTATATAAGCACATCTAGGGCCTCACATTTTACTGAGATTGAAATTGAGTAAAGAGAGCTTTTAGCCCTTACTCTTTCGGTCTCTTCTCCTCAAGGGAGAAAGGGCCGAGGGAACCTACGCCCCGCTGGCTTTAGCTCTCGTTTTCCTCACTTGATTTCTTGATTTCATTCCCTTCTTTCTTGTAACTCAAAAACGCCTATACACAAGGATTGTAACGCCACTTTGCCACCTATTTTCTATACAAAAACTCAGTTTGAGATTCTTACTCATTCCTTTCACGAACACCTCCACAAAACGCTTAGTCGAACCCGAATTCGACCGATCCTGGAAGTGGGATCACATCACATAGCCTAGGCAATTCAAACCAATTAATAAGAAAGGTTGTTTTATTGAGAATTTGAGAAACATTCGGAATCGCATGATTCGTATGCTTGTGTTTGTGTTGTTTGGTGATATTTCTATCAAGTTCTATTAGTTCAAACATTTCTTTACGAAAAAAATAATGGAAACCAACGGTTCCCAAACCATAGCCTAGGCAAATCAAATGAATCAATAAGAAAGGTTGTGTTATTGAGAATTTGAGAAACATTCGGAATCGCATGATTCGTATGCTTGTGTTTGTGTTGTTTGGTGATCTTTCTATCAAGTTCTATTAGTTCAAACATTTATGGACTAGAAAAAGAATGCAAACCAACGGTTCCCAAACCATAGCCTAGGCAAAGCAAACCAATCAATAAGAAACGTTGTGTTATTGAGAATTTGAGACACATTCGGAATCGCATGATTCGTATGCTTGTGTTGGTGTTGTTTGGTGATCTTTCTATCAAGTTCTAATAGTTCAAAGATGTTTTTACGAGAAAAAGAATGGAAACCAACGGTTCCCAAACCATAGCCTAGGCAAATCAAACACATCAATAAGAAAGGTTGTGTTATTGAGAATTTGAGAAACATTCGGAATCGCATGATTCGTATGCTTGTGTTTGTGTTGTTTGGTGATCTTTCTATCATGTTCTATTAGTTCAAACATTTATAGACTAGAAAAAGAATGCAAACCAACGGTTCCCAAACCATAGCCTAGGCAATTCAAACCAATTAATAAGAAAGGTTGTTTTATTGAGAATTTGAGAAACATTCGGAATCGCATGATTCGTATGCTTGTGTTTGTGTTGTTTGGTGATATTTGCATCAAGTTCTATTAGTTCAAAGATTTCTTTACGAAAAAAAGAATGGAAACCAACGGTTCCCAAACCATAGCCTAGGCAAATCAAACACCTCAATAAGAAAGGTTGTGTCATGGAGAATTTGAGAAACATTCGGAATCGCATGATTCATATGATTGTGTTTGTGTTGTTTGGTGATCTTTCTATCAGGTTCTATTAGTTGAAAGAATTTTGGACTAGAAAAAGAATGGAAACCAACGGTTCCCAAACCATAGCCTAGGCAAATCAAACGAGTTAAAAAGAAAGGTTGTGTTATTGAGAATTTGAGAAACATTCGAAATCGCATGATTCGTATGCTTGTGTTTGTGTTGTTTGGTGATCTTTCTACCAAGTTTCATCAGTTCAAACATTTATGGAGTAGAAAAATAATGGAAACCAACGGTTCCCAAACCATAGCCTAGGCAAATCAAATGAATCAATAAGAAAGGTTGTGTTATTGAGAATTTGAGAAACATTCGGAATCGCATGATTCGTATGCTTGTGTTTGTGTTGTTTGGTGATCTTTCTATCAAGTTCTATTAGTTCAAACATTTATGGACTAGAAAAAGAATGCAAACAAACGGTTCCCAAACCATAGCCTAGGCAAAGCAAACCAATCAATAAGAAACGTTGTGTTATTGAGAATTTGAGACACATTCGGAATCGCATGATTCGTATGCTTGTGTTGGTGTTGTTTGGTGATCTTTCTATCAAGTTCTAATAGTTCAAAGATTTTTTTACGAGAAAAAGAATGGTAACCAACGGTTCCCAAACCATAGCCTAGGCAAATCATACAAATCAATAAGAAAGGTTGTGTTATTGAGAATTTGAGAAACATTCGGAATCGCATGATTCGTATGCTTGTGTTTGTGTTGTTTGGTGATCTTTCTAACAAGTTCTATTAGTTCAAAGATTTTGGGACTAGATAAAGAATGGAAACCAACGGTTCCCCCACCATAGCCTAGGCAAATCAAACGAATCAAAAAGAAAGGTTGTGTTATTGAGAATTTGAGAAACATTCGGAATCGCATGATTCGTATGCTTGTGTTTGTGTTGTTTGGTGATCTTTCTACCATGTTCTATTAGTTCAAACATTTATGGACTAAAAAAAGAATGGAAACAAATGGTTCCCAAACCATAGCCTAGGCAAATCGAACGAATTAATAAGAAAGGTTGTGTTATTGAGAATTTGAGAAACATTCGTAATCGCATGATTCGTATGCTTGTGTTTGTGTTGTTTGGTGATCGTTCTACCAATTTTAATTAGTTCAAACATTTATGGAGTAGGAAAAGAATGGAAACCAACGGTTCCCAAACCATAGCCTAGGCAAATCAAACCATTCAATAAGACAGGTTGTGTTATTGAGAATTTGAGAAACATTCGGAATCGCATGATTCTTATGCTTGTGTTTGTGTTGTTTGGTGATCTTTCTAACAAGTTCTATCAGTTCAAAGATTTTTGGACTAGAAAAAGAATGGAAACCAACGGTTCCCAAACCATAGCCTAGGCAAATCAAACGAATCAATAAGAAAGGTTGTGTTATTGAGAATTTGAGAAACATTCGGAATCGCATGATTCGTATGCTTGTGTTTGTGTTGTTTGGTGATCTTTCTATCATGTTCTATTAGTTCAAACATTTATAGACTAGAAAAAGAATGCAAACCAACGGTTCCCAAACCATAGCCTAAGCAATTCAAACCAATTAATAAGAAAGGTTGTTTTATTGAGAATTTGAGAAACATTCCGAATCGCATGATTCGTATGCTTGTGTTTGTGTTGTTTGGTGATATTTCTATCAAGTTCTATTAGTTCAAAGATTTCTTTACGAAAAAAAGAATGGAAACCAACGGTTCCCAAACCATAGCCTAGGCAAATCAAACACCTCAATAAGAAAGGTTGTGTCATTGAGAATTTGAGAAACATTCGGAATCGCATGATTCGTATGATAGTGTTTGTGTTGTTTGGTGATCTTTCTATCAGGTTCTATTAGTTGAAAGAATTTTGGACTAGAAAAAGAATGGAAACCAGCGGTTCCCAAACCATAGCCTAGGCAAATCAAACGAGTTAAAAGGAAAGGTTGTGTTATTGAGAATTTGAGAAACATTCGAAATCGCATGATTCGTATGCTTGTGTTTGTGTTGTTTGGTGATCTTTCTACCAAGTTTCATCAGTTCAAACATTTATGGAGTAGAAAAATAATGGAAACCAACGGTTCCCAAACCATAGCCTAGGCAAATCAAATGAATCAATAAGAAAGGTTGTGTTATTGAGAATTTGAGAAACATTCGGAATCGCATGATTCGTATGCTTGTGTTTGTGTTGTTTGGTGATCTTTCTATCAAGTTCTATTAGTTCAAACATTTATGGACTAGAAAAAGAATGCAAACCAACGGTTCCCAAACCATAGCCTAGGCAAAGCAAACCAATTAATAAGAAAGGTTATGTTATTGAGAATTTGAGACACATTCGGAATCGCATGATTCGTATGCTTTTGTTGGTGTTGTTTGGTGATCTTTCTATCAAGTTCTAATAGTTCAAAGATTTTTTTACGAGAAAAAGAATGGAAACCAACGGTTCCCAAACCATAGCCTAGGCAAATCATACAAATCAATAAGAAAGGTTGTGTTATTGAGAATTTGAGAAACATTCGGAATCGCATGATTCGTATGCTTGTGTTTGTGTTGTTTGGTGATCTTTCTAACAAGTTCTATTAGTTCAAAGATTTTGGGACTAGATAAAGAATGGAAACCAACGGTTCCCCCACCATAGCCTAGGCAAATCAAACGAATCAAAAAGAAAGGTTGTGTTATTGAGAATTTGAGAAACATTCGGAATCGCATGATTCGTATGCTTGTGTTTGTGTTGTTTGGTGATCTTTCTACCATGTTCTATTAGTTCAAACATTTATGGACTAAAAAAAGAATGGAAACAAATGGTTCCCAAACCATAGCCTAGGCAAATCGAACGAATTAATAAGAAAGGTTGTGTTATTGAGAATTTGAGAAACATTCGTAATCGCATGATTCGTATGCTTGTGTTTGTGTTGTTTGGTGATCGTTCTACCAATTTTAATTAGTTCAAACATTTATGGAGTAGGAAAAGAATGGAAACCAACGGTTCCCAAACCATAGCCTAGGCAAATCAAACCATTCAATAAGACAGGTTGTGTTATTGAGAATTTGAGAAACATTCGGAATCGCATGATTCTTATGCTTGTGTTTGTGTTGTTTGGTGATCTTTCTAACAAGTTCTATCAGTTCAAAGATTTTTGGACTAGAAAAAGAATGGAAACCAACGGTTCCCAAACCATAGCCTAGGCAAATCAAACGAATCAATAAGAAAGGTTGTGTTATTGAGAATTTGAGAAACATTCGGAATCGCATGATTCGTATGCTTGTGTTTGTGTTGTTTGGTGATCTTTCTATCATGTTCTATTAGTTCAAACATTTATAGACTAGAAAAAGAATGCAAACCAACGGTTCCCAAACCATAGCCTAGGCAATTCAAACCAATTAATAAGAAAGGTTGTTTTATTGAGAATTTGAGAAACATTCCGAATCGCATGATTCGTATGCTTGTGTTTGTGTTGTTTGGTGATATTTCTATCAAGTTCTATTAGTTCAAAGATTTCTTTACGAAAAAAAGAATGGAAACCAACGGTTCCCAAACCATAGCCTAGGCAAATCAAACACCTCAATAAGAAAGGTTGTGTCATTGAGAATTTGAGAAACATTCGGAATCGCATGATTCGTATGATAGTGTTTGTGTTGTTTGGTGATCTTTCTATCAGGTTCTATTAGTTGAAAGAATTTTGGACTAGAAAAAGAATGGAAACCAGCGGTTCCCAAACCATAGCCTAGGCAAATCAAACGAGTTAAAAGGAAAGGTTGTGTTATTGAGAATTTGAGAAACATTCGAAATCGCATGATTCGTATGCTTGTGTTTGTGTTGTTTGGTGATCTTTCTACCAAGTTTCATCAGTTCAAACATTTATGGAGTAGAAAAATAATGGAAACCAATGGTTCCCAAACCATAGCCTAGGCAAATCAAATGAATCAATAAGAAAGGTTGTGTTATTGAGAATTTGAGAAACATTCGGAATCGCATGATTCGTATGCTTGTGTTTGTGTTGTTTGGTGATCTTTCTATCAAGTTCTATTAGTTCAAACATTTATGGACTAGAAAAAGAATGCAAACCAACGGTTCCCAAACCATAGCCTAGGCAAAGCAAACCAATTAATAAGAAAGGTTATGTTATTGAGAATTTGAGACACATTCGGAATCGCATGATTCGTATGCTTTTGTTGGTGTTGTTTGGTGACCTTTCTATCAAGTTCTAATAGTTCAAAGATTTTTTTACGAGAAAAAGAATGGAAACCAACGGTTCCCAAACCATAGCCTAGGCAAATCATACAAATCAATAAGAAAGGTTGTGTTATTGAGAATTTGAGAAACATTCGGAATCGCATGATTCGTATGCTTGTGTTTGTGTTGTTTGGTGATCTTTCTAACAAGTTCTATTAGTTCAAAGATTTTGGGACTAGATAAAGAATGGAAACCAACGGTTCCCCCACCATAGCCTAGGCAAATCAAACGAATCAAAAAGAAAGGTTGTGTTATTGAGAATTTGAGAAACATTCGGAATCGCATGATTCGTATGCTTGTGTTTGTGTTGTTTGGTGATCTTTCTACCATGTTCTATTAGTTCAAACATTTATGGACTAAAAAAAGAATGGAAACAAAAGGTTCCCAAACCATAGCCTAGGCAAATCGAACGAATTAATAAGAAAGGTTGTGTTATTGAGAATTTGAGAAACATTCGTAATCGCATGATTCGTATGCTTGTGTTTGTGTTGTTTGGTGATCGTTCTACCAATTTTAATTAGTTCAAACATTTATGGAGTAGGAAAAGAATGGAAACCAACGGTTCCCAAACCATAGCCTAGGCAAATCAAACCATTCAATAAGACAGGTTGTGTTATTGAGAATTTGAGAAACATTCGGAATCGCATGATTCTTATGCTTGTGTTTGTGTTGTTTGGTGATCTTTCTAACAAGTTCTATCAGTTCAAAGATTTTTGGACTAGAAAAAGAATGGAAACCAACGGTTCCCAAACCATAGCCTAGGCAAATCAAACGAATCAATAAGAAAGGTTGTGTTATTGAGAATTTGAGAAACATTCGGAATCGCATGATTCGTATGCTTGTGTTTGTGTTGTTTGGTGATCTTTCTATCATGTTCTATTAGTTCAAACATTTATAGACTAGAAAAAGAATGCAAACCAACGGTTCCCAAACCATAGCCTAGGCAATTCAAACCAATTAATAAGAAAGGTTGTTTTATTGAGAATTTGAGAAACATTCCGAATCGCATGATTCGTATGCTTGTGTTTGTGTTGTTTGGTGATATTTCTATCAAGTTCTATTAGTTCAAAGATTTCTTTACGAAAAAAAGAATGGAAACCAACGGTTCCCAAACCATAGCCTAGGCAAATCAAACACCTCAATAAGAAAGGTTGTGTCATTGAGAATTTGAGAAACATTCGGAATCGCATGATTCGTATGATAGTGTTTGTGTTGTTTGGTGATCTTTCTATCAGGTTCTATTAGTTGAAAGAATTTTGGACTAGAAAAAGAATGGAAACCAGCGGTTCCCAAACCATAGCCTAGGCAAATCAAACGAGTTAAAAGGAAAGGTTGTGTTATTGAGAATTTGAGAAACATTCGAAATCGCATGATTCGTATGCTTGTGTTTGTGTTGTTTGGTGATCTTTCTACCAAGTTTCATCAGTTCAAACATTTATGGAGTAGAAAAATAATGGAAACCAACGGTTCCCAAACCATAGCCTAGGCAAATCAAATGAATCAATAAGAAAGGTTGTGTTATTGAGAATTTGAGAAACATTCGGAATCGCATGATTCGTATGCTTGTGTTTGTGTTGTTTGGTGATCTTTCTATCAAGTTCTATTAGTTCAAACATTTATGGACTAGAAAAAGAATGCAAACCAACGGTTCCCAAACCATAGCCTAGGCAAAGCAAACCAATTAATAAGAAAGGTTATGTTATTGAGAATTTGAGACACATTCGGAATCGCATGATTCGTATGCTTTTGTTGGTGTTGTTTGGTGATCTTTCTATCAAGTTCTAATAGTTCAAAGATTTTTTTACGAGAAAAAGAATGGAAACCAACGGTTCCCAAACCATAGCCTAGGCAAATCATACAAATCAATAAGAAAGGTTGTGTTATTGAGAATTTGAGAAACATTCGGAATCGCATGATTCGTATGCTTGTGTTTGTGTTGTTTGGTGATCTTTCTAACAAGTTCTATTAGTTCAAAGATTTTGGGACTAGATAAAGAATGGAAACCAACGGTTCCCCCACCATAGCCTAGGCAAATCAAACGAATCAAAAAGAAAGGTTGTGTTATTGAGAATTTGAGAAACATTCGGAATCGCATGATTCGTATGCTTGTGTTTGTGTTGTTTGGTGATCTTTCTACCATGTTCTATTAGTTCAAATATTTATGGACTAAAAAAAGAATGGAAACAAATGGTTCCCAAACCATAGCCTAGGCAAATCGAACGAATTAATAAGAAAGGTTGTGTTATTGAGAATTTGAGAAACATTCGTAATCGCATGATTCGTATGCTTGTGTTTGTGTTGTTTGGTGATCGTTCTACCAATTTTAATTAGTTCAAACATTTATGGAGTAGGAAAAGAATGGAAACCAACGGTTCCCAAACCATAGCCTAGGCAAATCAAACCATTCAATAAGACAGGTTGTGTTATTGAGAATTTGAGAAACATTCGGAATCGCATATTCTTATGCTTGTGTTTGTGTTGTTTGGTGATCTTTCTAACAAGTTCTATCAGTTCAAAGATTTTTGGACTAGAAAAAGAATGGAAACCAACGGTTCCCAAACCATAGCCTAGGCAAATCAAACGAATCAATAAGAAAGGTTATGTTATTGAGAATTTGAGAAACATTCGGAATCGCATGATTCGTATGCTTGTGTTTGTGTTGTTTGGTGATCTTTCTATCAAGTTCTAGTTCAAACATTTATGGACTAGAAAAAGAATGCAAACCAACGGTTCCCAAACCATAGCCTAGGCAAAGCAAACCAATCAATAAGAAAGGTTGTGTTATTGAGAATTTGAGACACATTCGGAATCGCATGATTCGTATGCTTGTGTTGGTGTTGTTTGGTGATCTTTCTATCAAGTTCTAATAGTTCAAAGATTTTTTTACGAGAAAAAGAATGGAAACCAACGGTTCCCAAACTATAGCCTAGGCAAATCAAACACCTCAATAAGAAAGGTTGTGTTATTGAGAATTTGAGAAACATTCGGAATCGCATCATTCGTATGCTTGTGTGTGTGTTGTTTGGTGATCTTTCTACCAAGTTCTATTAGTTCAAACATTTATGGACTAGAGAAATAATGGAAACCAATGGTTCCCAAACCATAGCCTAGGCAAATCATACGAATCAATAAGAAAGGTTGTGTTATTGAGAATTTGAGAAACATTCGAAATCGCATGATTCGTATGCTTGTGTTTGTGTTCTTTGGTGATCTTTCTACCAAGTTTCATCACTTCAAACATTTATGGAGTAGAAAAAGAATGGAAACCAACGGTTCCCAAACCATAGCCTAGGCAAATCAAACCATTCAATAAGACAGGTTGTGTTATTGAGAATTTGAGAAACATTCGGAATCGCATGATTCTTATGCTTGTGTTTGTGTTGTTTGGTGATCTTTCTAACAAGTTCTATTAGTTCAAAGATTTTTGGACTAGAAAAAGAATGGAAACCAACGGTTCCCAAACCATAGCCTAGGCAAATCAAACGAATCAATAAGAAAGGTTATGTTATTGAGAATTTGAGAAACATTCGGAATCGCATGATTCGTATGCTTATGTTTGTGTTGTTTGGTGATCTTTCTATCAAGTTCTATTAGTTCAAACATTTATGGAATAGAAAAAGAATGCAAACCAACGGTTCCCAAACCATAGCCTAGGCAAAGCAAACGAATCAATAAGAAAGGTTGTGTTATTGAGAATTTGAGACACATTCGGAATCGCATGATTCGTATGCTTGTGTTGGTGTTGTTTGGTGATCTTTCTATCAAGTTCTAATAGTTCAAAGATTTTTTTACGAGAAAAAGAATGGAAACCAACGGTTCCCAAACCATATGCTAGGCAAATAAAACACATCAATAAGAAAGGTTGTGTAATTGAGAATTTGAGAAACATTCGGAATCGCATGATACGTATGCTTGTGTGTTTTGTTGTTTGGTGATCTTTCTACCAAGTTCTATTAGTTCAAACATTTATGGGCTAGAAAAAGAATGGAAACCAACGGTTCCCAAACTATAGCCTAGGAAAATCAAACACCTCAATAAGATAGGTTGTGTTATTGAGAATTTGAGACACATTCGGAATCGCATGATTCGTATGCTTGTGTTTGTGTTGTTTGGTGATCTTTCTACCAAGTTCTATTTGTTCAAACATTTATGGACTAGAAAAAGAATGGAAACCAATGGTTCGCAAACCATAGCCTAGGCAAATCATACGAATCAATAAGAAAGGTTGTGTTATTGAGTATTTGAGAAACATTCGAAATCGCATGATTCGTATGCTTGTGTTTGTGTTGTTTGGTGATCTTTCTACCAAGTTTCATCACTTCAAACACTTATGGAGTAGAAAAAGAATGGAAACCAACGGTTCCCAAACCATAGCCTAGGCAAATCAAAGGAATCAATAAGAATGGTTGTGTTATTGAGAATTTGAGAAACATTCGGAATCGCATGATTCGTATGCTTGTGTTTGTGTTGTTTGGTGATCTTTCTAACAAGTTCTATTAGTTCAAAGATTTTTGGACTAGAAAAAGAATGGAAACCAACGGTTCCCAAACCATAGCCTAGGCAAATCAAACGAATCAATAAGAAAGGTTATGTTATTGAGAATTTGAGAAACATTCGGAATCGCATGATTCGTATGCTTGTGTTTGTGTTGTTTGGTGATCTTTCTATCAAGTTCTATTAGTTCAAACATTTATGGACTAGAAAAAGAATGCAAACCAACGGTTCCCAAACCATAGCCTAGGCAAAGCAAACCAATCAATAAGAAAGGTTGTGTTATTGAGAATTTGAGACACATTCGGAATCGCATGATTCGTATGCTTGTGTTGGTGTTGTTTGGTGATCTTTCTATCAAGTTCTAATAGTTCAAAGATTTTTTTACGAGAAAAAGAATGGAAACCAACGGTTCCCGAACCATAGCCTAGGCAAATAAAAGACATCAATAAGAAAGGTTGTGTAATTGAGAATTTGCGAAACATTCGGAATCGCATGATACGTATGCTTGTGTGTTTTGTTGTTTGGTGATCTTTCTACCAAGTTCTATTAGTTCAAACATTTATGGACTAGAAAAAGAATGGAAACCAACGGTTCCCAAACAATAGCCTAGGCAAATCAAACACCTCAATAAGATAGGTTGTGTTATTGAGAATTTGAGAAACATTCGGAATCGCATGATTCGTATGCTTGTGTTTGTGTTGTTTGGTGATCTTTCTACCAAGTTCTATTTGTTCAAACATTTATGGACTAGAAAAAGAATGGAAACCAATGGTTCGCAAACCATAGCCTAGGCAAATCATACGAATCAATAAGAAAGGTTGTGTTATTGAGAATTTGAGAAACATTCGGAATCGCATGATACGTATGCTTGTGTGCTTTGTTGTTTGGTGATCTTTCTACCAAGTTCTATTAGTTCAAACATTTATGGTCTAGAAAACGAATGGAAACCAACGATTCCCAAACTATAGCCTAGGCAAATCAAACACCTCAATAAGAAAGGTTGTGTTATTGAGAATTTGAGAAACATTCGGAATCGCATCATTCGTATGCTTGTGTGTGTGTTGTTTGGTGATCTTTCTACCAAGTTCTATTAGTTCAAACATTTATGGACTAGAGAAATAATGGAAACCAATGGTTCCCAAACCATAGCCTAGGCAAATCATACGAATCAATAAGAAACGTTGTGTTATTGAGAATTTGAGAAACATTCGAAATCGCATGATTCGTATGCTTGTGTTTGTGTTCTTTGGTGATCTTTCTACCAAGTTTCATCACTTCAAACATTTATGGAGTAGAAAAAGAATGGAAACCAACGGTTCCCAAACCATAGCCTAGGCAAATCAAAGGAATCAATAAGAAAGGTTGTGTTATTGAGAATTTGAGAAACATTCGGAATCGCATGATTCGTATGCTTGTGTTTGTGTTGTTTGGTGATCTTTCTATCAAGTTCTATTAGTTCAAACATTTATGGACTAGAAAAAGAATGCAAACCAACGGTTCCCAAACCATAGCCTAGGCAAAGCAAACCAATCAATAAGAAAGGTTGTGTTATTGAGAATTTGAGACACATTCGGAATCGCATGATTCGTATGCTTGTGTTGGTGTTGTTTGGTGATCTTTCTATCAAGTTCTAATAGTTCAAAGATTTTTTTACGAGAAAAAGAATGGAAACCAACGGTTCCCAAACCATAGCCTAGGCAAATCAAACACATCAATAAGAAAGGTTGTGTTATTGAGAATTTGAGAAACATTCGGAATCGCATGATTCGTATGCTTGTGTTTGTGTTGTTTGGTGATCTTTCTACCAAGTTTCATCACTTCAAACACTTATGGAGTAGAAAAAGAATGGAAACCAACGGTTCCCAAACCATAGCCTAGGCAAATCAAAGGAATCAATAAGAATGGTTGTGTTATTGAGAATTTGAGAAACATTCGGAATCGCATGATTCGTATGCTTGTGTTTGTGTTGTTTGGTGATCCTTCTAACAAGTTCTATTAGTTCAAAGATTTTTGGACTAGAAAAAGAATGGAAACCAACGGTTCCCAAACCATAGCCTAGGCAAATCAAACGAATCAATAAGAAAGGTTATGTTATTGAGAATTTGAGAAACATTCGGAATCGCATGATTCGTATGCTTGTGTTTGTGTTGTTTGGTGATCTTTCTATCAAGTTCTATTAGTTCAAACATTTATGGACTAGAAAAAGAATGCAAACCAACGGTTCCCAAACCATAGCCTAGGCAAAGCAAACCAATCAATAAGAAAGGTTGTGTTATTGAGAATTTGAGACACATTCGGAATCGCATGATTCGTATGCTTGTGTTGGTGTTGTTTGGTGATCTTTCTATCAAGTTCTAATAGTTCAAAGATTTTTTTACGAGAAAAAGAATGGAAACCAACGGTTCCCGAACCATAGCCTAGGCAAATAAAAGACATCAATAAGAAAGGTTGTGTAATTGAGAATTTGCGAAACATTCGGAATCGCATGATACGTATGCTTGTGTGTTTTGTTGTTTGGTGATCTTTCTACCAAGTTCTATTAGTTCAAACATTTATGGACTAGAAAAAGAATGGAAACCAACGGTTCCCAAACAATAGCCTAGGCAAATCAAACACCTCAATAAGATAGGTTGTGTTATTGAGAATTTGAGAAACATTCGGAATCGCATGATTCGTATGCTTGTGTTTGTGTTGTTTGGTGATCTTTCTACCAAGTTCTATTTGTTCAAACATTTATGGACTAGAAAAAGAATGGAAACCAATGGTTCGCAAACCATAGCCTAGGCAAATCATACGAATCAATAAGAAAGGTTGTGTTATTGAGAATTTGAGAAACATTCGGAATCGCATGATACGTATGCTTGTGTGCTTTGTTGTTTGGTGATCTTTCTACCAAGTTCTATTAGTTCAAACATTTATGGTCTAGAAAACGAATGGAAACCAACGATTCCCAAACTATAGCCTAGGCAAATCAAACACCTCAATAAGAAAGGTTGTGTTATTGAGAATTTGAGAAACATTCGGAATCGCATCATTCGTATGCTTGTGTGTGTGTTGTTTGGTGATCTTTCTACCAAGTTCTATTAGTTCAAACATTTATGGACTAGAGAAATAATGGAAACCAATGGTTCCCAAACCATAGCCTAGGCAAATCATACGAATCAATAAGAAACGTTGTGTTATTGAGAATTTGAGAAACATTCGAAATCGCATGATTCGTATGCTTGTGTTTGTGTTCTTTGGTGATCTTTCTACCAAGTTTCATCACTTCAAACATTTATGGAGTAGAAAAAGAATGGAAACCAACGGTTCCCAAACCATAGCCTAGGCAAATCAAAGGAATCAATAAGAAAGGTTGTGTTATTGAGAATTTGAGAAACATTCGGAATCGCATGATTCGTATGCTTGTGTTTGTGTTGTTTGGTGATCTTTCTATCAAGTTCTATTAGTTCAAACATTTATGGACTAGAAAAAGAATGCAAACCAACGGTTCCCAAACCATAGCCTAGGCAAAGCAAACCAATCAATAAGAAAGGTTGTGTTATTGAGAATTTGAGACACATTCGGAATCGCATGATTCGTATGCTTGTGTTGGTGTTGTTTGGTGATCTTTCTATCAAGTTCTAATAGTTCAAAGATTTTTTTACGAGAAAAAGAATGGAAACCAACGGTTCCCAAACCATAGCCTAGGCAAATCAAACACATCAATAAGAAAGGTTGTGTTATTGAGAATTTGAGAAACATTCGGAATCGCATGATTCGTATGCTTGTGTTTGTGTTGTTTGGTGATCTTTCTACCAAGTTTCATCACTTCAAACACTTATGGAGTAGAAAAAGAATGGAAACCAACGGTTCCCAAACCATAGCCTAGGCAAATCAAAGGAATCAATAAGAATGGTTGTGTTATTGAGAATTTGAGAAACATTCGGAATCGCATGATTCGTATGCTTGTGTTTGTGTTGTTTGGTGATCTTTCTAACAAGTTCTATTAGTTCAAAGATTTTTGGACTAGAAAAAGAATGGAAACCAACGGTTCCCAAACCATAGCCTAGGCAAATCAAACGAATCAATAAGAAAGGTTATGTTATTGAGAATTTGAGAAACATTCGGAATCGCATGATTCGTATGCTTGTGTTTGTGTTGTTTGGTGATCTTTCTATCAAGTTCTATTAGTTCAAGCATTTATGGACTAGAAAAAGAATGCAAACCAACGGTTCCCAAACCATAGCCTAGGCAAAGCAAACCAATCAATAAGAAAGGTTGTGTTATTGAGAATTTGAGACACATTCGGAATCGCATGATTCGTATGCTTGTGTTGGTGTTGTTTGGTGATCTTTCTATCAAGTTCTAATAGTTCAAAGATTTTTTTACGAGAAAAAGAATGGAAACCAACGGTTCCCGAACCATAGCCTAGGCAAATAAAAGACATCAATAAGAAAGGTTGTGTAATTGAGAATTTGCGAAACATTCGGAATCGCATGATACGTATGCTTGTGTGTTTTGTTGTTTGGTGATCTTTCTACCAAGTTCTATTAGTTCAAACATTTATGGACTAGAAAAAGAATGCAAACCAACGGTTCCCAAACCATAGCCTAGGCAAAGCAAACCAATCAATAAGAAAGGTTGTGTTATTGAGAATTTGAGACACATTCGGAATCGCATGATTCGTATGCTTGTGTTGGTGTTGTTTGGTGATCTTTCTATCAAGTTCTAATAGTTCAAAGATTTTTTTACGAGAAAAAGAATGGAAACCAACGGTTCCCAAACCATAGCCTAGGCAAATCAAACACATCAATAAGAAAGGTTGTGTTATTGAGAATTTGAGAAACATTCGGAATCGCATGATTCGTATGCTTGTGTTTGTGTTGTTTGGTGATCTTTCTACCAAGTTTCATCACTTCAAACACTTATGGAGTAGAAAAAGAATGGAAACCAACGGTTCCCAAACCATAGCCTAGGCAAATCAAAGGAATCAATAAGAATGGTTGTGTTATTGAGAATTTGAGAAACATTCGGAATCGCATGATTCGTATGCTTGTGTTTGTGTTGTTTGGTGATCCTTCTAACAAGTTCTATTAGTTCAAAGATTTTTGGACTAGAAAAAGAATGGAAACCAACGGTTCCCAAACCATAGCCTAGGCAAATCAAACGAATCAATAAGAAAGGTTATGTTATTGAGAATTTGAGAAACATTCGGAATCGCATGATTCGTATGCTTGTGTTTGTGTTGTTTGGTGATCTTTCTATCAAGTTCTATTAGTTCAAACATTTATGGACTAGAAAAAGAATGCAAACCAACGGTTCCCAAACCATAGCCTAGGCAAAGCAAACCAATCAATAAGAAAGGTTGTGTTATTGAGAATTTGAGACACATTCGGAATCGCATGATTCGTATGCTTGTGTTGGTGTTGTTTGGTGATCTTTCTATCAAGTTCTAATAGTTCAAAGATTTTTTTACGAGAAAAAGAATGGAAACCAACGGTTCCCGAACCATAGCCTAGGCAAATAAAAGACATCAATAAGAAAGGTTGTGTAATTGAGAATTTGCGAAACATTCGGAATCGCATGATACGTATGCTTGTGTGTTTTGTTGTTTGGTGATCTTTCTACCAAGTTCTATTAGTTCAAACATTTATGGACTAGAAAAAGAATGGAAACCAACGGTTCCCAAACAATAGCCTAGGCAAATCAAACACCTCAATAAGATAGGTTGTGTTATTGAGAATTTGAGAAACATTCGGAATCGCATGATTCGTATGCTTGTGTTTGTGTTGTTTGGTGATCTTTCTACCAAGTTCTATTTGTTCAAACATTTATGGACTAGAAAAAGAATGGAAACCAATGGTTCGCAAACCATAGCCTAGGCAAATCATACGAATCAATAAGAAAGGTTGTGTTATTGAGAATTTGAGAAACATTCGGAATCGCATGATACGTATGCTTGTGTGCTTTGTTGTTTGGTGATCTTTCTACCAAGTTCTATTAGTTCAAACATTTATGGTCTAGAAAACGAATGGAAACCAACGATTCCCAAACTATAGCCTAGGCAAATCAAACACCTCAATAAGAAAGGTTGTGTTATTGAGAATTTGAGAAACATTCGGAATCGCATCATTCGTATGCTTGTGTGTGTGTTGTTTGGTGATCTTTCTACCAAGTTCTATTAGTTCAAACATTTATGGACTAGAGAAATAATGGAAACCAATGGTTCCCAAACCATAGCCTAGGCAAATCATACGAATCAATAAGAAACGTTGTGTTATTGAGAATTTGAGAAACATTCGAAATCGCATGATTCGTATGCTTGTGTTTGTGTTCTTTGGTGATCTTTCTACCAAGTTTCATCACTTCAAACATTTATGGAGTAGAAAAAGAATGGAAACCAACGGTTCCCAAACCATAGCCTAGGCAAATCAAAGGAATCAATAAGAAAGGTTGTGTTATTGAGAATTTGAGAAACATTCGGAATCGCATGATTCGTATGCTTGTGTTTGTGTTGTTTGGTGATCTTTCTATCAAGTTCTATTAGTTCAAACATTTATGGACTAGAAAAAGAATGCAAACCAACGGTTCCCAAACCATAGCCTAGGCAAAGCAAACCAATCAATAAGAAAGGTTGTGTTATTGAGAATTTGAGACACATTCGGAATCGCATGATTCGTATGCTTGTGTTGGTGTTGTTTGGTGATCTTTCTATCAAGTTCTAATAGTTCAAAGATTTTTTTACGAGAAAAAGAATGGAAACCAACGGTTCCCAAACCATAGCCTAGGCAAATCAAACACATCAATAAGAAAGGTTGTGTTATTGAGAATTTGAGAAACATTCGGAATCGCATGATTCGTATGCTTGTGTTTGTGTTGTTTGGTGATCTTTCTACCAAGTTTCATCACTTCAAACACTTATGGAGTAGAAAAAGAATGGAAACCAACGGTTCCCAAACCATAGCCTAGGCAAATCAAAGGAATCAATAAGAATGGTTGTGTTATTGAGAATTTGAGAAACATTCGGAATCGCATGATTCGTATGCTTGTGTTTGTGTTGTTTGGTGATCTTTCTAACAAGTTCTATTAGTTCAAAGATTTTTGGACTAGAAAAAGAATGGAAACCAACGGTTCCCAAACCATAGCCTAGGCAAATCAAACGAATCAATAAGAAAGGTTATGTTATTGAGAATTTGAGAAACATTCGGAATCGCATGATTCGTATGCTTGTGTTTGTGTTGTTTGGTGATCTTTCTATCAAGTTCTATTAGTTCAAGCATTTATGGACTAGAAAAAGAATGCAAACCAACGGTTCCCAAACCATAGCCTAGGCAAAGCAAACCAATCAATAAGAAAGGTTGTGTTATTGAGAATTTGAGACACATTCGGAATCGCATGATTCGTATGCTTGTGTTGGTGTTGTTTGGTGATCTTTCTATCAAGTTCTAATAGTTCAAAGATTTTTTTACGAGAAAAAGAATGGAAACCAACGGTTCCCGAACCATAGCCTAGGCAAATAAAAGACATCAATAAGAAAGGTTGTGTAATTGAGAATTTGCGAAACATTCGGAATCGCATGATACGTATGCTTGTGTGTTTTGTTGTTTGGTGATCTTTCTACCAAGTTCTATTAGTTCAAACATTTATGGACTAGAAAAAGAATGGAAACCAACGGTTCCCAAACAATAGCCTAGGCAAATCAAACACCTCAATAAGATAGGTTGTGTTATTGAGAATTTGAGAAACATTCGGAATCGCATGATTCGTATGCTTGTGTTTGTGTTGTTTGGTGATCTTTCTACCAAGTTCTATTTGTTCAAACATTTATGGACTAGAAAAAGAATGGAAACCAATGGTTCGCAAACCATAGCCTAGGCAAATCATACGAATCAATAAGAAAGGTTGTGTTATTGAGAATTTGAGAAACATTCGGAATCGCATGATACGTATGCTTGTGTGCTTTGTTGTTTGGTGATCTTTCTACCAAGTTCTATTAGTTCAAACATTTATGGTCTAGAAAACGAATGGAAACCAACGATTCCCAAACTATAGCCTAGGCAAATCAAACACCTCAATAAGAAAGGTTGTGTTATTGAGAATTTGAGAAACATTCGGAATCGCATCATTCGTATGCTTGTGTGTGTGTTGTTTGGTGATCTTTCTACCAAGTTCTATTAGTTCAAACATTTATGGACTAGAGAAATAATGGAAACCAATGGTTCCCAAACCATAGCCTAGGCAAATCATACGAATCAATAAGAAACGTTGTGTTATTGAGAATTTGAGAAACATTCGAAATCGCATGATTCGTATGCTTGTGTTTGTGTTCTTTGGTGATCTTTCTACCAAGTTTCATCACTTCAAACATTTATGGAGTAGAAAAAGAATGGAAACCAACGGTTCCCAAACCATAGCCTAGGCAAATCAAAGGAATCAATAAGAAAGGTTGTGTTATTGAGAATTTGAGAAACATTCGGAATCGCATGATACGTATGCTTGTGTGCTTTGTTGTTTGGTGATCTTTCTACCAAGTTCTATTAGTTCAAACATTTATGGTCTAGAAAACGAATGGAAACCAACGATTCCCAAACTATAGCCTAGGCAAATCAAACACCTCAATAAGAAAGGTTGTGTTATTGAGAATTTGAGAAACATTCGGAATCGCATGATTCGTATGCTTGTGTTTGTGTTGTTTGGTGATCTTTCTATCAAGTTCTATTAGTTCAAACATTTATGGACTAGAAAAAGAATGCAAACCAACGGTTCCCAAACCATAGCCTAGGCAAAGCAAACCAATCAATAAGAAAGGTTGTGTTATTGAGAATTTGAGACACATTCGGAATCGCATGATTCGTATGCTTGTGTTGGTGTTGTTTGGTGATCTTTCTATCAAGTTCTAATAGTTCAAAGATTTTTTTACGAGAAAAAGAATGGAAACCAACGGTTCCCAAACCATAGCCTAGGCAAATCAAACACATCAATAAGAAAGGTTGTGTTATTGAGAATTTGAGAAACATTCGGAATCGCATGATACGTATGCTTGTGTGTTTTGTTGTTTGGTGATCTTTCTACCAAGTTCTATTAGTTCAAACATTTATGGACTAGAAAAAGAATGGAAACCAGCGGTTCCCAAACTATAGCCTAGGCAAATCAAACACCTCAATAAGAAAGGTTGTGTTATTGAGAATTTGAGAAACATTCGGAATCGCATTATTCGTATGCTTGTGTGTGTGTTGTTTGGTGATCTTTCTACCAAGTTCTATTAGTTCAAACATTTATGGACTATAGAAATAATGGAAACCAATGGTTCCCAAACCATAGCCTAGGCAAATCAAACGAATCAATAAGAAACGTTGTGTTATTGAGAATTTGAGAAACATTCGGAATCTCATGATTCGTATGCTTGTGTTTGTGTTGTTTGGTGATCGTTCTACCAAGTTTCATTAGCTCAAACAATTATGGACTAGAAAAAGAATCGAAACCAACGGTTCCCAAACCATAGCCTAGGCAAGTCAAACCAATCAATAAGAAAGGTTGTGTTATTGAGAATTTGATAAACATTCGGAATCGCATGATTCGTATGCATGTGTTTGTGTTGTCTGGTGATCTTTCGAACAAGTTCTATTAGTTCAAAGGTTTTTGGACTAGAAAAAGAATGGAAACCAACGGTTCCCAAACCATAGCCTAGGCAAATCAAACGAATCAATAAGAAAGGTTATGTTATTGAGAATTTGAGAAACATTCGGAATCGCATAATTCGTATGCTTGTGTTTGTGTGGTTTTTGGTGATCTTTCTATTAAGTTCTATTACTTCAAACATTTATGGACTAGAAAAAGCATGGAAACCAACGGTTCCTAAACCATAGCCTAGGCAAATCAAAGGAATCAATAAGAAAGGTTCTGTTATTGAGAATTTGAGAAACATTCGGAATCGCATGATTCGTATGCTTGTGTTTGTGTTGTTTGGTGATCTTTCTATCAAGTTCTATTAGTTCAAAAATTTATGGACTAGAAAAAGAATGCAAACCAACGGTTCCCAAACCATAGCCTAGGCAAAGCAAACCAATCAATAAGAAAGGTTGTGTTATTGAGAATTTGAGAAACATTCGGAATCGCATGATACGTATGCTTGTGTGTTTTGTTGTTTGGTGATCTTTCTACCAAGTTCTATTAGTTCAAACATTTATGGACTAGAAAAAGAATGGAAACCAGCGGTTCCCAAACTATAGCCTAGGCAAATCAAACACCTCAATAAGATAGGTTGTGTTATTGAGAATTTGAGAAACATTCGGAATCGCATGATTCGTATGCTTGTGTTTGTGTTGTTTGGTGATATTTCTACCAAGTTCTATTTGTTCAAACATTTATGGACTAGAAAAAGAATGGAAACCAATGGTTCGCAAACTATAGCCTAGGCAAATCATACGAATCAATAAGAAAGGTTGTGTTATTGAGAATTTGAGAAACATTCGAAATCGCATGATTCGTATGCTTGTGTTTGTGTTGTTCTGTGATCTTTCTACCAAGTTTCATCACTTCAAACATTTATGGAGTAGAAAAAGAATGGAAACCAACGGTTCCCAAACCATAGCCTAGGCAAATCAAAGGAATCAATAAGAAAGGTTGTGTTATTGAGAATTTGAGAAACATTCGGAATCGCATGATTCGTATGCTTGTGTTTGTGTTGTTTGGTGATCTTTCTAACAAGTTCTATTAGTTCAAAGGTTTTTGGACTAGAAAAAGAATGGAAACCAACGGTTCCCAAACCATAGTCAAGGCAAATCAAACGAATCAATAAGAAAGATTATGTTATTGAGAATTTGAGAAACATTCGGAATCGCATGATTCGTATGCTTGTGTTTGTGTTGTTTGGTGATCTTTCTATCAAGTTCTATTAGTTCAAACATTTATGGACTAGAAAAAGAATGCAAACCAACGGTTCCCAAACCATAGCCTAGGCAAAGCAAACCAATCAATAAGAAAGGTTGTGTTATTGAGAATTTGAGACACATTCGGAATCGCATGATTCGTATGCTTGTGTTGGTGTTGTTTGGTGATCTTTCTATCAAGTTCTAATAGTTCAAAGATTTTTTTACGAGAAAAAGAATGGAACTCAACGGTTCCCAAACCATAGCCTAGGGAAATAAAACACATCAATAAGAAAGGTTGTGTAATTGAGAATTTGAGAAACATTCGGAATCGCATGATACGTATGCTTGTGTGTTTTGTTGTTTGGTGATCTTTCTACCAAGTTCTATTAGTTCAAACATTTATGGACTAGAAAAAGAATGGAAACCAACGGTTCCCAAACTATAGCCTAGGCAAATCAAACACCTCAATAAGTTAGGTTGTGTTATTGAGAATTTGAGAAACATTCGGAATCGCATGATCCGTATGCTTGTGTTTGTGTTGTTTGGTGATCTTTCTACCAAGTTCTATTTGTTCAAACATTTATGGACTAGAAAAAGAATGGAAACCAATGGTTCGCAAACCATAGCCTAGGCAAATCATACGAATCAATAAGAAAGGTTGTGTTATTGAGAATTTGAGAAACATTCGAAATCGCATGATTCGTATGCTTGTGTTTGTGTTGTTTGGTGATCTTTCTACCAAGTTTCATCACTTCAAACATTTATGGAGTAGAAAAAGAATGGAAACCAACGGTTCCCAAACCATAGCCTAGGCGAATCAAAGGAATCAATAAGAAAGGTTGTGTTATTGAGAATTTGAGAAACATTCGGAATCGCATGATTCGTATGCCTGTGTTTGTGTTGCTTGGTGATCTTTCTATCAAGTTCTATTAGTTCAAACATTTATGGACTAGAAAAAGAATGCAAACCAACGGTTCCCAAACCATAGCCTAGGCAAAGCAAACCAATCAATAAGAAAGGTTGTGTTATTGAGAATTTGAGACACATTCGGAATCGCATGATTCGTATGCTTGTGTTGGTGTTGTTTGGTGATCTTTCTATCAAGTTCTAATAGTTCAATGATTTTTTTACGAGAAAAAGAATGGAAGCCAACGGTTCCCAAACCATAGCCTAGGCAAATCAAACACATCAATAAGAAAGGTTGTGTTATTGAGAATTTGAGAAACATTCGGAATCGCATGATACGTATGCTTGTGTGTTTTGTTGTTTGGTGATCTTTCTACCAAGTTCTATTAGTTCAAACATTTATGGACTAGAAAAAGAATGGAAACCAGCGGTTCCCAAACTATAGCCTAGGCAAATCAAACACCTCAATAAGAAAGGTTGTGTTATTGAGAATTTGAGAAACATTCGGAATCGCATTATTCGTATGCTTGTGTGTGTGTTGTTTGGTGATCTTTCTACCAAGTTCTATTAGTTCAAACATTTATGGACTAGAGAAATAATGGAAACCAATGGTTCCCAAACCATAGCCTAGGCAAATCAAACGAATCAATAAGAAACGTTGTGTTATTGAGAATTTGAGAAACATTCGGAATCTCATGATTCGTATGCTTGTGTTTGTGTTGTTTGGTGATCGTTCTACCAAGTTTCATTAGCTCAAACAATTATGGACTAGAAAAAGAATCGAAACCAACGGTTCCCAAACCATAGCCTAGGCAAGTCAAACCAATCAATAAGAAAGGTTGTGTTATTGAGAATTTGATAAACATTCGGAATCGCATGATTCGTATTCATGTGTTTGTGTTGTCTGGTGATCTTTCGAACAAGTTCTATTAGTTCAAAGGTTTTTGGACTAGAAAAAGAATGGAAACCAACGGTTCCCAAACCATAGCCTAGGCAAATCAAACGAATCAATAAGAAAGGTTATGTTATTGAGAATTTGAGAAACATTCGGAATCGCATAATTCGTATGCTTGTGTTTGTGTGGTTTTTGGTGATCTTTCTATTAAGTTCTATTACTTCAAACATTTATGGACTAGAAAAAGCATGGAAACCAACGGTTCCTAAACCATAGCCTAGGCAAATCAAAGGAATCAATAAGAAAGGTTCTGTTATTGAGAATTTGAGAAACATTCGGAATCGCATGATTCGTATGCTTGTGTTTGTGTTGTTTGGTGATCTTTCTATCAAGTTCTATTAGTTCAAACATTTATGGACTAGAAAAAGAATGCAAACCAACGGTTCCCAAACCATAGCCTAGGCAAAGCAAACCAATCAATAAGAAAGGTTGTGTTATTGAGAATTTGAGACACATTCGGAATCGCATGATTCGTATGCTTGTGTTGGTGTTGTTTGGTGATCTTTCTATCAAGTTCTAATAGTTCAAAGATTTTTTTACAAGAAAAAGAATGGAAACCAACGGTTCCCAAACCATAGCCTAGGCAAATAAAACACATCAATAAGAAAGGTTTGTAATTGAGAATTTGAGAAACATTCAGAATCGCATGATACGTATGCTTGTGTGTTTTGTTGTTTGGTGATCTTTCTACCAAGTTCTATTAGTTCAAACATTTATGGACTAGAAAAAGAATGGAAACCAGCGGTTCCCAAACTATAGCCTAGGCAAATCAAACACCTCAATAAGATAGGTTGTGTTATTGAGAATTTGAGAAACATTCGGAATCGCATGATTCGTATGCTTGTGTTTGTGTTGTTTGGTGATATTTCTACCAAGTTCTATTTGTTCAAACATTTATGGACTAGAAAAAGAATGGAAACCAATGGTTCGCAAACTATAGCCTAGGCAAATCATACGAATCAATAAGAAAGGTTGTGTTATTGAGAATTTGAGAAACATTCGAAATCGCATGATTCGTATGCTTGTGTTTGTGTTGTTTGGTGATCTTTCTACCAAGTTTCATCACTTCAAACATTTATGGAGTAGAAAAAGAATGGAAACCAACGGTTCCCAAACCATAGCCTAGGCAAATCAAAGGAATCAATAAGAAAGGTTGTGTTATTGAGAATTTGAGAAACATTCGGAATCGCATGATTCGTATGCTTGTGTTTGTGTTGTTTGGTGATCTTTCTAACAAGTTCTATTAGTTCAAAGGTTTTTGGACTAGAAAAAGAATGGAAACTAACGGTTCCCAAACCATAGTCAAGGCAAATCAAACGAATCAATAAGAAAGATTATGTTATTGAGAATTTGAGAAACATTCGGAATCGCATGATTCGTATGCTTGTGTTTGTGTTGTTTGGTGATCTTTCTATCAAGTTCTATTAGTTCAAACATTTATGGACTAGAAAAAGAATGCAAACCAACGGTTCCCAAACCATAGCCTAGGCAAAGCAAACCAATCAATAAGAAAGGTTGTGTTATTGAGAATTTGAGACACATTCGGAATCGCATGATTCGTATGCTTGTGTTGGTGTTGTTTGGTGATCTTTCTATCAAGTTCTAATAGTTCAAAGATTTTTTTACGAGAAAAAGAATGGAACTCAACGGTTCCCAAACCATAGCCTAGGCAAATAAAACACATCAATAAGAAAGGTTGTGTAATTGAGAATTTGAGAAACATTCGGAATCGCATGATACGTATGCTTGTGTGTTTTGTTGTTTGGTGATCTTTCTACCAAGTTCTATTAGTTCAAACATTTATGGACTAGAAAAAGAATGGAAACCAACGGTTCCCAAACTATAGCCTAGGCAAATCAAACACCTCAATAAGATAGGTTGTGTTATTGAGAATTTGAGAAACATTCGGAATCGCATGATCCGTATGCTTGTGTTTGTGTTGTTTGGTGATCTTTCTACCAAGTTCTATTTGTTCAAACATTTATGGACTAGAAAAAGAATGGAAACCAATGGTTCGCTAACCATAGCCTAGGCAAATCATACGAATCAATAAGAAAGGTTGTGTTATTGAGAATTTGAGAAACATTCGAAATCGCATGATTCGTATGCTTGTGTTTGTGTTGTTTGGTGATCTTTCTACCAAGTTTCATCACTTCAAACATTTATGGAGTAGAAAAAGAATGGAAACCAACGGTTCCCAAACCATAGCCTAGGCAAATCAAAGGAATCAATAAGAAAGGTTGTGTTATTGAGAATTTGAGAAACATTCGGAATCGCATGATTCGTATGCTTGTGTTTGTGTTGCTTGGTGATCTTTCTATCAAGTTCTATTAGTTCAAACATTTATGGACTAGAAAAAGAATGCAAACCAACGGTTCCCAAACCATAGCCTAGGCAAAGCAAACCAATCAATAAGAAAGGTTGTGTTATTGAGAATTTGAGACACATTCGGAATCGCATGATTCGTATGCTTGTGTTGGTGTTGTTTGGTGATCTTTCTATCAAGTTCTAATAGTTCAATGATTTTTTTACGAGAAAAAGAATGGAAGCCAACGGTTCCCAAACCATAGCCTAGGCAAATCAAACACATCAATAAGAAAGGTTCTGTTATTGAGAATTTGAGAAACATTCGGAATCGCATGATACGTATGCTTGTGTGTTTTGTTGTTTGGTGATCTTTCTACCAAGTTCTATTAGTTCAAACATTTATGGACTAGAAAAAGAAAGGAAACCAACGGTTCCCAAACTATAGCCTAGGCAAATTATACACCTCAATAAGAAAGGTTGTGTTATTGAGAATTTGAGAAACATTCGGAATCGCATTATTCGTATGCTTGTGTGTGTGTTGTTTAGTGATCTTTCTACCAAGTTCTATTAGTTCAAACAATTATGGACTAGAGAAATAATGGAAACCAATGGTTCCCAAACCATAGCCTAGGCAAATCAAACGAATCAATAAGAAACGTTGTGTTATTGAGAATTTGAGAAACATTCGGAATCGCATGATTCGTATGCTTGTGTTTGTGTTGTTTGGTGATCGTTCTACAAAGTTTCATTAGCTCAAACATTTATGGACTAGAAAAAGAATCGAAACCAACGGTTCCCAAACCATAGCCTAGGCAAGTCAAACCAATCAATAAGAAAGGTTGTGTTATTGAGAATTTGATAAACATTCGGAATCGCATGATTCGTATGCATGTGTTTGTGTTGTCTGGTGATCTTTCGAACATGTTCTATTAGTTCAAAGGTTTTTGGACTAGAAAAAGAATGGAAACCAACGGTTCCCAAAACCATAGCCTATGCAAATCAAACGAATCAATAAGAAAGGTTATGTTATTGAGAATTTGAGAAACATTCGGAATCGCATAATTCGTATGCTTGTGTTTGTGTTGTTTGGTGATCTTTCTATTAAGTTCTATTACTTCAAACATTTATGGACTAGTAAAAGCATGGAAACCAACGGTTCCTAAACCATAGCCTAGGCAAATCAAAGGAATCAATAAGAAAGGTTGTGTTATTGAGAATTTGAGAAACATTCGGAATCGCATGATTCGTATGCTTGTGTTTGTGTTGTTTGGTGATCTTTCTATCAAGTTCTATTAGTTCAAAGATTTTTGGACTAGATAAAGAATGGAAACCAACGGTTCCCCCTCCATAGCCTAGGCAAATCAAACGAATCAAAAAGAAAGGTTGTGTTATTGAGAATTTGAGAAACATTCGGAATCGCCTGATTCGTATGCTTGTGTTTGTGTTGTTGGGTGATCTTTCTACCGTGTTCTATTAGTTCAAACATTTATGGACTAGAAAAAGAAAGGAAACAAACGGTTCCCAAACCATAGCCTAGGCAAATCAAACGAATCAATAAGAAAGGTTGTGTTATTGAGAATTTGAGAAACATTCGTAATCGCATGATTTGTATGCTTGTGTTTGTGTTGTTTGGTGATCGTTCTACCAAGTTTCATTAGTTCAAACATTTATGGAGTAGAAAAAGAATGGAAACCAACGGTTGCCAAACCATAGCCTAGGCAAATCAAACCAATCAATAAGAAAGGTTGTGTTATTGAGAATTTGAGAAACATTCGGAATCGCATGATTCGTATGCTTGTGTTTGTGTTGTTTGGTGATCGTTCTACCAAGTTTCATTAGCTCAAACATTTATGGACTAGAAAAAGAATCGAAACCAACGGTTCCCAAACCATAGCCTAGGCAAGTCAAACCGATCAATAAGAAAGGTTGTGTTATTGAGAATTTGATAAACATTCAGAATCGCATGATTCGTATGCATGTCTTTGTGTTGTCTGGTGATCTTTCGAACAAGTTCTATTAGTTCAAAGGTTTTTGGACTAGAAAAAGAATGGAAACTAACGGTTCCCAAACCGATAGCCTAGGCAAATCAAAGGAATCAATAAGAAAGGTTGTGTTATTGAGAATTTGAGAAACATTCGGAATCGCATGATTCGTATGCTTGTGTTTGTGTTGTTTGGTGATCTTTCTATCAAGTTCTATTAGTTCAAACATTTATGGACTAGAAAAAGAATGCAAACCAACGGTTCCCAAACCATAGCCTAGGCAAAGCAAACCAATTAATAAGAAAGATTGTGTTATTGAGAATTTGAGACACATTCGGAACCGCATGATTCGTATGCTTGTGTTGGTGTTGTTTGGTGATCTTTTCTATCAAGTTCTAATAGTTCAAAGATTTTTTTACGAGAAAAAGAATGGAAACCAACGGTTCCCAAACCATAGCCTAGGCAAATCAAACACATCAATAAGAAAGGTTGTGTTATTGAGAATTTGAGAAACATTCGGAATCGCATGATACGTATGCTTGTGTGTTTTGTTGTTTGGTGATCTTTCTACCAAGTTCTATTAGTTCAAACATTTATGGACTAGAGAAAGAATGGAAACCGACGGTTCCCAAACTATAGCCTAGGCAAATCAAACACCTTAATAAGAAAGGTTGTGTTATTGAGAATTTGAGAAACATTCGGAATCGCATTATTCGTATGCTTGTGTGTGTGTGTTGTTTGGTGATCTTTCTACCAAGTTCTAATAGTTCAAACATTTATGGACTAGAGAAATAATGAAAACCAATGGTTCCCAAACCATAGCCTAGGCAAATCAAACGAATCAATAAGAAAGGTTGTGTTATTGAGAATTTGAGAAACATTCGGAATCGCATGATTCGTATGCTTGTGTTTGTGGGTATTTTTGGTGATTGTTCTACCAAGTTTCATTAGCTCAAACATTTATGGACTAGAAAAAGAATGGAAACCAACGGTTCCCAAACCATAGCCTAGGCAAGTCAAACCAATCAATAAGAAAGGTTGTGTTATTGAGAATTTGATAAACATTCGGAATCGCATGATTCGTATGCATGTGTTTGTGTTGTCTGGTGATCTTTCGAACAAGTTCTATTAGTTCAAAGGTTTTTGGACTAGAAAAATAATGGAAACCAACGGTTCCCAAACCATAGCCAAGGCAAATCAAACGAATCAATAAGAAAGATTATGTTATTGAGAATTTGAGAAACATTCGGAATCGCATAATTCGTCTGCTTGTGTTTGTGTTGTTTGGTGATCTTTCTATCAAGTTCTATTACTTCAAACATTTATGGACTAGAAAAAGAATGGAAACCAACGGTTCCCAAACCATAGCCTAGGCAAATCAAAGGAATCAATAAGAAAGGTTGTGTTATTGAGAATTTGAGAAACATTCGGAATCGCATGATTCGTATGCTTGTGTTTGTGTTGCTTGGTGATCTTTCTATCAAGTTCTATTAGTTCAAACATTTATGGACTACTAAAAGAATGGAAACGAACGGTTCCCAAATCGTAGCCTTGGCAAATCAAACTAATCAATAAGAAAGGTTGTGTTATTGAGAATTTGAGAAACATTCGAAATCGCATGATTCGTATGCTTGTGTTTGTGTTGTTTGGTGATCTTTCTATCAAGTTCTATTAGTTCAAAGATTTTTGGACTAGATAAAGAATGGAAACCAACGGTTCCCCCGCCATATCCTAGGCAAATCAAACGAATCAAAAAGAAAGGTTGTGTTATTGAGAATTTGAGAAACATTCGGAATCGCCTGATTCGTATGCTTGTGTTTGTGTTGTTGGGTTATCTTTCTACCGTGTTCTATTAGTTCAAACATTTATGGACTAGAAAAACAATGGAAACAAACGGTTCCCAAACCATAGCCTAGGCAAATCAAACGAGTTAAAAAGAAAGGTTGTGTTATTGAGAATTTGAGAAACATTCGAAATCGCATGATTCGTATGCTTGTGTTTGTGTTGTTTGGTGATCTTTCTACCAAGTTTCATCAGTTCAAACATTTATGGAGTAGAAAAATAATGGAAACCAACGGTTCCCAAACCATAGCCTAGGAAAATAAAATGAATCAATAAGAAAGGTTGTGTTATTGAGAATTTGAGAAACATTCGGAATCGCATGATTCGTATGCTTGTGTTTGTGTTGTTTGGTGATCTTTCTATCAAGTTCTATTAGTTCAAACATTTATGGACTAGAAAAAGAATGCAAACCAACGGTTCCCAAACCATAGCCTAGGCAAAGCAAACCAATTAATAAGAAAGGTTGTGTTATTGAGAATTTGAGACACATTCGGAATCGCATGATTCGTATGCTTGTGTTGGTGTTGTTTGGTGATCCTTCTATCACGTTCTAATAGTTCAAAGATTTTTTTACGAGAAAAAGAATGGAAACCAACGGTTCCCAAACCATAGCCTAGGCAAATCATACGAATCAATAAGAAAGGTTGTGTTATTGAGAATTTGAGAAACATTCGGAATCGCATGATTCGTATGCTTGTGTTTGTGTTGTTTGGTGATCTTTCTAAAAAGTTCTATTAGTTCAAAGGTTTTTGGACTAGAAAAAGAATGGAAACCAACGGTTCCCAAACCATAGTCAAGGCAAATCAAACGAATCAATAAGAAAGATTATGTTATTGAGAATTTGAGAAACATTCGGAATCGCATAATTCGTATGCTTGTGTTTGTGTTGTTTGGTGATCTTTCTATCAAGTTCTATTACTTCAAACATTTATGGACTAGAAAAAGAATGGAAACCAACGGTTCCCAAACCATAGCCTAGGCAAATCAAAGGAACCAATAAGAAAGGTTGTGTTATTGAGAATTTGAGAAACATTCGGAATCGCATGATTCGTATGCTTGTGTTTGTGTTGCTTGGTGATCTTTCTATCAAGTTCTATTAGTTCAAACATTTATGGACTACAAAAAGAATGGAAACGAACGGTTCCCAAATCGTAGCCTTGGCAAATCAAACCAATCAATAAGAAAGGTTGTGTTATTGAGAATTTGAGAAACATTCGAAATCGCATGATTCGTATGCTTGTGTTTGTGTTGTTTGGTGATCTTTCTATCAAGTTCTATTAGTTCAAACATTTATGGACTCGAAAAAGAATGCAAACCAACGGTTCCCAAACCATAGCCTAGGCAAATCAAACGAATTAATAAGAAAGGTTGTGTTATTGAGCATTTGAGAAACATTCGTAATCGCATGATTCGTATGCTTGTGTTTGTGTTGTTTGGTGATCTTTCTACCAAGTTTCTTCAGTTCAAACATTTATGGAGTAGAAAAATAATGGAAACCAACGGTTCCCAAACCATAGCCTAGGCAAATCAAATGAATCAATAAGAAAGGTTGTGTTATTGAGAATTTGAGAAACATTCGGAATCGCATGATTCGTATGCTTGTGTTTGTGTTGTTTGGTGATCTTTCTATCAAGTTCTATTAGTTCAAACATTTATGGACTAGAAAAAGAATGCAAACCAACGGTTCCCAAACCATAGCCTAGGCAAAGCAAACCAATTAATAAGAAAGGTTGTGTTATTGAGAATTTGAGACACATTCGGAATCGCATGATTCGTATGCTTGTGTTGGTGTTGTTTGGTGATCTTTCTATCAAGTTCTAATAGTTCAAAGACTTTTTTACGAGAAAAAGAATGGAAACCAACGGTTCCCAAACCATAGCCTAGGCAAATCAAACACATCAATAAGAAAGGTTGTGTTATTGAGAATTTGAGAAACATTCGAAACCGCATGATACGTATGCTTGTGTGTTTTGTTGTTTGGTGATCTTTCTACCAAGTTCTTTTAGTTCAAACATTTATGGACTAGAAAAAGAATGGAAACCAACGGTTCCCAAACTATAGCCTAGGCAAATCAAACACCTCAATAAGAAAGGTTGTGTTATTGAGAATTTGAGAAACATTCGGAATCGCATTATTCGTATGCTTGTGTGTGTGTTGTTTGGTGATCTTTCTACCAAGTTCTATTAGTTCAAACATTTATGGACTAGAGAAATAATGGAAACCAATGGTCCCCAAACCATAGCCTAGGCAAATCATACGAATCAATAAGAAAGGTTGTGTTGTTGAGAATTTGAGAAACATTCGAAATCGCATGATTCGTATGCTTGTGTTTGTGTTGTTTGGTGATCTTTCTACCAAGTTTCATCACTTCAAACATTTATGGAGTAGAAAAAGAATGGAAACCAACGGTTCCCAAACCATAGCCTAGGCAAATCAAAGGAATCAATAAGAAAGGTTGTGTTATTGAGAATTTGAGAAACATTCGGAATCGCATGATTCGTATGCTTGTGTTTGTGTTGTTTGGTGATATTTCTATCAAGTTCTATTAGTTCAAACATTTATGGACTAGAAAAAGAATGCAAACCAACGGTTCCCAAACCATAGCCTAGGCAAATAAACCAATCAATAAGAAAGGTTGTGTTATTGAGAATTTGAGACACATTCGGAATCGCATGATTCGTATGCTTGTGTTGGTGTTGTTTGGTGATCTTTCTATAAAGTTCTAATAGTTCAAAGATTTTTTTACGAGAAAAAGAATGGAAACCAACGGTTCCCAAACCATAGCCTAGGCAAATGAAACACATCATTAAGAAAGGTTGTGTTATTGAGAATTTGAGAAACATTCGCAATCGCATGATACGTATGCTTGTGTGTTTTGTTGTTTGGTGATCTTTCTACCAAGTTCTATTAGTTCAAACATTTATGGACTAGAAAAAGAATGGAAACCAACGGTTCCCAAACTATAGCCTAGGCAAATCAAACACCTCAATAAGAAAGGTTGTGTTATTGAGAATTTGAGAAACATTCGAAATCGCATGATTCGTATGCTTGTGTTTGTGTTGTTTGGTGATCTTTCTATCAAGTTCTATTAGTTCAAAGATTTTTGGACTAGATAAAGAATGGAAACCAACGGTTCCCCCGCCATATCCTAGGCAAATCAAACGAATCAAAAAGAAAGGTTGTGTTATTGAGAATTTGAGAAACATTCGGAATCGCCTGATTCGTATGCTTGTGTTTGTGTTGTTGGGTGATCTTTCTACCGTGTTCTATTAGTTCAAACATTTATGGACTAGAAAAACAATGGAAACAAACGGTTCCCAAACCATAGCCTAGGCAAATCAAACGAGTTAAAAAGAAAGGTTGTGTTATTGAGAATTTGAGAAACATTCGAAATCGCATGATTCGTATGCTTGTGTTTGTGTTGTTTGGTGATCTTTCTACCAAGTTTCATCAGTTCAAACATTTATGGAGTAGAAAAATAATGCAAACCAACGGTTCCCAAACCATAGTCTAGGCAAATAAAATGAATCAATAAGAAAGGTTGTGTTATTGAGAATTTGAGAAACATTCGGAATCGCATGATTCGTATGCTTGTGTTTGTGTTGTTTGGTGATCTTTCTATCAAGTTCTATTAGTTCAAACATTTATGGACTAGAAAAAGAATGCAAACCAACGGTTCCCAAACCATAGCCTAGGCAAAGCAAACCAATTAATAAGAAAGGTTGTGTTATTGAGAATTTGAGACACATTCGGAATCGCATGATTCGTATGCTTGTGTTGGTGTTGTTTGGTGATCCTTCTATCACGTTCTAATAGTTCAAAGATTTTTTTACGAGAAAAAGAATGGAAACCAACGGTTCCCAAACCATAGCCTAGGCAAATCATACGAATCAATAAGAAAGGTTGTGTTATTGAGAATTTGAGAAACATTCGGAATCGCATGATTCGTATGCTTGTGTTTGTGTTGTTTGGTGATCTTTCTAACAAGTTCTATTAGTTCAAAGGTTTTTGGACTAGAAAAAGAATGGAAACCAACGGTTCCCAAACCATAGTCAAGGCAAATCAAACGAATCAATAAGAAAGATTATGTTATTGAGAATTTGAGAAACATTCGGAATCGCATAATTCGTATGCTTGTGTTTGTGTTGTTTGGTGATCTGTCTATCAAGTTCTATTACTTCAAACATTTATGGACTAGAAAAAGAATGGAAACCAACGGTTCCCAAACCATAGCCTAGGCAAATCAAAGGAACCAATAAGAAAGGTTGTGTTATTGAGAATTTGACAAACATTCGGAATCGCATGATTCGTATGCTTGTGTTTGTGTTGCTTGGTGATCTTTCTATCAAGTTCTATTAGTTCAAACATTTATGGACTACAAAAAGAATGGAAACGAACGGTTCCCAAATCGTAGCCTTGGCAAATCAAACCAATCAATAAGAAAGGTTGTGTTATTGAGAATTTGAGAAACATTCGAAATCGCATGATTCGTATGCTTGTGTTTGTGTTGTTTGGTGATCTTTCTATCAAGTTCTATTAGTTCAAAGATTTTTGGACTAGATAAAGAATGGAAACCAACGGTTCCCCCGCCATATCCTAGGCAAATCAAACGAATCAAAAAGAAAGGTTGTGTTATTGAGAATTTGAGAAACATTCGGAATCGCCTGATTCGTATGCTTGTGTTTGTGTTGTTGGGTGATCTTTCTACCGTGTTCTATTAGTTCAAACATTTATGGACTAGAAAAACAATGGAAACAAACGGTTCCCAAACCATAGCCTAGGCAAATCAAACGAGTTAAAAAGAAAGGTTGTGTTATTGAGAATTTGAGAAACATTCGAAATCGCATGATTCGTATGCTTGTGTTTGTGTTGTTTGGTGATCTTTCTACCAAGTTTCATCAGTTCAAACATTTATGGAGTAGAAAAATAATGGAAACCAACGGTTCCCAAACCATAGTCTAGGCAAATAAAATGAATCAATAAGAAAGGTTGTGTTATTGAGAATTTGAGAAACATTCGGAATCGCATGATTCGTATGCTTGTGTTTGTGTTGTTTGGTGATCTTTCTATCAAGTTCTATTAGTTCAAACATTTATGGACTAGAAAAAGAATGCAAACCAACGGTTCCCAAACCATAGCCTAGGCAAAGCAAACCAATTAATAAGAAAGGTTGTGTTATTGAGAATTTGAGACACATTCGGAATCGCATGATTCGTATGCTTGTGTTGGTGTTGTTTGGTGATCCTTCTATCACGTTCTAATAGTTCAAAGATTTTTTTACGAGAAAAAGAATGGAAACCAACGGTTCCCAAACCATAGCCTAGGCAAATCATACGAATCAATAAGAAAGGTTGTGTTATTGAGAATTTGAGAAACATTCGGAATCGCATGATTCGTATGCTTGTGTTTGTGTTGTTTGGTGATCTTTCTAACAAGTTCTATTAGTTCAAAGATTTTTGGACGAGATAAAGAATGGAAACCAACGGTTCCCCCACCATAGCCTAGGCAAATGAAATGAATCAAAAAGAAAGGTTGTGTTATTGAGAATTTGAGAAACATTCGGAATCGCATGATTCGTATGCTTGTGTTTGTGTTGTTTGGTGATCTTTCTACCATGTTCTATTAGTTCAAACATTTATGGACTAGAAAAACAATGGAAACAAACGGTTCCCAAACCATAGCCTAGGCAAATCAAACGAATTAATAAGAAAGGTTGTGTTATTGAGCATTTGAGAAACATTCGTAATCGCATGATTCGTATGCTTGTGTTTGTGTTGTTTGGTGATCTTTCTACCAAGTTTCTTCAGTTCAAACATTTATGGAGTAGAAAAATAATGGAAACCAACGGTTCCCAAACCATAGCCTAGGCAAATCAAATGAATCAATAAGAAAGGTTGTGTTATTGAGAATTTGAGAAACATTCGGAATCGCATGATTCGTATGCTTGTGTTTGTGTTGTTTGGTGATCTTTCTATCAAGTTCTATTAGTTCAAACATTTATGGACTAGAAAAAGAATGCAAACCAACGGTTCCCAAACCATAGCCTAGGCAAAGCAAACCAATTAATAAGAAAGGTTGTGTTATTGAGAATTTGAGACACATTCGGAATCGCATGATTCGTATGCTTGTGTTGGTGTTGTTTGGTGATCTTTCTATCAAGTTCTAATAGTTCAAAGATTTTTTTACGAGAAAAAGAATGGAAACCAACGGTTCCCAAACCATAGCCTAGGCAAATCAAACACATCAATAAGAAAGGTTGTGTTATTGAGAATTTGAGAAACATTCGGAACCGCATGATACGTATGCTTGTGTGTTTTGTTGTTTGGTGATCTTTCTAACAAGTTCTATTAGTTCAAAGATTTTTTTACGAGAAAAAGAATGGAAACCAACGGTTCCCAAACCATAGCCTAGGCAAATCATACGAATCAATAAGAAAGGTTGTGTTATTGAGAATTTGAGAAACATTCGGAATCGCATGATTCGTATGCTTGTGTTTGTGTTGTTTGGTGATCTTTCTAACAAGTTCTATTAGTTCAAAGATTTTTGGACGAGATAAAGAATGGAAACCAATGGTTCCCCCACCATAGCCTAGGCAAATGAAATGAATCAAAAAGAAAGGTTGTGTTATTGAGAATTTGAGAAACATTCGAAATCGCATGATTCGTATGCTTGTGTTTGTGTTGTTTGGTGATCTTTCTATCAAGTTCTATTAGTTCAAAGATTTTTGTACTAGATAAAGAATGGAAACCAGCGGTTCCCCCGCCATATCCTAGGCAAATCAAACGAATCAAAAAGAAAGGTTGTGTTATTGAGAATTTGAGAAACATTCGGAATCGCCTGATTCGTATGCTTGTGTTTGTGTTGTTGGGTGATCTTTCTACCGTGTTCTATTAGTTCAAACATTTATGGACTAGAAAAACAATGGAAACAAACGGTTCCCAAACCATAGCCTAGGCAAATCAAACGAGTTAAAAAGAAAGGTTGTGTTATTGAGAATTTGAGAAACATTCGAAATCGCATGATTCGTATGCTTGTGTTTGTGTTGTTTGGTGATCTTTCTACCAAGTTTCATCAGTTCAAACATTTATGGAGTAGAAAAATAATGGAAACCAACGGTTCCCAAACCATAGTCTAGGCAAATAAAATGAATCAATAAGAAAGGTTGTGTTATTGAGAATTTGAGAAACATTCGGAATCGCATGATTCGTATGCTTGTGTTTGTGTTGTTTGGTGATCTTTCTATCAAGTTCTATTAGTTCAAACATTTATGGACTAGAAAAAGAATGCAAACCAACGGTTCCCAAACCATAGCCTAGGCAAAGCAAACCAATTAATAAGAAAGGTTGTGTTATTGAGAATTTGAGACACATTCGGAATCGCATGATTCGTATGCTTGTGTTGGTGTTGTTTGGTGATCCTTCTATCACGTTCTAATAGTTCAAAGATTTTTTTACGAGAAAAAGAATGGAAACCAACGGTTCCCAAACCATAGCCTAGGCAAATCATACGAATCAATAAGAAAGGTTGTGTTATTGAGAATTTGAGAAACATTCGGAATCGCATGATTCGTATGCTTGTGTTTGTGTTGTTTGGTGATCTTTCTAACAAGTTCTATTAGTTCAACGATTTTTGGACGAGATAAAGAATGGAAACCAACGGTTCCCCCACCATAGCCTAGGCAAATGAAATGAATCAAAAAGAAAGGTTGTGTTATTGAGAATTTGAGAAACATTCGGAATCGCATGATTCGTATGCTTGTGTTTGTGTTGTTTGGTGATCTTTCTACCATGTTCTATTAGTTCAAACATTTATGGACTAGAAAAACAATGGAAACAAACGGTTCCCAAACCATAGCCTAGGCAAATCAAACGAATTAATAAGAAAGGTTGTGTTATTGAGCATTTGAGAAACATTCGTAATCGCATGATTCGTATGCTTGTGTTTGTGTTGTTTGGTGATCTTTCTACCAAGTTTCTTCAGTTCAAACATTTATGGAGTAGAAAAATAATGGAAACCAATGGTTCCCAAACCATAGCCTAGGCAAATCAAATGAATCAATAAGAAAGGTTGTGTTATTGAGAATTTGAGAAACATTCGGAATCGCATGATTCGTATGCTTGTGTTTGTGTTGATTGGTGATCTTTCTATCAAGTTCTATTAGTTCAAACATTTATGGACTAGAAAAAGAATGCAAACCAACGGTTCCCAAACCATAGCCTAGGCAAAGCAAACCAATTAATAAGAAAGGTTGTGTTATTGAGAATTTGAGACACATTCGGAATCGCATGATTCGTATGCTTGTGTTGGTGTTGTTTGGTGATCTTTCTATCAAGTTCTAATAGTTCAAAGATTTTTTTACGAGAAAAAGAATGGAAACCAACGGTTCCCAAACCATAGCCTAGGCAAATCAAACACATCAATAAGAAAGGTTGTGTTATTGAGAATTTGAGAAACATTCGGAACCGCATGATACGTATGCTTGTGTGTTTTGTTGTTTGGTGATCTTTCTAACAAGTTCTATTAGTTCAAAGATTTTTTTACGAGAAAAAGAATGGAAACCAACGGTTCCCAAACCATAGCCTAGGCAAATCATACGAATCAATAAGAAAGGTTGTGTTATTGAGAATTTGAGAAACATTCGGAATCGCATGATTCGTATGCTTGTGTTTGTGTTGTTTGGTGATCTTTCTAACAAGTTCTATTAGTTCAAAGATTTTTGGACGAGATAAAGAATGGAAACCAATGGTTCCTCCACCATAGCCTAGGCAAATGAAATGAATCAAAAAGAAAGGTTGTGTTATTGAGAATTTGAGAAACATTCGAAATCGCATGATTCGTATGCTTGTGTTTGTGTTGTTTGGTGATCTTTCTATCAAGTTCTATTAGTTCAAAGATTTTTGTACTAGATAAAGAATGGAAACCAGCGGTTCCCCCGCCATATCCTAGGCAAATCAAACGAATCAAAAAGAAAGGTTGTGTTATTGAGAATTTGAGAAACATTCGGAATCGCCTGATTCGTATGCTTGTGTTTGTGTTGTTGGGTGATCTTTCTACCGTGTTCTATTAGTTCAAACATTTATGGACTAGAAAAACAATGGAAACAAACGGTTCCCAAACCATAGCCTAGGCAAATCAAACGAGTTAAAAAGAAAGGTTGTGTTATTGAGAATTTGAGAAACATTCGAAATCGCATGATTCGTATGCTTGTGTTTGTGTTGTTTGGTGATCTTTCTACCAAGTTTCATCAGTTCAAACATTTATGGAGTAGAAAAATAATGGAAACCAACGGTTCCCAAACCATAGTCTAGGCAAATAAAATGAATCAATAAGAAAGGTTGTGTTATTGAGAATTTGAGAAACATTCGGAATCGCATGATTCGTATGCTTGTGTTTGTGTTGTTTGGTGATCTTTCTATCAAGTTCTATTAGTTCAAACATTTATGGACTAGAAAAAGAATGCAAACCAACGGTTCCCAAACCATAGCCTAGGCAAAGCAAACCAATTAATAAGAAAGGTTGTGTTATTGAGAATTTGAGACACATTCGGAATCGCATGATTCGTATGCTTGTGTTGGTGTTGTTTAGTGATCCTTCTATCACGTTCTAATAGTTCAAAGATTTTTTTACGAGAAAAAGAATGGAAACCAACGGTTCCCAAACCATAGCCTAGGCAAATCAAACACATCAATAAGAAAGGTTGTGTTATTGAGAATTTGAGAAACATTCGGAATCGCATGATTCGTATGCTTGTGTTTGTGTTGTTTGGTGATCTTTCTAACAAGTTCTATTAGTTCAAAGATTTTTGGACGAGATAAAGAATGGAAACCAACGGTTCCCCCACCATAGCCTAGGCAAATCAAATGAATCAAAAAGAAAGGTTGTGTTATTGAGAATTTGAGAAACATTCGGAATCGCATGATTCGTATGCTTGTGTTTGTGTTGTTTGGTGATCTTTCTACCATGTTCTATTAGTTCAAACATTTATGGACTAGAAAAAGAATGGAAACAAACGGTTCCCAAACCATAGCCTAGGCAAATCAAACGAATTAATAAGAAAGGTTGTGTTATTGAGCATTTGAGAAACATTCGTAATCGCATGATTCGTATGCTTGTGTTTGTGTTGTTTGGTGATCTTTCTACCAAGTTTCTTCAGTTCAAACATTTATGGAGTAGAAAAATAATGGAAACCAACGGTTCCCAAACCATAGCCTAGGCAAATCAAATGAATCAATAAGAAAGGTTGTGTTATTGAGAATTTGAGAAACATTCGGAATCGCATGATTCGTATGCTTGTGTTTGTGTTGTTTGGTGATCTTTCTATCAAGTTCTATTAGTTCAAACATTTATGGACTAGAAAAAGAATGCAAACCAACGGTTCCCAAACCATAACCTAGGCAAAGCAAACCAATTAATAAGAAAGGTTGTGTTATTGAGAATTTGAGACACATTCGGAATCGCATGATTCGTATGCTTGTGTTGGTGTTGTTTGGTGATCTTTCTATCAAGTTCTAATAGTTCAAAGATTTTTTTACGAGAAAAAGAATGGAAACCAACGGTTCCCAAACCATAGCCTAGGCAAATCAAACACATCAATAAGAAAGGTTGTGTTATTGAGAATTTGAGAAACATTCGGAACCGCATGATACGTATGCTTGTGTGTTTTGTTGTTTGGTGATCTTTCTACCAAGTTCTATTAGTTCAAACATTTATGGACTAGAAAAAGAATGGAAACCAACGGTTCCCAAACTATAGCCTAGGCAAATCAAACACCTCAATAAGAAAGGTTGTGTTATTGAGAATTTGAGAAACATTCGGAATCGCATTATTCGTATGCTTGTGTGTGTGTTGTTTGGTGATCTTTCTACCAAGTTCTATTAGTTCAAACATTTATGGACTAGAGAAATAATGGAAACCAATGGTCCCCAAACCATAGCCTAGGCAAATCATACGAATCAATAAGAAAGGTTGTGTTGTTGAGAATTTGAGAAACATTCGAAATCGCATGATTCGTATGCTTGTGTTTGTGTTGTTTGGTGATCTTTCTACCAAGTTTCATCACTTCAAACATTTATGGAGTAGAAAAAGAATGGAAACCAACGGTTCCCAAACCATAGCCTAGGCAAATCAAAGGAATCAATAAGAAAGGTTTTGTTATTGAGAATTTGAGAAACATTCGGAATCGCATGATTCGTATGCTTGTGTTTGTGTTGTTTGGTGATCTTTCTATCAAGTTCTATTAGTTCAAACATTTATGGACTAGAAAAAGAATGCAAACCAACGGTTCCCAAACCATAGCCTAGGCAAAGCAAACCAATCAATAAGAAAGGTTGTGTTATTGAGAATTTGAGACACATTCGGAATCGCATGATTCGTATGCTTGTGTTGGTGTTGTTTGGTGATCCTTCTATCACGTTCTAATAGTTCAAAGATTTTTTTACAAGAAAAAGAATGGAAACCAACGGTTCCCAAACCATAGCCTAGGCAAATCATACGAATCAATAAGAAAGGTTGTGTTATTGAGAATTTGAGAAACATTCGGAATCGCATGATTCGTATGCTTGTGTTTGTGTTGTTTGGTGATCTTTCTAACAAGTTCTATTAGTTCAAAGGTTTTTGGACTAGAAAAAGAATGGAAACCAACGGTTCCCAAACCATAGTCAAGGCAAATCAAACGAATCAATAAAAAAAATTATGTTATTGAGAATTTGAGAAACATTCGGAATCGCATAATTCGTATGCTTGTGTTTGTGTTGTTTGGTGATCTGTCTATCAAGTTCTAATACTTCAAACATTTATGGACTAGAAAAAGAATGGAAACCAACGGTTCCCAAACCATAGCCTAGGCAAATCAAAGGAACCAATAAGAAAGGTTGTGTTATTGAGAATTTGACAAACATTCGGAATCGCATGATTCGTATGCTTGTGTTTGTGTTGCTTGGTGATCTTTCTATCAAGTTCTATTAGTTCAAACATTTATGGACTACAAAAAGAATGGAAACGAACGGTTCCCAAATCGTAGCCTTGGCAAATCAAACCAATCAATAAGAAAGGTTGTGTTATTGAGAATTTGAGAAACATTCGAAATCGCATGATTCGTATGCTTGTGTTTGTGTTGTTTGGTGATCTTTCTATCAAGTTCTATTAGTTCAAAGATTTTTGGACTAGATAAAGAATGGAAACCAACGGTTCCCCCGCCATATCCTAGGCAAATCAAACGAATCAAAAAGAAAGGTTGTGTTATTGAGAATTTGAGAAACATTCGGAATCGCCTGATTCGTATGCTTGTGTTTGTGTTGTTGGGTGATCTTTCTACCGTGTTCTATTAGTTCAAACAGTTATGGACTAGAAAAACAATGGAAACAAACGGTTCCCAAACCATAGCCTAGGCAAATCAAACGAGTTAAAAAGAAAGGTTGTGTTATTGAGAATTTGAGAAACATTCGAAATCGCATGATTCGTATGCTTGTGTTTGTGTTGTTTGGTGATCTTTCTACCAAGTTTTATCAGTTCAAACATTTATGGAGTAGAAAAATAATGGAAACCAACGGTTCCCAAACCATAGCCTAGGCAAATAAAATGAATCAATAAGAAAGGTTGTGTTATTGAGAATTTGAGAAACATTCGGAATCGCATGATTCGTATGCTTGTGTTTGTGTTGTTTGGTGATCTTTCTATCAAGTTCTATTAGTTCAAACATTTATGGACTAGAAAAAGAATGCAAACCAACGGTTCCCAAACCATAGCCTAGGCAAAGGAAACCAATTAATAAGAAAGGTTGTGTTATTGAGAATTTGAGACACATTCGGAATCGCATGATTCGTATGCTTGTGTTGGTGTTGTTTGGTGATCCTTCTATCACGTTCTAATAGTTCAAAGATTTTTTTACGAGAAAAAGAATGGAAACCAACGGTTCCCAAACCATAGCCTAGGCAAATCAAACACATCAATAAGAAAGGTTGTGTTATTGAGAATTTGAGAAACATTCGGAATCGCATGATTCGTATGCTTGTGTTTGTGTTGTTTGGTGATCTTTCTACCATGTTCTATTAGTTCAAACATTTATGGACTAGAAAAACAATGGAAACAAACGGTTCCCAAACCATAGCCTAGGCAAATCAAACGAATTAATAAGAAAGGTTGTGTTATTGAGCATTTGAGAAACATTCGTGATCGCATGATTCGTATGCTTGTGTTTGTGTTGTTTGGTGATCTTTCTACCAAGTTTCTTCAGTTCAAACATTTATGGAGTAGAAAAATAATGGAAACCAACGGTTCCCAAACCATAGCCTAGGCAAATCAAATGAATCAATAAGAAAGGTTGTGTTATTGAGAATTTGAGAAACATTCGGAATCGCATGATTCGTATGCTTGTGTTTGTGTTGTTTGGTGATCTTTCGATCAAGTTCTATTAGTTCAAACATTTATGGACTAGAAAAAGAATGCAAACCAACGGTTCCCAAACCATAGCCTAGGCAAAGCAAACCAATTAATAAGAAAGGTTGTGTTATTGAGAATTTGAGACACATTCGGAATCGCATGATTCGTATGCTTGTGTTGGAGTTGTTTGGTGATCTTTCTATCAAGTTCTAATAGTTCAAAGATTTTTTTACGAGAAAAAGAATGGAAACCAACGGTTCCCAAACCATAGCCTAGGCAAATCAAACACATCAATAAGAAAGGTTGTGTTATTGAGAATTTTAGAAACATTCGGAACCGCATGATACGTATGCTTGTGTGTTTTGTTGTTTGGTGATCTTTCTAACAAGTTCTATTAGTTCAAAGATTTTTTTACGAGAAAAAGAATGGAAACCAACGGTTCCCAAACCATAGCCTAGGCAAATCATACGAATCATAAAGAAAGGTTGTGTTATTGAGAATTTGAGAAACATTCGGAATGGCATGATTCGTATGCTTGTGTTTGTGTTGTTTGGTTATCTTTCTAACAAGTTCTATTAGTTCAAAGATTTTTGGACGAGATAAAGAATGGAAACCAACGGTTCCCCCACCATAGCCTAGGCAAATGAAATGAATCAAAAAGAAAGGTTGTGTTATTGAGAATTTGAGAAACATTCGAAATCGCATGATTCGTATGCTTGTGTTTGTGTTGTTTGGTGATCTTTCTATCAAGTTCTATTAGTTCAAAGATTTTTGGACTAGATAAAGAATGGAAACCAACGGTTCCCCCGCCATATCCTAGGCAAATCAAACGAATCAAAAAGAAAGGTTGTGTTATTGAGAATTTGAGAAACATTCGGAATCGCCTGATTCGTATGCTTGTGTTTGTGTTGTTGGGTGATCTTTCTACCGTGTTCTATTAGTTCAAACATTTATGGACTAGAAAAACAATGGAAACAAACGGTTCCCAAACCATAGCCTAGGCAAATCAAATGAGTTAAAAAGAAAGGTTGTGTTATTGAGAATTTGAGAAACATTCGAAATCGCATGATTCGTATGCTTGTGTTTGTGTTGTTTGGTGATCTTTCTACCAAGTTTCATCAGTTCAAACATTTATGGAGTAGAAAAATAATGGAAACCAACGGTTCCCAAACCATAGTCTAGGCAAATAAAATGAATCAATAAGAAAGGTTGTGTTATTGAGAATTTGAGAAACATTCGGAATCGCATGATTCGTATGCTTGTGTTTGTGTTGTTTGGTGATCTTTCTATCAAGTTCTATTAGTTCAAACATTTATGGACTAGAAAAAGAATGCAAACCAACGGTTCCCAAACCATAGCCTAGGCAAAGCAAACCAATTAATAAGAAAGGCTGTGTTATTGAGAATTTGAGACACATTCGGAATCGCATGATTCGTATGCTTGTGTTGGTGTTGTTTGGTGATCCTTCTATCACGTTCTAATAGTTCAAAGATTTTTTTACGAGAAAAAGAATGGAAACCAACGGTTCCCAAACCATAGCCTAGGCAAATCAAACACATCAATAAGAAAGGTTGTGTTATTGAGAATTTGAGAAACATTCGGAATCGCATGATTCGTATGCTTGTGTTTGTGTTGTTTGGTGATCTTTCTAACAAGTTCTATTAGTTCAAAGATTTTTGGACGAGATAAAGAATGGAAACCAACGGTTCCCCCACCATAGCCTAGGCAAATCAAATGAATCAAAAAGAAAGGTTGTGTTATTGAGAATTTGAGAAACATTCGGAATCGCATGATTCGTATGCTTGTGTTTGTGTTGTTTGGTGATCTTTCTACCATGTTCTATTAGTTCAAACATTTATGGACTAGAAAAAGAATGGAAACAAACGGTTCGCAAACCATAGCCTAGGCAAATCAAACGAATTAATAAGAAAGGTTGTGTTATTGAGCATTTGAGAAACATTCGTAATCGCATGATTCGTATGCTTGTGTTTGTGTTGTTTGGTGATCTTTCTACCAAGTTTCTTCAGTTCAAACATTTATGGAGTAGAAAAATAATGGAAACCAACGGTTCCCAAACCATAGCCTAGGCAAATCAAATGAATCAATAAGAAAGGTTGTGTTATTGAGAATTTGAGAAACATTCGGAATCGCATGATTCGTATGCTTGTGTTTGTGTTGTTTGGTGATTGTTCTACCAAGTTTCATTAGCTCAAACATTTATGGACTAGAAAAAGAATGGAAACCAACGGTTCCCAAACCATAGCCTAGGCAAGTCAAACCAATCAATAAGAAAGGTTGTGTTATTGAGAATTTGAGAAACATTCGGAACCGCATGATACGTATGCTTGTGTGTTTTGTTGTTTGGTGATCTTTCTACCAAGTTCTATTAGTTCAAACATTTATGGACTAGAAAAAGAATGGAAACCAACGGTTCCCAAACTATAGCCTAGGCAAATCAAACACCTCAATAAGAAAGGTTGTGTTATTGAGAATTTGAGAAACATTCGGAATCGCATTATTCGTATGCTTGTGTGTGTGTTGTTTGGTGATCTTTCTACCAAGTTCTATTAGTTCAAACATTTATGGACTAGAGAAATAATGGAAACCAATGGTCCCCAAACCATAGCCTAGGCAAATCATACGAATCAATAAGAAAGGTTGTGTTGTTGAGAATTTGAGAAACATTCGAAATCGCATGATTCGTATGCTTGTGTTTGTGTTGTTTGGTGATCTTTCTACCAAGTTTCATCACTTCAAACATTTAAGGAGTAGAAAAAGAATGGAAACCAACGGTTCCCAAACCATAGCCTAGGCAAATCAAAGGAATCAATAAGAAAGGTTGTGTTATTGAGAATTTGAGAAACATTCGGAATCGCATGATTCGTATGCTTGTGTTTGTGTTGTTTGGTGATCTTTCTATCAAGTTCTATTAGTTCAAACATTTATGGACTAGAAAAAGAATGCAAACCAACGGTTCCCAAACCATAGCCTAGGCAAAGCAAACCAATCAATAAGAAAGGTTGTGTTATTGAGAATTTGAGACACATTCGGAATCGCATGATTCGTATGCTTGTGTTGGTGTTGTTTGGTGATCTTTCTATCAAGTTCTAATAGTTCAAAGATTTTTTTACGAGAAAAAGAATGGAAACCAACGGTTCCCAAACCATAGCCTAGGCAAATCAAACACATCAATAAGAAAGGTTGTGTTATTCAAAATTTGAGAAACATTCGGAACCGCATGATACGTATGCTTGTGTGTTTTGTTGTTTGGTGATCTTTCTACCAAGTTCTATTAGTTCAAACATTTATGGACTAGAAAAAGAATGGAAACCAACGGTTCCCAAACTATAGCCTAGGCAAATCAAACACCTCAATAAGAAAGGTTGTGTTATTGAGAATTTGAGAAACATTCGGAATCGCATTATTCGTATGCTTGTGTGTGTGTTGTTTGGTGATCTTTCTACCAAGTTCTATTAGTTCAAACATTTATGGAATAGAGAAATAATGGAAACCAATGGTCCCCAATCCATAGCCTAGGCAAATCATACGAATCAATAAGAAAGGTTGTGTTGTTGAGAATTTGAGAAACATTCGAAATCGCATGATTCGTATGCTTGTGTTTGTGTTGTTTGGTGATCTTTCTACCAAGTTTCATCACTTAAAACATTTATGGAGTAGAAAAAGAATGGAAACCAACGGTTCCCAAACCATAGCCTAGGCAAATCAAAGGAATCAATAAGAAAGGTTGTGTTATTGAGAATTTGAGAAACATTCGGAATCGCATGATTCGTATGCTTGTGTTTGTGTTGTTTGGTGATCTTTCTATCAAGTTCTATTAGTTCAAACATTTATGGACTAGAAAAAGAATGCAAACCAACGGTTCCAAAACCATAGCCTAGGCAAAGAAACCAATCAATAAGAAAGGTTGTGTTATTGAGAATTTGAGACACATTCGGAATCGCATGATTCGTATGCTTGTGTTGGTGTTGTTTGGTGATCTTTCTATCAAGTTCTAATAGTTCAAAGATTTTTTTACGAGAAAAAGAATGGAAACCAATGGTTCCCAAACCATAGCCTAGGCAAATCAAACACATCATTAAGAAAGGTTGTGTTATTGAGAATTTGAGAAACATTCGGAATCGCATGATACGTATGCTTGTGTGTTTTGTTGTTTGGTGATCTTTCTACCAAGTTCTATTAGTTCAAACATTTATGGACTAGAAAAAGAATGGAAACCAACGGTTCCCAAACTATAGCCTAGGCAAATCAAACACCTCAATAAGAAAGGTTGTGTTATTGAGAATTTGAGAAACATTCGAAATCGCATGATTCGTATGCTTGTGTTTGTGTTGTTTGGTGATCTTTCTATCAAGTTCTATTAGTTCAAAGATTTTTGGACTAGATAAAGAATGGAAACCAACGGTTCCCCCGCCATATCCTAGGCAAATCAAACGAATCAAAAAGAAAGGTTGTGTTATTGAGAATTTGAGAAACATTCGGAATCGCCTGATTCGTATGCTTGTGTTTGTGTTGTTGGGTGATCTTTCTACCGTGTTCTATTAGTTCAAACATTTATGGACTAGAAAAACAATGGAAACAAACGGTTCCCAAACCATAGCCTAGGCAAATCAAACGAGTTAAAAAGAAAGGTTGTGTTATTGAGAATTAGAGAAACATTCGAAATCGCATGATTCGTATGCTTGTGTTTGTGTTGTTTGGTGATCTTTCTACCAAGTTTTATCAGTTCAAACATTTATGGAGTAGAAAAATAATGGAAACCAACGGTTCCCAAACCATAGCCTAGGCAAATAAAATGAATCAATAAGAAAGGTTGTGTTATTGAGAATTTGAGAAACATTCGGAATCGCATGATTCGTATGCTTGTGTTTGTGTTGTTTGGTGATCTTTCTATCAAGTTCTATTAGTTCAAACATTTATGGACTAGAAAAAGAATGCAAACCAACGGTTCCCAAACCATAGCCTAGGCAAAGCAAACCAATTAATAAGAAAGGTTGTGTTATTGAGAATTTGAGACACATTCGGAATCGCATGATTCGTATGCTTGTGTTGGTGTTGTTTGGTGATCCTTCTATCACGTTCTAATAGTTCAAAGATTTTTTTACGAGAAAAAGAATGGAAACCAACGGTTCCCAAACCATAGCCTAGGCAAATCAAACACATCAATAAGAAAGGTTGTGTTATTGAGAATTTGAGAAACATTCGGAATCGCATGATTCGTATGCTTGTGTTTGTGTTGTTTGGTGATCTTTCTAACAAGTTCTATTAGTTCAAAGATTTTTGGACGAGATAAAGAATGGAAACCAACGGTTCCCCCACCATAGCCTAGGCAAATCAAATGAATCAAAAAGAAAGGTTGTGTTATTGAGAATTTGAGAAACATTCGGAATCGCATGATTCGTATGCTTGTGTTTGTGTTGTTTGGTGATCTTTCTACCATGTTCTATTAGTTCAAACATTTATGGACTAGAAAAAGAATGGAAACAAACGGTTCGCAAACCATAGCCTAGGCAAATCAAACGAATTAATAAGAAAGGTTGTGTTATTGAGCATTTGAGAAACATTCGTAATCGCATGATTCGTATGCTTGTGTTTGTGTTGTTTGGTGATCTTTCTACCAAGTTTCTTCAGTTCAAACATTTATGGAGTAGAAAAATAATGGAAACCAACGGTTCCCAAACCATAGCCTAGGCAAATCAAATGAATCAATAAGAAAGGTTGTGTTATTGAGAATTTGAGAAACATTCGGAATCGCATGATTCGTATGCTTGTGTTTGTGTTGTTTGGTGATTGTTCTACCAAGTTTCATTAGCTCAAACATTTATGGACTAGAAAAAGAATGGAAACCAACGGTTCCCAAACCATAGCCTAGGCAAGTCAAACCAATCAATAAGAAAGGTTGTGTTATTGAGAATTTGAGAAACATTCGGAACCGCATGATACGTATGCTTGTGTGTTTTGTTGTTTGGTGATCTTTCTACCAAGTTCTATTAGTTCAAACATTTATGGACTAGAAAAAGAATGGAAACCAACGGTTCCCAAACTATAGCCTAGGCAAATCAAACACCTCAATAAGAAAGGTTGTGTTATTGAGAATTTGAGAAACATTCGGAATCGCATTATTCGTATGCTTGTGTGTGTGTTGTTTGGTGATCTTTCTACCAAGTTCTATTAGTTCAAACATTTATGGACTAGAGAAATAATGGAAACCAATGGTCCCCAAACCATAGCCTAGGCAAATCATACGAATCAATAAGAAAGGTTGTGTTGTTGAGAATTTGAGAAACATTCGAAATCGCATGATTCGTATGCTTGTGTTTGTGTTGTTTGGTGATCTTTCTACCAAGTTTCATCACTTCAAACATTTAAGGAGTAGAAAAAGAATGGAAACCAACGGTTCCCAAACCATAGCCTAGGCAAATCAAAGGAATCAATAAGAAAGGTTGTGTTATTGAGAATTTGAGAAACATTCGGAATCGCATGATTCGTATGCTTGTGTTTGTGTTGTTTGGTGATCTTTCTATCAAGTTCTATTAGTTCAAACATTTATGGACTAGAAAAAGAATGCAAACCAACGGTTCCCAAACCATAGCCTAGGCAAAGCAAACCAATCAATAAGAAAGGTTGTGTTATTGAGAATTTGAGACACATTCGGAATCGCATGATTCGTATGCTTGTGTTGGTGTTGTTTGGTGATCTTTCTATCAAGTTCTAATAGTTCAAAGATTTTTTTACGAGAAAAAGAATGGAAACCAACGGTTCCCAAACCATAGCCTAGGCAAATCAAACACATCAATAAGAAAGGTTGTGTTATTCAAAATTTGAGAAACATTCGGAACCGCATGATACGTATGCTTGTGTGTTTTGTTGTTTGGTGATCTTTCTACCAAGTTCTATTAGTTCAAACATTTATGGACTAGAAAAAGAATGGAAACCAACGGTTCCCAAACTATAGCCTAGGCAAATCAAACACCTCAATAAGAAAGGTTGTGTTATTGAGAATTTGAGAAACATTCGGAATCGCATTATTCGTATGCTTGTGTGTGTGTTGTTTGGTGATCTTTCTACCAAGTTCTATTAGTTCAAACATTTATGGAATAGAGAAATAATGGAAACCAATGGTCCCCAATCCATAGCCTAGGCAAATCATACGAATCAATAAGAAAGGTTGTGTTGTTGAGAATTTGAGAAACATTCGAAATCGCATGATTCGTATGCTTGTGTTTGTGTTGTTTGGTGATCTTTCTACCAAGTTTCATCACTTAAAACATTTATGGAGTAGAAAAAGAATGGAAACCAACGGTTCCCAAACCATAGCCTAGGCAAATCAAAGGAATCAATAAGAAAGGTTGTGTTATTGAGAATTTGAGAAACATTCGGATCGCATGATTCGTATGCTTGTGTTTGTGTTGTTTGGTGATCTTTCTATCAAGTTCTATTAGTTCAAACATTTATGGACTAGAAAAAGAATGCAAACCAACGGTTCCAAAACCATAGCCTAGGCAAAGAAACCAATCAATAAGAAAGGTTGTGTTATTGAGAATTTGAGACACATTCGGAATCGCATGATTCGTATGCTTGTGTTGGTGTTGTTTGGTGATCTTTCTATCAAGTTCTAATAGTTCAAAGATTTTTTTACGAGAAAAAGAATGGAAACCAATGGTTCCCAAACCATAGCCTAGGCAAATCAAACACATCATTAAGAAAGGTTGTGTTATTGAGAATTTGAGAAACATTCGGAATCGCATGATACGTATGCTTGTGTGTTTTGTTGTTTGGTGATCTTTCTACCAAGTTCTATTAGTTCAAACATTTATGGACTAGAAAAAGAATGGAAACCAACGGTTCCCAAACTATAGCCTAGGCAAATCAAACACCTCAATAAGAAAGGTTGTGTTATTGAGAATTTGAGAAACATTCGAAATCGCATGATTCGTATGCTTGTGTTTGTGTTGTTTGGTGATCTTTCTATCAAGTTCTATTAGTTCAAAGATTTTTGGACTAGATAAAGAATGGAAACCAACGGTTCCCCCGCCATATCCTAGGCAAATCAAACGAATCAAAAAGAAAGGTTGTGTTATTGAGAATTTGAGAAACATTCGGAATCGCCTGATTCGTATGCTTGTGTTTGTGTTGTTGGGTGATCTTTCTACCGTGTTCTATTAGTTCAAACATTTATGGACTAGAAAAACAATGGAAACAAACGGTTCCCAAACCATAGCCTAGGCAAATCAAACGAGTTAAAAAGAAAGGTTGTGTTATTGAGAATTAGAGAAACATTCGAAATCGCATGATTCGTATGCTTGTGTTTGTGTTGTTTGGTGATCTTTCTACCAAGTTTTATCAGTTCAAACATTTATGGAGTAGAAAAATAATGGAAACCAACGGTTCCCAAACCATAGCCTAGGCAAATAAAATGAATCAATAAGAAAGGTTGTGTTATTGAGAATTTGAGAAACATTCGGAATCGCATGATTCGTATGCTTGTGTTTGTGTTGTTTGGTGATCTTTCTATCAAGTTCTATTAGTTCAAACATTTATGGACTAGAAAAAGAATGCAAACCAACGGTTCCCAAACCATAGCCTAGGCAAAGCAAACCAATTAATAAGAAAGGTTGTGTTATTGAGAATTTGAGACACATTCGGAATCGCATGATTCGTATGCTTGTGTTGGTGTTGTTTGGTGATCCTTCTATCACGTTCTAATAGTTCAAAGATTTTTTTACGAGAAAAAGAATGGAAACCAACGGTTCCCAAACCATAGCCTAGGCAAATCATACGAATCAATAAGAAAGGTTGTGTTATTGAGAATTTGAGAAACATTCGGAATCGCATGATTCGTATGCTTGTGTTTGTGTTGTTTGGTGATCTTTCTAACAAGTTCTATTAGTTCAAAGGTTTTTGGACTAGAAAAAGAATGGAAACCAACGGTTCCCAAACCATAGTCAAGGCAAATCAAACGAATCAATAAGAAAGATTATGTTATTGAGAATTTGAGAAACATTCGGAATCGCATAATTCGTATGCTTGTGTTTGTGTTGTTTGGTGATCTGTCTATCAAGTTCTATTACTTCAAACATTTATGGACTAGAAAAAGAATGGAAACCAACGGTTCCCAAACCATAGCCTAGGCAAATCAAAGGAACCAATAAGAAAGGTTGTGTTATTGAGAATTCGAGAAACATTCGGAATCGCATGATTCGTATGCTTGTGTTTGTGTTGCTTGGTGATCTTTCTATCAAGTTCTATTAGTTCAAACATTTATGGACTACAAAAAGAATGGAAACGAATAGTTCCCAAATCGTAGCCTTGGCAAATCAAACCAATCAATAAGAAAGGTTGTGTTATTGAGAATTTGAGAAACATTCGAAATCGCATGATTCGTATGCTTGTGTTTGTGTTGTTTGGTGATCTTTCTATCAAGTTCTATTAGTTCAAAGATTTTTGGACTAGATAAAGAATGGAAACCAACGGTTCCCCCGCCATATCCTAGGCAAATCAAACGAATCAAAAAGAAAGGTTGTGTTATTGAGAATTTGAGAAACATTCGGAATCGCCTGATTCGTATGCTTGTGTTTGTGTTGTTGGGTGATCTTTCTACCGTGTTCTATTAGTTCAAACATTTATGGACTAGAAAAACAATGGAAACAAACGGTTCCCAAACCATAGCCTAGGCAAATCAAACGAGTTAAAAAGAAAGGTTGTGTTATTGAGAATTTGAGAAACATTCGAAATCGCATGATTCGTATGCTTGTGTTTGTGTTGTTTGGTGATCTTTCTACCAAGTTTCATCAGTTCAAACATTTATGGAGTAGAAAAATAATGGAAACCAACGGTTCCCAAACCATAGTCTAGGCAAATAAAATGAATCAATAAGAAAGGTTGTGTTATTGAGAATTTGAGACACATTCGGAATCGCATGATTCGTATGCTTGTGTTGGTGTTGTTTGGTGATCCTTCTATCACGTTCTAATAGTTCAAAGATTTTTTTACGAGAAAAAGAATGGAAACCAACGGTTCCCAAACCATAGCCTAGGCAAATCATACGAATCAATAAGAAAGGTTGTGTTATTGAGAATTTGAGAAACATTCGGAATCGCATGATTCGTATGCTTGTGTTTGTGTTGTTTGGTAATCTTTCTAACATGTTCTATTAGTTCAAAGATTTTTGGACGAGATAAAGAATGGAAACCAACGGTTCCCCCACCATAGCCTAGGCAAATGAAATGAATCAAAAAGAAAGGTTGTGTTATTGAGAATTTGAGAAACATTCGGAATCGCATGATTCGTATGCTTGTGTTTGTGTTGTTTGGTGATCTTTCTACCATGTTCTATTAGTTCAAACATTTATGGACTAGAAAAACAATGGAAACAAACGGTTCCCAAACCATAGCCTAGGCAAATCAAACGAGTTAAAAAGAAAGGTTGTGTTATTGAGAATTTGAGAAACATTCGAAATCGCATGATTCGTATGCTTGTGTTTGTGTTGTTTGGTGATCTTTCTACCAAGTTTCATCAGTTCAAACATTTATGGAGTAGAAAAATAATGGAAACCAACGGTTCCCAAACCATAGCCTAGGCAAATAAAATGAATCAATAAGAAAGGTTGTGTTATTGAGAATTTGAGAAACATTCGGAATCGCATGATTCGTATGCTTGTGTTTGTGTTGTTTGGTGATCTTTCTATCAAGTTCTATTAGTTCAAACATTTATGGACTAGAAAAAGAATGCAAACCAACGGTTCCCAAACCATAGCCTAGGCAAAGCAAACCAATTAATAAGAAAGGTTGTGTTATTGAGAATTTGAGACACATTCGGAATCGCATGATTCGTATGCTTGTGTTGGTGTTGTTTGGTGATCCTTCTATCACGTTCTAATAGTTCAAAGATTTTTTTACGAGAAAAAGAATGGAAACCAACGGTTCCCAAACCATAGCCTAGGCAAATCATACGAATCAATAAGAAAGGTTGTGTTATTGAGAATTTGAGAAACATTCGGAATCGCATGATTCGTATGCTTGTGTTTGTGTTGTTTGGTGATCTTTCTAACAAGTTCTATTAGTTCAAAGGTTTTTGGACTAGAAAAAGAATGGAAACCAACGGTTCCTAAACCATAGTCAAGGCAAATCAAACGAATCAATAAGAAAGATTATGTTATTGAGAATTTGAGAAACATTCGGAATCGCATAATTCGTATGCTTGTGTTTGTGTTGTTTGGTGATCTTTCTATCAAGTTCTATTAGTTCAAACATTTATGGACTAGAAAAAGAATAGAAACCAACGGTTCCCAAACCATAGCCTAGGCAAATCAAAGGAACCAATAAGAAAGGTTGTGTTATTGAGAATTTGAGAAACATTCGGAATCGCATGATTCGTATGCTTGTGTTTGTGTTGCTTGGTGATCTTTCTATCAAGTTCGATTAGTTCAAACATTTATGGACTACAAAAAGAATGGAAACGAACGGTTCCCAAATCGTAGCCTTGGCAAATCAAACCAATCAATAAGAAAGGTTGTGTTATTGAGAATTTGAGAAACATTCGAAATCGCATGATTCGTATGCTTGTGTTTGTGTTGTTTGGTGATCTTTCTATCAAGTTCTATTAGTTCAAAGATTTTTGGACTAGATAAAGAATGGAAACCAACGGTTCCCCCGCCATATCCTAGGCAAATCAAACGAATCAAAAAGAAAGGTTGTGTTATTGAGAATTTGAGAAACATTCGGAATCGCCTGATTCGTATGCTTGTGTTTGTGTTGTTGGGTGATCTTTCTACCCTGTTCTATTAGTTCAAACATTTATGGACTAGAAAAACAATGGAAACAAACGGTTCCCAAACCATAGCCTAGGCAAATCAAACGAGTTAAAAAGAAAGGTTGTGTTATTGAGAATTTGAGAAACATTCGAAATCGCATGATTCGTATGCTTGTGTTTGTGTTGTTTGGTGATCTTTCTACCAAGTTTCATCAGTTCAAACATTTATGGAGTAGAAAAATAATGGAAACCAACGGTTCCGAAACCATAGCCTAGGCAAACAAAATGAATCAATAAGAAAGGTTGTGTTATTGAGAATTTGAGAAACATTCGGAATCGCATGATTCGTATGCTTGTGTTTGTGTTGTTTGGTGATCTTTCTATCAAGTTCTATTAGTTCAAACATTTATGGACTAGAAAAATAATGCAAACCAACGGTTCCCAAACCATAGCCTAGGCAAAGCAAACCAATTAATAAGAAAGGTTGTGTTATTGAGAATTTGAGACACATTCGGAATCGCATGATTCGTATGCTTGTGTTGGTGTTGTTTGGTGATCCTTCTATCACGTTCTAATAGTTCAAAGATTTTTTTACGAGAAAAAGAATGGAAACCAACGGTTCCCAAACCATAGCCTAGGCAAATCATACGAATCAATAAGAAAGGTTGTGTTATTGAGAATTTGAGAAACATTCGGAATCGCATGATTCGTATGCTTGTGTTTGTGTTGTTTGGTGATCTTTCTAACAAGTTCTATTAGTTCAAAGGTTTTTGGACTAGAAAAAGAATGGAAACCAACGGTTCCCAAAACATAGTCAAGGCAAATCAAACGAATCAATAAGAAAGATTATGTTATTGAGAATTTGAGAAACATTCGGAATCGCATAATTCGTATGCTTGTGTTTGTGTTGTTTGGTGATCTGTCTATCAAGTTCTATTACTTCAAACATTTATGGACTAGAAAAAGAATGGAAACCAACGGTTCCCAAACCATAGCCTAGGCAAATCAAAGGAACCAATAAGAAAGGTTGTGTTATTGAGAATTTGAGAAACATTCGGAATCGCATGATTCGTATGCTTGTGTTTGTGTTGCTTGGTGATCTTTCTATCAAGTTCTATTAGTTCAAACATTTATGGACTACAAAAAGAATGGAAACGAACGGTTCCCAAATCGTAGCCTTGGCAAATCAAACCAATCAATAAGAAAGGTTGTGTTATTGAGAATTTGAGAAACATTCGAAATCGCATGATTCGTATGCTTGTGTTTGTGTTGTTTGGTGATCTTTCTATCAAGTTCTATTAGTTCAAACATTTATGGACTAGAAAAAGAATGCAAACCAACGGTTCCCAAACCATAGCCTAGGCAAAGCAAACCAATTAATAAGAAAGGTTGTGTTATTGAGAATTTGAGACACATTCGGAATCGCATGATTCGTATGCTTGTGTTGGTGTTGTTTGGTGATCCTTCTATCACGTTCTAATAGTTCAAAGATTTTTTTACGAGAAAAAGAATGGAAACCAACGGTTCCCAAACCATAGCCTAGGCAAATCATACGAATCAATAAGAAAGGTTGTGTTATTGAGAATTGGAGAAACATTCGGAATCGCATGATTCGTATGCTTGTGTTTGTGTTGTTTGGTGATCTTTCTAACAAGTTCTATTAGTTCAAAGGTTTTTGGACTAGAAAAAGAATGGAAACCAACGGTTCCCAAACCATAGTCAAGGCAAATCAAACGAATCAATAAGAAAGATTATGTTATTGAGAATTTGAGAAACATTCGGAATCGCATAATTCGTATGCTTGTGTTTGTGTTGTTTGGTGATCTGTCTATCAAGTTCTATTACTTCAAACATTTATGGACTAGAAAAAGAATGGAAACCAACGGTTCCCAAACCATAGCCTAGGCAAATCAAAGGAACCAATAAGAAAGGTTGTGTTATTGAGAATTTGAGAAACATTCGGAATCGCATGATTCGTATGCTTGTGTTTGTGTTGTTTGGTGATCTTTCTAACAAGTTCTATTAGTTCAAAGATTTTTGGACGAGATAAAGAATGGAATACAACGGTTCCCCCACCATAGCCTAGGCAAATCAAATGAATCAAAAAGAAAGGTTGTGTTATTGAGAATTTGAGAAACATTCGGAATCGCATGATTCGTATGCTTGTGTTTGTGTTGTTTGGTGATCTTTCTACCATGTTCTATTAGTTCAAACATTTATGGAATAGAAAAAGAATGGAAACAAACGGTTCCCAAACCATAGCCTAGGCAAATCAAACGAATTAATAAGAAAGGTTGTGTTATTGAGCATTTGAGAAACATTCGTAATCGCATGATTCGTATGCTTGTGTTTGTGTTGTTTGGTGATCTTTCTACCAAGTTTCTTCAGTTCAAACATTTATGGAGTAGAAAAATAATGGAAACCAACGGTTCCCAAACCATAGCCTAGGCAAATCAAATGAATCAATAAGAAAGGTTGTGTTATTGAGAATTTGAGAAACATTCGGAATCACATGATTCGTATGCTTGTGTTTGTGTTGTTTGGTGATCTTTCTATCAAGTTCTATTAGTTCAAACATTTATGGACTAGAAAAAGAATGCAAACCAACGGTTCCCAAACCATAGCCTAGGCAAAGCAAACCAATTAATAAGTAAGGTTGTGTTATTGAGAATTTGAGACACATACGGAATCGCATGATTCGTACGCTTGTGTTGGTGTTGTTTGGTGATATTTCTATCAAGTTCTAATAGTTCAAAGATTTTTTTACGAGAAAAAGAATGGAAACCAACGGTTCCCAAACCATAGCCTAGGCAAATCAAACACATCAATAAGAAAGGTTGTGTTATTGAGAATTTGAGAAACATTCGGAACCGCATGATACGTATGCTTGTGTGTTTTGTTGTTTGGTGATCTTTCTACCAAGTTCTATTAGTTCAAACATTTATGGACTAGAAAAAGAATGGAAACCAACAGTTCCCAAACTATAGCCTAGGCAAATCAAACACCTCAATAAGAAAGGTTGTGTTATTGAGAATTTGAGAAACATTCGGAATCGCATTATTCGTATGCTTGTGTGTGTGTTGTTTGGTGATCTTTCTACCAAGTTCTATTAGTTCAAACATTTATGGACTAGAGAAATAATGGAAACCAATGGTCCCCAAACCATAGCCTAGGCAAATCATACGAATCAATAAGAAAGGTTGTGTTGTTGAGAATTTGAGAAACATTCGAAATCGCATGATTCGTATGCTTGTGTTTGTGTTGTTTGGTGATCTTTCTACCAAGTTTCATCACTTCAAACATTTATGGAGTAGAAAAAGAATGGAAACCAACGGTTCCCAAACCATAGCCTAGGCAAATCAAAGGAATCAATAAGAAAGGTTGTGTTATTGAGAATTTGAGAAACATTCGGAATCGCATGATTCGTATGCTTGTGTTTGTGTTGTTTGGTGATCTTTCTATCAAGTTCTATTAGTTCAAACATTTATGGACTAGAAAAAGAATGCAAACCAACGGTTCCCAAACCATAGCCTAGGCAAAGAAACCAATCAATAAGAAAGGTTGTGTTATTGAGAATTTGAGACACATTCGGAATCGCATGATTCGTATGCTTGTGTTGGTGTTGTTTGGTGATCTTTCTATCAAGTTCTAATAGTTCAAAGATTTTTTTACGAGAAAAAGAATGGAAACCAACGGTTCCCAAACCATAGCCTAGGCAAATCAAACACATCAATAAGAAAGGTTGTGTTATTGAGAATTTGAGAAACATTCGGAATCGCATGATACGTATGCTTGTGTGTTTTGTTGTTTGGTGATCTTTCTACCAAGTTCTATTAGTTCAAACATTTATGGACTAGAAAAAGAATGGAAACCAACGGTTCCCAAACTATAGCCTAGGCAAATCAAACACCTCAATAAGAAAGGTTGTGTTATTGAGAATTTGAGAAACATTCGGAATCGCATTATTCGTATGCTTGTGTGTGTGTTGTTTGGTGATCTTTCTACCAAGTTCTATTAGTACAAACATTTATGGACTAGAGAAATAATGGAAACCAATGGTTCCAAAACCATAGCCTAGGCAAATCAAACGAATCAATAAGAAACGTTGTGTTATTGAGAATTTGAGAAACATTCGGAATCGCATGATTCGTATGCTTGTGTTTGTGTTGTTTGGCGATCTTTCTAACAAGTTCTATTAGTTCAAAGATTTTTGGACTAGAAAAAGAATGGAAACCAACGGTTCCCAAACCATAGCCTAGGCAAATCAAACGAATCAATAAGAAAGGTTGTGTTATTGAGAATTTGAGAAACATTCGGAATCGCATGATTCGTATGCTTGTGTTTGTGTTGTTTGGTGATCGTTCTACCAAGTTTCATTAGCTCAAACATTTATGGACTAGAAAAGGAATCGAAACCAACGGTTCCCAAACCATAGCCTACGCAAGTCAAAACAATCAATAAGAAAGGTTGTGTTATTGAGAATTTGATAAACATTCGGAATCGCATGATTCGTATGCATGTCTTTGTGTTGTCTGGTGATCTTTCGAACAAGTTCTATTAGTTCAAAGGTTTTTGGAATAGAAAAAGAATGGAAACCAACGGTTCCCAAACCGATAGCCTAGGCAAATCAAACGAATCAATAAGAAACGTTGTGTTATTGAGAATTTGAGAAACATTCGGAATCGCATGATTCGTATGCTTGTGTTTGTGTTGTTTGGTGATCTTTCTATCAAGTTCTATTAGTTCAAACATTTATGGACTAGAAAAAGAATGCAAACCAACGGTTCCCAAACCATAGCCTAGGCAAAGCATACCAATTAATAAGAAAGGTTGTGTTATTGAGAATTTGAGACACATTCAGAACCGCATGATTCGTATGCTTGTGTTGGTGTTGTTTGGTGATCTTTTCTATCACGTTCTAATAGTTCAAAGATTTTTTTACGAGAAAAAGAATGGAAACCAACAGTTCCCAAACCATAGCCTAGGCAAATCAAACACATCAATAAGAAAGGTTGTGTTATTGAGAATTTGAGAAACATTCGGAATCGCATGATACGTATGCTTGTGTGTTTTGTTGTTTGGTGATCTTTCTACCAAGTTCTATTAGTTCAAACATTTATGGACTAGAAAAAGAATGGAAACCAACGGTTCCCAAACCATAGCCTAGGCAAATCAAACACCTCAATAAGAAAGGTTGTGTTATTGAGAATTTGAGAAACATTCGGAATCGCATTATTCGTATGCTTGTGTGTGTGTTGTTTGGTGATCTTTCTACCAAGTTCGAATAGTTCAAACATTTATGGACTAGAGAAATAATGGAAACCAATGGTTCCCAAACCATAGCCTAGGCAAATCAAACGAATCAATAAGAAAGGTTGTGTTATTGAGAATTTGAGAAACATTCGGAATCGCATGATTCGTATGCTTGTGTTTGTGTTGTTTGGTGATCGTTCTACCAAGTTTCATTAGCTCAACCATTTATGGACTAGAAAAAGAATGGAAACCAACCGTTCCCAAACCATAGCCTAGGCAAATCAAACCAATCAATAAGAAAGGTTGTGTTATTGAGAATTTGATAAACATTCGGAATCGCATGATTCGTATGCATGTGTTTGTGTTGTCTGGTGATCTTTCGAACAAGTTCTATTAGTTCAAAGGTTTTTGGACTAGAAAAAGAATGGAAACCAACGGTTCCCAAACCATAGCCAAGGCAAATCAAACGAATCAATAAGAAAGATTATGTTATTGAGAATTTGATAAACATTCGGAATCGCATAATTCGTATGCTTGTGTTTGTGTTGTTTGGTGATCTTTCTATCAAGTTCTATTACTTCAAACATTTATGGACTAGAAAAAGAATGGAAACCAACGGTTCCCAAACCATAGCCTAGGCAAATCAAAGGAATCAATAAGAAAGGTTATGTTATTGTGAATTTGAGAAACATTCGGAATCGCATGATTCGTATGCTTGTGTTTGTGTTGTTTGGTGATCTTTCTATCAAGTTCTATTAGTTCAAACATTTATGGACTACAAAAAGAATGGAAATGATCGGTTCCCAAATCGTAGCCTTGGCAAATCAAACCAATCAATAAGAAAGGTTGTGTTATTGAGAATTTGAGAAACATTCGAAATCGCATGATTCGTATGCTTGTGTTTGTGTTGTTTGGTGATCTTTCTATCAAGTTCTATTAGTTCAAAGATTTTTGGACTAGATAAAGAATGGAAACCAACGGTTCCCCCACCATAGCCTAGGCAAATCAAACGAATCAAAAAGAAAGGTTGTGTTATTGAGAATTTGAGAAACATTCGGAATCGCCTGATTCGTATGCTTGTGTTTGTGTTGTTGGGTGATCTTTCTACCGTGTTCTATTAGTTCAAACATTTATGGACTAGAAAAACAATGGAAACAAACGGTTCCCAAACCATAGCCAAGGCAAATCAAACGAGTTAAAAAGAAAGGTTGTGTTATTGAGAATTTGAGAAACATTCGAAATCGCATGATTCGTATGCTTGTGTTTGTGTTATTTGGTGATCTTTCTACCAAGTTTCATCAGTTCAAACATTTATGGAGTAGAAAAATAATGGAAACCAACGGTTCCCAAACCATAGCCTAGGCAAATCAAATGAATCAATAAGAAAGGTTGTGTTATTGAGAATTTGAGAAACATTCGGAATCGCATGATTCGTATGCTTGTGTTTGTGTTGTTTGGTGATCTTTCTATCAAGTTCTATTAGTTCAAACATTTATGGACTAGAAAAAGGATGCAAACCAACGGTTCCCAAACCATAGCCTAGGCAAAGCAAACCAATTAATAAGAAAGGTTGTGTTATTGAGAATTTGAGACACATTCGGAATCGCATGATTCGTATGCTTGTGTTGGTGTTGTTTGGTGATCTTTCTATCAAGTTCTAATAGTTCAAAGATTTTTTTACGAGAAAAAGAATGGAAACCAACGGTTCCCAAACCATAGCCTAGGCAAATCATACGAATCAATAAGAAAGGTTGTGTTATTGAGAATTTGAGAAACATTCGGAATCGCATGATTCGTATGCTTGTGTTTGTGTTGTTTGGTGATCTTTCTAACAAGTTCTATTAGTTCAAAGATTTTTGGACGAGATAAAGAATGGAAACCAACGGTTCCCCCACCATAGCCTAGGCAAATCAAATGAATCAAAAAGAAAGGTTGTGTTATTGAGAATTTGAGAAACATTCGGAATCGCATGATTCGTATGCTTGTGTTTGTGTTGTTTGGTGATCTTTCTACCATGTTCTATTAGTTCAAACATTTATGGACTAGAAAAAGAATGGAAACAAACGGTTCCCAAACCATAGCCTAGGCAAATCAAACGAATTAATAAGAAAGGTTGTGTTATTGAGAATTTGAGAAACATTCGTAATCGCATGATTCGTATGCTTGTGTTTGTGTTGTTTGGTGATCTTTCTACCAAGTTTCATCAGTTTAAACATTTATGGAGTAGAAAAATAATGGAAACCAACGGTTCCCAAACCATAGCCTAGGCAAATCAAATGAATCAATAAGAAAGGTTGTGTTATTGAGAATTTGAGAAACATTCGGAATCGCATGATTCGTATGCTTGTGTTTGTTTTGTTTGGTGATCTTTCTATCAAGTTCTATTAGTTCAAACATTTATGGACTAGAAAAAGAATGCAAACCAACGGTTCCCAAACTATAGCCTAGGCAAAGCAAACCAATTAATAAGAAAGGTTGTGTTATTGAGAATTTGAGACACATTCGGAATCGCATGATTCGTATGCTTGTGTTGGTGTTGTTTGGTGATCTTTCTATCAAGTTCTAATAGTTCAAAGATTATTTTACGAGAAAAAGAATGGAAACCAACGGTTCCCAAACCATAGCCTAGGCAAATCAAACACATCAATAAGAAAGGTTGTGTTATTGAGAATTTGAGAAACATTCGGAATCGCATGATACGTATGCTTGTGTGTTTTGTTGTTTGGTGATCTTTCTACCAAGTTCTATTAGTTCAAACATTTATGGACTAGAAAAAGAATGGAAACCAACGGTTCCCAAACTATAGCCTAGGCAAATCAAACACTTCAATAAGAAAGGTTGTGTTATTGAGAATTTGAGAAACATTCGGAATCGCATTATTCGTATGCTTGTGTGTGTGTTGTTTGGTGATCTTTCTACCAAGTTCTATTAGGTCAAACATTTATGGACTCGAGAAATAATGGAAACCAATGGTTCCCAAACCATAGCCTAGGCAAATCAAACGAATCAATAAGAAAGGTTGTGTTATTGAGAATTTGAGAAACATTCGGAATCGCATGATTCGTATGCTTGTGTTTGTGTTGTTTGGTGATCGTTCTACCAAGTTTCATTAGCTCAAACATTTATGGACTAGAAAAAGAATGGAAACCAACGGTTCCCAAACCATAGCCTAGGCAAGTCAAACCAATCAATAAGAAAGGTATTGTTATTGAGAATTTGATAAACATTCTGAATCGCATGATTCGTATGCATGTGTTTGTGTTTTCTGGTAATCTTTCTATCAAGTTCTATTAGTTCAAACATTTATGGACTACAAAAAGAATGGAAAAGAACGGTTCCCAAATCATAGCCTTGGCAAATCAAACTTATCAATAAGAAAGGTTGTGTTATTGAGAATTTGAGAAACATTCGGAATCGCATGATTCGTATGCTTGTGTTGGTGTTGTTTGGTGATCTTTCTATCAAGTTCTAATAGTTCAAAGATTTTTTTACGAGAAAAAGAATGGAAACCAACGGTTCCCAAACCATAGCCTAGGCAAATCAAACACATCAATAAGAAAGGTTATGCTATTGAGAATTTGAGAAACATTCGTAATCGCATGATACGTATGCTTGTGTGTTTTGTTGTTTGGTGATCTTTCTACCAAGTTCTATTAGTTCAAACATTTATGGACTAGAAAAAGAATGGAAACCAACGGTTCTTAAACCATAGCCTAGGCAAATCAAACGAGTTAAAAAGAAAGGTTGTGTTATTGAGAATTTGAGAAATATTCGAAATCGCATGATTCGTATGCTTGTGTTTGTTTTGTTTGGTGATCTTTCTACCAAGTTTCATCAGTTCAAACATTTATGGAGTAGAAAAATAATGGAAACCAACGGTTCCCAAACCATAGCCTAGGCAATTCAAATGAATCAATAAGAAAGGTTGTGTTATTGAGAATTTGAGAAACATTCGGAATCGCATGATTCGTATGCTTGTGTTTGTGTTGTTTGGTGATCTTTCTATCAAGTTCTATTAGTTCAAACATTTATGGACTAGAAAAAGAATGCAAACCAACGGTTCCCAAACCATAGCCTAGGCAAAGCAAACCAATTAATAAGAAAGGTTGTGTTATTGAGAATTTGAGACACATTCGGAATCGCATGATTCGTATGCTTGTGTTGGTGTTGTTTGGTGATCTTTCTATCAAGTTCTAATAGTTCAAAGATTTTTTTACGAGAAAAAGAATGGAAACCAACGGTTCCCAAACCATAGCCTAGGCAAATCAAACACATCAATAAGAAAGGTTGTGTTATTGAGAATTTGAGAAACATTCGGAATCGCATGATACGTATGCTTGTGTGTTTTGTTGTTTGGTGATCTTTCTACCAAGTTCTATTAGTTCAAACATTTATGGCCTAGAAAAAGAATGGAAACCAACGGCTCCCAAACAGCCTAGGCAAATCAAACACTTCAATAAGAAAGGTTGTGTTATTGAGAATTTGAGAAACATTCGGAATCGCATTATTCGTATGCTTGTGTGTGTGTTGTTTGGTGATCTTTCTACCAAGTTCTATTAGTTCAAACATTTATGGACTAGAGAAATAATGGAAACCAATGGTTCCCAAACCATAGCCTAGGCAAATCAAACGAATCAATAAGAAAGGTTGTGTTATTGAGAATTTGAGAAACATTCGGAATCGCATGATTCGTATGCTTGTATTTGTGTTGTTTGGTGATCGTTCTACCAAGTTTCATTAGCTCAAACATTTATGGACTAGAAAAAGAATGGAAACCAACGGTTTCCAAACCATAGCCTAGGCAAGTCAAACCACTCAATAAGAAAGGTTGTGTTATTGAGAATTTGATAAACATTCGGAATCGCATGATTCGTATGCATGTGTTTGTGTTGTCTGGTAATCTTTCTATAAAGTTCTATTAGTTCAAACATTTATGGACTACAAAAAGAATGGAAACGAATGGTTCCCAAATCATAGCGTTGGCAAATCAAACCAATCAATAAGAAAGGTTGTGTTATTGAGAATTTGAGAAACATTCGAAATCGCATGATTCGTATGCTTGTGTTTGTGTTGTTTGGTGATCTTTCCATCAAGTTCTATTAGTTCAAAGATTTTTGGACTAGATAAAGAATGGAAACCAACGGTTCCCAAACCATAGCCTAGGCAAATCAAACGAATCAATAAGAAAGGTTGTGTTATTGAGAATTTGAGAAACATTCGGAATCGCATGATTCGTATGCTTGTGTTTGTGTTGTTTGGTGATCGTTCTACCAAGTTTCATTAGCTCAAACATTTATGGACTAGAAAAAGAATCGAAACCAACGGTTCCCAAACCATAGCCTAGGCAAGTCAAACCAATCAATAAGAAAGGTTGTGTTATTGAGAATTTGATAAACATTCGGAATCGCATGATTCGTATGCATGTCTTTGTGTTGTCTGGTGATCTTTCGAACAAGTTCTATTAGTTCAAAGGTTTTTGGACTAGAAAAAGAATGGAAACCAACGGTTTCCAAACCGATAGCCTAGGCAAATCAAACGAATCAATAAGAAAGGTTGTGTTATTGAGAATTTGAGAAACATTCGGAATCGCATGATTCGTATGCTTGTGTTTGTGTTGTTTGGTGATCTTTCTATCAAGTTCTATTAGTTCAAACATTTACGGACCAGAAAAAGAATGCAAACCAACGGTTCCCAAACCATAGCCTAGGCAAAGCAAACCAATTAATAAGAAAGGTTGTGTTATTGAGAATTTGAGACACATTCGGAACCGCATGATTCGTATGCTTGTGTTGGTGTTGTTTGGTGATCTCCTCTATCAAGTTCTAATAGTTCAAAGATTTTTTTACGAGAAAAAGAATGGAAACCAACGGTTCCCAAACCATAGCCTAGGCAAATCAAACACATCAATAAGAAAGGTTGTGTTATTGAGAATTTGAGAAACATTCGGAATCGCATGATACGTATGCTTGTGTGTTTTGTTGTTTGGTGATCTTTCTACCAAGTTCTATTAGTTCAAACATTTATGGCCTAGAAAAAGAATGGAAACCAACGGCTCCCAAACAGCCTAGGCAAATCAAACACTTCAATAAGAAAGGTTGTGTTATTGAGAATTTGAGAAACATTCGGAATCGCATTATTCGTATGCTTGTGTGTGTGTTGTTTGGTGATCTTTCTACCATGTTCTATTAGTTCAAACATTTATGGACTAGAAAAAGAATGGAAACAAACGGTTCCCAAACCATAGCCTAGGCAAATCAAACGAATTAATAAGAAAGGTTGTGTTATTGAGAATTTGAGAAACATTCGTAATCGCATGATTCGTATGCTTGTGTTTGTGTTGTTTGGTGATCTTTCTACCAAGTTTCATCAGTTTAAACATTTATGGAGTAGAAAAATAATGGAAACCAACGGTTCCCAAACCATAGCCTAGGCAAATCAAATGAATCAATAAGAAAGGTTGTGTTATTGAGAATTTGAGAAACATTCGGAATCGCATGATTCGTATGCTTGTGTTTGTTTTGTTTGGTGATCTTTCTATCAAGTTCTATTAGTTCAAACATTTATGGACTAGAAAAAGAATGCAAACCAACGGTTCCCAAACTATAGCCTAGGCAAAGCAAACCAATTAATAAGAAAGGTTGTGTTATTGAGAATTTGAGACACATTCGGAATCGCATGATTCGTATGCTTGTGTTGGTGTTGTTTGGTGATCTTTCTATCAAGTTCTAATAGTTCAAAGATTATTTTACGAGAAAAAGAATGGAAACCAACGGTTCCCAAACCATAGCCTAGGCAAATCAAACACATCAATAAGAAAGGTTGTGTTATTGAGAATTTGAGAAACATTCGGAATCGCATGATACGTATGCTTGTGTGTTTTGTTGTTTGGTGATCTTTCTACCAAGTTCTATTAGTTCAAACATTTATGGACTAGAAAAAGAATGGAAACCAACGGTTCCCAAACTATAGCCTAGGCAAATCAAACACTTCAATAAGAAAGGTTGTGTTATTGAGAATTTGAGAAACATTCGGAATCGCATTATTCGTATGCTTGTGTGTGTGTTGTTTGGTGATCTTTCTACCAAGTTCTATTAGGTCAAACATTTATGGACTCGAGAAATAATGGAAACCAATGGTTCCCAAACCATAGCCTAGGCAAATCAAACGAATCAATAAGAAAGGTTGTGTTATTGAGAATTTGAGAAACATTCGGAATCGCATGATTCGTATGCTTGTGTTTGTGTTGTTTGGTGATCGTTCTACCAAGTTTCATTAGCTCAAACATTTATGGACTAGAAAAAGAATGGAAACCAACGGTTCCCAAACCATAGCCTAGGCAAGTCAAACCAATCAATAAGAAAGGTTGTGTTATTGAGAATTTGATAAACATTCTGAATCGCATGATTCGTATGCATGTGTTTGTGTTTTCTGGTAATCTTTCTATCAAGTTCTATTAGTTCAAACATTTATGGACTACAAAAAGAATGGAAAAGAACGGTTCCCAAATCATAGCCTTGGCAAATCAAACTTATCAATAAGAAAGGTTGTGTTATTGAGAATTTGAGAAACATTCGGAATCGCATGATTCGTATGCTTGTGTTGGTGTTGTTTGGTGATCTTTCTATCAAGTTCTAATAGTTCAAAGATTTTTTTACGAGAAAAAGAATGGAAACCAACGGTTCCCAAACCATAGCCTAGGCAAATCAAACACATCAATAAGAAAGGTTGTGTTATTGAGAATTTGAGAAACATTCGGAATCGCATGATACGTATGCTTGTGTGTTTTGTTGTTTGGTGATCTTTCTACCAAGTTCTATTAGTTCAAACATTTATGGACTAGAAAAAGAATGGAAACCAACGGTTCTTAAACCATAGCCTAGGCAAATCAAACGAGTTAAAAAGAAAGGTTGTGTTATTGAGAATTTGAGAAACATTCGAAATCGCATGATTCGTATGCTTGTGTTTGTTTTGTTTGGTGATCTTTCTACCAAGTTTCATCAGTTCAAACATTTATGGAGTAGAAAAATAATGGAAACCAACGGTTCCCAAACCATAGCCTAGGCAATTCAAATGAATCAATAAGAAAGGTTGTGTTATTGAGAATTTGAGAAACATTCGGAATCGCATGATTCGTATGCTTGTGTTTGTGTTGTTTGGTGATCTTTCTATCAAGTTCTATTAGTTCAAACATTTATGGACTAGAAAAAGAATGCAAACCAACGGTTCCCAAACCATAGCCTAGGCAAAGCAAACCAATTAATAAGAAAGGTTGTGTTATTGAGAATTTGAGACACATTCGGAATCGCATGATTCGTATGCTTGTGTTGGTGTTGTTTGGTGATCTTTCTATCAAGTTCTAATAGTTCAAAGATTTTTTTACGAGAAAAAGAATGGAAACCAACGGTTCCCAAACCATAGCCTAGGCAAATCAAACACATCAATAAGAAAGGTTGTGTTATTGAGAATTTGAGAAACATTCGGAATCGCATGATACGTATGCTTGTGTGTTTTGTTGTTTGGTGATCTTTCTACCAAGTTCTATTAGTTCAAACATTTATGGCCTAGAAAAAGAATGGAAACCAACGGCTCCCAAACAGCCTAGGCAAATCAAACACTTCAATAAGAAAGGTTGTGTTATTGAGAATTTGAGAAACATTCGGAATCGCATTATTCGTATGCTTGTGTGTGTGTTGTTTGGTGATCTTTCTACCAAGTTCTATTAGTTCAAACATTTATGGACTAGAGAAATAATGGAAACCAATGGTTCCCAAACCATAGCCTAGGCAAATCAAACGAATCAATAAGAAAGGTTGTGTTATTGAGAATTTGAGAAACATTCGGAATCGCATGATTCGTATGCTTGTATTTGTGTTGTTTGGTGATCGTTCTACCAAGTTTCATTAGCTCAAACATTTATGGACTAGAAAAAGAATGGAAACCAACGGTTTCCAAACCATAGCCTAGGCAAGTCAAACCACTCAATAAGAAAGGTTGTGTTATTGAGAATTTGATAAACATTCGGAATCGCATGATTCGTATGCATGTGTTTGTGTTGTCTGGTAATCTTTCTATAAAGTTCTATTAGTTCAAACATTTATGGACTACAAAAAGAATGGAAACGAATGGTTCCCAAATCATAGCCTTGGCAAATCAAACCAATCAATAAGAAAGGTTGTGTTATTGAGAATTTGAGAAACATTCGAAATCGCATGATTCGTATGCTTGTGTTTGTGTTGTTTGGTGATCTTTCCATCAAGTTCTATTAGTTCAAAGATTTTTGGACTAGATAAAGAATGGAAACCAACGGTTCCCAAACCATAGCCTAGGCAAATCAAACGAATCAATAAGAAAGGTTGTGTTATTGAGAATTTGAGAAACATTCGGAATCGCATGATTCGTATGCTTGTGTTTGTGTTGTTTGGTGATCGTTCTACCAAGTTTCATTAGCTCAAACATTTATGGACTAGAAAAAGAATCGAAACCAACGGTTCCCAAACCATAGCCTAGGCAAGTCAAACCAATCAATAAGAAAGGTTGTGTTATTGAGAATTTGATAAACATTCGGAATCGCATGATTCGTATGCATGTCTTTGTGTTGTCTGGTGATCTTTCGAACAAGTTCTATTAGTTCAAAGGTTTTTGGACTAGAAAAAGAATGGAAACCAACGGTTTCCAAACCGATAGCCTAGGCAAATCAAACGAATCAATAAGAAAGGTTGTGTTATTGAGAATTTGAGAAACATTCGGAATCGCATGATTCGTATGCTTGTGTTTGTGTTGTTTGGTGATCTTTCTATCAAGTTCTATTAGTTCAAACATTTACGGACCAGAAAAAGAATGCAAACCAACGGTTCCCAAACCATAGCCTAGGCAAAGCAAACCAATTAATAAGAAAGGTTGTGTTATTGAGAATTTGAGACACATTCGGAACCGCATGATTCGTATGCTTGTGTTGGTGTTGTTTGGTGATCTCCTCTATCAAGTTCTAATAGTTCAAAGATTTTTTTACGAGAAAAAGAATGGAAACCAACGGTTCCCAAACCATAGCCTAGGCAAATCAAACACATCAATAAGAAAGGTTGTGTTATTGAGAATTTCAGAAACATTCGGAATCGCATGATACGTATGCTTGTGTGTTTTGTTGTTTGGTGATCTTTCTACCAAGTTCTATTAGTTCAAACATTTATGGACTAGAAAAAGAATGGAAACCAACGGTTCCCAAACTATAGCCTAGGCAAATCAAACACCTCAATAAGAAAGGTTGTGTTATTGAGAATTTGAGAAACATTCGGAATCGCATTATTCGTATGCTTGTGTGTGTGTGTTGTTTGGTGATCTTTCTACCAAGTTCTAATAGTTCAAACATTTATGGACTAGAGAAATAATGGAAAACAATGGTTCCCAAACCATAGCCTAGGCAAATCAAACGAATCAATAAGAAAGGTTGTGTTATTGAGAATTTGAGAAACATTCGGAATCGCATGATTCGTATGCTTGTGTTTGTGTTGTTTGGTGATCGTTCTACCAAGTTTCATTAGCTCAAACATTTATGGACTAGAAAAAGAATGGAAACCAACGGTTCCCAAACCATAGCCTAGGCAAGTCAAACCAATCAATAAGAAAGGTTGTGTTATTGAGAATTTGATAAACATTCGGAATCGCATGATTCGTATGCATGTGTTTGTGTTGTCTGGTGATCTTTCGAACAAGTTCTATTAGTTCAAAGGTTTTTGGACTAGAAAAAGAATGGAAACCAACGGTTCCCAAACCATAGCCAAGGCAAATCAAACGAATCAATAAGAAAGATTATGTTATTGAGAATTTGAGAAACATTCGGAATCGCATAATTCGTATGCTTGTGTTTGTGTTGGTTGGTGATCTTTCTATCAAGTTCTATTACTTCAAACATTTATGGATTAGAAAAAGAATGGAAACCAACGGTTCCCAAACCATAGCCTAGGCAAATCAAAGGAATCAATAAGAAAGGTTGTGTTATTGAGAATTTGAGAAACATTCGGAATCGCATGATTCGTATGCTTGTGTTTGTGTTGTTTGGTGATCTTTCTATCAAGTTCTATTAGTTCAAACATTTATGGACTACAAAAAGAATGGAAACGAACGGTTCCCAAATCGTAGCCTTGGCAAATCAAACCAATCAATAAGAAAGGTTGTGTTATTGAGAATTTGAGAAACATTCGAAATCGCATGATTCGTATGCTTGTGTTTGTGTTGTTTGGTGATCTTTCTATCAAGTTCTATTAGTTCAAAGATTTTTGGACTAGATGAAGAATGGAAACCAACGGTTCCCCCACCATAGCCTAGGCAAATCAAACGAATCAAAAAGAAAGGTTGTGTTATTGAGAATTTGAGAAACATTCGGAATCGCCTGATTCGTATGCTTGTGTTTGTGTTGTTGGGTGATCTTTCTACCGTGTTCTATTAGTTCAAACATTTATGGACTAGAAAAACAATGGAAACAAACGGTTCCCAAACTATAGCCTAGGCAAATCAAACGAGTTAAAAAGAAAGGTTGTGTTATTGAGAATTTGAGAAACATTCGAAATCGCATGATTCGTATGCTTGTGTTTGTGTTGTTTGGTGATCTTTCTACCAAGTTTCATCAGTTCAAACATTTATGGAGTAGAAAAATAATGGAAACCAACGGTTCCCAAACCATAGCCTAGGCAAATCAAATGAATCAATAAGAAAGGTTGTGTTATTGAGAATTTGAGAAACATTCGGAATCGCATGATTCGTATGCTTGTGTTTGTGTTGTTTGGTGATCTTTCTATCAAGTTCTATTAGTTCAAACATTTATGGACTAGAAAAAGAATGCAAACCAACGGTTCCCAAACCATAGCCTAGGCAAAGCAAACCAATTAATAAGAAAGGTTGTGTTATTGAGAATCTGAGACACATTCGGAATCGCATGATTCGTATGCTTGTGTTGGTGTTGTTTGGTGATCTTTCTATCAAGTTCTAATAGTTCAAAGATTTTTTTACGAGAAAAAGAATGGAAACCAACGGTTCCCAAACCATAGCTAGGCAAACCATACGAATCAATAAGAAAGGTTGTGTTATTGAGAATTTGAGAAACATTCGGAATCGCATGATTCGTATGCTTGTGTTTGTGTTGTTTGGTGATCTTTCTAACAAGTTCTATTAGTTCAAAGATTTTTGGACGAGATAAAGAATGGAAACCAACGGTTCCCCCACCATAGCCTAGGCAAATCAAATGAATCAAAAAGAAAGGTTGTGTTATTGAGAATTTGAGAAACATTCGGAATCGCATGATTCGTATGCTTGTGTTTGTGTTGTTTGGTGATCTTTCTACCATGTTCTATTAGTTCAAACATTTATGGACTAGAAAAAGAATAGAAACAAACGGTTCCCAAACCATAGCCTAGGCAAATCAAACGAATTAATAAGAAAGGTTGTGTTATTGAGCATTTGAGAAACATTCGTAATCGCATGATTCGTATGCTTGTGTTTGTGTTGTTTGGTGATCTTTCTACCAAGTTTCATCAGTTCAAACATTTATGGAGTAGAAAAATAATGGAAACCAACGGTTCCCAAACCATAGCCTAGGCAAATCAAATGAATCAATAAGAAAGGTTGTGTTATTGAGAATTTGAGAAACATTCGGAATCGCATGATTCGTATGCTTGTGTTTGTGTTGTTTGGTGATCTTTCTATCAAGTTCTATTAGTTCAAACATTTATGGACTAGAAAAAGAATGCAAACCAACGGTTCCCAAACCATAGCGTAGGCAAAGCAAACCAATTAATAAGAAAGGTTGTGTTATTGAGAATTTGAGACACATTCGGAATCGCATGATTCGTATGCTTGTGTTGGTGTTATTTGGTGATCTTTCTATCAAGTTCTAATAGTTCAAAGATTTTTTTACGAGAAAAAGAATGGAAACCAACGGTTCCCAAACCATAGCCTAGGCAAATCAAACACATCAATAAGAAAGGTTGTGTTATTGAGAATTTGAGAAACATTCGGAATCGCATGATACGTATGCTTGTGTGTTTTGTTGTTTGGTGATCTTTCTACCAAGTTCTATTAGTTCAAACATTTATGGACTAGAAAAAGAATGGAAACCAACGGTTCCCAAACCATAGCCTAGGCAAATCAAACACATCAATAAGAAAGGTTGTGTTATTGAGAATTTGAGAAATATTCGGAATCGCATGATACGTATGCTTGTGTGTTTTGTTGTTTGGTGATCTTTCTACCAAGTTCTATTAGTTCAAACATTTATGGACTAGAAAAAGAATGGAAACCAACGGTTACCAAACTATAACCTAGGCAAATCAAACACTTCAATAAGAAAGGTTGTGTTATTGAGAATTTGAGAAACATTCGGAATCGCATTATTCGTATGCTTGTGTGTGTGTTGTTTGGTGATCTTTCTACCAAGTTCTATTAGTTCAAACATTTATGGACTCGAGAAATATTGGAAACCAATGGTTCCCAAACCATAGCCTAGGCAAATCAAACGAATCAATAAGAAAGGTTGTGTTATTGAGAATTTGAGAAACATTCGGAATCGCATGATTCGTATGCATGTGTTTGTGTTGTTTGGTGATCGTTCTACCAAGTTTCATTAGCTCAAACATTTATGGACTAGAAAAAGAATGGAAACCAACGGTTCCCAAACCATAGCCTAGGCAAGTCAAACCAATCAATAAGAAAGGTTGTGTTATTGAGAATTTGATAAACATTCGGAATCGCATGATTCGTATGCATGTGTTTGTGTTGTCTGGTAATCTTTCTATCAAGTTCTATTAGTTCAAACATTTATGGACTACAAAAAGAATGGAAACGAACGGTTCCCAAATCATAGCCTTGGCAAATCAAACCAATCAATAAGAAAGGTTGTGTTATTGAGAATTTGAGAAACATTCGGAATCGCATGATTCGTATGCTTGTGTTGGTATTGTTTGGTGATCTTTCTATCAAGTTCTAATAGTTCAAAGATTTTTTTACGAGAAAAAGAATGGAAACCAACGGTTCCCAAACCATAGCCTAGGCAAATCAAACACATCAATAAGAAAGGTTATGTTATTGAGAATTTGAGAAACATTCGGAATCGGATGATACGTATGCTTGTGTGTTTTGTTGTTTGGTGATCTTTCTACCAAGTTCTATTAGTTCAAACATTTATGGACTAGAAAAAGAATGGAAACCAACGGTTCTTAAACCATAGCCTAGGCAAATCAAACGAGTTAAAAAGAAAGGTTGTGTTATTGAGAATTTGAGAAACATTCGAAATCGCATGATTCGTATGCTTGTGTTTGTTTTGTTTGGTGATCTTTCTACCAAGTTTCATCAGTTCAAACATTTATGGAGTAGAAAAATAATGGAAACCAACGGTTCCCAAACCATAGCCTAGGCAAATCAAATGAATCAATAAGAAAGGTTGTGTTATTGAGAATTTGAGAAACATTCGGAATCGCATGATTCGTATGCTTGTGTTTGTGTTGTTTGGTGATCTTTCTATCAAGTTCTATTACTTAAAACATTTATGGACTAGAAAAAGAATGCAAACCAACGGTTCCCAAACCATAGCCTAGGCAAAGCAAACCAATTAATAAGAAAGGTTGTGTTATTGAGAATTTGAGACACATTCGGAATCGCATGATTCGTATGCTTGTGTTGGTGTTGTTTGGTGATCTTTCTATCAAGTTCTAATAGTTCAAAGATTTTTTTACGAGAAAAAGAATGGAAACCAACGGTTCCCAAACCATAGCCTAGGCAAATCAAATACATCAATAAGAAAGGTTGTGTTATTGAGAATTTGAGAAACATTCGGAATCGCATGATACGTATGCTTGTGTGTTTTGTTGTTTGGTGATCTTTCTACCAAGTTCTATTAGTTCAAACATTTATGGACTAGAAAAAGAATGGAAACCAACGGTTCCCAAACTATAGCCTAGGCAAATCAAACACTTCAATAAGAAAGGTTGTGTTATTGAGAATTTGAGAAACATTCGGAATCGCATTATTCGTATGCTTGTGTGTGTGTTGTTTGGTGATCTTTCTACCAAGTTCTATTAGTTCAAACATTTATGGACTCGAGAAATAATGGAAACCAATGGTTCCCAAACCATAGCCTAGGCAAATCAAACGAATCAATAAGAAAGGTTGTGTTATTGAGAATTTGAGAAACATTCGGAATCGCATGATTCGTATGCTTGTGTTTGTGTTGTTTGGTGATCGTTCTACCAAGTTTCATTAGCTCAAACATTTATGGATTAGAAAAAGAATGGAAACCAACGGTTCCCAAACCATAGCCTAGGCAAGTCAAACCAATCAATAAGAAAGGTTGTGTTATTGAGAATTTAATAAACATTCTGAATCGCATGATTCGTATGCATGTGTTTGTGTTTTCTGGTAATCTTTCTATCAAGTTCTATTAGTTCAAACATTTATGGACTACAAACAGAATGGAAACGAACGGTTCCCAAATCATAGCCTTGGCAAATCAAACTTATCAATAAGAAAGGTTGTGTTATTGAGAATTTGAGAAACATTCGGAATCGCATGATTCGTATGCTTGTGTTGGTGTTGTTTGGTGATCTTTCTATCAAGTTCTAATAGTTCAAAGATTTTTTTACGAGAAAAAGAATGGAAACCAACGGTTCCCAAACCATAGCCTAGGCAAATCAAACACATCAATAAGAAAGGTTATGTTATTGAGAATTTGAGAAACATTCGGAATCGCATGATACGTATGCTTGTGTGTTTTGTTGTTTGGTGATCTTTCTACCAATTTCTATTAGTTCAAACATTTATGGACTAGAAAAAGAATGGAAACCAACGGTTCATAAACCATAGCCTAGGCAAATCAAACGAGTTAAAAAGAAAGGTTGTGTTATTGAGAATTTGAGAAACATTCGAAATCGCATGATTCGTATGCTTGTGTTTGTTTTGTTTGGTGATCTTTCTACCAAGTTTCATCAGTTCAAACATTTATGGAGTAGAAAAATAATGGAAACCAACGGTTCCCAAACCATAGCCTAGGCAATTCAAATGAATCAATAAGAAAGGTTGTGTTATTGAGAATTTGAGAAACATTCGGAATCGCATGATTCGTATGCTTGTGTTTGTGTTGTTTGGTGATCTTTCTATCAAGTTCTATTAGTTCAAACATTTATGGACTAGAAAAAGAATGCAAACCAACGGTTCCCAAACCATAGCCTAGGCAAAGCAAACCAATTAATAAGAAAGGTTGTGTTATTGAGAATTTGAGACACATTCGGAATCGCATGATTCGTATGCTTGTGTTGGTGTTGTTTGGTGATCTTTCTATCAAGTTCTAATAGTTCAAAGATTTTTTTACGAGAAAAAGAGTGGAAACCAACGGTTCCCAAACCATAGCCTAGGCAAATCAAACACATCAATAAGAAAGGTTGTGTTATTGAGAATTTGAGAAACATTCGGAATCGCATGATACGTATGCTTGTGTGTTTTGTTGTTTGGTGATCTTTCTACCAAGTTCTATTAGTTCAAACATTTATGGACTAGAAAAAGAATGGAAACCAACGGTTCCCAAACAGCCTAGGCAAATCAAACACTTCAATAAGAAAGGTTGTGTTATTGAGAATTTGAGAAACATTCGGAACCGCATTATTCGTATGCTTGTATGTGTGTTGTTTGGTGATCTTTCTACCAAGTTCTATTAGTTCAAACATTTATGGACTAGAGAAATAATGGAAACCAATGGTTCCCAAACCATAGCCTAGGCAAATCAAACGAATCAATAAGAAAGGTTGTGTTATTGAGAATTTGAGAAACATTCGGAATCGCATGATTCCTATGCTTGTGTTTGTGTTGTTTGGTGATCGTTCTACCAAGTTTCATTAGCTCAAACATTTATGGACTAGAAAAAGAATGGAAACCAACGGTTCCCAAACCATAGCCTAGGCAAGTCAAACCACTCAATAAGAAAGGTTGTGTTATTGAGAATTTGATAAACATTCGGAATCGCATGATTCGTATGCATGTGTTTGTGTTGTCTGGTAATCTTTCTATAAAGTTCTATTAGTTCAAACATTTATGGACTACAAAAAGAATGGAAACGAATGGTTCTCAAATCATAGCCTTGGCAAATCAAACCAATCAATAAGAAAGGTTGTGTTATTGAGAATTTGAGAAACATTCGAAATCGCATGATTCGTATGCTTGTGTTTGTGTTGTTTGGTGATCTTTCCATCAAGTTCTATTAGTTCAAAGATTTTTGGACTAGATAAAGAATGGAAACCAACGGTTCCCAAACCATAGCCTAGGCAAATCAAACGAATCAATAAGAAAGGTTGTGTTATTGAGAATTTGAGAAACATTCGGAATCGCATGATTCGTATGCTTGTGTTTGTGTTGTTTGGTGATCGTTCTACCAAGTTTCATTAGCTCAAACATTTATGGACTAGAAAAAGAATCGAAACCAACGGTTCCCAAACCATAGCCTAAGCAAGTCAAACCAATCAATAAGAAAGGTTGTGTTATTGAGAATTTGATAAACATTCGGAATCGCATGATTCGTATGCATGTCTTTGTGTTGTCTGGTGATCTTTCGAACAAGTTCTATTAGTTCAAAGGGTTTTGGACTAGAAAAAGAATGGAAACCAACGGTTTCCAAACCGATAGCCTAGGCAAATCAAACGAATCAATAAGAAAGGTTGTGTTATTGAGAATTTGAGAAACATTCGGAATCGCATGATTCGTATGCTTGTGTTTGTGTTGTTTGGTGATCTTTCTATCAAGTTCTATTAGTTCAAACATTTACGGACCAGAAAAAGAATGCAAACCAACGGTTCCCAAACCATAGCCTAGGCAAAGCAAACCAATTAATAAGAAAGGTTGTGTTATTGAGAATTTGAGACACATTCGGAACCGCATGATTCGTATGCTTGTGTTGGTGTTGTTTGGTGATCTCTTCTATCAAGTTCTAATAGTTCAAAGATTTTTTTACGAGAAAAAGAATGGAAACCAACGGTTCCCAAATCATAGCCTAGGCAAATCAAACACATCAATAAGAAAGGTTGTGTTATTGAGAATTTGAGAAACATTCGGAATCGCATGATACGTATGCTTGTGTGTTTTGTTGTTTGGTGATCTTTCTACCAAGTTCTATTAGTTCAAACATTTATGGACTAGAAAAAGAATGGAAACCAACGGTTCCCAAACTATAGCCTAGGCAAATCAAACACCTCAATAAGAAAGGTTGTGTTATTGAGAATTTGAGAAACATTCGGAATCGCATTATTCGTATGCTTGTGTGTGTGTTGTTTGGTGATCTTTCTACCAAGTTCTAATAGTTCAAACATTTATGGACTAGAGAAATAATGGAAACCAATGGTTCCCAAACCATAGCCTAGGCAAATCAAACGAATCAATAAGAAAGGTTGTGTTATTGAGAATTTGAGAAACATTCGGAATCGCATGATTCGTATGCTTGTGTTTGTGTTGTTTGGTGATCGTTCTACCAAGTTTCATTAGCTCAAACATTTATGGACTAGAAAAAGAATGGAAACCAACGGTTCCCAAACCATAGCCTAGGCAAGTCAAACCAATCAATAAGAAAGGTTGTGTTATTGAGAATTTGATAAACATTCGGAATCGCATGATTCGTATGCATGTGTTTGTGTTGTCTGGTGATCTTTCGTACAAGTTCTATTAGTTCAAAGGTTTTTGGACTAGAAAAAGAATGGAAACCAACGGTTCCCAAACCATAGCCAAGGCAAATCAAACGAATCAATAAGAAAGATTATGTTATTGAGAATTTGAGAAACATTCGGAATCGCATAATTCGTATGCTTGTGTTTGTGTTGTTTGGTGATCTTTCTATCAAGTTCTATTACTTCAAACATTTATGGATTAGAAAAAGAATGGAAACCAACGGTTCCCAAACCATAGCCTAGGCAATTCAAAGGAATCAATAAGAAAGGTTGTGTTATTGAGAATTTGAGAAACATTCGGAATCGCATGATTCGTATGCTTGTGTTTGTGTTGTTTGGTGATCTTTCTATCAAGTTCTATTAGTTCAAACTTTTATGGACTACAAAAAGAATGGAAACGAACGGTTCCCAAATCGTAGCCTTGGCAAATCAAACCAATCAATAAGAAAGGTTGTGTTATTGAGAATTTGAGAAACATTCGAAATCGCATGATTCGTATGCTTGTGTTTGTGTTGTTTGGTGATCTTTCTATCAAGTTCTATTAGTTCAAAGATTTTTGGACTAGATAAAGAATGGAAACCAACGGTTCCCCCACCATAGCCTAGGCAAATCAAACGAATCAAAAAGAAAGGTTGTGTTATTGAGAATTTGAGAAACATTCGGAATCGCCTGATTCGTATGCTTGTGTTTGTGTTGTTGGGTGATCTTTCTACCGTGTTCTATTAGTTCAAACATTTATGGACTAGAAAAACAATGGAAACAAACGGTTCCCAAACCATAGCCTAGGCAAATCAAACGAGTTAAAAAGAAAGGTTGTGTTATTGAGAATTTGAGAAACATTCGAAATCGCATGATTCGTATGCTTGTGTTTGTGTTGTTTGGTGATCTTTCTACCAAGTTTCATCAGTTCAAACATTTATGGAGTAGAAAAATAATGGAAACCAACGGTTCCCAAACCATAGCCTAGGCAAATCAAATGAATCAATAAGAAAGGTTGTGTTATTGAGAATTTGAGAAACATTCGGAATCGCATGATTCGTATGCTTGTGTTTGTGTTGTTTGGTGATCTTTCTATCAAGTTCTATTAGTTCAAACATTTATGGACTAGAAAAAGAATGCAAACCAACGGTTCCCAAACCATAGCCTAGGCAAAGCAAACCACTTAATAAGAAAGGTTGTGTTATTGAGAATCTGAGACACATTCGGAATCGCATGATTCGTATGCTTGTGTTGGTGTTGTTTGGTGATCTTTCTATCAAGTTCTAATAGTTCAAAGATTTTTTTACGAGAAAAAGAATGGAAACCAACGGTTCCCAAACCATAGCCTAGGCAAATCATACGAATCAATAAGAAAGGTTGTGTTATTGAGAATTTGAGAAACATTCGGAATCGCATGATTCGTATGCTTGTGTTTGTGTTGTTTGGTGATCTTTCTAACAAGTTCTATTAGTTCAAAGATTTTTGGACGAGATAAAGAATGGAAACCAACGGTTCCCCCACCATAGCCTAGGCAAATCAAATGAATCAAAAAGAAAGGTTGTGTTATTGAGAATTTGAGAAACATTCGGAATCGCATGATTCGTATGCTTGTGTTTGTGTTGTTTGGTGATCTTTCTACCTTGTTCTATTAGTTCAAACATTTATGGACTAGAAAAAGAATGGAAACAAACGGTTCCCAAACCATAGCCTAGGCAAATCAAACGAATTAATAAGAAAGGTTGTGTTATTGAGCATTTGAGAAACATTCGTAATCGCATGATTCGTATGCTTGTGTTTGTGTTGTTTGGTGATCTTTCTACCAAGTTTCATCAGTTCAAACATTTATGGAGTAGAAAAATAATGGAAACCAACGGTTCCCAAACCATAGCCTAGGCAAATCAAATGAATCAATAAGAAAGGTTGTGTTATTGAGAATTTGAGAAACATTCGGAATCGCATGATTCGTATGCTTGTGTTTGTGTTGTTTGGTGATCTTTCTATCAAGTTCTATTAGTTCAAACATTTATGGACTAGAAAAAGAATGCAAACCAACGGTTCCCAAACCATAGCCTAGGCAAAGCAAACCAATTAATAAGAAAGGTTGTGTTATTGAGAATTTGAGACACATTCGGAATCGCATGATTCGTATGCTTGTGTTGGTGTTGTTTGGTGATCTTTCTATCAAGTTCTAATAGTTCAAAGATTTTTTTACGAGAAAAAGAATGGAAACCAACGGTTCCCAAACCATAGCCTAGGCGAATCAAACACATCAATAAGAAAGGTTGTGTTATTGAGAATTTGAGAAACATTCGGAATCGCATGATACGTATGCTTGTGTGTTTTGTTGTTTGGTGATCTTTCTACCAAGTTCTATTAGTTCAAACATTTATGGACTAGAAAAAGAATGGAAACCAACGGTTACCAAACTATAACCTAGGCAAATCAAACACTTCAATAAGAAAGGTTGTGTTATTGAGAATTTGAGAAACATTCGGAATCGCATTATTCGTATGCTTGTGTGTGTGTTGTTTGGTGATCTTTCTACCAAGTTCTATTAGTTCAAACATTTATGGACTCGAGAAATATTGGAAACCAATGGTTCCCAAACCATAGCCTAGGCAAATCAAACGAATCAATAAGAAAGGTTGTGTTATTGAGAATTTGAGAAACATTCGGAATCGCATGATTCGTATGCATGTGTTTGTGTTGTTTGGTGATCGTTCTACCAAGTTTCATTAGCTCAAACATTTATGGACTAGAAAAAGAATGGAAACCAACGGTTCCCAAACCATAGCCTAGGCAAGTCAAACCAATCAATAAGAAAGGTTGTGTTATTGAGAATTTGATAAACATTCGGAATCGCATGATTCGTATGCATGTGTTTGTGTTGTCTGGTAATCTTTCTATCAAGTTCTATTAGTTCAAATATTTATGGACTACAAAAAGAATGGAAACGAACGGTTCCCAAATCATAGCCTTGGCAAATCAAACCAATCAATAAGAAAGGTTGTGTTATTGAGAATTTGAGAAACATTCGGAATCGCATGATTCGTATGCTTGTGTTGGTGTTGTTTGGTGATCTTTCTATCAAGTTCTAATAGTTCAAAGATTTTTTTACGAGAAAAAGAATGGAAACCAACGGTTCCCAAACCATAGCCTAGGCAAATCAAACACATCAATAAGAAAGGTTATGTTATTGAGAATTTGAGAAACATTCGGAATCGGATGATACGTATGCTTGTGTGTTTTGTTGTTTGGTGATCTTTCTACCAAGTTCTATTAGTTCAAACATTTATGGACTAGAAAAAGAATGGAAACCAACGGTTCTTAAACCATAGCCTAGGCAAATCAAACGAGTTAAAAAGAAAGGTTGTGTTATTGAGAATTTGAGAAACATTCGAAATCGTATGATTCGTATGCTTGTGTTTGTTTTGTTTGGTGATCTTTCTACCATGTTTCATCAATTCAAACATTTATGGAGTAGAAAAATAATGGAAACCAACGGTTCCCAAACCATAGCCTAGGCAAATCAAATGAATCAATAAGAAAGGTTGTGTTATTGAGAATTTGAGAAACATTCGGAATCGCATGATTCGTATGCTTGTGTTTGTGTTGTTTGGTGATCTTTCTATCAAGTTCTATTAGTTCAAACATTTATGGACTAGAAAAAGAATGCAAACCAACGGTTCCCAAACCATAGCCTAGGCAAAGCAAACCAATTAATAAGAAAGGTTGTGTTATTGAGAATTTGAGACACATTCGGAATCGCATGATTCGTATGCTTGTGTTGGTGTTGTTTGGTGATCTTTCTATCAAGTTCTAATAGTTCAAAGATTTTTTTACGAGAAAAAGAATGGAAACCAACGGTTCCCAAACCATAGCCTAGGCAAATCAAATACATCAATAAGAAAGGTTGTGTTATTGAGAATTTGAGAAACATTCGGAATCGCATGATTCGTATGCTTGTGTGTTTTGTTGTTTGGTGATCTTTCTACTAAGTTCTATTAGTTCAAACATTTATGGACTAGAAAAAGAATGGAAACCAACGGTTCCCAAACAGCCTAGGCAAATCAAATACTTCAATAAGAAAGGTTGTGTTATTGAGAATTTGAGAAACATTCGGAATCGCATGATTTGTATGCTTGTGTTTGTGTTGTTTGGTGATCTTTCTACCAAGTTCTATTAGTTCAAACATTTATGGACTAGAGAAATAATGGAAACAAACGGTTCCCAAACCATAGCCTAGGCAAATCAAACGAATCAATAAGAAAGGTTGTGTTATTGAGCATTTGAGAAACATTCGTAATCGCATGATTCGTATGCTTGTGTTTGTGTTGTTTGGTGATCTTTCTACCAAGTTTCATTAGTTCAAACATTTATGGAGTAGAAAAATAATGGAAACCAACGGTTCCCAAACCATAGCCTAGGCAAATCAAACCACTCAATAAGAAAGGTTGTGTTCTTGAGAATTTGAGAAACATTCGGAATCGCATGATTCGTATGGTTGTGTTTGTGTTGTTTGGTGATCTTTCTATCAAGTTCTATTAGTTCAAACATTTATGGACTAGAAAAAGAATGCAAACCAACGGTTCCCAAACCATAGCCTAGGCAAAGCAAACCAATTAATAAGAAAGGTTGTTTTATTGAGAATTTGAGACACATTCGGAATCGCATGATTCGTATGCTTGTGTTGGTGTTGTTTGGTGATCTTCCTATCAAGTTCTAATAGTTCAAAGATTTTTTTACGAGAAAAAGAATGGAAACCAACGGTTCCCAAACCATAGCCTAGGCAAATCAAACACATCAATAAGAAAGGTTGTGTTATTGAGAATTTGAGAAACATTAGGAATCGCATGATACGTATGCTTGTGTGTTTTGTTGTTTGGTGATCTTTCTACCAAATTCTATTAGTTCAAACATTTATGGACTAGAAAAAGAATGGAAACCAATGGTTCCCAAAATATAGCCTAGGCAAATCAAACACTTCAATAAGAAAGGTTGTGTTATTCAGAATTTGAAAAACATTCGGAATAGCATTATTCGTATGCTTGTGTGTGTGTTGTTTGGTGATCTTTCTACCAAGTTCTATTAGTTCAAACATTTATGGACTAGAGAAATAATGGAAACCAATGGTTCCCAAACCATAGCCTAGGCAAATCAAACGAATCAATAAGAAAGGTTGTGTTATTGAGAATTTGAGAAACATTCGGAATCGCATGATTTGTATGCTTGTGTTTGTGTTGTTTGGTGATCGTTCTACCAAGTTTCATTAGCTCAAACATTTATGGACTAGAAAAAGAATGGAAACCAACGGTTCCCAAACATAGCCTAGGCAAGTCAAACCAATCAATAAGAAAGGTTGTGTTATTGAGAATTTGATAAACATTCGGAATCGCATGATTCGTATGCATGTGATTGTGTTGTCTGGTAATCTTTCTATCAATTTCTATTAGTTCAAACATTTATGGACTACAAAAAGAATGGAAACGAACGGTTCCCAAATCATAGCCTTGGCAAATCAAACCAATCAATAAGAAAGGTTGTGTTATTGAGAATTTGAGAAACATTCGAAATCGCATGATTCGTATGCTTGTGTTTGTGTTGTTTGGTGATCTTTCCATCAAGTTCTATTAGTTCAAAGATTTTTGGACTAGATAAAGAATGGAAACCAACGGTTCCCCCACCATAGCCTAGGCAAATCAAACGAATCAAAAAGAAACGTTGTGTTATTGAGAATTTGAGAAACATTCGGAATCGCCTGATTCGTATGCTTGTGTTTGTGTTGTTGGGTGATATTTCTACCGTGTTCTATTAGTTCAAACATTTATGGACTAGAAAAAGAATGCAAACAAACGGTTCCCAAACCATACCCTAGGCAAATCAAACGAGTTAAAAATAAAGGTTGTGTTATTGAGAATTTGAGAAACATTCGAAATCGTATGATTCGTATGCTTGTGTTTGTGTTGTTTGGTGATCTTTCTACCAAGTTTCATCAGTTCAAACATTTATGGAGTAGAAAAATAATGGAAACCAACGGTTCCCAAACCATAGCCTAGGCAAATCAAATGAATCAATAAGAAAGGTTGTGTTATTGAGAATTTGATAAACATTCGGAATCGCATGATTCGTATGCTTGTGCTTGTGTTGTTTGGTGATCTTTCTATCAAGTTTTATTAGTTCAAACATTTATGGACTAGAAAAAGAATGCAAACCGACGGTTCCCAAACCATAGCCTAGGCAAAGCAAACCAATTAATAAGAAAGGTTGTGTTATTGAGAATTTGAGACACATTCGGAATCGCATGATTCGTATGCTTGTGTTGGTGTTGTTTGGTGATCTTTCTATCAAGTTCTAATAGTTCAAAGATTTTTTTACGAGAAAAAGAATGGAATCCAACTGTTCCCAAACCATAGCCTAGGCAAATCATACGAATCAATAAGAAAGGTTGTGTTATTGAGAATTTGAGAAACATTCGGAATCGCATGATTCGTATGCTTGTGTTTGTGTTGTTTCGTGATCTTTCTAACAAGTTCTATTAGTTCAAAGATTTTTGGACTAGATAAAGAATGGAAACCAACGGTTCCCCCACCATAGCCTAGGCAAATCAAACGAATCAAAAAGAAAGGTTGTGTTATTGAGAATTTGAGAAACATTCGGAATCGCATGATTCGTATGCTTGTGTTTGTGTTGTTTGGTGATCTTTCTACCATGTTCTATTAGTTCAAATATTTATGGACTAGAAAAAGAATGGAAACAAACGGTTCCCAAACCATAGCCTAGGCAAATCAAACGAATTAATAAGAAAGGTTGTGTTATTGAGAATTTGAGAAACATTCGTAATCGCATGATTCGTATGCTTGTGTTTGTGTTGTTTGGTGATCGTTCTACCAATTTTCATTAGTTCAAACACTTATAATGTAGAAAAAGAATGGAAACCAACGGTTCCAAAACCATAGCCTAGGAAAATCAAACCATTCAATAAGAAAGGTTGTGTTATTGAGAATTTGAGAAACATTCGGAATCGCATGATTCGTATGCTTGTGTTTGTGTTGTTTGGTGATCGTTCTACCAATTTTCATTAGTTCAAACACTGATAAAGTAGAAAAAGAATGGAAACCAACGGTTCCCAAACCATAGCCTAGGCAAATCAAACGAATCTATAAGAAAGGTTATGTTATTGAGAATTTGAGAAACATTCGGAATCGCATGATTCGTATGCTTGTGTTTGTGTTGTTTGGTGATCTTTCTACCAAGTTCTATTTGTTCAAACATTTATGGACTAGAAAAACAATGGAAACCAATGGTTCGCAAACCATAGCCTAGGTAAATCATACGAATCAATAAGAAAGTTTGTGTTATTGAGAATTTGAGAAACATTCGAAATCGCATGATTTGTATGCTTGTGTTTGTGTTGTTTGGTGATCTTTCTACCAAGTTTCATCAGTTCAAACATTTATGGAGTAGAAAAAGAATGGAAACCAACGGTTCCCAAACCATAGCCTAGGCAAATCAAAGGAATCAACAAGAAAGGTTGTGTTATTGAGAATTTGAGAAACATTCGGAATCGCATGATTCGTATGATTGTGTTTGTGTTGTTTGGTGATCTTTCTATCAAGTTCTATTAGTTCAAACATTTATGGACTAGAAAAAGAGTGCAAACCAACGGTTCCCAAACCATAGCCTAGGCAAAGCAAACCAATCAATAAGAAAGGTTGTGTTATTGAGAATTTGAGACACATTCGGAATCGCATGATTCGTATGCTTGTGTTGGTGTTGTTTGGTGATCTTTCTATCAAGTTCTAATAGTTCAAAGATTTTTTTACCAGAAAACGAATGGAAACCAACGGTTCCCAAACCATAGCCTAGGCAAATCAAACACATCAATAAGAAAGGTTGTGTTATTGAGAATTTGAGAAACATTCGGAATCGCATGATACGTATGCTTGTGTGTTTTGTTGTTTGGTGATCTTTCTACCAAGTTCTATTAGTTCAAACATTTATGGACTAGAAAAAGAATGGAAACCAACGGTTCCCAAACTATAGCCTAGGCAAATCAAACACCTCAATAAGAAAGGTTGTGTTATTGAGAATTTGAGAAACATTCGGAATCGCATTATTCGTATGCTTGTGTGTGTGTTGTTTGGTGATCTTTCTACCAAGTTCTATTAGTTCAAACATGTATGGACTAGAGAAATAATGGAAACCAATGGTTCCCAAACCATAGCCTAGGCAAATCAAACGAATCAATAAGAAAGGTTGTGTTATTGAGAATTTGAGAAACATTCGGAATCGCATGATTCGTATGCTTGTGTTTGTGTTGTTTGGTGATCGTTCTACCAAGTTTCATTAGTTCAAACATTTATGGACCAGAAAAATAATGGAAACCAAAGGTTCCCAAACCATAGCCTAGGCAAGTCAAACCAATCAATAAGAAAGGTTGTGTTATTGAGAATTTGATAAACATTCGGAATCGCATGATTCGTATGCTTGTGTTTGTGTTGTTTGGTGATCTTTCTATCAAGTTCTATTAGTTCAAACATTTATGGACTAGAAAAAGAATGGAAACCAACGGTTCCAAAACCATAGCCTAGGCAAATCAAACACCTCAATAAGAAAGGTTGTGTTATTGAGAATTTGAGACACATTCGGAATCGCATGATTCGTATGCTTGTGTTTGTGTTGTTTGGTGATCTTTCTATCAAGTTCTATTAGTTCAAACATTTATGGACTACAAAAAGAATGGAAACGAACGGTTCCCAAATCATAGCCTTGGAAAATCAAACCAATCAATAAGAAAGGTTGTGTTATTGAGAATTTGAGAAACATTCGAAATCGCATGATTCGTATGCTTGTGTTTGTGTTGTTTGGTGATCTTTCTATCAAGTTCTATTAGTTCAAAGATTTTTGTACTAGATAAAGAATGGAAACCAACGGTTCCCCCACCATAGCCTAGGCAAATCAAACGAATCAATAAGAAAGGTTGTTTTATTGAGAAACATTCGGAATCGCCTGATTCGTATGCTTGTGTTTGGGTTATTGGGTGATCTTTCTACCGTGTTCTATTAGTTCAAACATTTATGGACTAGAAAAAGAATGGAAACAAACGGTTCCCAAACCATAGCCTAGGCAAATCAAACGAATCAATAAGAAAGGTTGTGTTATTGAGAATTTGAGAAACATTCGTAATCGCATGATTCGTATGCTTGTGTTTGTGTTGTTTGGTGATCGTTCTACCAAGTTTCATTAGTTCAAACATTTATGGAGTAGAAAAAGAATGGAAACCAACGGTTCCCAAACCATAGCCTAGGCAAAGCAAACCAATTAATAAGAAAGGTTGTGTTATTGAGAATTTGAGACACATTCGGAACCGCATGATTCGTATGCTTGTGTTGGTGTTGTTTGGTGATCTCTTCTATCAAGTTCTAATAGTTCAAAGATTTTTTTACGAGAAAAAGAATGGAAACCAACGGTTCCCAAACCATAGCCTAGGCAAATCAAACACATCAATAAGAAAGGTTGTGTTATTGAGAATTTGAGAAACATTCGGAATCGCATGATACGTATGCTTGTGTGTTTTGTTGTTTGGTGATCTTTCTACCAAGTTCTATTAGTTCAAACATTTATGGACTAGAAAAAGAATGGAAACCAACGGTTCCCAAACTATAGCCTAGGCAAATCAAACACCTCAATAAGAAAGGTTGTGTTATTGAGAATTTGAGAAACATTCGGAATCGCATTATTCGTATGCTTGTGTGTGCGTTGTTTGGTGATCTTTCTACCAAGTTCTAATAGTTCAATAATTTATGGACTAGAGAAATAATGGAAACCAATGGTTCCCAAACCATAGCCTAGGCAAATCAAACGAATCAATAAGAAAGGTTGTGTTATTGAGAATTTGAGAAACATTCGGAATCGCATGATTCGTATGCTTGTGTTTGTGTTGTTTGGTGATCGTTCTACCAAGTTTCATTAGCTCAAACATTTATGGACTAGAAAAAGAATGGAAACCAACGGTTCCCAAACCATAGCCTAGGCAAGTCAAACCAATCTATAAGAAAGGTTGTGTTATTGAGAATTTGATAAACATTCGGAATCGCATGATTCGTATGCATGTGTTTGTGTTGTCTGGTGATCTTTCGAACAAGTTCTATTAGTTCAAAGGTTTTTGGACTAGAAAAAGAATGGAAACCAACGGTTCCCAAACCATAGCCAAGGCAAATCAAACGAATCAATAAGAAAGATTATGTTATTGAGAATTTGAGAAACATTCGGAATCGCATAATTCGTATGCTTGTGTTTGTGTTGTTTGGTGATCTTTCTATCAAGTTCTATTACTTCAAACATTTATGGATTAGAAAAAGAATGGAAACCAACGGTTCCCAAACCATAGCCTAGGCAAATCAAAGGAATCAATAAGAAAGGTTGTGTTATTGAGAATTTGAGAAACATTCGGAATCGCATGATTCGTATGCTTGTGTTTGTGTTGTTTGGTGATCTTTCTATCAAGTTCTATTAGTTCAAACATTTATGGACTACAAAAAGAATGGAAACGAACGGTTCCCAAATCGTAGCCTTGGCAAATCAAACCAATCAATAAGAAAGGTTGTGTTATTGAGAATTTGAGAAACATTCGAAATCGCATGATTCGTATGCTTGTGTTTGTGTTGTTTGGTGATCTTTCTATCAAGTTCTATTAGTTCAAAGATTTTTGGACTAGATAAAGAATGGAAACCAACGGTTCCCCCACCATAGCCTAGGCAAATCAAACGAATCAAAAAGAAAGGTTGTGTTATTGAGAATTTGAGAAACATTCGGAATCGCCTGATTCGTATGCTTGTGTTTGTGTTGTTGGGTGATCTTTCTACCGTGTTCTATTAGTTCAAACATTTATGGACTAGAAAAACAATGGAAACAAACGGTTCCCAAACCATAGCCTAGGCAAATCAAACGAGTTAAAAAGAAAGGTTGTGTTATTGAGGATTTGAGAAACATTCGAAATCGCATGATTCGTATGCTTGTGTTTGTGTTGTTTGGTGATCTTTCTACCAAGTTTCATCAGTTCAAACATTTATGGAGTAGAAAAATAATGGAAACCAACGGTTCCCAAACCATAGCCTAGGCAAATCAAATGAATCAATAAGAAAGGTTGTGTTATTGAGAATTTGAGAAACATTCGGAATCGCATGATTCGTATGCTTGTGTTTGTGTTGTTTGGTGATCTTTCTATCAAGTTCTATTAGTTCAAACATTTATGGACTAGAAAAAGAATGCAAACCAACGGTTCCCAAACCATAGCCTAGGCAAAGCAAACCAATTAATAAGAAAGGTTGCGTTATTGAGAATCTGAGACACATTCGGAATCGCATGATTCGTATGCTTGTGTTGGTGTTGTTTGGTGATCTTTCTATCAAGTTCTAATAGTTCAAAGATTTTTTTACGAGAAAAAGAATGGAAACCAACGGTTCCCAAACCATAGCCTAGGCAAATCATACGAATCAATAAGAAAGGTTGTGTTATTGAGCATTTGAGAAACATTCGTAATCGCATGATTCGTATGCTTGTGTTTGTGTTGTTTGGTGATCTTTCTACCAAGTTTCATCAGTTCAAACATTTATGGAGTAGAAAAATAATGGAAACCAACGGTTCCCAAACCATAGCCTAGGCAAATCAAATGAATCAATAAGAAAGGTTGTGTTATTGAGAATTTGAGAAACATTCGGAATCGCATGATTCGTATGCTTGTGTTTGTGTTGTTTGGTGATCTTTCTATCAAGTTCTATTAGTTCAAACATTTATGGACTAGAAAAAGAATGCAAACCACCGGTTCCCAAACCATAGCCTAGGCAAAGCAAACCAATTAATAAGAAAGGTTGTGTTATTGAGAATTTGAGACACATTCGGAATCGCATGATTCGTATGCTTGTGTTGGTGTTGTTTGGTGATCTTTCTATCAAGTTCTAATAGTTCAAAGATTTTTTTACGAGAAAAAGAATGGAAACCAACGGTTCCCAAACCATAGCCTAGGCAAATCAAACACATCAATAAGAAAGGTTGTGTTATTGAGAATTTGAGAAACATTCGGAATCGCATGATACGTATGCTTGTGTCTTTTGTTGTTTGGTGATCTTTCTACCAAGTTCTATTAGTTCAAACATTTATGGACTAGAAAAAGAATGGAAACCAACGGTTCCCAAACCATAGCCTAGGCAAATCAAACACATCAATAAGAAAGGTTGTGTTATTGAGAATTTGAGAAACATTCGGAATCGCATGATACGTATGCTTGTGTGTTTTGTTGTTTGGTGATCTTTCTACCAAGTTCTATTAGTTCAAACATTTATGGACTAGAAAAAGAATGGAAACCAAAAGTTACCAAACTATAGCCTAGGCAAATCAAACACTTCAATAAGAAAGGTTGTGTTATTGAGAATTTGAGAAACATTCGGAATCGCATTATTCGTATGCTTGTGTGTGTGTTGTTTGGTGATCTTTCTACCAAGTTCTATTAGTTCAAACATTTATGGACTCGAGAAATATTGGAAACCAATGGTTCCCAAACCATAGCCTAGGCAAATCAAACGAATCAATAAGAAAGGTTGTGTTATTGAGAATTTGAGAAACATTCGGAATCGCATGATTCGTATGCTTGTGTTTGTGTTGTTTGGTGATCGTTCTACCAAGTTTCATTAGCTCAAACATTTATGGACTAGAAAAAGAATGGAAACCAACGGTTCCCAAACCATAGCCTAGGCAAGTCAAACCAATCAATAAGAAAGGTTGTGTTATTGAGAATTTGATAAACATTCGGAATCGCATGATTCGTATGCATGTGTTTGTGTTGTCTGGTAATCTTTCTATCAAGTTCTATTAGTTCAAACATTTATGGACTACAAAAAGAATGGAAACGAACGGTTCCCAAATCATAGCCTTGGCAAATCAAACCAATCAATAAGAAAGGTTGTGTTATTGAGAATTTGAGAAACATTCGGAATCGCATGATTCGTATGCTTGTGTTGGTGTTGTTTGGTGATCTTTCTATCAAGTTCTAATAGTTCAAAGATTTTTTTACGAGAAAAAGAATGGAAACCAACGGTTCCCAAACCATAGCCTAGGCAAATCAAACACATCAATAAGAAAGGTTATGTTATTGAGAATTTGAGAAACATTCGGAATCGCATGATACGTATGCTTGTGTGTTTTGTTGTTTGGTGATCTTTCTACCAAGTTCTATTAGTTCAAACATTTATGGACTAGAAAAAGAATGGAAACCAACGGTTCTTAAACCATAGCCTAGGCAAATCAAACGAGTTAAAAAGAAAGGTTGTGTTATTGAGAATTTGAGAAACATTCGAAATCGCATGATTCGTATGCTTGTGTTTGTTTTGTTTGGTGATCTTTCTACCAATTTTCATCAGTTCAAACATTTATGGAGTAGAAAAATAATGGAAACCAACGGTTCCCAAACCACAGCCTAGGCAAATCAAATGAATCAATAAGAAAGGTTGTGTTATTGAGGATTTGAGAAACATTCGGAATCGCATGATTCGTATGCTTGTGTTTGTGTTGTTTGGTGATCTTTCTATCAAGTTCTATTAGTTAAAACATTTATGGACTAGAAAAAGAATGCAAACCAACGGTTCCCAAACCATAGCCTAGGCAAAGCAAACCAATTAATAAGAAAGGTTGTGTTATTGAGAATTTGAGACACATTCGGAATCGCATGATTCGTATGCTTGTGTTGGTGTTGTTTGGTGATCTTTCTATCAAGTTCTAATAGTTCAAAGATTTTTTTACGAGAAAAAGAATGGAAACCAACGGTTCCCAAACCATAGCCTAGGCAAATCAAACACATCAATAAGAAAGGTTGTGTTATTGAGAATTTGGGAAACATTCGGAATCGCATGATTCGTATGCTTGTGTGTTTTGTTGTTTGGTGATCTTTCTACTAAGTTCTATTAGTTCAAACATTTATGGACTAGAAAAAGAATGGAAACCAACGGTTCCCAAACAGCCTAGGCAAATCAAACACTTCAATAAGAAAGGTTGTGTTATTGAGAATTTGAGAAACATTCGGAATCGCATGATTCGTATGCTTGTGTTTGTGTTGTTTGGTGATCTTTCTACCAAGTTCTATTAGTTCAAACATTTATGGACTAGAGAAATAATGGAAACAAACGGTTCCCAAACCATAGCCTAGGCAAATCAAACGAATCAATAAGAAAGGTTGTGTTATTGAGCATTTGAGAAACATTCGTAATCGCATGATTCGTATGCTTGTGTTTGTGTTGTTTGGTGATCTTTCTACCAAGTTTCATTAGTTCAAACATTTATGGAGTAGAAAAATAATGGAAACCAACGGTTCCCAAACCATAGCCTAGGCAAATCAAACCACTCAATAAGAAAGGTTGTGTTCTTGAGAATTTGAGAAACATTCGGAATCGCATGATTCGTATGGTTGTGTTTGTGTTGTTTTGTGATCTTTCTATCAAGTTCTATTAGTTCAAACATTTATGGACTAGAAAAAGAATGCAAACCAACGGTTCCCAAACCATAGCCTAGGAAAAGCAAACCAATTAATAAGAAAGGTTGTTTTATTGAGAATTTGAGACACATTCGGAATCGCATGATTCGTATGCTTGTGTTGGTGTTGTTTGGTGATCTTTCTATCAAGTTCTAATAGTTCAAAGATTTTTTTACGAGAAAAAGAATGGAAACCAACGGTTCCCAAACCATAGCCTAGGCAAATCAAACACATCAATACGAAAGGTTGTGTTATTGAGAATTTGAGAAACATTAGGAATCGCATGATACGTATGCTTGTGTGTTTTGTTGTTTGGTGATCTTTCTACCAAGTTCTATTAGTTCAAACATTTATGGACTAGAAAAAGAATGGAAACCAATGGTTCCCAAAATATAGCCTAGGCAAATCAAACACTTCAATAAGAAAGGTTGTGTTATTCAGAATTTGAAAAACATTCGGAATAACATTATTCGTATGCTTGTGTGTGTGTTGTTTGGTGATCTTTCTACCAAGTTCTATTAGTTCAAACATTTATGGACTAGAGAAATAATGGAAACCATTGGTTCCCAAACCATAGCCTAGGCAAATCAAACGAATCAATAAGAAAGGTTGTGTTATTGAGAATTTGAGAAACATTCGGAATCGCATGATTTGTATGCTTGTGTTTGTGTTGTTTGGTGATCTTTCTATCAAGTTCTATTACTTCAAACATTTATGGATTAGAAAAAGAATGGAAACCAACGGTTCCCAAACTATAGCCTAGGCAAATCAAAGGAATCAATAAGAAAGGTTGTGTTATTGAGAATTTGAGAAACATTCGGAATCGCATGATTCGTATGCTTGTGTTTGTGTTGTTTGGTGATCTTTCTATCAAGTTCTATTAGTTCAAACATTTATGGACTACAAAAAGAATGGAAACGAACGGTTCCCAAATCGTAGCCTGGGCAAATCAAACCAATCAATAAGAAAGGTTGTGTTATTGAGAATTTGAGAAACATTCGGAATCGCATGATACGTATGCTTGTGTGTTTTGTTGTTTGGTGATCTTTCTACCAAGTTCTATTAGTTCAAACATTTATGGACTAGAAAAAGAATGGAAACCAACGGTTCCCAAACCATAGCCTAGGCAAATCAAACACATCAATAAGAAAGGTTGTGTTATTGAGAATTTGAGAAACATTCGGAATCGCATGATACGTATGCTTGTGTGTTTTGTTGTTTGGTGATCTTTCTACCAAGTTCTATTAGTTCAAACATTTATGGACTAGAAAAAGAATGGAAACCAAAAGTTACCAAACTATAGCCTAGGCAAATCAAACACTTCAATAAGAAAGGTTGTGTTATTGAGAATTTGAGAAACATTCGGAATCGCATGATACGTATGCTTGTGTGTTTTGTTGTTTGGTGATCTTTCTACCAAGTTCTATTAGTTCAAACATTTATGGACTAGAAGAAGAATGGAAACCAACGGTTCCCAAACCATAGCCTAGGCAAATCAAACACATCAATAAGAAAGGTTGTGTTATTGAGAATTTGAGAAACATTCGGAATCGCATGATACGTATGCTTGTGTGTTTTGTTGTTTGGTGATCTTTCTTCCAAGTTCTATTAGTTCAAACATTTATGGACTAGAAAAAGAATGGAAACCAAAAGTTACCAAACTATAGCCTAGGCAAATCAAACACTTCAATAAGAAAGGTTGTGTTATTGAGAATTTGAGAAACATTCGGAATCGCATTATTCGTATGCTTGTGTGTGTGTTGTTTGGTGATCTTTCTACCAAGTTCTATTAGTTCAAACATTTATGGACTCGAGAAATATTGGAAACCAATGGTTCCCCAACCATAGCCTAGGCAAATCAAACGAATCAATAAGAAAGGTTGTGTTATTGAGAATTTGAGAAACATTCGGAATCGCATGATTCGTATGCTTGTGTTTGTGTTGTTTGGTGATCGTTCTACCAAGTTTCATTAGCTCAAACATTTATGGACTAGAAAAAGAATGGAAACCAACGGTTCCCAAACCATAGCCTAGGCAAGTCAAACCAATCAATAAGAAAGGTTGTGTTATTGAGAATTTGATAAACATTCGGAATCGCATGATTCGTATGCATGTGTTTGTGTTGTCTGGTAATCTTTCTATCAAGTTCTATTAGTTCAAACATTTATGGACTACAAAAAGAATGGAAACGAACGGTTCCCAAATCATAGCCTTGGCAAATCAAACCAATCAATAAGAAAGGTTGTGTTATTGAGAATTTGAGAAACATTCGGAATCGCATGATTCGTATGCTTGTGTTGGTGTTGTTTGGTGATCTTTCTATCAAGTTCTAATAGTTCAAAGATTTTTTTACGAGAAAAAGAATGGAAACCAACGGTTCCCAAACCATAGCCTAGGCAAATCAAACACATCAATAAGAAAGGTTATGTTATTGAGAATTTGAGAAACATTCGGAATCGCATGATACGTATGCTTGTGTGTTTTGTTGTTTGGTGATCTTTCTACCAAGTTCTATTAGTTCAAACATTTATGGACTAGAAAAAGAATGGAAACCAACGGTTCTTAAACCATAGCCTAGGCAAATCAAACGAGTTAAAAAGAAAGGTTGTGTTATTGAGAATTTGAGAAACATTCGAAATCGCATGATTCGTATGCTTGTGTTTGTTTTGTTTGGTGATCTTTCTACCAAGTTTCATCAGTTCAAACATTTATGGAGTAGAAAAATAATGGAAACCAACGGTTCCCAAACCATAGCCTAGGCAAATCAAATGAATCAATAAGAAAGGTTGTGTTATTGAGAATTTGAGAAACATTCGGAATCGCATGATTCGTATGCTTGTGTTTGTGTTGTTTGGTGATCTTTCTATCAAGTTCTATTAGTTAAAACATTTATGGACTAGAAAAAGAATGCAAACCAACGGTTCCCAAACCATAGCCTAGGCAAAGCAAACCAATTAATAAGAAAGGTTGTGTTATTGAGAATTTGAGACACATTCGGAATCGCATGATTCGTATGCTTGTGTTGGTGTTGTTTGGTGATCTTTCTATCAAGTTCTAATAGTTCAAATATTTTTTTACGAGAAAAAGATTGGAAACCAACGGTTCCCAAACCATAGCCTAGGCAAATCAAACACATCAATAAGAAAGGTTGTGTTATTGAGAATTTGAGAAACATTCGGAATCGCATGATTCGTATGCTTGTGTGTTTTGTTGTTTGGTGATCTTTCTACTAAGTTCTATTAGTTCAAACATTTATGGACTAGAAAAAGAATGGAAACCAACGGTTCCCAAACAGCCTAGGCAAATCAAACACTTCAATAAGAAAGGTTGTGTTATTGAGAATTTGAGAAACATTCGGAATCGCATGATTCGTATGCTTGTGTTTGTGTTGTTTGGTGATCTTTCTACCAAGTTCTATTAGTTCAAACATTTATGGACTAGAGAAATAATGGAAACAAACGGTTCCCAAACCATAGCCTAGGCAAATCAAACGAATCAATAAGAAAGGTTGTGTTATTGAGCATTTGAGAAACATTCGTAATCGCATGATTCGTATGCTTGTGTTTGTGTTGTTTGGTGATCTTTCTACCAAGTTTCATTAGTTCAAACATTTATGGAGTAGAAAAATAATGGAAACCAACGGTTCCCAAACCATAGCCTAGGCAAATCAAACCACTCAATAAGAAAGGTTGTGTTCTTGAGAATTTGAGAAACGTTCGGAATCGCATGATTCGTATGGTTGTGTTTGTGTTGTTTGGTGATCTTTCTATCAAGTTCTATTAGTTCAAACATTTATGGACTAGAAAAAGAATGCAAACCAACGGTTCCCAAACCATAGCCTAGGCAAAGCAAACCAATTAATAAGAAAGGTTGTTTTATTGAGAATTTGAGACACATTCGGAATCGCATGATTCGTATGCTTGTGTTGGTGTTGTTTGGTGATCTTTCTATCAAGTTCTAATAGTTCAAAGATTTTTTTACGAGAAAAAGAATGGAAACCAACGGTTCCCAAACCATAGCCTAGGCAAATCAAACACATCAATAAGAAAGGTTGTGTTATTGAGAATTTGAGAAACATTAGGAATCGCATGATACGTATGCTTGTGTGTTTTGTTGTTTGGTAATCTTTCTACCAAGTTCTATTAGTTTAAACATTTATGGACTAGAAAAAGAATGGAAACCAATGGTTCCCAAAATATAGCCTAGGCAAATCAAACACTTCAATAAGAAAGGTTGTGTTATTCAGAATTTGAAAAACATTCGGAATAGCATTATTCGTATGCTTGTGTGTGTGTTGTTTGGTGATCTTTCTACCAAGTTCTATTAGTTCAAACATTTATGGACTAGAGAAATAATGGAAACCATTGGTTCCCAAACCATAGCCTAGGCAAATCAAACGAATCAATAAGAAAGGTTGTGTTATTGAGAATTTGAGAAACATTCGGAATCGCATGATTTGTATGCTTGTGTTTGTGTTGTTTGGTGATCTTTCTATCAAGTTCTATTACTTCAAACATTTATGGATTAGAAAAAGAATGGAAACCAACGGTTCCCAAACCATAGCCTAGGCAAATCAAAGGAATCAATAAGAAAGGTTGTGTTATTGAGAATTTGAGAAACATTCGGAATCGCATGATTCGTATGCTTGTGTTTGTGTTGTTTGGTGATCTTTCTATCAAGTTCTATTAGTTCAAACATTTATGGACTACAAAAAGAATGGAAACGAACGGTTCCCAAATCGTAGCCTTGGCAAATCAAACCAATCAATAAGAAAGGTTGTGTTATTGAGAATTTGAGAAACATTCGAAATCGCATGATTCGTATGCTTGTGTTTGTGTTGTTTGGTGATCTTTCTATCAAGTTCTATTAGTTCAAAGATTTTTGGACTAGATAAAGAATGGAAACCAACGGTTCCCCCACCATAGCCTAGGCAAATCAAACGAATCAAAAAGAAAGGTTGTGTTATTGTGAATTTGAGAAACATTCGGAATCGCCTGATTCGTATGCTTGTGTTTGTGTTGTTGGGTGATCTTTCTACCGTGTTCTATTAGTTCAAACATTTATGGACTAGAAAAACAATGGAAACAAACGGTTCCCAAACCATAGCCTAGGCAAATCAAACGAGTTAAAAAGAAAGGTTGTGTTATTGAGGATTTGAGAAACATTCGAAATCGCATGATTCGTATGCTTGTGTTTGTGTTGTTTGGTGATCTTTCTACCAAGTTTCATCAGTTCAAACATTTATGGAGTAGATAAATAATGGAAACCAACGGTTCCCAAACCATAGCCTAGGCAAATCAAATGAATCAATAAGAAAGGTTGTGTTATTGAGAATTTGAGAAACATTCGGAATCGCATGATTCGTATGCTTGTGTTTGTGTTGTTTGGTGATCTATCTATCAAGTTCTATTAGTTCAAACATTTATGGACTAGAAAAAGAATGCAAACCAACGGTTCCGAAACCATAGCCTAGGCAAAGCAAACCAATTAATAAGAAAGGTTGTGTTATTGAGAATCTGAGACACATTCGGAATCGCATGATTCGTATGCTTGTGTTGGTGTTGTTTGGTGATCTTTCTATCAAGTTCTAATAGTTCAAAGATTTTTTTACGAGAAAAAGAATGGAAACCAACGGTTCCCAAACCATAGCCTAGGCAAATCATACGAATCAATAAGAAAGGTTGTGTTATTGAGAATTTGAGAAACATTCGGAATCACATGATTCGTATGCTTGTGTTTGTGTTGTTTGGTGATCTTTCTAACAAGTTCTATTAGTTCAAAGATTTTTGGACGAGATAAAGAATGGAAACCAACGGTTCCCCCACCATAGCCTAGGCAAATCAAATGAATCAAAAAGAAAGGTTGTGTTATTGAGAATTTGAGAAACATTCGGAATCGCATGATTCGTATGCTTGTGTTTGTGTTGTTTGGTGATCTTTCTACCATGTTCTATTAGTTCAAACATTTATGGACTAGAAAAAGAATGGAAACAAACGGTTCCCAAACCATAGCCTAGGCAAATCAAACGAATTAATAAGAAAGGTTGTGTTATTGAGCATTTGAGAAACATTCGTAATCGCATGATTCGTATGCTTGTGTTTGTGTTGTTTGGTGATCTTTCTACCAAGTTTCATCAGTTCAAACATTTATGGAGTAGAAAAATAATGGAAACCAACGGTTCCCAAACCATAGCCTAGGCAAATCAAATGAATCAATAAGAAAGGTTGTGTTATTGAGAATTTGAGAAACATTCGGAATCGCATGATTCGTATGCTTGTGTTTGTGTTGTTTGGTGATCTTTTTATCAAGTTCTATTAGTTCAAACATTTATGGACTAGAAAAAGAGTGCAAACCAACGGTTCCCAAACCATAGCCTAGGCAAAGCAAACCAATTAATAAGAAAGGTTGTGTTATTGAGAATTTGAGACACATTCGGAATCGCATGATTCGTATGCTTGTGTTGGTGTTGTTTGGTGATCTTTCTATCAAGTTCTAATAGTTCAAAGATTTTTTTACGAGAAAAAGAATGGAAACCAACGGTTCCCAAACCATAGCCTAGGCAAATCATACGAATCAATAAGAAAGGTTGTGTTATTGAGAATTTGAGAAACATTCGGAATCGCATGATTCGTATGCTTGTGTTTGTGTTGTTTGGTGATCTTTCTAACAAGTTCTATGAGTTCAAAGATTTTTGGACGAGATAAAGAATGGAAACCAACGGTTCCCCCACCATAGCCTAGGCAAATCAAATGAATCAAAAAGAAAGGTTGTGTTATTGAGAATTTGAGAAACATTCGGAATCGCATGATTCGTATGCTTGTGTTTGTGTTGTTTGGTGATCTTTCTACCATGTTCTATTAGTTCAAACATTTATGGACTACAAAAAGAATGGAAACAAACGGTTCCCAAACCATAGCCTAGGCAAATCAAACGAATTAATAAGAAAGGTTGTGTTATTGGGCATTTGAGAAACATTCGTAATCGCATGATTCGTATGCTTGTGTTTGTGTTGTTTGGTGATCTTTCTACCAAGTTTCATCAGTTCAAACATTTATGGAGTAGAAAAATAATGGAAACCAACGGTTCCCAAACCATAGCCTAGGCAAATCAAATGAATCAATAAGAAAGGTTGTGTTATTGAGAATTTGAGAAACATTCGGAATCGCATGATTCGTATGCTTGTGTTTGTGTTGTTTGGTGATCTTTCTATCAAGTTCTATTAGTTCAAACATTTATGGACTAGAAAAAGAATGCAAACCAACGGTTCCCAAACCATAGCCTAGGCAAAGCAAACCAATTAATAAGAAAGGTTGTGTTATTGAGAATTTGAGACACATTCGGAATCGCATGATTCGTATGCTTGTGTTGGTGTTGTTTGGTGATCTTTCTATCAAGTTCTAATAGTTCAAAGATTTTTTTACGAGAAAAAGAATGGAAACCAACGGTTCCCAAACCATAGCCTAGGCAAATCAAACACATCAATAAGAAAGGTTGTGTTATTGAGAATTTGAGAAACATTAGGAATCGCATGATACGTATGCTTGTGTGTTTTGTTGTTTGGTGATCTTTCTACCAAGTTCTATTAGTTCAAACATTTATGGACTAGAAAAAGAATGGAAACCAATGGTTCCCAAAATATAGCCTAGGCAAATCAAACACTTCAATAAGAAAGGTTGTGTTATTCAGAATTTGAAAAACATTCGGAATAGCATTATTCGTATGCTTGTGTGTGTGTTTTTTGGTGATCTTTCTACCAAGTTCTATTAGTTCAAACATTTATGGACTAGAGAAATAATGGAAACCAATGGTTCCCAAACCATAGCCTAGGCAAATCAAACGAATCAATAAGAAAGGTTGTGTTATTGAGAATTTGAGAAACATTCGGAATCGCATGATTTGTATGCTTGTGTTTGTGTTGTTTGGTGATCTTTCTATCAAGTTCTATTACTTCAAACATTTATGGATTAGAAAAAGAATGGAAACCAACGGTTCCCAAACCATAGCCTAGGCAAATCAAAGGAATCAATAAGAAAGGTTGAGTTATTGAGAATTTGAGAAACATTCGGAATCGCATGATTCGTATGCTTGTGTTTGTGTTGTTTGGTGATCTTTCTATCAAGTTCTATTAGTTCAAACATTTATGGACTACAAAAAGAATGGAAACGAACGGTTCCCAAATCGTAGCCTTGGCAAATCAAACCAATCAATAAGAAAGGTTGTGTTATTGAGAATTTGAGAAACATTCGAAATCGCATGATTCGTATGCTTGTGTTTGTGTTGTTTGGTGATCTTTCTATCAAGTTCTATTAGTTCAAAGATTTTTGGACTAGATAAAGAATGGAAACCAACGGTTCCCCCACCATAGCCTCGGCAAATCAAACGAATCAAAAAGAAAGGTTGTGTTATTGAGAATTTGAGAAACATTCGGAATCGCCTGATTCGTATGCTTGTGTTTGTGTTGTTGGGTGATCTTTCTACCGTGTTCTATTAGTTCAAACATTTATGGACTAGAAAAACAATGGAAACAAACGGTTCCCAAACCATAGCCTAGGCAAATCAAACGAGTTAAAAAGAAAGGTTGTGTTATTGAGGATTTGAGAAACATTCGAAATCGCATGATTCGTATGCTTGTGTTTGTGTTGTTTGGTGATCTTTCTACCAAGTTTCATCAGTTCAAACATTTATGGAGTAGAAAAATAATGGAAACCAACGGTTCCCAAACCATAGCCTAGGCAAATCAAATGAATCAATAAGAAAGGTTGTGTTATTGAGAATTTGAGAAACATTCGGAATCGCATGATTCGTATGCTTGTGTTTGTGTTGTTTGGTGATCTTTCTATCAAGTTCTATTAGTTCAAACATTTATGGACTAGAAAAAGAATGCAAACCAACGGTTCCGAAACCATAGCCTAGGCAAAGCAAACCAATTAATGAGAAAGGTTGTGTTATTGAGAATCTGAGACACATTCGGAATCGCATGATTCGTATGCTTGTGTTGGTGTTGTTTGGTGATCTTTCTATCAAGTTCTAATAGTTCAAAGATTTTTTTACGAGAAAAAGAATGGAAACCAACGGTTCCCAAACCATAGCCTAGGCAAATCATACGAATCAATAAGAAAGGTTGTGTTATTGAGAATTTGAGAAACATTCGGAATCGCATGATTCGTATGCTTGTGTTTGTGTTGTTTGGTGATCTTTCTAACAAGTTCTATTAGTTCAAAGATTTTTGGACGAGATAAAGAATGGAAACCAACGGTTCCCCCACCATAGCCTAGGCAAATCAAATGAATCAAAAAGAAAGGTTGTGTTATTGAGAATTTGAGAAACATTCGGAATCGCATGATTCGTATGCTTGTGTTTGTGTTGTTTGGTGATCTTTCTACCATGTTCTATTAGTTCAAACATTTATGGACTAGAAAAGAATGGAAACAAATGGTTCCCAAACCATAGCCTAGGCAAATCAAACGAATTAATAAGAAAGGTTGTGTTATTGAGCATTTGAGAAACATTCGTAATCGCATGATTCGTATGCTTGTGTTTGTGTTGTTTGGTGATCTTTCTACCAAGTTTCATCAGTTCAAACATTTATGGAGTAGAAAAATAATGGAAACCAACGGTTCCCAAACCATAGCCTAGGCAAATCAAATGAATCAATAAGAAAGGTTGTGTTATTGAGAATTTGAGAAACATTCGGAATCGCATGATTCGTATGCTTGTGTTTGTGTTGTTTGGTGATCTTTCTATCAAGTTCTATTAGTTCAAACATTTATGGACTACAAAAAGAATGGAAACGAACGGTTCCCAAATCGTAGCCTTGGCAAATCAAACCAATCAATAAGAAAGGTTGTGTTATTGAGAATTTGAGAAACATTCGAAATCGCATGATTCGTATGCTTGTGTTTGTGTTGTTTGGTGATCTTTCTACCATGTTCTATTAGTTCAAACATTTATGGACTAGAAAAGAATGGAAACAAATGGTTCCCAAACCATAGCCTAGGCAAATCAAACGAATTAATAAGAAAGGTTGTGTTATTGAGCATTTGAGAAACATTCGTAATCGCATGATTCGTATGCTTGTGTTTGTGTTGTTTGGTGATCTTTCTACCAAGTTTCATCAGTTCAAACATTTATGGAGTAGAAAAATAATGGAAACCAACGGTTCCCAAACCATAGCCTAGGCAAATCAAATGAATCAATAAGAAAGGTTGTGTTATTGAGAATTTGAGAAACATTCGGAATCGCATGATTCGTATGCTTGTGTTTGTGTTGTTTGGTGATCTTTCTATCAAGTTCTATTAGTTCAAACATTTATGGACTACAAAAAGAATGGAAACGAACGGTTCCCAAATCGTAGCCTTGGCAAATCAAAACAATCAATAAGAAAGGTTGTGTTATTGAGAATTTGAGAAACATTCGAAATCGCATGATTCGTATGCTTGTGTTTGTGTTGTTTGGTGATCTTTCTATCAAGTTCTATTAGTTCAAAGATTTTTGGACTAGATAAAGAATGGAAACCAACGGTTCCCCCACCATAGCCTAGGCAAATCAAACGAATCAAAAAGAAAGGTTGTGTTATTGAGAATTTGAGAAACATTCGGAATCGCCTGATTCGTATGCTTGTGTTTGTGTTGTTGGGTGATCTTTCTACCGTGTTCTATTAGTTCAAACATTTATGGACTAGAAAAACAATGGAAACAAACGGTTCCCAAACCATAGCCTAGGCAAATCAAACGAGTTAAAAAGAAAGGTTGTGTTATTGAGGATTTGAGAAACATTCGAAATCGCATGATTCGTATGCTTGTGTTTGTGTTGTTTGGTGATCTTTCTACCAAGTTTCATCAGTTCAAACATTTATGGAGTAGAAAAATAATGGAAACCAACGGTTCCCAAACCATAGCCTAGGCAAATCAAATGAATCAATAAGAAAGGTTGTGTTATTGAGAATTTGAGAAACATTCGGAATCGCATGATTCGTATGCTTGTGTTTGTGTTGTTTGGTGATCTTTCTATCAAGTTCTATTAGTTCAAACATTTATGGACTAGAAAAAGAATGCAAACCAACGGTTCCGAAACCATAGCCTAGGCAAAGCAAACCAATTAATGAGAAAGGTTGTGTTATTGAGAATCTGAGACACATTCGGAATCGCATGATTCGTATGCTTGTGTTGGTGTTGTTTGGTGATCTTTCTATCAAGTTCTAATAGTTCAAAGATTTTTTTACGAGAAAAAGAATGGAAACCAACGGTTCCCAAACCATAGCCTAGGCAAATCATACGAATCAATAAGAAAGGTTGTGTTATTGAGAATTTGAGAAACATTCGGAATCGCATGATTCGTATGCTTGTGTTTGTGTTGTTTGGTGATCTTTCTAACAAGTTCTATTAGTTCAAAGATTTTTGGACGAGATAAAGAATGGAAACCAACGGTTCCCCCACCATAGCCTAGGCAAATCAAATGAATCAAAAAGAAAGGTTGTGTTATTGAGAATTTGAGAAACATTCGGAATCGCATGATTCGTATGCTTGTGTTTGTGTTGTTTGGTGATCTTTCTACCATGTTCTATTAGTTCAAACATTTATGGACTAGAAAAGAATGGAAACAAATGGTTCCCAAACCATAGCCTAGGCAAATCAAACGAATTAATAAGAAAGGTTGTGTTATTGAGCATTTGAGAAACATTCGTAATCGCATGATTCGTATGCTTGTGTTTGTGTTGTTTGGTGATCTTTCTACCAGGTTTCATCAGTTCAAACATTTATGGAGTAGAAAAATAATGGAAACCAACGGTTCCCAAACCATAGCCTAGGCAAATCAAATGAATCAATAAGAAAGGTTGTGTTATTGAGAATTTGAGAAACATTCGGAATCGCATGATTCGTATGCTTGTGTTTGTGTTGTTTGGTGATCTTTCTATCAAGTTCTATTAGTTCAAACATTTATGGACTAGAAAAAGAATGCAAACCAACGGTTCCCAAACCATAGCCTAGGCAAAGCAAACCAATTAATAAGAAAGGTTGTGTTATTGAGAATTTGAGACACATTCGGAATCGCATGATTCGTATGCTTGTGTTGGTGTTGTTTGGTGATCTTTCTATCAAGTTCTAATAGTTCAAAGATTTTTTTACGAGAAAAAGAATGGAAACCAACGGTTCCCAAACCATAGCCTAGGCAAATCAAACACATCAATAAGAAAGGTTGTGTTATTGAGAATTTGAGAAACATTCGGAATCGCATGATACGTATGCTTGTGTGTTTTGTTGTTTGGTGATCTTTCTACCAAGTTCTATTAGTTCAAACATTTATGGACTAGAAAAAGAATGGAAACCAACGGTTCCCAAACCATAGCCTAGGCAAATCAAACACATCAATAAGAAAGGTTGTGTTATTGAGAATTTGAGAAACATTCGGAATCGCATGATACGTATGCTTGTGCGTTTTGTTGTTTGGTGATCTTTCTACCAAGTTCTATTAGTTCAAACATTTATGGACTAGAAAAAGAATGGAAACCAACGGTTACCAAACTATAGCCTAGGCAAATCAAACACTTCAATAAGAAAGGTTGTGTTATTGAGAATTTGAGAAATATTCGGAATCGCATTATTCGTATGCTTGTGTGTGTGTTGTTTGGTGATCTTTCTACCAAGTTCTATTAGTTCAAACATTTATGGACTCGAGAAATATTGGAAACCAATGGTTCCCAAACCATAGCCTAGGCAAATCAAACGAATCAATAAGAAAGGTTGTGTTATTGAGAATTTGAGAAACATTCGGAATCGCATGATTCGTATGCTTGTGTTTGTGTTGTTTGGTGATCGTTCTACCAAGTTTCATTAGCTCAAACATTTATGGACTAGAAAAAGAATGGAAACCAACGGTTCCCAAACCATAGCCTAGGCAAGTCAAACCAATCAATAAGAAAGGTTGTGTTATTGAGAATTTGATAAACATTCGGAATCGCATGATTCGTATGCATGTGTTTGTGTTGTCTGGTAATCTTTCTATCAAGTTCAATTAGTTCAAACATTTATGGACTACAAAAAGAATGGAAACGAACGGTTCCCAAATCATAGCCTTGGCAAATCAAACCAATCAATAAGAAAAGTTGTGTTATTGAGAATTTGAGAAACATTCGGAATCGCATGATTCGTATGCTTGTGTTGGTGTTGTTTGGTGATCTTTCTATCAAGTTCTAATAGTTCAAAGATTTTTTTACGAGAAAAAGAATGGAAACCAACGGTTCCCAAACCATAGCCTAGGCAAATCAAACACATCAATAAGAAAGGTTATGTTATTGAGAATTTGAGAAACATTCGGAATCGCATGATACGTATGCTTGTGTGTTTTGTTGTTTGGTGATCTTTCTACCAAGTTCTATTAGTTCAAACATTTATGGACTAGAAAAAGAATGGAAACCAACGGTTCCCAAACCATAGCCTAGGCAAATCAAACACATCAATAAGAAAGGTTGTGTTATTGAGAATTTGAGAAACATTCGAAATCGCATGTTTCGTATGCTTGTGTTTGTTTTGTTTGGTGATCTTTCTACCAAGTTTCATCAGTTCAAACATTTATGGAGTAGAAAAATAATGGAAACCAACGGTTCCCAAACCATAGCCTAGGCAAATCAAATGAATCAATAAGAAAGGTTGTGTTATTGAGAATTTGAGAAACATTCGGAATCGCATGATTCGTATGCTTGTGTTTGTGTTGTTTGGTGATCTTTCTATCAAGTTCTATTAGTCAAAACATTTATGGACTAGAAAAAGAATGCAAACCAACGGTTCCCAAACCATAGCCTAGGCAAAGCAAACCAATTAATAAGAAAGGTTGTGTTATTGAGAATTTGAGACACATTCGGAATCGCATGATTCGTATGCTTGTGTTGGTGTTGTTTGGTGATCTTTCTATCAAGTTCTAATAGCTCAAAGATTTTTTTACGAGAAAAAGAATGGAAACCAACGGTTCCCAAACCATAGCCTAGGCAAATCAAACACATCAATAAGAAAGGTTGTGTTATTGAGAATTTGAGAAACATTCGGAATCGCATGATTCGTATGCTTGTGTGTTTTATTGTTTGGTGATCTTTCTACCAAGTTCTATTAGTTCAAACATTTATGGACTAGAAAAAGAATGGAAACCAACGGTTCCCAAACAGCCTAGGCAAATCAAACACTTCAATAAGAAAGGTTGTGTTATTGAGAATTTGAGAAACATTCGGAATCGCATGATTCGTATGCTTGTGTTTGTGTTGTTTGGTGATCTTTCTACCAAGTTCTATTAGTTCAAACATTTATGGACTAGAGAAATAATGGAAACAAACGGTTCCCAAACCATAGCCTAGGCAAATCAAACGAATCAATAAGAAAGGTTGTGTTATTGAGCATTTGAGAAACATTCGTAATCGCATGATTCGTATGCTTGTGTTTGTGTTGTTTGGTGATCTTTCTACCAAGTTTCATTAGTTCAAACATTTATGGAGTAGAAAAATAATGGAAACCAACGGTTCCCAAACCATAGCCTAGGCAAATCAAACCACTCAATAAGAAAGGTTGTGTTCTTGAGAATTTGAGAAACATTCGGAATCGCATGATTCGTATGGTTGTGTTTGTGTTGTTTGGTGATCTTTCTATCAAGTTCTATTAGTTCAAACATTTATGGACTAGAAAAAGAATGCAAACCAACGGTTCCCAAACCATAGCCTAGGCAAAGCAAACCAATTAATAAGAAAGGTTGTTTTATTGAGAATTTGAGACACATTCGGAATCGCATGATTCGTATGCTTGTGTTGGTGTTGTTTGGTGATCTTTCTATCAAGTTCTAATAGTTCAAAGATTTTTTTACGAGAAAAAGAATAGAAACCAACGGTTCCCAAACCATAGCCTAGGCAAATCAAACACATCAATAAGAAAGGTTGTGTTATGTAGAATTTGAGAAACATTAGGAATCGCATGATACGTATGCTTGTGTGTTTTGTTGTTTGGTGATCTTTCTACCAAGTTCTATTAGTTCAAACATTTATGGACTAGAAAAAGAATGGAAACCAATGGTTCCCAAAATATAGCCTAGGCAAATCAAACACTTCAATAAGAAAGGTTGTGTTATTCAGAATTTGAAAAACATTCGGAATAGCATTATTCGTATGCTTGTGTGTGTGTTGTTTGGTGATCTTTCTACCAAGTTCTATTAGTTCAAACATTTATGGACTAGAGAAATAATGGAAACCAATGGTTCCCAAACCATAGCCTAGGCAAATCAAACGAATCAATAAGAAAGGTTGTGTTATTGAGAATTTGAGAAACATTCGGAATCGCATGATTTGTATGCTTGTGTTTGTGTTGTTTGGTGATCGTTCTACCAAGTTTCATTAGCTCAAACATTTATGGACTAGAAAAAGAATGGAAACCAACGGTTCCTAAACCATAGCCTAGGCAAGTCAAACCAATCAATAAGAAAGGTTGTGTTATTGAGAATTTGATAAACATTCGGAATCGCATGATTCGTATGCATGTGATTGTGTTGTCTGGTAATCTTTCTATCAAGTTCTATTAGTTTAAACATTTATGGACTACAAAAAGAATGGAAACGAACGGTTCCCAAATCATAGTCTTGGCAAATCAAACCAATCAATAAGAAAGGTTGTGTTATTGAGAATTTGAGAAACATTCGAAATCGCATGATTCGTATGCTTGTGTTTGTGTTGTTTGGTGATCTTTCCATCAAGTTCTATTAGTTCAAAGATTTTTGGACTAGATAAAGAATGGAAACCAATGGTTCCCCCACCATAGCCTAGGCAAATCAAACGAATCAAAAAGAAACGTTGTGTTATTGAGAATTTGAGAAACATTCGGAATCGCCTGATTCGTATGCTTGTGTTTGTGTTGTTGGGTGATATTTCTACCGTGTTCTATTAGTTCAAACATTTATGGACTAGAAAAATAATGCAAACAAACGGTTCCCAAACCATAGCCTAGGCAAATCAAACGAGTTAAAAAGAAAGGTTGTGTTATTGAGAATTTGAGAAACATTCGAAATCGCATGATTCGTATGCTTGTGTTTGTGTTGTTTGGTGATCTTTCTACCAAGTTTCATCAGTTCAAACATTTATGGAGTAGAAAAATAATGGAAACCAACGGTTCCCAAACCATAGCCTAGGCAAATCAAATGAATCAATAAGAAAGGTTGTGTTATTGAGAATTTTAGAAATATTCGGAATCGCATGATTCGTATGCTTGTGTTTGTGTTGTTTGGTGATCTTTCTATCAAGTTCTATTAGTTCAAACATTTATGGACTAGAAAAAGAATGCAAACCAACGGTTCCCAAACCATAGCCTAGGCAAAGCAAACCAATTAATAAGAAAGGTTGTGTTATTGAGAATCTGAGACACATTCGGAATCGCATGATTCGTATGCTTGTGTTGGTGTTGTTTGGTGATCTTTCTATCAAGTTCTAATAGTTCAAAGATTTTTTTACGAGAAAAAGGATGGAAACCAACGGTTCCCAAACCATAGCCTAGGCAAATCATACGAATCAATAAGAAAGGTTGTGTTATTGAGAATTTGATAAACATTCGGAATCGCATGATTCGTATGCTTGTGTTTGTGTTGTTTGGTGATCTTTCTAACAAGTTCTATTAGTTCAAAGATTTTTGGACGAGATAAAGAATGGAAACCAACGGTTCCCCCACCATAGCCTAGGCAAATCAAATGAATCAAAAAGAAAGGTTGTGTTATTGAGAATTTGAGAAACATTCGGAATCGCATGATTCGTATGCTTGTGTTTGTGTTGTTTGGTGATCTTTCTACCATGTTCTATTAGTTCAAACATTTATGGACTAGAAAAAGAATGGAAACAAACGGTTCCCAAACCATAGCCTAGGCAAATCAAACGAATTAATAAGAAAGGTTGTGTTATTGAGCATTTGAGAAACATTCGTAATCACATGATTCGTATGCTTGTGTTTGTGTTGTTTGGTGATCTTTCTACCAAGTTTCATCAGTTCAAACATTTATGGAGTAGAAAAATAATGGAAACCAACGGTTCCCAAACCATAGCCTAGGCAAATCAAATGAATCAATAAGAAAGGTTGTGTTATTGAGAATTTGAGAAACATTCGGAATCGCATGATTCGTATGCTTGTGTTTGTGTTGTTTGGTGATCTTTCTATCAAGTTCTATTAGTTCAAACATTTATGGACTAGAAAAAGAATACAAACCAACGGTTCCCAAACCATAGCCTAGGCAAAGCAAACCAATTAATAAGAAAGGTTGTGTTATTGAGAATTTGAGACACATTCGGAATCGCATGATTCGTATGCTTGTGTTGGTGTTGTTTGGTGATCTTTCTATCAAGTTCTAATAGTTCAAAGATTTTTTTACGAGAAAAAGAATGGAAACCAACGGTTCCCAAACCATAGCCTAGGCAAATCAAACACATCAATAAGAAAGGTTGTGTTATTGAGAATTTGAGAAACATTCGGAATCGCATGATACGTATGCTTGTGTGTTTTGTTGTTTGGTGATCTTTCTACCAAGTTCTATTAGTTCAAACATTTATGGACTAGAAAAAGAATGGAAACCAACGGTTCCCAAACCATAGCCTAGGCAAATCAAACACATCAATAAGAAAGGTTGTGTTATTGAGAATTTGAGAAACATTCGGAATCGCATGATACGTATGCTTGTGTGTTTTGTTGTTCGGTGATCTTTCTACCAAGTTCTATTAGTTCAAACATTTATGGACTAGAAAAAGAATGGAAACCAACGGTTACCAAACTATAGCCTAGGCAAATCAAACACTTCAATAAGAAAGGTTGTGTTATTGAGAATTTGAGAAACATTCGGAATCGCATTATTCGTATGCTTGTGTGTGTGTTGTTTGGTGATCTTTCTACCAAGTTCTATTAGTTCAAACATTTATGGACTCGAGAAATATTGGAAACCAATGGTTCCCAAACCATAGCCTAGGCAAATCAAACGAATCAATAAGAAAGGTTGTGTTATTGAGAATTTGAGAAACATTCGGAATCGCATGATTCGTATGCTTGTGTTTGTGTTGTTTGGTGATCGTTCTACCAAGTTTCATTAGCTCAAACATTTATGGACTAGAAAAAGAATGGAAACCAACGGTTCCCAAACCATAGCCTAGGCAAGTCAAACCAATCAATAAGAAAGGTTGTGTTATTGAGAATTTGATAAACATTCGGAATTGCATGATTCGTATGCATGTGTTTGTGTTGTCTGGTAATCTTTCTATCAAGTTCTATTAGTTCAAACATTCATGGACTACAAAAAGAATGGAAACGAACGGTTCCCAAATCATAGCCTTGGCAAATCAAACCAATCAATAAGAAAGGTTGTGTTATTGAGAATTTGAGAAACATTCGGAATCGCATGATTCGTATGCTTGTGTTGGTGTTGTTTGGTGATCTTTCTATCAAGTTCTAATAGTTCAAAGATTTTTTTACGAGAAAAAGAATGGAAACCAACGGTTCCCAAACCATAGCCTAGGCAAATCAAACACATCAATAAGAAAGGTTATGTTATTGAGAATTTGAGAAACATTCGGAATCGCATGATACGTATGCTTGTGTGTTTTGTTGTTTGGTGATCTTTCTACCAAGTTCTATTAGTTCAAACATTTATGGACTAGAAAAAGAATGGAAACCAACGGTTCTTAAACCATAGCCTAGGCAAATCAAACGAGTTAAAAAGAAAGGTTGTGTTATTGAGAATTTGAGAAACATTCGAAATCGCATGATTCGTATGCTTGTGTTTGTTTTGTTTGGTGATCTTTCTACCAAGTTTCATCAGTTCAAACATTTATGGAGTAGAAAAATAATGGAAACCAACGGTTCCCAAACCATAGCCTAGGCAAATCAAATGAATCAATAAGAAAGGTTGTGTTATTGAGAATTTGAGAAACATTCGGAATCGCATGATTCTTATGCTTGTGTTTGTGTTGTTTGGTGATCTTTCTATCAAGTTCTATTAGTTAAAACATTTATGGACTAGAAAAAGAATGCAAACCAACGGTTCCCAAACCATAGCCTAGGCAAAGCAAACCAATTAATAAGAAAGGTTGTGTTATTGAGAATTTGAGACACATTCGGAATCGCATGATTCGTATGCTTGTGTTGGTGTTGTTTGGTGATCTTTCTATCAAGTTCTAATAGTTCAAAGATTTTTTTACGAGAAAAAGAATGGAAACCAACGGTTCCCAAACCATAGCCTAGGCAAATCAAACACATCAATAAGAAAGGTTGTGTTATTGAGAATTTGAGAAACATTCGGAATCGCATGATTCGTATGCTTGTGTGTTTTGTTGTTTGGTGATCTTTCTACTAAGTTCTATTAGTTCAAACATTTATGGACTAGAAAAAGAATGGAAACCAACGGTTCCCAAACAGCTTAGGCAAATCAAACACTTCAATAAGAAAGGTTGTGTTATTGAGAATTTGAGAAACATTCGGAATCGCATGATTCGTATGCTTGTGTTTGTGTTGTTTGGTGATCTTTCTACCAAGTTCTATTAGTTCAAACATTTATGGACTAGAGAAATAATGGAAACAAACGGTTCCCAAACCATAGCCTAGGCAAATCAAACGAATCAATAAGAAAGGTTGTGTTATTGAGCATTTGAGAAACATTCGTAATCGCATGATTCGTATGCTTGTGTTTGTGTTGTTTGGTGATCTTTCTACCAAGTTTCATTAGTTCAAACATTTATGGAGTAGAAAAATAATGGAAACCAATGGTTCCCAAACCATAGCCTAGGCAAATCAAACCACTCAATACGAAAGGTTGTGTTCTTGAGAATTTGAGAAACATTCGGAATCGCATGATTCGTATGGTTGTGTTTGTGTTGTTTGGTGATCTTTCTATCAAGTTCTATTAGTTCAAACATTTATGGACTAGAAAAAGAATGCAAACCAACGGTTCCCAAACCATAGCCTAGGCAAAGCAAACCAATTAATAAGAAAGGTTGTTTTATTGAGAATTTGAGACACATTCGGAATCGCATGATTCGTATGCTTGTGTTGGTGTTGTTTGGTGATCTTTCTATCAAGTTCTAATAGTTCAAAGATTTTTTTACGAGAAAAAGAATGGAAACCAACGGTTCCCAAACCATAGCCTAGGCAAATCAAACACATCAATAAGAAAGGTTGTGTTATTGAGAATTTGAGAAACATTAGGAATCGCATGATACGTATGCTTGTGTGTTTTGTTGTTTGGTGATCTTTCTACCAAGTTCTATTAGTTCAAACATTTATGGACTAGAAAAAGAATGGAAACCAATGGTTCCCAAAATATAGCCTAGGCAAATCAAACACTTCAATAAGAAAGGTTGTGTTATTCAGAATTTGAAAAACATTCGGAATAGCATTATTCGTATGCTTGTGTGTGTGTTGTTTGGTGATCTTTCTACCAAGTTCTATTAGTTCAAACATTTATGGACTAGAGAAATAATGGAAACCAATGGTTCCCAAACCATAGCCTAGGCAAATCAAACGAATCAATAAGAAAGGTTGTGTTATTGAGAATTTGAGAAACATTCGGAATCGCATGATTTGTATGCTTGTGTTTGTGTTGTTTGGTGATCGTTCTACCAAGTTTCATTAGCTCAAACATTTATGGACTAGAAAAAGAATGGAAACCAACGGTTCCCAAACCATAGCCTAGGCAAGTCAAACCAATCAATAAGAAAGGTTGTGTTATTGAGAATTTGATAAACATTCGGAATCGCATGATTCGTATGCATGTGATTGTGTTGTCTGGTAATCTTTCTATCAAGTTCTATTAGTTCAAACATTTATGGACTACAAAAAGAATGGAAACGAACGGTTCCCAAATCATAGCCTTGGCAAATCAAACCAATCAATAAGAAAGGTTGTGTTATTGAGAATTTGAGAAACATTCGACATCGCATGATTCGTATGCTTGTGTTTGTGTTGTTTGGTGATCTTTCCATCAAGTTCTATTAGTTCAAAGATTTTTGGACTAGATAAAGAATGGAAACCAACGGTTCCCCCACCATAGCCTAGGCAAATCAAACGAATCAAAAAGAAACGTTGTGTTATTGAGAATTTGAGAAACATTCGGAATCGCCTGATTCGTATGCTTGTGTTTGTGTTGTTGGGTGATATTTCTACCGTGTTCTATTAGTTCAAACATTTATGGACTAGAAAAAGAATGCAAACAAACGGTTCCCAAACCATACCCTAGGCAAATCAAACGAGTTAAAAATAAAGGTTGTGTTATTGAGAATTTGAGAAACATTCGAAATAGTATGATTCGTATGCTTGTGTTTGTGTTGTTTGGTGATCTTTCTACCACGTTTCATCAGTTCAAACATTTATGGAGTGGAAAAATAATGGAAACCAACGGTTCCCAAACCATAGCCTAGGCAAATCAAATGAATCAATAAGAAAGGTTGTGTTATTGAGAATTTGATAAACATTCGGAATCGCATGATTCGTATGCTTGTGCTTGTGTTGTTTGGTGATCTTTCTATCAAGTTCTATTAGTTCAAACATTTATGGACTAGAAAAAGAATGCAAACCGACGGTTCCCAAACCATAGCCTAGGCAAAGCAAACCAATTAATAAGAAAGGTTGTGTTATTGAGAATTTGAGACACATTCGGAATCGCATGATTTATGCTTGTGTTGGTGTTGTTTGGTGATCTTTCTATCAAGTTCTAATAGTTCAAAGATTTTTTTACGAGAAAAAGAATGGAATCCAACGGTTCCCAAACCATAGCCTAGGCAAATCATACGAATCAATAAGAAAGGTTGTGTTATTGAGAATTTGAGAAACATTCGGAATCGCATGATTCGTATGCTTGTGTTTGTGTTGTTTCGTGATCTTTCTAACAAGTTCTATTAGTTCAAAGATTTTTGGACTAGATAAAGAATGGAAACCAACGGTTCCCCCACCATAGCCTATGCAAATCAAACGAATCAAAAAGAAAGGTTGTGTTATTGAGAATTTGAGAAACATTCGGAATCGCATGATTCGTATGCTTGTGTGTGTGTTGTTTGGTGATCTTTCTACCAAGTTCTATTGGTTCAAACATGTATGGACTAGAGAAATAATGGAAACCAATGGTTCCTAAACTATAGCCTAGGCAAATCAAACACCTCAATAAGAAAGGTTGTGTTATTGAGAATTTGAGAAACATTCGGAATCGCATTATTCGTATGCTTGTGTGTGTGTTGTTTGGTGATCTTTCTACCAAGTTCTATTGGTTCAAACATGTATGGACTAGAGAAATAATGGAAACCAATGGTTCCCAAACCATAGCCTAGGCAAATCAAACGAATCAATAAGAAAGGTTGTGTTATTGAGAATTTGAGAAACATTCGGAATCGCATGATTTGTATGCTTGTGTTTGTGTTGTTTGGTGATCGTTCTACCAAGTTTCATTAGCTCAAACATTTATGGACTAGAAAAAGAATGGAAACCAACGGTTCCTAAACCATAGCCTAGGCAAGTCAAACCAATCAATAAGAAAGGTTGTGTTATTGAGAATTTGATAAACATTCGGAATCGCATGATTCGTATGCATGTGATTGTGTTGTCTGGTAATCTTTCTATCAAGTTCTATTAGTTTAAACATTTATGGACTACAAAAAGAATGGAAATGAACGGTTCCCAAATCATAGTCTTGGCAAATCAAACCAATCAATAAGAAAGGTTGTGTTATTGAGAATTTGAGAAACATTCGAAATCGCATGATTCGTATGCTTGTGTTTGTGTTGTTTGGTGATCTTTCCATCAAGTTCTATTAGTTCAAAGATTTTTGGACTAGATAAAGAATGGAAACCAACGGTTCCCCCACCATAGCCTAGGCAAATCAAACGAATCAAAAAGAAACGTTGTGTTATTGAGAATTTGAGAAACATTCGGAATCGCCTGATTCGTATGCTTGTGTTTGTGTTGTTGGGTGATATTTCTACCGTGTTCTATTAGTTCAAACATTTATGGACTAGAAAAAGAATGCAAACAAACGGTTCCCAAACCATAGCCTAGGCAAATCAAACGAGTTAAAAAGAAAGGTTGTGTTATTGAGAATTTGAGAAACATTCGAAATCGCATGATTCGTATGCTTGTGTTTGTGTTGTTTGGTGATCTTTCTACCAAGTTTCATCAGTTCAAACATTTATGGAGTAGAAAAATAATGGAAACCAACGGTTCCCAAACCATAGCCTAGGCAAATCAAATGAATCAATAAGAAAGGTTGTGTTATTGAGAATTTTAGAAATATTCGGAATCGCATGATTCGTATGCTTGTGTTTGTGTTGTTTGGTGATCTTTCTATCAAGTTCTATTAGTTCAAACATTTATGGACTAGAAAAAGAATGCAAACCAACGGTTCCCAAACCATAGCCTAGGCAAAGCAAACCAATTAATAAGAAAGGTTGTGTTATTGAGAATCTGAGACACATTCGGAATCGCATGATTCGTATGCTTGTGTTGGTGTTGTTTGGTGATCTTTCTATCAAGTTCTAATAGTTCAAAGATTTTTTTACGAGAAAAAGGATGGAAACCAACGGTTCCCAAACCATAGCCTAGGCAAATCATACGAATCAATAAGAAAGGTTGTGTTATTGAGAATTTGATAAACATTCGGAATCGCATGATTCGTATGCTTGTGTTTGTGTTGTTTGGTGATCTTTCTAACAAGTTCTATTAGTTCAAAGATTTTTGGACGAGATAAAGAATGGAAACCAACGGTTCCCCCACCATAGCCTAGGCAAATCAAATGAATCAAAAAGAAAGGTTGTGTTATTGAGAATTTGAGAAACATTCGGAATCGCATGATTCGTATGCTTGTGTTTGTGTTGTTTGGTGATCTTTCTACCATGTTCTATTAGTTCAAACATTTATGGACTAGAAAAAGAATGGAAACAAACGGTTCCCAAACCATAGCCTAGGCAAATCAAACGAATTAATAAGAAAGGTTGTGTTATTGAGCATTTGAGAAACATTCGTAATCACATGATTCGTATGCTTGTGTTTGTGTTGTTTGGTGATCTTTCTACCAAGTTTCATCAGTTCAAACATTTATGGAGTAGAAAAATAATGGAAACCAACGGTTCCCAAACCATAGCCTAGGCAAATCAAATGAATCAATAAGAAAGGTTGTGTTATTGAGAATTTGGGAAACATTCGGAATCGCATGATTCGTATGCTTGTGTTTGTGTTGTTTGGTGATCTTTCTATCAAGTTCTATTAGTTCAAACATTTATGGACTAGAAAAAGAATACAAACCAACGGTTCCCAAACCATAGCCTAGGCAAAGCAAACCAATTAATAAGAAAGGTTGTGTTATTGAGAATTTGAGACACATTCGGAATCGCATGATTCGTATGCTTGTGTTGGTGTTGTTTGGTGATCTTTCTATCAAGTTCTAATAGTTCAAAGATTTTTTTACGAGAAAAAGAATGGAAACCAACGGTTCCCAAACCATAGCCTAGGCAAATCAAACACATCAATAAGAAAGGTTGTGTTATTGAGAATTTGAGAAACATTCGGAATCGCATGATACGTATGCTTGTGTGTTTTGTTGTTTGGTGATCTTTCTACCAAGTTCTATTAGTTCAAACATTTATGGACTAGAAAAAGAATGGAAACCAACGGTTCCCAAACCATAGCCTAGGCAAATCAAACACATCAATAAGAAAGGTTGTGTTATTGAGAATTTGAGAAACATTCGGAATCGCATGATACGTATGCTTGTGTGTTTTGTTGTTCGGTGATCTTTCTACCAAGTTCTATTAGTTCAAACATTTATGGACTAGAAAAAGAATGGAAACCAACGGTTACCAAACTATAGCCTAGGCAAATCAAACACTTCAATAAGAAAGGTTGTGTTATTGAGAATTTGAGAAACATTCGGAATCGCATTATTCGTATGCTTGTGTGTGTGTTGTTTGGTGATCTTTCTACCAAGTTCTATTAGTTCAAACATTTATGGACTCGAGAAATATTGGAAACCAATGGTTCCCAAACCATAGCCTAGGCAAATCAAACGAATCAATAAGAAAGGTTGTGTTATTGAGAATTTGAGAAACATTCGGAATCGCATGATTCGTATGCTTGTGTTTGTGTTGTTTGGTGATCGTTCTACCAAGTTTCATTAGCTCAAACATTTATGGACTAGAAAAAGAATGGAAACCAACGGTTCCCAAACCATAGCCTAGGCAAGTCAAACCAATCAATAAGAAAGGTTGTGTTATTGAGAATTTGATAAACATTCGGAATTGCATGATTCGTATGCATGTGTTTGTGTTGTCTGGTAATCTTTCTATCAAGTTCTATTAGTTCAAACATTCATGGACTACAAAAAGAATGGAAACGAACGGTTCCCAAATCATAGCCTTGGCAAATCAAACCAATCAATAAGAAAGGTTGTGTTATTGAGAATTTGAGAAACATTCGGAATCGCATGATTCGTATGCTTGTGTTGGTGTTGTTTGGTGATCTTTCTATCAAGTTCTAATAGTTCAAAGATTTTTTTACGAGAAAAAGAATGGAAACCAACGGTTCCCAAACCATAGCCTAGGCAAATCAAACACATCAATAAGAAAGGTTATGTTATTGAGAATTTGAGAAACATTCGGAATCGCATGATACGTATGCTTGTGTGTTTTGTTGTTTGGTGATCTTTCTACCAAGTTCTATTAGTTCAAACATTTATGGACTAGAAAAAGAATGGAAACCAACGGTTCTTAAACCATAGCCTAGGCAAATCAAACGAGTTAAAAAGAAAGGTTGTGTTATTGAGAATTTGAGAAACATTCGAAATCGCATGATTCGTATGCTTGTGTTTGTTTTGTTTGGTGATCTTTCTACCAAGTTTCATCAGTTCAAACATTTATGGAGTAGAAAAATAATGGAAACCAACGGTTCCCAAACCATAGCCTAGGCAAATCAAATGAATCAATAAGAAAGGTTGTGTTATTGAGAATTTGAGAAACATTCGGAATCGCATGATTCTTATGCTTGTGTTTGTGTTGTTTGGTGATCTTTCTATCAAGTTCTATTAGTTAAAACATTTATGGACTAGAAAAAGAATGCAAACCAACGGTTCCCAAACCATAGCCTAGGCAAAGCAAACCAATTAATAAGAAAGGTTGTGTTATTGAGAATTTGAGACACATTCGGAATCGCATGATTCGTATGCTTGTGTTGGTGTTGTTTGGTGATCTTTCTATCAAGTTCTAATAGTTCAAAGATTTTTTTACGAGAAAAAGAATGGAAACCAACGGTTCCCAAACCATAGCCTAGGCAAATCAAACACATCAATAAGAAAGGTTGTGTTATTGAGAATTTGAGAAACATTCGGAATCGCATGATTCGTATGCTTGTGTGTTTTGTTGTTTGGTGATCTTTCTACTAAGTTCTATTAGTTCAAACATTTATGGACTAGAAAAAGAATGGAAACCAACGGTTCCCAAACAGCTTAGGCAAATCAAACACTTCAATAAGAAAGGTTGTGTTATTGAGAATTTGAGAAACATTCGGAATCGCATGATTCGTATGCTTGTGTTTGTGTTGTTTGGTGATCTTTCTACCAAGTTCTATTAGTTCAAACATTTATGGACTAGAGAAATAATGGAAACAAACGGTTCCCAAACCATAGCCTAGGCAAATCAAACGAATCAATAAGAAAGGTTGTGTTATTGAGCATTTGAGAAACATTCGTAATCGCATGATTCGTATGCTTGTGTTTGTGTTGTTTGGTGATCTTTCTACCAAGTTTCATTAGTTCAAACATTTATGGAGTAGAAAAATAATGGAAACCAATGGTTCCCAAACCATAGCCTAGGCAAATCAAACCACTCAATACGAAAGGTTGTGTTCTTGAGAATTTGAGAAACATTCGGAATCGCATGATTCGTATGGTTGTGTTTGTGTTGTTTGGTGATCTTTCTATCAAGTTCTATTAGTTCAAACATTTATGGACTAGAAAAAGAATGCAAACCAACGGTTCCCAAACCATAGCCTAGGCAAAGCAAACCAATTAATAAGAAAGGTTGTTTTATTGAGAATTTGAGACACATTCGGAATCGCATGATTCGTATGCTTGTGTTGGTGTTGTTTGGTGATCTTTCTATCAAGTTCTAATAGTTCAAAGATTTTTTTACGAGAAAAAGAATGGAAACCAACGGTTCCCAAACCATAGCCTAGGCAAATCAAACACATCAATAAGAAAGGTTGTGTTATTGAGAATTTGAGAAACATTAGGAATCGCATGATACGTATGCTTGTGTGTTTTGTTGTTTGGTGATCTTTCTACCAAGTTCTATTAGTTCAAACATTTATGGACTAGAAAAAGAATGGAAACCAATGGTTCCCAAAATATAGCCTAGGCAAATCAAACACTTCAATAAGAAAGGTTGTGTTATTCAGAATTTGAAAAACATTCGGAATAGCATTATTCGTATGCTTGTGTGTGTGTTGTTTGGTGATCTTTCTACCAAGTTCTATTAGTTCAAACATTTATGGACTAGAGAAATAATGGAAACCAATGGTTCCCAAACCATAGCCTAGGCAAATCAAACGAATCAATAAGAAAGGTTGTGTTATTGAGAATTTGAGAAACATTCGGAATCGCATGATTTGTATGCTTGTGTTTGTGTTGTTTGGTGATCGTTCTACCAAGTTTCATTAGCTCAAACATTTATGGACTAGAAAAAGAATGGAAACCAACGGTTCCCAAACCATAGCCTAGGCAAGTCAAACCAATCAATAAGAAAGGTTGTGTTATTGAGAATTTGATAAACATTCGGAATCGCATGATTCGTATGCATGTGATTGTGTTGTCTGGTAATCTTTCTATCAAGTTCTATTAGTTCAAACATTTATGGACTACAAAAAGAATGGAAACGAACGGTTCCCAAATCATAGCCTTGGCAAATCAAACCAATCAATAAGAAAGGTTGTGTTATTGAGAATTTGAGAAACATTCGACATCGCATGATTCGTATGCTTGTGTTTGTGTTGTTTGGTGATCTTTCCATCAAGTTCTATTAGTTCAAAGATTTTTGGACTAGATAAAGAATGGAAACCAACGGTTCCCCCACCATAGCCTAGGCAAATCAAACGAATCAAAAAGAAACGTTGTGTTATTGAGAATTTGAGAAACATTCGGAATCGCCTGATTCGTATGCTTGTGTTTGTGTTGTTGGGTGATATTTCTACCGTGTTCTATTAGTTCAAACATTTATGGACTAGAAAAAGAATGCAAACAAACGGTTCCCAAACCATACCCTAGGCAAATCAAACGAGTTAAAAATAAAGGTTGTGTTATTGAGAATTTGAGAAACATTCGAAATAGTATGATTCGTATGCTTGTGTTTGTGTTGTTTGGTGATCTTTCTACCAAGTTTCATCAGTTCAAACATTTATGGAGTGGAAAAATAATGGAAACCAACGGTTCCCAAACCATAGCCTAGGCAAATCAAATGAATCAATAAGAAAGGTTGTGTTATTGAGAATTTGATAAACATTCGGAATCGCATGATTCGTATGCTTGTGCTTGTGTTGTTTGGTGATCTTTCTATCAAGTTCTATTAGTTCAAACATTTATGGACTAGAAAAAGAATGCAAACCGACGGTTCCCAAACCATAGCCTAGGCAAAGCAAACCAATTAATAAGAAAGGTTGTGTTATTGAGAATTTGAGACACATTCGGAATCGCATGATTTATGCTTGTGTTGGTGTTGTTTGGTGATCTTTCTATCAAGTTCTAATAGTTCAAAGATTTTTTTACGAGAAAAAGAATGGAATCCAACGGTTCCCAAACCATAGCCTAGGCAAATCATACGAATCAATAAGAAAGGTTGTGTTATTGAGAATTTGAGAAACATTCGGAATCGCATGATTCGTATGCTTGTGTTTGTGTTGTTTCGTGATCTTTCTAACAAGTTCTATTAGTTCAAAGATTTTTGGACTAGATAAAGAATGGAAACCAACGGTTCCCCCACCATAGCCTATGCAAATCAAACGAATCAAAAAGAAAGGTTGTGTTTTTGAGAATTTGAGAAACATTCGGAATCGCATGATTCGTATGCTTGTGTGTGTGTTGTTTGGTGATCTTTCTACCAAGTTCTATTGGTTCAAACATGTATGGACTAGAGAAATAATGGAAACCAATGGTTCCCAAACTATAGCCTAGGCAAATCAAACACCTCAATAAGAAAGGTTGTGTTATTGAGAATTTGAGAAACATTCGGAATCGCATTATTCGTATGCTTGTGTGTGTGTTGTTTGGTGATCTTTCTACCAAGTTCTATTGGTTCAAACATGTATGGACTAGAGAAATAATGGAAACCAATGGTTCCCAAACCATAGCCTAGGCAAATCAAACGAATCAATAAGAAAGGTTGTGTTATTGAGAATTTGAGAAACATTCGGAATCGCATGATTCGTATGCTTGTGTTTGTGTTGTTTGGTGATCGTTCTACCAAGTTTCATTAGTTCAAACATTTATGGACCAGAAAAATAATGGAAACCAACGGTTCCCAAACCATAGCCTAGGCAAGTCAAACCAATCAATAAGAAAGGTTGTGTTATTGAGAATTTGATAAACATTCGGAATCGCATGATTCGTATGCATGTGTTTGTGTTGTCTGGTGATCTTTCGAACAAGTTCTATTAGTTCAAAGGTTTTTGGACTAGAAAAATAATGGAAACTAATGGTTCCGAAACCATAGCCTAGGCAAATCAAACGAATCAATAAGAAAGGTTATGTTATTGAGAATTTGAGAAACATTCGGAATCGTATAATTCGTATGCTTGTGTTTGTGTTGTTTGGTGATCTTTCTATCAAGTTCTATTAGTTCAAACATTTATGGACTAGAAAAAGAATGGAAACCAACGGTTCCAAAACCATAGCCTAGGCAAATCAAACACCTCAATAAGAAAGGTTGTGTTATTGAGAATTTGAGACACATTCGGAATCGCATGATTCGTATGCTTGTGTTTGTGTTGTTTGGTGATCTTTCTATCAAGTTCTATTAGTTCAAACATTTATGGACTACAAAAAGAATGGAAACGAACGGTTCCCAAATCATAGCCTTGGCAAATCAAACCAATCAATAAGAAAGGTTGTGTTATTGAGAATTTGAGAAACATTCGAAATCGCATGATTCGTATGCTTGTGTTTGTGTTGTTTGGTGATCATTCTATCAAGTTCTATTAGTTCAAAGATTTTTGTACTAGATAAAGAATGGAAACCAACGGTTCCCCCACCATAGCCTAGGCAAATCAAACGAATCAATAAGAAAGGTTGTTTTATTGAGAAACATTCGGAATCGCCTGATTCGTATGCTTGTGTTTGGGTTGTTGGGTGATCTTTCTACCGTGTTCTATTAGTTCAAACATTTATGGACTAGAAAAAGAATGGAAACAAACGGTTCCCAAACCATAGCCTAGGCAAATCAAACGAATCAATAAGAAAGGTTGTGTTATTGAGAATTTGAGAAACATTCGTAATCGCATGATTCGTATGCTTGTGTTTGTGTTGTTTGGTGATCGTTCTACCAAGTTTCATTAGTTCAAACATTTATGGAGTAGAAAAAGAATGGAAACCAACGGTTGCCAAACCATAGCCTAGGCAAATCAAACCAATCAATAAGAAAGGTTGTGTTATTGAGAATTTGAGAAACATTCGGAATCGCATGATTCGTATGCTTGTGTTGGTGTTGTTTGGTGATCGTTCTACCAGGTTTCATTAGTTCAAACATTTATGGAGTAGAAAAAGAAAGGAAACCAACGGTTGCCAAACCATAGCCTAGGCAAATCAAACCAATCAATAAGAAAGGTTGTGTTATTGAGAATTTGAGAAACATTCGGAATCGCATGATTCGTATGCTTGTGGTTGTGTTGTTTGGTGATCTTTCTATCAAGTTCTATTAGTTCAAAGATTTCTTTACGAAAAAAAAGAATGGAAACCAACGGTTCCCAAACCATAACCTAGGCAAATCAAACGAATCAATAAGAAAGGTTGTGTTCTTGAGAATTTGAGAAACATTCGGAATCGCATGATTCGTATGCTTGTGTTTGTGTTGTTTGCTGATCTTTCTATCAAGTTCTATTAGTTCAAAGATTTCTTTACGATAAAAAGAATGGAAACCAACGGTTCCCAAACCATAGCCTAGGGAAATCAAACACCTCAATAAGAAAGGTTGTGTTATTGAGAATTTGAGAAACATTCGGAATCGCATGATTTGTATGCTTGTGTTTGTGTTGTTTGGTGATCTTTCTACCAAGTTCTATTAGTTCAAACATTTATGGAATAGAAAAAGAATGGAAACCAACGGTTCCCAAACCATAGCCTAAGCAAATCAAACCAATCAATAAGAAAGGTTCTGTTCTTGAGAATTTGAGAAACATTCGGAATCGCATGATTCGTATGCTTGTGTTTGTGTTGTTTGGTGATCTTTCTATCAAGTTCTATTAGTTCAAAGATTTCTTTACGAAAAAAAGAATGGAAACCAACGGTTCCCAAACCATAGCCTAGGCAAATCAAACGAATCAATTAGAAGATTTGTATTATTGAGAATTTGCGAAACATTCGGAATCGTTTGATTCGTATGCTTGTGTTTGTGTTATTTGGTGATCTTTCTATCAAGTTCTATTAGTTCACAGATTTCATTACGAAAAAAAGAATGGAAACCAACGGTTCCCAAACCATAGCCTAGGCAAATCAAACGAATCAATAAGAAGAGTTGTTTTATTGAGAATTTGAGAAACATTCAGAATCGCATGATTCGTATGCTTGTGTTTGTGTTGTTTGATGATCTTTCTACCAAGTTCTATTAGTTCAAAGATTTTTGGACTAGGAAAAGAATGGAAACCAACGGTTCCTAAACCATAGCCTAGGCAAATCAAACGAATCAATAAGAAAGGTTGTGTTCTTGAGAATTTGAGAACCATTCAGAATCGCATGATTCGTATGCTTGTGTTTGTGTTGTTTGGTAATCTTTCTATCAAGTTCTATTAGTTCAAAGATTTCTTTACGAAAAAAAGAATGGAAAGCAACGGTTCCCAAACCATAGCCTAGGCAAATCAAACACCTCAATAAGAAAGGTTGTGTTATTGAGAATTTGAGAAACATTCGGAATCGCATGATTCGTATGCTTGTGTTTGTGTTGTTTGGTGATCTTTCTACCAAGATCTATTAGTTCAAACATTTATGGACTAGAAAAAGAATGGAAACCAACGGTTCCCAAACCATAGCCTAGGCAAATCAAACCAATCAATAAGAAAGGTTGTTTTATGGAGAATTTGAGAAACATTCGGAATCGCATGATTCGTATGCTTGTGTTTGTGTTGTTCGGTAATCTTTCTATCAAGTTCTATTAGTTCAAAGATTGTTTTACGAGAAAAATAATCGAAACCAACGGTTGCCAAACCATAGCCTAGGCAAATCAAACGAATAATAAGAAAGGTTGTTTTATTGAGAATTTGAGAAACATTCGGAATCGCATGATTCGTATGCTAGTGTTTGTGTTGTTTGGTGATCTTTGTACCAAGTTCTATTAGCTCAAAGATTTTTGGACTAGAAAAAGAATGGAAACCAACGGTTCCCAAACCATAGCCTAGGCAAATCAAACCAATCAATAAGAAAGGTTGTTTTATTGAGAATTTGAGAAACATTCGGAATCGCATGATTCGTATGCTTGTGTTTGTGTTGTTTGGTGATCTTTCTACCAAGATCTATTAGTTCAAACATTTATGGACTAGAAAAAGAATGGAAACCAACGGTTCCGAAACCATAGCCTAGGCAAATCAAACCAATCAATAAGAAAGGTTGTTTTATTGAGAATTTGAGAAACATTCGGAATCGCATGATTCGTATGCTTGTGTTTGTGTTGTTTGGTGATCTTTCTACCAAGATCTATTAGTTCAAACATTTATGGACTAGAAAAAGAATGGAAACCAACGGTTCCCAAACCATAGCCTAGGCAAATCAAACCAATCAATAAGAAAGGTTGTTTTATTGAGAATTTGAGAAACATTCGGAATCGCATGATTCGTATGCTTGTGTTTGTGTTGTTCGGTAATCTTTCTATCAAGTTCTATTAGTTCAAATATTGTTTTACGAGAAAAATAATCGAAACCAACGGTTGCCAAACCATAGCCTAGGCAAATCAAACCAATAATAAGAAAGGTTGTTTTATTGAGAATTTGAGAAACATTCGGAATCGCATGATTCGTATGCTAGTGTTTGTGTTGTTTGGTGATCTTTGTACCAAGTTCTATTAGCTCAAAGATTTTTGGACTAGAAAAAGAATGGAAACCAACGGTTCCCAAACCATAGCCTAGGCAAATCAAACGCATCAATAAGAAAGGTTGTGTTCTTGAGAATTTGAGAAACATTCGGAATCGCATGATTCGTATGCTTGTGTTTGTGTTGTTTGGTGATCTTTCTATCAAGTTCTATTAGTTCAAAGATTTCTTTACGAAAAAAAGAATGGAAACCAACGGTTCCCGAAACATAGCCTAGGCAAATCAAACACCTCAATAAGAAAGGTTGTGTTATTGAGAATTTGAAAAACATTCGGAATCGCATGATTCGTATGCTTGTGTTTGTGTTGTTTGGTGATCTTTCTTCCAGGCTCTATTAGTTCAAACATTTATGGACTAGAAAAAGAATGGAAACCAACGGTTCCCAAACCATAGCCTAGGCAAATCAAACGAATCAATAAGAAGGTTGTTTTATTGAGAATTTGAGAAACATTCGGAATCGCATGATTCGTATGCTTGTGTTTGTGTTGTTTGGTGATCTTTCTATCAAGTTCTATTAGTTCAAAGATTTCTTTACGAAAAAAAGAATGGAAACCAACGGTTCCCAAACCATAGCCTAGGCAAATCAAACGAATCAATAAGAAAGGTTGCGTTCTTGAGAATTTGAGAAACATTCGGAATCGCATGATTCGTATGCTTGTGTTGGTGTTATTTGGTGATCTTTCTACCAAATTCTATTAGTTCCAACATTTATGGACTAGAAAAAGAATGGAAACCAATAGTTCCCAAACCATAGCATAGGCAAATCAAACCAATCAATAAGAAAGGTCTTTTTTTTGAGAATTTGAGAAACATTCGGAATCGCATGATTCGTATGCTTGTGTTTGTGTGGTTTGGTGATCTTTCTACCAAATTCTATTAGTTCAAACATTTACGGACTAGAAAAAGAATGGAAACCAACGGTTCCCAAACCATAGCCTAGGCAAATCAAACTAATAAATAAGAAAGGTTGTTTTATTGAGAATTTGAGAAACATTCGGAATCGCATGATTTGTATGCTTGTGTTTGTGTTGTTTGGTGATCTTTCTACCAAGTTCTATTAGTTCAAACATTTATGGAATAGAAAAAGAATGGAAACCAACGGTTCCCAAACCATAGCCTAAGCAAATCAAACCAATCAATAAGAAAGGTTCTGTTCTTGAGAATTTGAGAAACATTCGGAATCGCATGATTCGTATGCTTGTGTTTGTGTTGTTTGGTGATCTTTCTATCAAGTTCTATTAGTTCAAAGATTTCTTTACGAAAAAAAGAATGGAAACCAACGGTTCCCAAACCATAGCCTAGGCAAATCAAACGAATCAATTAGAAGATTTGTATTATTGAGAATTTGCGAAACATTCGGAATCGTTTGATTCGTATGCTTGTGTTTGTGTTATTTGGTGATCTTTCTATCAAGTTCTATTAGTTCACAGATTTCATTACGAAAAAAAGAATGGAAACCAACGGTTCCCAAACCATAGCCTAGGCAAATCAAACGAATCAATAAGAAGAGTTGTTTTATTGAGAATTTGAGAAACATTCAGAATCGCATGATTCGTATGCTTGTGTTTGTGTTGTTTGATGATCTTTCTACCAAGTTCTATTAGTTCAAAGATTTTTGGACTAGGAAAAGAATGGAAACCAACGGTTCCTAAACCATAGCCTAGGCAAATCAAACGAATCAATAAGAAAGGTTGTGTTCTTGAGAATTTGAGAAACATTCAGAATCGCATGATTCGTATGCTTGTGTTTGTGTTGTTTGGTAATCTTTCTATCAAGTTCTATTAGTTCAAAGATTGTTTTACGAGAAAAATAATCGAAACCAACGGTTGCCAAACCATAGCCTAGGCAAATCAAACCAATAATAAGAAAGGTTGTTTTATTGAGAATTTGAGAAACATTCGGAATCGCATGATTCGTATGCTAGTGTTTGTGATGTTTGGTGATCTTTGTACCAAGTTCTATTAGCTCAAAGATTTTTGGACTAGAAAAAGAATGGAAACCAACGGTTCCCAAACCATAGCCTAGGCAAATCAAACCAATCAATAAGAAAGGTTGTTTTATTGAGAATTTGAGAAACATTCGGAATCGCATGATTCGTATGCTTGTGTTTGTGTTGTTTGGTGATCTTTCTACCAAGATCTATTAGTTCAAACATTTATGGACTAGAAAAAGAATGGAAACCAACGGTTCCGAAACCATAGCCTAGGCAAATCAAACCAATCAATAAGAAAGGTTGTTTTATTGAGAATTTGAGAAACATTCGGAATCGCATGATTCGTATGCTTGTGTTTGTGTTGTTTGGTGATCTTTCTACCAAGATCTATTAGTTCAAACATTTATGGACTAGAAAAAGAATGGAAACCAACGGTTCCCAAACCATAGCCTAGGCAAATCAAACCAATCAATAAGAAAGGTTGTTTTATTGAGAATTTGAGAAACATTCGGAATCGCATGATTCGTATGCTTGTGTTTGTGTTGTTCGGTAATCTTTCTATCAAGTTCTATTAGTTCAAATATTGTTTTACGAGAAAAATAATCGAAACCAACGGTTGCCAAACCATAGCCTAGGCAAATCAAACCAATAATAAGAAAGGTTGTTTTATTGAGAATTTGAGAAACATTCGGAATCGCATGATTCGTATGCTAGTGTTTGTGTTGTTTGGTGATCTTTGTACCAAGTTCTATTAGCTCAAAGATTTTTGGACTAGAAAAAGAATGGAAACCAACGGTTCCCAAACCATAGCCTAGGCAAATCAAACGCATCAATAAGAAAGGTTGTGTTCTTGAGACTTTGAGAAACATTCGGAATCGCATGATTCGTATGCTTGTGTTTGTGTTGTTTGGTGATCTTTCTATCAAGTTCTATTAGTTCAAAGATTTCTTTACGAAAAAAAGAATGGAAACCAACGGTTCCCGAAACATAGCCTAGGCAAATCAAACACCTCAATAAGAAAGGTTGTGTTATTGAGAATTTGAAAAACATTCGGAATCGCATGATTCGTATGCTTGTGTTTGTGTTGTTTGGTGATCTTTCTTCCAGGCTCTATTAGTTCAAACATTTATGGACTAGAAAAAGAATGGAAACCAACGGTTCCCAAACCATAGCCTAGGCAAATCAAACGAATCAATAAGAAGGTTGTTTTATTGAGAATTTGAGAAACATTCGGAATCGCATGATTCGTATGCTTGTGTTTGTGTTGTTTGGTGATCTTTCTATCAAGTTCTATTAGTTCAAAGATTTCTTTACGAAAAAAAGAATAGAAACCAACGGTTCCCAAACCATAGCCTAGGCAAATCAAACGAATCAATAAGAAAGGTTGCGTTCTTGAGAATTTGAGAAACATTCGGAATCGCATGATTCGTATGCTTGTGTTGGTGTTATTTGGTGATCTTTCTACCAAATTCTATTAGTTCCAACATTTATGGACTAGAAAAAGAATGGAAACCAATAGTTCCCAAACCATAGCATAGGCAAATCAAACCAATCAATAAGAAAGGTCTTTTTTTTGAGAATTTGAGAAACATTCGGAATCGCATGATTCGTATGCTTGTGTTTGTGTGGTTTGGTGATCTTTCTACCAAATTCTATTAGTTCAAACATTTACGGACTAGAAAAAGAATGGAAACCAACGGTTCCCAAACCATAGCCTAGGCAAATCAAACTAATAAATAAGAAAGGTTGTTTTATTGAGAATTTGAGAAACATTCGGAATCGCATGATTTGTATGCTTGTGTTTGTGTTGTTTGGTGATCTTTCTACCAAGTTCTATTAGTTCAAACATTTATGGAATAGAAAAAGAATGGAAACCAACGGTTCCCAAACCATAGCCTAAGCAAATCAAACCAATCAATAAGAAAGGTTCTGTTCTTGAGAATTTGAGAAACATTCGGAATCGCATGATTCGTATGCTTGTGTTTGTGTTGTTTGGTGATCTTTCTATCAAGTTCTATTAGTTCAAAGATTTCTTTACGAAAAAAAGAATGGAAACCAACGGTTCCCAAACCATAGCCTAGGCAAATCAAACGAATCAATTAGAAGATTTGTATTATTGAGAATTTGCGAAACATTCGGAATCGTTTGATTCGTATGCTTGTGTTTGTGTTATTTGGTGATCTTTCTATCAAGTTCTATTAGTTCACAGATTTCATTACGAGAAAAAGAATGGAAACCAACGGTTCCCAAACCATAGCCTAGGCAAATCAAACGAATCAATAAGAAGAGTTGTTTTATTGAGAATTTGAGAAACATTCAGAATCGCATGATTCGTATGCTTGTGTTTGTGTTGTTTGATGATCTTTCTACCAAGTTCTATTAGTTCAAAGATTTTTGGACTAGGAAAAGAATGGAAACCAACGGTTCCTAAACCATAGCCTAGGCAAATCAAACGAATCAATAAGAAAGGTTGTGTTCTTGAGAATTTGAGAAACATTCAGAATCGCATGATTCGTATGCTTGTGTTTGTGTTGTTTGGTAATCTTTCTATCAAGTTCTATTAGTTCAAAGATTTCTTTACGAAAAAAAGAATGGAAACCAACGGTTCCCGAAACATAGCCTAGGCAAATCAAACACCTCAATAAGAAAGGTTGTGTTATTGAGAATTTGAAAAACATTCGGAATCGCATGATTCGTATGCTTGTGTTTGTGTTGTTTGGTGATCTTTCTTCCAGGCTCTATTAGTTCAAACATTTATGGACTAGAAAAAGAATGGAAACCAACGGTTCCCAAACCATAGCCTAGGCAAATCAAACGAATCAATAAGAAGGTTGTTTTATTGAGAATTTGAGAAACATTCGGAATCGCATGATTCGTATGCTTGTGTTTGTGTTGTTTGGTGATCTTTCTATCAAGTTCTATTAGTTCAAAGATTTCTTTACGAAAAAAAGAATGGAAACCAACGGTTCCCAAACCATAGCCTAGGCAAATCAAACGAATCAATAAGAAAGGTTGCGTTCTTGAGAATTTGAGAAACATTCGGAATCGCATGATTCGTATGCTTGTGTTGGTGTTATTTGGTGATCTTTCTACCAAATTCTATTAGTTCCAACATTTATGGACTAGAAAAAGAATGGAAACCAATAGTTCCCAAACCATAGCATAGGCAAATCAAACCAATCAATAAGAAAGGTCTTTTTTTTGAGAATTTGAGAAACATTCGGAATCGCATGATTCGTATGCTTGTGTTTGTGTGGTTTGGTGATCTTTCTACCAAATTCTATTAGTTCAAACATTTACGGACTAGAAAAAGAATGGAAACCAACGGTTCCCAAACCATAGCCTAGGCAAATCAAACTAATAAATAAGAAAGGTTGTTTTATTGAGAATTTGAGAAACATTCGGAATCGCATGATTTGTATGCTTGTGTTTGTGTTGTTTGGTGATCTTTCTACCAAGTTCTATTAGTTCAAACATTTATGGAATAGAAAAAGAATGGAAACCAACGGTTCCCAAACCATAGCCTAAGCAAATCAAACCAATCAATAAGAAAGGTTCTGTTCTTGAGAATTTGAGAAACATTCGGAATCGCATGATTCGTATGCTTGTGTTTGTGTTGTTTGGTGATCTTTCTATCAAGTTCTATTAGTTCAAAGATTTCTTTACGAAAAAAAGAATGGAAACCAACGGTTCCCAAACCATAGCCTAGGCAAATCAAACGAATCAATTAGAAGATTTGTATTATTGAGAATTTGCGAAACATTCGGAATCGTTTGATTCGTATGCTTGTGTTTGTGTTATTTGGTGATCTTTCTATCAAGTTCTATTAGTTCACAGATTTCATTACGAAAAAAAGAATGGAAACCAACGGTTCCCAAACCATAGCCTAGGCAAATCAAACGAATCAATAAGAAGAGTTGTTTTATTGAGAATTTGAGAAACATTCAGAATCGCATGATTCGTATGCTTGTGTTTGTGTTGTTTGATGATCTTTCTACCAAGTTCTATTAGTTCAAAGATTTTTGGACTAGGAAAAGAATGGAAACCAACGGTTCCTAAACCATAGCCTAGGCAAATCAAACGAATCAATAAGAAAGGTTGTGTTCTTGAGAATTTGAGAAACATTCAGAATCGCATGATTCGTATGCTTGTGTTTGTGTTGTTTGGTAATCTTTCTATCAAGTTCTATTAGTTCAAAGATTTCTTTACGAAAAAAAGAATGGAAAGCAACGGTTCCCAAACCATAGCCTAGGCAAATCAAACACCTCAATAAGAAAGGTTGTGTTATTGAGAATTTGAGAAACATTCGGAATCGCATGATTCGTATGCTTGTGTTTGTGTTGTTTGGTGATCTTTCTACCAAGATCTATTAGTTCAAACATTTATGGACTAGAAAAAGAATGGAAACCAACGGTTCCCAAACCATAGCCTAGGCAAATCAAACCAATCAATAAGAAAGGTTGTTTTATGGAGAATTTGAGAAACATTCGGAATCGCATGATTCGTATGCTTGTGTTTGTGTTGTTCGGTAATCTTTCTATCAAGTTCTATTAGTTCAAAGATTGTTTTACGAGAAAAATAATCGAAACCAACGGTTGCCAAACCATAGCCTAGGCAAATCAAACGAATCAATAAGAAAGGTTGCGTTCTTGAGAATTTGAGAAACATTCGGAATCGCATGATTCGTATGCTTGTGTTGGTGTTATTTGGTGATCTTTCTACCAAATTCTATTAGTTCCAACATTTATGGACTAGAAAAAGAATGGAAACCAATAGTTCCCAAACCATAGCATAGGCAAATCAAACCAATCAATAAGAAAGGTCTTTTTTTTGAGAATTTGAGAAACATTCGGAATCGCATGATTCGTATGCTTGTGTTTGTGTGGTTTGGTGATCTTTCTACCAAATTCTATTAGTTCAAACATTTACGGACTAGAAAAAGAATGGAAACCAACGGTTCCCAAACCATAGCCTAGGCAAATCAAACTAATAAATAAGAAAGGTTGTTTTATTGAGAATTTGAGAAACATTCGGAATCGCATGATTTGTATGCTTGTGTTTGTGTTGTTTGGTGATCTTTCTACCAAGTTCTATTAGTTCAAACATTTATGGAATAGAAAAAGAATGGAAACCAACGGTTCCCAAACCATAGCCTAAGCAAATCAAACCAATCAATAAGAAAGGTTCTGTTCTTGAGAATTTGAGAAACATTCGGAATCGCATGATTCGTATGCTTGTGTTTGTGTTGTTTGGTGATCTTTCTATCAAGTTCTATTAGTTCAAAGATTTCTTTACGAAAAAAAGAATGGAAACCAACGGTTCCCAAACCATAGCCTAGGCAAATCAAACGAATCAATTAGAAGATTTGTATTATTGAGAATTTGCGAAACATTCGGAATCGTTTGATTCGTATGCTTATGTTTGTGTTATTTGGTGATCTTTCTATCAAGTTCTATTAGTTCACAGATTTCATTACGAAAAAAAGAATGGAAACCAACGGTTCCCAAACCATAGCCTAGGCAAATCAAACGAATCAATAAGAAGAGTTGTTTTATTGAGAATTTGAGAAACATTCAGAATCGCATGATTCGTATGCTTGTGTTTGTGTTGTTTGATGATCTTTCTACCAAGTTCTATTAGTTCAAAGATTTTTGGACTAGGAAAAGAATGGAAACCAACGGTTCCTAAACCATAGCCTAGGCAAATCAAACGAATCAATAAGAAAGGTTGTGTTCTTGAGAATTTGAGAAACATTCAGAATCGCATGATTCGTATGCTTGTGTTTGTGTTGTTTGGTAATCTTTCTATCAAGTTCTATTAGTTCAAAGATTTCTTTACGAAAAAAAGAATGGAAACCAACGGTTCCCGAAACATAGCCTAGGCAAATCAAACACCTCAATAAGAAAGGTTGTGTTATTGAGAATTTGAAAAACATTCGGAATCGCATGATTCGTATGCTTGTGTTTGTGTTGTTTGGTGATCTTTCTTCCAGGCTCTATTAGTTCAAACATTTATGGACTAGAAAAAGAATGGAAACCAACGGTTCCCAAACCATAGCCTAGGCAAATCAAACGAATCAATAAGAAGGTTGTTTTATTGAGAATTTGAGAAACATTCGGAATCGCATGATTCGTATGCTTGTGTTTGTGTTGTTTGGTGATCTTTCTATCAAGTTCTATTAGTTCAAAGATTTCTTTACGAAAAAAAGAATGGAAACCAACGGTTCCCAAACCATAGCCTAGGCAAATCAAACGAATCAATAAGAAAGGTTGCGTTCTTGAGAATTTGAGAAACATTCGGAATCGCATGATTCGTATGCTTGTGTTGGTGTTATTTGGTGATCTTTCTACCAAATTCTATTAGTTCCAACATTTATGGACTAGAAAAAGAATGGAAACCAATAGTTCCCAAACCATAGCATAGGCAAATCAAACCAATCAATAAGAAAGGTCTTTTTTTTGAGAATTTGAGAAACATTCGGAATCGCATGATTCGTATGCTTGTGTTTGTGTGGTTTGGTGATCTTTCTACCAAATTCTATTAGTTCAAACATTTACGGACTAGAAAAAGAATGGAAACCAACGGTTCCCAAACCATAGCCTAGGCAAATCAAACTAATAAATAAGAAAGGTTGTTTTATTGAGAATTTGAGAAACATTCGGAATCGCATGATTCGTATGCTTGTGTTTGTGTTGTTTGATGATCTTTCTACCAAGTTCTATTAGTTCAAAGATTTTTGGACAAGAAAAAGAATGGAAACCAACGGTTCCCAAACCATATCCTAGGCATATCAAACGAATCATTAAGAAAGGTTATGTTCTTGAGAATTTGAGAAACATTCGGAATCGCATGATTCGTATGCTTGTGTTTGTGTTGTTTGGAGATCTTTCTATCAAGTTCTATTAGTTCACAGATTTCATTACGAAAAAAAGAATGGAAACCAACGGTTCCCAAACCATAGCCTAGGCAAATCAAACGAATCAATAAGAACAGTTGTTTTATTGAGAATTTGAGAAACATTCGGAATCGCATGATTCGTATGCTTGTGTTTGTGTTGATTGATGATCTTTCTACCAAGTTCTATTAGTTCAAAGATTCTTGGACTAGAAAAAGAATGGAAACCAACGGTTCCAAACCATAGCCTAGGCAAATCAAACGAATCAATAAAAAAGGTTTTGTTCTTGAGAATTTGAGAAACATTCGGAATCGCATGATTCATATCTTGTGTTTGTGTTGTTTGGTAATCTTTCTATCAAGTTCTATTAGTTCAAAGATTTCATTACGAAAAAAAGAATTGAAAGCAACGGTTCCCAAACCATAGCCTAGGAAAATCAAACACCTCAATAAGAAAGGTTGTGTTATTGAGAATTTGAGAAACATTCGGAATCGCATGATTCGTATGCTTGTGTTTGTGTTGTTTGGTGATCTTTCTACCAAGTTCTATTAGTTCAAACATTTATGGACTAGAAAAAGAATGGAAACCAACGGTTCCCAAACCATAGCCTAGGCAAATCAAACCAATCAATAAGAAAGGTTGTTTTATTGAGAATTTGAGAAACATTCGGAATCGCATGATTCGTATGCTTGTGTTTGTGTTGTTTGGTGATCTTTCTACCAAGTTCTATTAGTTCAAAGATTTATGGACTATAAAAAGAATGGAAACCAACGGTTCCCAAACCATAGCCTAGGCAAATCAAACGAATCAATAAGAAAGGTTGTGTTATTGAGAATTTGAGAAACATTCGGAATCGCATGATTCGTATGCTTGTGTTGGTGTTGTTTGGTGATCTTTCTACCAAGCTCTATTAATTCAAACATTTATGGACTAGAAAAAGAATGGAAACCAACGGTTCCCAAACCATAGCCTAGGCAAATCAAACGAATCAATAAGAAGAGTTGTTTTATTGAGAATTTGAGAAACATTCGGAATCGCATGATTCGTATGCTTGTGTTTGTGTTGTTTGGTGATCTTTCTACCAAGCTCTATTAGTTCAAACATTTATGGACTAGAAAAAGAATGGAAACCAACGGTTCCCAAACCATAGCCTAGGCAAATCAAACGAATCAATAAGAAGAGTTGTTTTATTGAGAATTTGAGAAACATTCGGAATCGCATGATTTGTATGCTTGTGTTTGTGTTGTTTGGTGATCTTTCTATCAAGTTCTATTAGTTAAAAGATATCTTTACGAAAAAAAAGAATGGAAACCAACGGTTCCCAAACCATAGCCTAGGCAAATCAAACACCTCAATAAGAAAGGTTGTGTTATTGAGAATTTGAGAAACATTCGTAATCGCATGATTCGTATGTTTGTGTTTGTGTTGTTTGGTGATCTTTCTACCAAGTTCTATTAGTTCAAACATTAATGGACTAGAAAAGGAATAGAAACCAACGGTTCCCAAACCATAGCCTAGGCAAATCAAACCAATCAATAAGAAAGGTTGTTTTATTGAGAATTTGAGAAACATTCGGAATCGCATGATTCGTATGCTTGGGTTTGTGTTGTTTGGTGATCTTTCTACCATATTCTATTAGTTCAAACATTTATGGACTAGAAAAAGAATGGAAACCAACGGTTCCCAAACCATAGCCTAGGCAAATCAAACCAATCAATAAGAAAGGTTGTTTTATTGAGAATTTGAAAAACATTCGGAATCGCATGATTCGTATGCTTGTGTTTGTGTTGTTTGGTAATCTTTCTATCAAGTTCTATTAGTTCAAAGATTTTTTTACGAGAAAAAGAATGGAAACCAACGGTGGCCAAACCATAGCCTAGGCAAATCAAACCAATCAATAAGAAAGGTTGTTTTATTGAGAATTTGAGAAACATTCGGAATCGCATGATTCGTATGCTTGTGTTTGTGTTGTTTGGTGATCTTTCTACCAAGTTCTATTAGTTCAAAGATTTTTGGACTAGAAAAAGAATCGAAACCAACGGTTTCCAAACCATAGCCTAGGCAAATCAAACGAATCAATAAGAAAGGTTGTGTTCTTGAGAATTTGAGAAACATTCGGAATCGCATGATTCGTATGCTTGTGTTTGTGTTGTTTGGTGATCTTTCTATCAAGTTCTATTAGTTCAAAGATTTCTTTACGAAAAAAAGAATGGAAACGAACGGTTCTCGAACCATAGCCTAGGCAAATCAAACACCTCAATAAGAAAGGTTGTGTTATTGAGAATTTGAGAAACATTCGGAATCGCATGATTCGTATGCTTGTGTTTGTGTTGTTTGGTGATCTTTCTACCAAGCTCTATTAGTTCAAACATTTATGAACTATAAAAAGAATGGAAACCAACGGTTCCCAAACCATAGCCTAGGCAAATCAAACTAATAAATAAGAAAGGTTGTTTTATTGAGAATTTGAGAAACATTCGGAATCGCATGATTCGTATGCTTGTGTTTGTGTTGTTTGATGATCTTTCTACCAAGTTCTATTAGTTCAAAGATTTTTGGACTAGAAAAAGAATGGAAACCAACGGTTCCCAAACCATAGCCTAGGCAAATCAAACGAATCAATAAGAAAGGTTGTGTTATTGAGAATTTGAGAAACATTCGGAATCGCATGATTCGTATGCTTGTGCTGGTGTTGTTTGGCGATCTTTCTACCAAGCTCTATTAGTTCAAACATTTATGGACTAGATAAAGAATGGAAACCAACGGTTCCCAAACCATAGCCTAGGCAAATCAAACGAATTATTAAGAAGAGTTGTTTTATTGAGAATTTGAGAAACATTCGGAATCGCATGATTCGTATGCTTATGTTTGTGTTGTTTGGTGATCTTTCTACCGAGCTCTATTAGTTCAGACATTTATGGACTAGAAAAAGAATGGAAACCAACGGTTCCCAAACCATAGCCTAGGCAAATCAAACGAATCAATAAGAAGAGTTGTTTTATTGAGAATTTGAGAAACATTCGGAATCGCATGATTCGTATGCTTGTGTTTGTGTTGTTTGGTGATCTTTCTATCAAGTTCTATTAGTTCAAAGATTTCTTTACGAAAAAAAAGAATGGAAACCAACGGTTCCCAAACCATAACCTAGGCAAATCAAACGAATCAATAAGAAAGGTTGTGTTCTTGAGAATTTGAGAAACATTCGGAATCGCATGATTCGTATGCTTGTGTTTGTGTTGTTTGCTGATCTTTCTTCCAAATTCTATTAGTTCAAACATTTATGGACTAGAAAAAGAATGGAAACCAACGGTTCCTAAACCATATCCTAGGCAAATCAAACTAATAAATAAGAAAGGTTGTTTTATTGAGAATTTGAGAAACATTCGGAATCGCATGATTCGTATGCTTGTGTTTGTGTTGTTTGATGATCTTTCTACCAAGTTCTATTAGTTCAAAGATTTTTGGACTAGAAAAAGAATGGAAACCAACGGTTCCCAAACCATAGCCTAGGCAAATCAAACGAATCAATAAGAAAGGTTGTGTTCTTGAGAATTTGAGAAACAATTGGAATCGCATGATTCGTATGCTTGTGTTTGTGTTGTTTGGTGATCTTTCTATCAAGTTCTATTAGTTCACAGATTTCATTACGAAAAAAAGAATGGAAACCAACGGTTCCCAAACCATAGCCTAGGCTAATCAAACGAATCAATAAGAAGAGTTGTTTTATTGAGAATTTGAGAAACATTCGGAATCGCATGATTCGTATGCTTGTGTTTGTGTTGTTTGATGATCTTTCTACCAAGTTCTATTAGTTCAAAGATTTATGGACTAGAAAAAGAATGGAAACCAACGGTTCCCAAACCATAGCCTAGGCAAATCAAACGAATCAATAAGAAAGGTTGTGTTCTTGAGAATTTGAGAAACATTCGGAATCGCATGATTCGTATGCTTGTGTTTGTGTTGTTTGGTAATCTTTCTATCAAGTTCTTTTAGTTCAAAGATTTCTTTACGAAAAAAAGAATGGAAAGCAACGGTTCCCAAACCATAGCCTAGGCAAATCAAACACCTCAATAAGAAAGGTTGTGTTATTGAGAATTTGAGAAACATTCGGAATCGCATGATTCGTATGCTTGTGTTTGTGTTGTTTGGTGATCGTTCTACCAAGTTCTCTTAGTTCAAACATTTATGGACTAGAAAAAGAATGGAAACCAACGGTTCCCAAACCATAGCCTAGGCAAATCAAACCAATCAATAAGAAAGGTTGTTTTATTGAGAATTTGAGAAACATTCGGAATCGCATGATTCGTATGCTTGTGTTTGTGTTGTTTGGTGATCTTTCTATCAAGTTCTATTAGTTCAAAGATTTCTTTACGAAAAAAAAGAATGGAAACCAACGGTTTCCAAACCATAACCTAGGCAAATCAAACGAATCAATAAGAAAGGTTGTGTTCTTGAGAATTTGAGAAACATTCGGAATAGCATGATTCGTATGCTTATGTTTGTGTTGTTTGGTGATCTTTCTACCAAATTCTATTAGTTCAAACATTTATGAACTAGAAAAAGAATGGAAACCAACGGTTCCCAAACCATAGCCTAGGCAAATCAAACTAATAAATAAGAAAGGTTGTTTTATTGAGAATTTGAGAAACATTCGGAATCGCATGATTCGTATGCTTGTGTTTGTGTTGTTTGGTGATCTTTCTACCAAGTTCTATTAGCTCAAAGATTTTTGGACGAGAAAAAGAATGGAAACCAACGGTTCCCAAACAATAGCCTAGGCAAATCAAACGAATCAATAAGAAAGGTTGTGTTATTGAGAATTTGAGAAACATTCGGAATCGCATGATTCGTATGCTTGTGTTTGTGTTGTTTGATGATCTTTCTACCAAGTTCTATTAGTTCAAAGATTTTTGGACTAGAAAAAGAATGGAAACCAACGGTTCCCAAACCATAGCCTAGGCAAATCAAACGAATCAATAAGAAAGGTTGTGTTATTGAGAATTTGAGAAACATTCGGAATCGCATGATTCGTATGCTTGTGTTGGTGTTGTTTGGCGATCTTTCTACCAAGCTCTATTAGTTCAAACATTTATGGACTAGATAAAGAATGGAAACCAACGGTTCCCAAACCATAGCCTAGGCAAATCAAACGAATTATTAAGAAGAGTTGTTTTATTGAGAATTTGAGAAACATTCGGAATCGCATGATTCGTATGCTTGTGTTTGTGTTGTTTGGTGATCTTTCTACCAAGCTCTATTAGTTCAAACATTTATGGACTAGAAAAAGAATGGAAACCAACGGTTCCCAAACCATAGCCTAGGCAAATCAAACGAATTATTAAGAAGAGTTGTTTTATTGAGAATTTGAGAAACATTCGGAATCGCATGATTCGTATGCTTGTGTTTGTGTTGTTTGGTGATCTTTCTACCAAGCTCTATTAGTTCAAACATTTGTGGACTAGAAAAAGAATGGAAACCAACGGTTCCCAAACCATATCCTAGGCAAATCAAACGAATCAATAAGAAGATTTGTTTTATTGAGAATTTGAGAAACATTCGGAATCGCATGATTCGTATGCTTGTGTTTGTGTTGTTTGGTGATCTTTCTATCAAGTTCTATTAGTTCAAAGATTTCTTTACGAAAAAAAAGAATGAAAACCAACGGTTCCCAAACCATAACGTAGGCAAATCAAACGAATCAATAAGAAAGGTTGTGTTCTTGAGAATTTGAGAAACATTCGGAATCGCATGATTCGTATGCTTGTGTTTGTGTTGTTTGCTGATCTTTCTTCCAAATTCTATTAGTTCAAACATTTATGGACTAGAAAAAGAATGGAAACCAACGGTTCCCCAACCATAGCCTAGGCAAATCAAACTAATAAATAAGAAAGGTTGTTTTATTGAGAATTTGAGAAACATTCGGAATCGCATGATTCGTATGCTTGTGTATGTGTTGTTTAATGATCTTTCTACCAAGTTCTATTAGTTCAAAGATTTTTGGACTAGAAAAAGAATGGAAACCAACGGTTCCCAAACCATAGCCTAGGCAAATCAAACGAATCAATAAGAAAGGTTGTGTTATTGAGAATTTGAGAAACATTCGGAATCGCATGATTCGTATGCTTGTGCTGGTGTTGTTTGGCGATCTTTCTACCAAGCTCTATTAGTTCAAACATTTATGGACTAGATAAAGAATGGAAACCAACGGTTCCCAAACCATAGCCTAGGCAAATCAAACGAATTATTAAGAAGAGTTGTTTTATTGAGAATTTGAGAAACATTCGGAATCGCATGATTCGTATGCTTGTGTTTGTGTTGTTTGGTGATCTTTCTACCAAGCTCTATTAGTTCAAACATTTATGGACTAGAAAAAGAATGGAAACCAACGGTTCCCAAACCATAGCCTAGGCAAATCAAACGAATTATTAAGAAGAGTTGTTTTATTGAGAATTTGAGAAACATTCGGAATCGCATGATTCGTATGCTTGTGTTTGTGTTGTTTGGTGATCTTTCTACCAAGCTCTATTAGTTCAAACATTTATGGACTAGAAAAAGAATGGAAACCAACGGTTCCTAAACCATAGCCTAGGCAAATCAAACGAATCAATAAGAAGAGTTGTTTTATTGAGAATTTGAGAAACATTCGGAATCGCATGATTCGTATGCTTGTGTTTGTGTTGTTTTGTGATCTTTCTACCAAGTTCTATTAGCTCAAAGATTTTTGGACGAGAAAAAGAATGGAAACCAACGGTTCCCAAACCATAGCCTAGGCAAATCAAACGAATCAATAAGAAAGTTTGTTTTATTGAGAATTTGAGAAACATTCGGAATCGCATGATTCGTATGCTTGTGTTTGTGTTGTTTGGTGATCTTTCTACCAAGTTCTATTAGCTCAAAGATTTTTGGACGAGAAAAAGAATGGAAACCAACGGTTCCCAAACCATAGCCTAGGCAAATCAAACGAATCAATAAGAAAGGTTGTGTTATTGAGAATTTGAGAAACATTCGGAATCGCATGATTCGTATGCTTGTGCTGGTGTTGTTTGGCGATCTTTCTACCAAGCTCTATTAGTTCAAACATTTATGGACTAGATAAAGAATGGAAACCAACGGTTCCCAAACCATAGCCTAGGCAAATCAAACGAATTATTAAGAAGAGTTGTTTTATTGAGAATTTGAGAAACATTCGGAATCGCATGATTCGTATGCTTTGTGTTTGTGTTGTTTGGTGATCTTTCTACCAAGCTCTATTAGTTCAAACATTTATGGACTAGAAAAAGAATGGAAACCAACGGTTCCCAAACCATAGCCTAGGCAAATCAAACGAATCAATAAGAAGAGTTGTTTTATTGAGAATTTGAGAAACATTCGGAATCGCATGATTCGTATGCTTGTGTTTGTGTTGTTTGGTGATCTTTCTATCAAGTTCTATTAGTTCAAAGATTTTTTTACGAAAAAAAAGAATGGAAACCAACGGTTCCCAAACCATAACCTAGGCAAATCAAACGAATCAATAAGAAAGGTTGTGTTCTTGAGAATTTGAGAAACATTCGGAATCGCATGATTCGTATGCTTGTGTTTGTGTTGTTTGCTGATCTTTCTTCCAAATTCTATTAGTTCAAACATTTATGGACTAGAAAAAGAATGGAAACCAACGGTTCCCAAACCATAGCCTAGGCAAATCAAACTAATAAATAAGAAAGGTTGTTTTATTGAGAATTTGAGAAACATTCGGAATCGCATGATTCGTATGCTTGTGTTTGTGTTGTTTGATGATCTTTCTACCAAGTTCTATTAGTTCAAAGATTTTAGGACTAGAAAAAGAATGGAAACCAACGGTTCCCAAACCATAGCCTAGGCAAATCAAACGAATCAATAAGAAAGGTTGTGTTATTGAGAATTTGAGAAACATTCGGAATCGCATGATTCGTATGCTTGTGCTGGTGTTGTTTGGCGATCTTTCTACCAAGCTCTATTAGTTCAAACATTTATGGACTAGATAAAGAATGGAAACCAACGGTTCCCAAACCATAGCCTAGGCAAATCAAACGAATTATTAAGAAGAGTTGTTTTATTGAGAATTTGAGAAACATTCGGAATCGCATGATTCGTATGCTTGTGTTTGTGTTGTTTAGTGATCTTTCTATCAAGTTCTATTAGTTCAAAGATTTCTTTACGAAAAAAAAGAATGGAAACCTACGGTTCCCAAACCATAACCTAGGCAAATCAAACGAATCAATAAGAAAGGTTGTGTTCTTGAGAATTTGAGAAACATTCGGAATCGCATGATCCGTATGCTTGTGTTTGTGTTGTTTGCTGATCTTTCTTCCAAATTCTATTAGTTCAAACATTTATGGACTAGAAAAAGAATGGAAACCAACGGTTCCCAAACCATAGCCTAGGCAAATCAAACTAACAAATAAGAAAGGTTGTTTTATTGAGAATTTGAGAAACATTCGGAATCGCATGATTCGTATGCTTGTGTTTGTGTTGTTTGATGATCTTTCTACCAAGTTCTATTAGTTCAAAGATTTTTGGACTAGAAAAAGAATGGAAACCAACGGTTCCCAAACCATAGCCTAGGCAAATCAAACGAATCAATAAGAAAGGTTGTGTTCTTGAGAATTTGAGAAACAATTGGAATCGCATGATTCGTATGCTTGTGTTTGTGTTGTTTGGTGATCTTTCTATCAAGTTCTATTAGTTCACAGATTTCATTACGAAAAAAAGAATGGAAACCAACGGTTCCCAAACCATAGCCTAGGCTAATCAAACGAATCAATAAGAAGAGTTGTTTTATTGAGAATTTGAGAAACATTCGGAATCGCATGATTCGTATGCTTGTGTTTGTGTTGTTTGATGATCTTTCTACCAAGTTCTATTAGTTCAAAGATTTTTGAACTAGAAAAAGAATGGAAACCAACGGTTCCCAAACCATAGCCTAGGCAAATCAAACGAATCAATAAGAAAGGTTGTGTTCTTGAGAATTTGAGAAACATTCGGAATCGCATGATTCGTATGCTTGTGTTTGTGTTGTTTGGTAATCTTTCTATCAAGTTCTTTTAGTTCAAAGATTTCTTTACAAAAAAAAGAATGGAAAGCAACGGTTCCCAAACCATAGCCTAGGCAAATCAAACACCTCAATAAGAAAGGTTGTGTTATTGAGAATTTGAGAAACATTCGGAATCGCATGATTCGTATGCTTGTGTTTGTGTTGTTTGGTGATCTTTCTACCAAGTTCTATTAGTTCAAACATTTATGGACTAGAAAAAGAATGGAAACCAACGGTTCCCAAACCATAGCCTAGGCAAATCAAACCAATCAATAAGAAAGGTTGTTTTATTGAGAATTTGAGAAACATTCGGAATCGCATGATTCGTATGCTTGTGTTTGTGTTGTTTGGTGATCTTTCTATCAAGTTCTATTAGTTCAAAGATTTCTTTACGAAAAAAAAGAATGGAAACCAACGGTTTCCAAACCATAACCTAGGCAAATCAAACGAATCAATAAGAAAGGTTGTGTTCTTGAGAATTTGAGAAACATTCGGAATCGCATGATTCGTATGCTTGTGTTTGTGTTGTTTGGTGATCTTTCTACCAAATTCTATTAGTTCAAACATTTATGAACTAGAAAAAGAATGGAAACCAACGATTCCCAAACCATAGCCTAGGCAAATCAAACTAATAAATAAGAAAGGTTGTTTTATTGAGAATTTGAGAAACATTCGGAATCGCATGATTCGTATGCTTGTGTTTTTGTTGTTTGATAATCTTTCTACCAAGTTCTATTAGTTCAAAGATTTTTGGACTAGAAAAAGAATGGAAACCAACGGTTCCCAAACCATAGCCTAGGCAAATCAAACGAATCAATAAGAAAGGTTGTGTTCTTGGGAATTTGAGAAACGATTGGAATCGCATGATTCGTATGCTTGTGTTTGTGTTGTTTGGTGATCTTTCTATCAAGTTCTATTAGTTCACAGATTTCATTACGAAAAAAAGAATGGAAACCAACGGTTCCCAAACCATAGCCTAGGCTAATCAAATGAATCAATAAGAAGAGTTGTTTTATTGAGAATTTGAGAAACATTCGGAATCGCATGATTCATATGCTTGTGTTTGTGTTGTTTGATGATCTTTCAACCAAGTTCTATTAGTTCAAAGATTTTTGGACTAGAAAAAGAATGGAAACCAACGGTTCCCAAACCATAGCCTAGGCAAATCAAACGAACCAACGAGAAAGGTTGTGTTCTTGAGAATTTGAGAAACATTCGGAATCGCATGATTCGTATGCTTGTGTTTGTGTTGTTTGGTAATCTTTCTATCAAGTTCTATTAGTTCAAAGATTTCTTTACGAAAAAAAGAATGGAAAGCAACGGTTACCAAACCATAGCCTAGGCAAATCAAACACCTCAATAAGAAAGGTTGTGTTATTGAGAATTTGAGAAACATTCGGAATCGCATGATTTGTATGCTTGTGTTTGTGTTGTTTGGTGATCTTTCTACCAAGTTCTATTAGTTCAAACGTTTATGGACTAGAAAAAGAATGGAAACCAACGGTTCCCAAACCATAGCCTAGGCAAATCAAACCAATCAATAAGAAAGGTTGTTTTAAATTTAAGAAACATTCGGAATCGCATGATTCGTATGCTTGTGTTTGTGTTGTTTGGTGATCTTTCTACCAAATTCTATTAGTTCAAACATTTATGGACTAGAAAAAGAATGGAACCCAACGGTTCCCAAACCATAGCCTAGGCAAATGAAACCAATCAATAAGAAAGGTTGTTTTATTGAGAATTTGAGAAACATTCGGAATCGCATGATTCGTATGCTTGTGTTTGTGTTGTTTGGTGATCTTTCTACCAAGTTCTATAAGCTCAAAGATTTTTGGACTAGAAAAAGAATGGAAACCAACGGTTCCCAAACCATAGTCTAGGCAAATCAAACGAATCAATAAGAAAGGTTGTGTTATTGAGAATTTTAGAAACATTCGGAATAGCATGATTCGTATGCTTGTGTTGGTGTTGTTTGGTGATCTTTCTACCAAGCTCTATTAGTTCAAACATTTATGGACTAGAAAAAGAATGGAAACCAACGGTTCCCAAACAATAGCCTAGGCAAATCAAACGAATCATTAAGAAGAGTTGTTTTATTGAGAATTTGAGAAACATTCGGAATCGCATGATTCGTATGCTTGTGTTTGTGATGTTTGGTGATCTTTCTACCAAGCTCTATTAGTTCAAACATTTATGGACTAGAAAAAGAATGGAAACCAATGGTTCCCAAACCATAGCCTAGGCAAATCAAACGAATCAATAAGAAGAGTTGTTTTATTGAAAATTTGAAAAACATTCGGAATCGCATGATTCGTATGCTTGTGTTTGTGTTGTTTGGTGATCTTTCTATCAAGTTTTATTAGTTCAAAGATTTCTTTACAAAAAAAAAGAATGGAAACCAACGGTTCCCAAACCATAGCCTAGGCAAATCAAACACCTCAATAAGAAATGTTGTGTTATTGAGAAGTTGAGAAACATTCGGAATCGCATGATTCATATGCTTGTGTTTGTGTTGTTTGGTGATCTTTCTACCAACTTCTATTAGTTCAAACATTTATGGACTAGAAAAAGAATGGAAACCAACGGTTCCCAAACCATAGCCTAGGCAATCAAACCAATCAATAAGAAAGGTTATTTTATTTAGAATTTGGGAAACATTCGGAATCGCATGATTCGTATGCTTGTGTTTGTGTTGTTTGGTGATCTTTCTACCAAGTTCTATTAGTTCAAAGATTTTTGGACCAGAAAAAGAATGGAAACCAACGGTTCCCAAACCATAGCCCAGGCAAATCAAACGAATCAATAAGAAAAGTTGTGTTCTTGAGTATTTGAGAAACATTCGGAATCGCATGATTCGTATGCTTGTGTTTGTGTTGTTTGGTGATCTTTCTATCAAGGTCTAGTTCATAGATTTCTTTATGAAAAAAAGAATGGTAACCAACGGTTCCCGAACCATAGCCTAGGCAAATCAAACACCTCATTAAGAAAGGTTGTGTTATTGAGAATTTGAGAAACATTCGGAATCGCATGATTCATAAGCTTGTGTTTGTGTTGTTTGGTGATCTTTCTACCAAGTTCTATTAGTTCAAACATTTGTGGACTAGAAAAAGAATCGAAACCAACAGTTCCCAAACCATAGCCTAGGCAAGTCAAACCAATCAATAAGAAAGGTTGTTTTATTGAGAATTTAAGAAACATTCGGAATCGCATGATTCGTATGCTTGTGTTTGTGTTGTTTGGTGATCTTTCTACCAAATTCTATTAGTTCAAACATTTATGGACTACAAAAAGAATGGAAAAAAACGGTTCCCAAACCATAGCCTAGGCAAATCAAACCAATCAATAAGAAAGGTTGTTTTATTGAGAATTTGAGAAACATTCGGAATCGCATGATTCGTATGCTTGTGTTTGTGTTGTTTGGTGATCTTTCTACCAAGTTCTATTAGCTCAAAGATTTTTGGACTAGAAAAAGAATGGAAACCAACGGTTCCCAAACCATAGCCTAGCAAATCAAACGAATCAATAAGAAAGGTTGTGCTCTTGAGAATTTGAGAAACATTCGGAATCGCACGATTCGTATGCTTGTGTTTGTGTTGTTTGGTGATCTTTCTATCAAGTTCAATTAGTTCAAAGATTTCTTTACGAAAAAGAGAATGGAAACCAACGGTTCCCAAACCATAGCCTAGGCAAATCAAACGAATCAATAAGAAAGGTTGTGTTCTTGAGAATTTGAGAAACATTCGGAATCGCATGATTCGTATGCTTGTGTTTGTGTTGTTTGGCGATCTTTCTATCAAGTTCTATTAGTTCAAAGATTTCTTTACGAAAAAAAGAATGGAAAGCAACGGTTCCCAAACCACAGCCTAGGCAAATCAAACACCTCAATAAGAAAGGTTGTGTTATTGAGAATTTGAGAAACATTCGGAATCGCATGATTCGTATGCTTGTGTTAGTGTTGTTTGGTGATGTTTCTACCAAGTTCTATTAGTTCAAAGATTTTTGGACTAGAAAAAGAATGGAAACCAACGGTTCCCAAACCATAGCCTAGGTAAATCAAACGAATCAATAAGAAGAGTTGTTTTATTGAAAATTTGAAAAACATTCGGAATCGCATGATTCGTATGATTGTGTTTGTGTTGTTTGGTGATCTTTCTATCAAGTTTTATTAGTTCAAAGATTTCTTTACAAAAAAAAAAACGGAAACCAACGGTTCCCAAACCATAGCCTAGGCAAATCAAACACCTCAATAAGAAAGGTTGTGTTATTGAGAATTTGAGAAACTTTCGGAATCGCATGATTCGTATGCTTGTGTTTGTGTTGTTTGGTTATCTTTCTACCAAGTTCTATTAGTTCAAACATTTATGGACAAGAAAAACAATGGAAACCAACGGTTCCCAAACTATAGCCTAGGCAAATCAAATCAATCAATAAGAAAGGTTGTTTTATTGAGAATTTGAGAAACATTCGGAATCGCATGATTCGTACGCTTGTGTTTGTGTTGTTTGGTGATCTTTCTACCAAATTCTATTAGTTCAAACATTTATGGAGTAGAAAAAGAAAGGAAACCAACGGTTCCCAAACCATAGCCTAGGCAATCAAACCAATCAATAAGAAAGGTTGTTTTATTGAGAATTTAGGAAACATTCGGAATCGCATGATTCGTATGCTTGTGTTTGTGTTGTTTGGTGATCTTTTTACCAAGTTCTATTAGTTCAAAGATTTTTGGACTAGAAAAAGAATGGAAACCAACGGTTCCCAAACCATAGCCTAGGCCAATCAAACGAATCAATAAGAAAGGTTGTGTTCTTGAGAATTTGAGAAACATTCGGAATCGCATTATTCGTATGCTTGTGTTTGTGTTGTTTGGTGATCTTTCTATCAAGGTCTATTAGTTCATAGATTTCTTTATGAAAAAAAGAATGGAAACCAACGGTTCCCGAACCATAGCCTAGGCAAATCAAACACCTCAATAAGAAAGGTTGTGTTATTGAGAATTTGAGAAACATTCGGAATCGCATTATTCGTATGCTTGTGTTTGTGTTGTTTGGTGATCTTTCTATCACGGTCTATTAGTTCATAGATTTCTTTATGAAAAAAAGAATGGAAACCAACGGTTCCCGAACCATAGCCTAGGCAAATCAAACACCTCAATAAGAAAGGTTGTGTTATTGAGAATTTGAGAAACATTCGGAATCGCATGATTCATATGCTTGTGTTTGCGTTGTTTGGTGATCTTTCTACCAAGCTCTATTAGTTCAAAGATTTTTGGACTAGAAAAAGAATGGAAACCAACGGTTCCCAAACCATAGCCTAGGCAAATCAAACGAATCAATAAGAAAAGTTGTGTTCTTGAGTATTTGAGAAACATTCGGAATCGCATGATTCGTATGCTTGTGTTTGTGTTGTTTGGTGATCTTTCTATCAAGGTCTAGTTCATAGATTTCTTTATGAAAAAAAGAATGGTAACCAACGGTTCCCGAACCATAGCCTAGGCAAATCAAACACCTCATTAAGAAAGGTTGTGTTATTGAGAATTTGAGAAACATTCGGAATCGCATGATTCATAAGCTTGTGTTTGTGTTGTTTGGTGATCTTTCTACCAAGTTCTATTAGTTCAAACATTTGTGGACTAGAAAAAGAATGGAAACCAACGGTTCTCAAACCATAGCCTAGGCAAGTCAAACCAATCAATAAGAAAGGTTGTTTTATTGAGAATTTAAGAAACATTCGGAATCGCATGATTCGTATGCTTGTGTTTGTGTTGTTTGGTGATCTTTCTACCAAATTCTATTAGTTCAAACATTTATGGACTACAAAAAGAATGGAAAAAAACGGTTCCCAAACTATAGCCTAGGCAAATCAAACCAATCAATAAGAAAGGTTGTTTTATTGAGAATTTGAGAAACATTCGGAATCGCATGATTCGTATGCTTGTGTTTGTGTTGTTTGGTGATCTTTCTACCAAGTTCTATTAGCTCAAAGATTTTTGGACTAGAAAAAGAATGGAAACCAACGGTTCCCAAACGATAGCCTAGCAAATCAAACGAATCAATAAGAAAGGTTGTGCTCTTGAGAATTTGAGAAACATTCGGAATCGCATGATTCGTATGCTTGTGTTTGTGTTGTTTGGTGATCTTTCTATCAAGTTCAATTAGTTCAAAGATTTCTTTACGAAAAAGATAATGGAAACCAACGGTTCCCAAATCATAGCCTAGGCAAATCAAACGAATCAATAAGAAAGGTTGTGTTCTTTAGAATTTGAGAAACATTCGGAATCGCATGATTTGTATGCTTGTGTTTGTGTTGTTTGGCGATCTTTCTATCAAGTTCTATTAGTTCAAAGATTTCTTTACGAAAAAAAGAATGGAAAGCAACGGTTCCCAAACCACAGCCTAGGCAAATCAAACACCTCAATAAGAAAGGTTGTGTTATTGAGAATTTGAGAAACATTCGGAATCGCATGATTCGTATGCTTGTGTTAGTGTTGTTTGGTGATGTTTCTACCAAGTTCTATTAGTTCAAAGATTTTTGGACTAGAAAAAGAATGGAAACCAACGGTTCCCAAACCATAGCCTAGGTAAATCAAACGAATCAATAAGAAGAGTTGTTTTATTGAAAATTTGAAAAACATTCGGAATCGCATGATTCGTATGATTGTGTTTGTGTTGTTTGGTGATCTTTCTATCAAGTTTTATTAGTTCAAAGATTTCTTTACAAAAAAAAAAATGGAAACCAACGGTTCCCAAACCATAGCCTAGGCAAATCAAACACCTCAATAAGAAAGGTTGTGTTATTGAGAATTTGAGAAACATTCGGAATCGCATGATTCGTATGCTTGTGTTTGTGTTGTTTGGTTATCTTTCTACCCAGTTCTATTAGTTCAAACATTTATGGACTAGAAAAACAATGGAAACCAACGGTTCCCAAACTATAGCCCAGGCAAATCAAATCAATCAATAAGAAAGGTTGTTTTATTGAGAATTTGAGAAACATTCGGAATCGCATGATTCGTACGCTTGTGTTTGTGTTGTTTGGTGATCTTTCTACCAAATTCTATTAGTTCAAACATTTATGGAGTAGAAAAAGAAAGGAAACCAACGGTTCCCAAACCATAGCCTAGGCAATCAAACCAATCAATAAGAAAGGTTGTTTTATTGAGAATTTGGGAAACATTCGGAATCGCATGATTCGTATGCTTGTGTTTGTGTTGTTTGGTGATCTTTCTACCAAGTTCTATTAGTTCAAAGATTTTTGGACTAGAAAAAGAATGGAAACCAACGGTTCCCAAACCATAGCCTAGGCAAATCAAACGAATCAATAAGAAAGGTTGTGTTCTTGAGAATTTGAGAAACATTCGGAATCGCATTATTCGTATGCTTGTATTTGTGTTGTTTGGTGATCTTTCTATCAAGGTCTATTAGTTCATAGATTTCTTTATGAAAAAAAGAATGGAAACCAACGGTTCCCGAACCATAGCCTAGGCAAATCAAACACCTCAATAAGAAAGGTTGTGTTATTGAGAATTTGAGAAACATTCGGAATCGCATGATTCATATGCTTGTGTTTGCGTTGTTTGGTGATCTTTCTACCAAGCTCTATTAGTTCAAACATTTATGGACTAGAAAAAGAATGGAAACCAACGGTTCCCAAACCAGAGCCTAGGCAAATCAAACGAATGAATAAGAAGAGTTGTTTTATTGAGAATTTGAGAAACATTCGGAATCGCATGATTCGTATGCTTGTGTTTGTGTTGTTTGGTGATCTTTCTATCAAATTCTATTAGTTCAAAGATTTCTTTACGAAAAAAAGAATGGAAACCAACTGTTCCCAAACCATAGCCTAGGAAAATCAAACGAATCAATAAGAAAGGTTGTGTTCTTGAGAATTTGAGAAACATTCGGAATCGCATGATTCGTATGGTTGTGTTTGTGTTGTTTGGTCATCCTTCTACCAAGTTCTATTAGTTCAAACATTTATGGACTAGAAAAAGAATGGAAACCAATGGTTCCCAAACCATAGCCTAGGCAAATCAAATCAATCAATAAGAAAGGTTGTTTTAAATGAGAATTTGAGAAACATTCGGAATCGCATGATTCGTGTGCTTGTGTTTGTGTTGTTTGGTGATCTTTCTACCAAATTCTATTAGTTCAAACATTTATGGACTAGAAAAAGAATGGAAACCAACGGTTCCCAAACCATAGCCTAGGCAAATCACACCAATCAATAAGAAAGGTTGTTTTATTGAGAAATTGAGAAACAATCGGAATCGCATGATTCGTATGCTTGTGTTTGTGTTGTTTGGTGATCTTTCTACCAAGTTCTATTAGTTCAAAGATTTTTGGACTAGAAAAAGAATGGAAACCAACGGTTCCCAAACCATAGCCTAGGTAAATCAAACGAATCAATAAGAAGAGTTGTTTTATTCAAAATTTGAAAAACATTCGGAATCGCATGATTCGTATGATTGTGTTTGTATTGTTTGGTGATCCTTCTATCAAGTTTTATTAGTTCAAATATTTCTTTACAAAAAAAAGAATGGAAACCAACGGTTCCCAAACCATAGCCTAGGCAAATCAAACACCTCAATGAGAAAGGTTGTGTTATTGAGAATTTGAGAAACATTCGGAATCGCATGATTCGTATGCTTGTGTTTGTGTTGTTTGGTTATCTTTCTACGAAGTTCTATTAGTTCAAACATTTATGGACTAGAAAAACAATGGAAACCAACGGTTCCCAAACCATAGCCTAGGCAAATCAAATCAATCAATAACAAAGGTTGTTTTATTGAGAATTTGAGAAACATTCGGAATCGCATGATTCGTATGCTTGTGTTTGTGTTGTTTGGTGATCTTTCTACCAAATTCTATTAGTTCAAACATTTATGTAGTAGAAAAAGACTGGAAACCAACGGTTCCCAAACCATAGCCTAGGCAATCAAACCAATCAATAAGAAAGGTTGTTTTATTGAGAATTTGGGAAACATTCGGAATCGCATGATTCGTATGCTTGTTTTTGTGTTGTTTGGTGATCTTTCTACCAAGCTCTATTAGTTCAAACATTTATGGACTAGATAAATAATGGAAACCAACGGTTCCCAAACTTTAGCTTAGGCAAATCAAACCAATCAATAAGAAAGGTTGTTTTATTGAGAATTTGAGAAACATTCGGAATCGCATGATTCGTATGCTTGTGTTTGTGTTGTTTGGTGATCTTTCTACCAAGTTCTATTAGCTCAAAGATTTTTGGATGAGAAAAAGAATGGAAAACAACGGTTCCCAAACCATAGCCTAGGCAAATCAAACGAATCAATAAGAAAGGTTGTGTTATTGAGAATTTGAGAAACATTCGGAATCGCATGATTCGTATGCTTGTGCTGGTGTTGTTTGGCGATCTTTCTACCAAGCTCTATTAGTTCAAACATTTATGGACTAGATAAAGAATGGAAACTAACGGTTCCCAAACCATAGCCTAGGCAAATCAAACGAATCAATAAGAAGAGTTGTTTTATTGAGAATTTGAGAAACATTCAGAATCGCATGATTCGTATGCTTGTGTTTGTGTTGTTTGGTGATCTTTCTATCAAGTTCTATTAGTTCAAAGATTTCTTTACGAAAAAAAAGAATGGAAACCAACGGTTCCCAAACCATAACCTAGGCAAATCAAACGAATCAATAAGAAAGGTTGTGTTCTTGAGAATTTGAGAAACATTCGGAAACGCATGATTCGTATGCTTGTGTTTGTGTTGTTTGCTGATCTTTCTTCCAAATTCTATTAGTTCAAACATTTATGGACTAGAAAAAGAATGGAAACCAACGGTTCCCAAACCATAGCCTAGGCAAATCAAACTAATAAATAAGAAAGGTTGTTTTATTGAGAATTTGAGAAACATTCGGAATCGCATGATTCGTATGCTTGTGTTTGTGTTGTTTGATGATCTTTCTACCAAGTTCTATTAGTTCAAAGATTTTTGGACGAGAAAAAGAATGGAAGCCAACGGTTCCCAAACCATAGCCTAGGCAAATCAAACGAATCAATAAGAAAGGTTGTGTTCTTGAGAATTTGAGAAACAATTGGAATCGCATGATTCGTATGCTTGTGTTTGTGTTGTTTGGTGATCTTTCTATCAAGTTCTATTAGTTCACAGATTTCATTACGAAAAAAAGAATGGAAACCAACGGTTCCCAAACCATAGCCTAGGCTAATCAAACGAATCAATAAGAAGAGTTGTTTTATTGAGAATTTGAGAAACATTCGGAATCGCATGATTCGTATGCTTGTGTTTGTGTTGTTTGATGATCTTTCTAGCAAGTTCTATTAGTTCAAAGATTTTTGGACTAGAAAAAGAATGGAAACCAACGGTTCCCAAACCATAGCCTAGGCAAATCAAACGAATCAATAAGAAAGGTTGTGTTCTTGAGAATTTGAGAAACATTCGGAATCGCATGATTCGTATGCTTGTGTTTGTGTTGTTTGGTGATCTTTCTACCAAGTTCTATTAGTTCAAACATTTATGGACTAGAAAAAGAATGGAAACCAACGGTTCCTAAACCATAGCCTAGGCAAATCAAACCAATCAATAAGAAAGGTTGTTTTATTGAGAATTTGAGAAACATTCGGAATCGCATGATTCGTATGCTTGTGTTTGTGTTGTTTGGTGATCTTTCTATCAAGTTCTATTAGTTCAAAGATTTCTTTACGAAAAAAAAGAATGGAAACCAACGGTTTCCAAACCATAACCTATGCAAATCAAACGAATCAATAAGAAAGGTTGTGTTCTTGAGAATTTGAGAAACATTCGGAATCGCATGATTCGTATGCTTGTGTTTGTGTTGTTTGGTGATCTTTCTACCAAATTCTATTAGTTCAAACATTTATGAACTAGAAAAAGAATGGAAACCAACGGTTCCCAAACCATAGCCTAGGCAAATCAAACCAATCAATAAGAAAGGTTGTTTTATTGAGAATTTGGGAAACATTCGGAATCGCATGATTCGTATGCTTGTGTTTGTGTTGTTTGGTGATCTTTCTACCAAATTCTATTAGTTCAAACATTTATGTAGTAGAAAAAGACTGGAAACCAACGGTTCCCAAACCATAGCCTAGGCAATCAAACCAATCAATAAGAAAGGTTGTTTTATTGAGAATTTGGGAAACATTCGGAATCGCATGATTCGTATGCTTGTTTTTGTGTTGTTTGGTGATCTTTCTACCAAGCTCTATTAGTTCAAACATTTATGGACTAGATAAATAATGGAAACCAACGGTTCCCAAACTTTAGCTTAGGCAAATCAAACCAATCAATAAGAAAGGTTGTTTTATTGAGAATTTGAGAAACATTCGGAATCGCATGATTCGTATGCTTGTGTTTGTGTTGTTTGGTGATCTTTCTACCAAGTTCTATTAGCTCAAAGATTTTTTGATGAGAAAAAGAATGGAAAACAACGGTTCCCAAACCATAGCCTAGGCAAATCAAACGAATCAATAAGAAAGGTTGTGTTATTGAGAATTTGAGAAACATTCGGAATCGCATGATTCGTATGCTTGTGCTGGTGTTGTTTGGCGATCTTTCTACCAAGCTCTATTAGTTCAAACATTTATGGACTAGATAAAGAATGGAAACTAACGGTTCCCAAACCATAGCCTAGGCAAATCAAACGAATCAATAAGAAGAGTTGTTTTATTGAGAATTTGAGAAACATTCAGAATCGCATGATTCGTATGCTTGTGTTTGTGTTGTTTGGTGATCTTTCTATCAAGTTCTATTAGTTCAAAGATTTCTTTACGAAAAAAAAGAATGGAAACCAACGGTTCCCAAACCATAACCTAGGCAAATCAAACGAATCAATAAGAAAGGTTGTGTTCTTGAGAATTTGAGAAACATTCGGAAACGCATGATTCGTATGCTTGTGTTTGTGTTGTTTGCTGATCTTTCTTCCAAATTCTATTAGTTCAAACATTTATGGACTAGAAAAAGAATGGAAACCAACGGTTCCCAAACCATAGCCTAGGCAAATCAAACTAATAAATAAGAAAGGTTGTTTTATTGAGAATTTGAGAAACATTCGGAATCGCATGATTCGTATGCTTGTGTTTGTGTTGTTTGATGATCTTTCTACCAAGTTCTATTAGTTCAAAGATTTTTGGACGAGAAAAAGAATGGAAGCCAACGGTTCCCAAACCATAGCCTAGGCAAATCAAACGAATCAATAAGAAAGGTTGTGTTCTTGAGAATTTGAGAAACAATTGGAATCGCATGATTCGTATGCTTGTGTTTGTGTTGTTTGGTGATCTTTCTATCAAGTTCTATTAGTTCACAGATTTCATTACGAAAAAAAGAATGGAAACCAACGGTTCCCAAACCATAGCCTAGGCTAATCAAACGAATCAATAAGAAGAGTTGTTTTATTGAGAATTTGAGAAACATTCGGAATCGCATGATTCGTATGCTTGTGTTTGTGTTGTTTGATGATCTTTCTAGCAAGTTCTATTAGTTCAAAGATTTTTGGACTAGAAAAAGAATGGAAACCAACGGTTCCCAAACCATAGCCTAGGCAAATCAAACGAATCAATAAGAAAGGTTGTGTTCTTGAGAATTTGAGAAACATTCGGAATCGCATGATTCGTATGCTTGTGTTTGTGTTGTTTGGTGATCTTTCTACCAAGTTCTATTAGTTCAAACATTTATGGACTAGAAAAAGAATGGAAACCAACGGTTCCTAAACCATAGCCTAGGCAAATCAAACCAATCAATAAGAAAGGTTGTTTTATTGAGAATTTGAGAAACATTCGGAATCGCATGATTCGTATGCTTGTGTTTGTGTTGTTTGGTGATCTTTCTATCAAGTTCTATTAGTTCAAAGATTTCTTTACGAAAAAAAAGAATGGAAACCAACGGTTTCCAAACCATAACCTATGCAAATCAAACGAATCAATAAGAAAGGTTGTGTTCTTGAGAATTTGAGAAACATTCGGAATCGCATGATTCGTATGCTTGTGTTTGTGTTGTTTGGTGATCTTTCTACCAAATTCTATTAGTTCAAACATTTATGAACTAGAAAAAGAATGGAAACCAACGGTTCCCAAACCATAGCCTAGGCAAATCAAACTAATAAATAAGAAAGGTTGTTTTATTGAGAATTTGAGAAACATTCGGAATCGCATGATTCGTATGCTTGTGTTTGTGTTGTTTGATAATCTTTCTACCAAGTTCTATTAGTTCAAAGATTTTTGGACTAGAAAAAGAATGCAAACCAACGGTTCCCAAACCATAGCCTAGGCAAATCAAACGAATCAATAAGAAAGGTTGTGTTCTTGGGAATTTGAGAAACAATTGGAATCGCATGATTCGTATGCTTGTGTTTGTGTTGTTTGGTGATCTTTCTATCAAGTTCTATTAGTTCACAGATTTCATTACGAAAAAAAGAATGGAAACCAACGGTTCCCAAACCATATCCTAGGCTAATCAAACGAATCAATAAGAAGAGTTGTTTTATTGAGAATTTGAGAAACATTCGGAATCGCATGATTCGTATGCTTGTGTTTGTGTTGTTTGATGATCTTTCTACCAAGTTCTATTAGTTCAAACATTTATGGACTAGAAAAAGAATGGAAACCAACGGTTCCCAAACCATAGCCTAGGCAAATCAAACTAATAAATAAGAAAGGTTGTTTTATTGAGAATTTGAGAAACATTCGGAATCGCATGATTCGTATGCTTGTGTTTGTGTTGTTTGATGATCTTTCTACCAAGTTCTATTAGTTCAAAGATTTTTGGACGAGAAAAAGAATGGAAGCCAACGGTTCCCAAACCATAGCCTAGGCAAATCAAACGAATCAATAAGAAAGGTTGTGTTCTTGAGAATTTGAGAAACAATTGGAATCGCATGATTCGTGTGCTTGTGTTTGTGTTGTTTGATGATCTTTCTAGCAAGTTCTATTAGTTCAAAGATTTTTGGACTAGAAAAAGAATGGAAACCAACGGTTCCCAAACCATAGCCTAGGCAAATCAAACGAATCAATAAGAAAGGTTGTGTTCTTGAGAATTTGAGAAACATTCGGAATCGCATGATTCGTATGCTTGTGTTTGTGTTGTTTGGTGATCTTTCTACCAAGTTCTATTAGTTCAAACATTTATGGACTAGAAAAAGAATGGAAACCAACGGTTCCTAAACCATAGCCTAGGCAAATCAAACCAATCAATAAGAAAGGTTGTTTTATTGAGAATTTGAGAAACATTCGGAATCGCATGATTCGTATGCTTGTGTTTGTGTTGTTTGGTGATCTTTCTATCAAGTTCTATTAGTTCAAAGATTTCTTTACGAAAAAAAAGAATGGAAACCAACGGTTTCCAAACCATAACCTATGCAAATCAAACGAATCAATAAGAAAGGTTGTGTTCTTGAGAATTTGAGAAACATTCGGAATCGCATGATTCGTATGCTTGTGTTTGTGTTGTTTGGTGATCTTTCTACCAAATTCTATTAGTTCAAACATTTATGAACTAGAAAAAGAATGGAAACCAACGGTTCCCAAACCATAGCCTAGGCAAATCAAACTAATAAATAAGAAAGGTTGTTTTATTGAGAATTTGAGAAACATTCGGAATCGCATGATTCGTATGCTTGTGTTTGTGTTGTTTGATGATCTTTCTACCAAGTTCTATTAGTTCAAAGATTTTTGGACTAGAAAAAGAATGGAAACCAACGGTTCCCAAACCATAGCCTAGGCAAATCAAACGAATCAATAAGAAAGGTTGTGTTCTTGGGAATTTGAGAAACAATTGGAATCGCATGATTCGTATGCTTGTGTTTGTGTTGTTTGGTGATCTTTCTATCAAGTTCTATTAGTTCACAGATTTCATTACGAAAAAAAGAATGGAAACCAACGGTTCCCAAACCATATCCTAGGCTAATCAAACGAATCAATAAGAAGAGTTGTTTTATTGAGAATTTGAGAAACATTCGGAATCGCATGATTCGTATGCTTGTGTTTGTGTTGTTTGATGATCTTTCTACCAAGTTCTATTAGTTCAAACATTTATGGACTAGAAAAAGAATGGAAACCAACGGTTCCCAAACCATAGCCTAGGCAAATCAAACTAATAAATAAGAAAGGTTGTTTTATTGAGAATTTGAGAAACATTCGGAATCGCATGATTCGTATGCTTGTGTTTGTGTTGTTTGATGATCTTTCTACCAAGTTCTATTAGTTCAAAGATTTTTGGACGAGAAAAAGAATGGAAGCCAACGGTTCCCAAACCATAGCCTAGGCAAATCAAACGAATCAATAAGAAAGGTTGTGTTCTTGAGAATTTGAGAAACAATTGGAATCGCATGATTCGTATGCTTGTGTTTGTGTTGTTTGGTGATCTTTCTATCAAGTTCTATTAGTTCACAGATTTCATTACGAAAAAAAGAATGGAAACCAACGGTTCCCAAACCATAGCCTAGGCTAATCAAACGAATCAATAAGAAGAGTTGTTTTATTGAGAATTTGAGAAACATTCGGAATCGCATGATTCGTATGCTTGTGTTTGTGTTGTTTGATGATCTTTCTAGCAAGTTCTATTAGTTCAAAGATTTTTGGACTAGAAAAAGAATGGAAACCAACGGTTCCCAAACCATAGCCTAGGCAAATCAAACGAATCAATAAGAAAGGTTGTGTTCTTGAGAATTTGAGAAACATTCGGAATCGCATGATTCGTATGCTTGTGTTTGTGTTGTTTGGTGATCTTTCTACCAAGTTCTATTAGTTCAAACATTTATGGACTAGAAAAAGAATGGAAACCAACGGTTCCTAAACCATAGCCTAGGCAAATCAAACCAATCAATAAGAAAGGTTGTTTTATTGAGAATTTGAGAAACATTCGGAATCGCATGATTCGTATGCTTGTGTTTGTGTTGTTTGGTGATCTTTCTATCAAGTTCTATTAGTTCAAAGATTTCTTTACGAAAAAAAAGAATGGAAACCAACGGTTTCCAAACCATAACCTATGCAAATCAAACGAATCAATAAGAAAGGTTGTGTTCTTGAGAATTTGAGAAACATTCGGAATCGCATGATTCGTATGCTTGTGTTTGTGTTGTTTGGTGATCTTTCTACCAAATTCTATTAGTTCAAACATTTATGAACTAGAAAAAGAATGGAAACCAACGGTTCCCAAACCATAGCCTAGGCAAATCAAACTAATAAATAAGAAAGGTTGTTTTATTGAGAATTTGAGAAACATTCGGAATCGCATGATTCGTATGCTTGTGTTTGTGTTGTTTGATAATCTTTCTACCAAGTTCTATTAGTTCAAAGATTTTTGGACTAGAAAAAGAATGGAAACCAACGGTTCCCAAACCATAGCCTAGGCAAATCAAACGAATCAATAAGAAAGGTTGTGTTCTTGGGAATTTGAGAAACAATTGGAATCGCATGATTCGTATGCTTGTGTTTGTGTTGTTTGGTGATCTTTCTATCAAGTTCTATTAGTTCACAGATTTCATTACGAAAAAAAGAATGGAAACCAACGGTTCCCAAACCATATCCTAGGCTAATCAAACGAATCAATAAGAAGAGTTGTTTTATTGAGAATTTGAGAAACATTCGGAATCGCATGATTCGTATGCTTGTGTTTGTGTTGTTTGATGATCTTTCTACCAAGTTCTATTAGTTCAAACATTTATGGACTAGAAAAAGAATGGAAACCAACGGTTCCCAAACCATAGCCTAGGCAAATCAAACTAATTAATAAGAAAGGTTGTTTTATTGAGAATTTGAGAAACATTCGGAATCGCATGATTCGTATGCTTGTGTTTGTGTTGTTTGATGATCTTTCTACCAAGTTCTATTAGTTCAAAGATTTTTGGACGAGAAAAAGAATGGAAGCCAACGGTTCCCAAACCATAGCCTAGGCAAATCAAACGAATCAATAAGAAAGGTTGTGTTCTTGAGAATTTGAGAAACAATTGGAATCGCATGATTCGTGTGCTTGTGTTTGTGTTGTTTGATGATCTTTCTAGCAAGTTCTATTAGTTCAAAGATTTTTGGACTAGAAAAAGAATGGAAACCAACGGTTCCCAAACCATAGCCTAGGCAAATCAAACGAATCAATAAGAAAGGTTGTGTTCTTGAGAATTTGAGAAACATTCGGAATCGCATGATTCGTATGCTTGTGTTTGTGTTGTTTGGTGATCTTTCTACCAAGTTCTATTAGTTCAAACATTTATGGACTAGAAAAAGAATGGAAACCAACGGTTCCTAAACCATAGCCTAGGCAAATCAAACCAATCAATAAGAAAGGTTGTTTTATTGAGAATTTGAGAAACATTCGGAATCGCATGATTCGTATGCTTGTGTTTGTGTTGTTTGGTGATCTTTCTATCAAGTTCTATTAGTTCAAAGATTTCTTTACGAAAAAAAAGAATGGAAACCAACGGTTTCCAAACCATAACCTATGCAAATCAAACGAATCAATAAGAAAGGTTGTGTTCTTGAGAATTTGAGAAACATTCGGAATCGCATGATTCGTATGCTTGTGTTTGTGTTGTTTGGTGATCTTTCTACCAAATTCTATTAGTTCAAACATTTATGAACTAGAAAAAGAATGGAAACCAACGGTTCCCAAACCATAGCCTAGGCAAATCAAACTAATAAATAAGAAAGGTTGTTTTATTGAGAATTTGAGAAACATTCGGAATCGCATGATTCGTATGCTTGTGTTTGTGTTGTTTGATGATCTTTCTACCAAGTTCTATTAGTTCAAAGATTTTTGGACTAGAAAAAGAATGGAAACCAACGGTTCCCAAACCATAGCCTAGGCAAATCAAACGAATCAATAAGAAAGGTTGTGTTCTTGGGAATTTGAGAAACAATTGGAATCGCATGATTCGTATGCTTGTGTTTGTGTTGTTTGGTGATCTTTCTATCAAGTTCTATTAGTTCACAGATTTCATTACGAAAAAAAGAATGGAAACCAACGGTTCCCAAACCATATCCTAGGCTAATCAAACGAATCAATAAGAAGAGTTGTTTTATTGAGAATTTGAGAAACATTCGGAATCGCATGATTCGTATGCTTGTGTTTGTGTTGTTTGATGATCTTTCTACCAAGTTCTATTAGTTCAAACATTTATGGACTAGAAAAAGAATGGAAACCAACGGTTCCCAAACCATAGCCTAGGCAAATCAAACTAATAAATAAGAAAGGTTGTTTTATTGAGAATTTGAGAAACATTCGGAATCGCATGATTCGTATGCTTGTGTTTGTGTTGTTTGATGATCTTTCTACCAAGTTCTATTAGTTCAAAGATTTTTGGACGAGAAAAAGAATGGAAGCCAACGGTTCCCAAACCATAGCCTAGGCAAATCAAACGAATCAATAAGAAAGGTTGTGTTCTTGAGAATTTGAGAAACAATTGGAATCGCATGATTCGTATGCTTGTGTTTGTGTTGTTTGGTGATCTTTCTATCAAGTTCTATTAGTTCACAGATTTCATTACGAAAAAAAGAATGGAAACCAACGGTTCCCAAACCATAGCCTAGGCTAATCAAACGAATCAATAAGAAGAGTTGTTTTATTGAGAATTTGAGAAACATTCGGAATCGCATGATTCGTATGCTTGTGTTTGTGTTGTTTGATGATCTTTCTAGCAAGTTCTATTAGTTCAAAGATTTTTGGACTAGAAAAAGAATGGAAACCAACGGTTCCCAAACCATAGCCTAGGCAAATCAAACGAATCAATAAGAAAGGTTGTGTTCTTGAGAATTTGAGAAACATTCGGAATCGCATGATTCGTATGCTTGTGTTTGTGTTGTTTGGTGATCTTTCTACCAAGTTCTATTAGTTCAAACATTTATGGACTAGAAAAAGAATGGAAACCAACGGTTCCTAAACCATAGCCTAGGCAAATCAAACCAATCAATAAGAAAGGTTGTTTTATTGAGAATTTGAGAAACATTCGGAATCGCATGATTCGTATGCTTGTGTTTGTGTTGTTTGGTGATCTTTCTATCAAGTTCTTTTAGTTCAAAGATTTCTTTACGAAAAAAAAAGAATGGAAACCAACGGTTTCCAAACCATAACCTATGCAAATCAAACGAATCAATAAGAAAGGTTGTGTTCTTGAGAATTTGAGAAACATTCGGAATCGCATGATTCGTATGCTTGTGTTTGTGTTGTTTGGCGATCTTTCTATCAAGTTCTATTAGTTCAAAGATTTCTTTACGAAAAAAAGAATGGAAAGCAACGGTTCCCAAACCACAGCCTAGGAAAATCAAACACCTCAATAAGAAAGGTTGTGTTATTGAGAATTTGAGAAACATTCGGAATCGCATGATTCGTATGCTTGTGTTAGTGTTGTTTGGTGATGTTTCTACCATGTTCTATTAGTTCAAAGATTTTTGGACTAGAAAAAGAATGGAAACCAACGGTTCCCAAACCATAGCCTAGGTAAATCAAACGAATCAATAAGAAGAGTTGTTTTATTGAAAATTTGAAAAACATTCGGAATCGCATGATTCGTATGATTGTGTTTGTGTTGTTTGGTGATCTTTCTATCAAGTTTTATTAGTTCAAAGATTTCTTTACAAAAAAAAAATGGAAACCAACGGTTCCCAAACCATAGCCTAGGCAAATCAAACACCTCAATAAGAAAGGTTGTGTTATTGAGAATTTGAGAAACATTCGGAATCGCATGATTCGTATGCTTGTGTTTGTGTTGTTTGGTTATCTTTCTACCCAGTTCTATTAGTTCAAACATTTATGGACTAGAAAAACAATGGAAACCAACGGTTCCCAAACTATATCCCAGGCAAATCAAATCAATCAATAAGAAAGGTTGTTTTATTGAGAATTTGAGAAACATTCGGAATCGCATGATTCGTACGCTTGTGTTTGTGTTGTTTGGTGATCTTTCTACCAAGTTCTATTAGTTCAAAGATTTTTGGACTAGAAAAAGAATGGAAACCAACGGTTCCCAAACCATAGCCTAGGCAAATCAAACGAATCAATAAGAAAGGTTGTGTTCTTGAGAATTTAAGAAACATTCGGAATCGCATTATTCGTATGCTTGTGTTTGTGTTGTTTGGTGATCTTTCTATCAAGGTCTATTAGTTCATAGATTTCTTTATGAAAAAAAGAATGGAAACCAACGGTTCCCGAACCATAGCCTAGGCAAATCAAACACCTCAATAAGAAAGGTTGTGTTATTGAGAATTTGAGAAACATTCGGAATCGCATTATTCGTATGATTGTGTTTGTGTTGTTTGGTGATCTTTCTATCACGGTCTATTAGTTCATAGATTTCTTTATGAAAAAAAGAATGGAAACCAACGGTTCCCGAACCATAGCCTAGGCAAATCAAACACCTCAATAAGAAAGGTTGTGTTATTGAGAATTTGAGAAACATTCGGAATCGCATTATTCGTATGATTGTGTTTGTGTTGTTTGGTGATCTTTCTATCACGGTCTATTAGTTCATAGATTTCTTTATGAAAAAAAGAATGGAAACCAACGGTTCCCGAACCATAGCCTAGGCAAATCAAACACCTCAATAAGAAAGGTTGTGTTATTGAGAATTTGAGAAACATTCGGAATCGCATGATTCATATGCTTGTGTTTGCGTTGTTTGGTGATCTTTCTACCAAGCTCTATTAGTTCAAACATTTATGGACTAGAAAAAGAATGGAAACCAACGGTTCCCAAACCATAGCCTAGGAAAATCAAACGAATGAATAAGAAGAGTTGTTTTATTGAGAATTTGAGAAACATTCGGAATCGCATGATTCATATGCTTGTGTTTTTGTTGTTTGGTGATCTTTCTATCAAGTTCTATTAGTTCAAAGATTTCTTTACGAAAAAAAGAATGGAAACCAACTGTTCCCAAACCATAGCCTAGGCAAATCAAACGAATCAATAAAAAAGGTTGTGTTCTTGAGAATTTGAGAAACATTCGGAATCGCATGATTCGTATGGTTGTGTTTGTGTTGTTTGGTCATCCTTCTACCAAGTTCTATTAGTTCAAACATTTATGGACTAGAAAAAGAATGGAAACCAATGGTTCCCAAACCATAGCCTAGGCAAATCAAACCAATCAATAAGAAAGGTTGTTTTAAATGAGAATTTGAGAAACATTCGGAATCGCATGATTCGTGTGCTTGTGTTTGTGTTGTTTGGTGATCTTTCTACCAAATTCTATTAGTTCAAACATTTATGGACTAGAAAAAGAATGGAAACCAACGGTTCCCAAACCATAGCCTAGGCAAATCACACCAATCAATAAGAAAGGTTGTTTTATTGAGAAATTGAGAAACATTCGGAATCGCATGATTCGTATGCTTGTGTTTGTGTTGTTTGGTGATCTTTCTACCAAGTTCTATTAGTTCAAAGATTTTTGGACTAGAAAAAGAATGGAAACCAACGGTTCCCAAACCATAGCCTAGGTAAATCAAACGAATCAATAAGAAGAGTTGTTTTATTCAAAATTTGAAAAACATTCGGAATCGCATGATTCGTATGATTGTGTTTGTATTGTTTGGTGATCTTTCTATCAAGTTTTATTAGTTCAAATATTTCTTTACAAAAAAAAGAATGGAAACCAACGGTTCCCAAACCATAGCCTAGGCAAATCAAACACCTCAATGAGAAAGCTTGTGTTATTGAGAATTTGAGAAACATTCGGAATCACATGATTCGTATGCTTGTGTTTGTGTTGTTTGGTTATCTTTCTACGAAGTTCTATTAGTTCAAACATTTATGGACTAGAAAAACAATGGAAACCAACGGTTCCCAAACCATAGCCTAGGCAAATCAAATCAATCAATAACAAAGGTTGTTTTATTGAGAATTTGAGAAACATTCGGAATCGCATGATTCGTATACTTGTGTTTGTGTTGTTTGGTGATCTTTCTACCAAATTCTATTAGTTCAAACATTTATGTAGTAGAAAAAGAATGGAAACCAACGGTTCCCAAACCATAGCCTAGGCAATCAAACCAATCAATAAGAAAGGTTGTTTTATTGAGAATTTGGGAAACATACGGAATCGCATGATTCGTATGCTTGTTTTTGTGTTGTTTGGTGATCTTTCTACCAAGCTCTATTAGTTCAAACATTTATGGACTAGATAAATAATGGAAACCAACGGTTCCCAAACTTTAGCTTAGGCAAATCAAACCAATCAATAAGAAAGGTTGTTTTATTGAGAATTTGAGAAACATTCGGAATCGCATGATTCGTATGCTTGTGTTTGTGTTGTTTGGTGATCTTTCTACCAAGTTCTATTAGCTCAAAGATTTTTGGATGAGAAAAAGAATGGAAACCAACGGTTCCCAAACCATAGCCTAGGCAAATCAAACGAATCAATAAGAAAGGTTGTGTTATTGAGAATTTGAGAAACATTCGGAATCGCATGATTCGTATGCTTGTGCTGGTGTTGTTTGGCGATCTTTCTACCAAGCTCTATTAGTTCAAACATTTATGGACTAGATAAAGAATGGAAACTAACGGTTCCCAAACCATAGCCTAGGCAAATCAAACGAATCAATAAGAAGAGTTGTTTTATTGAGAATTTGAGAAACATTCAGAATCGCATGATTCGTATGCTTGTGTTTGTGTTGTTTGGTGATCTTTCTATCAAGTTCTATTAGTTCAAAGATTTCTTTACGAACAAAAAGAATGGAAACCAACGGTTCCCAAACCATAACCTAGGCAAATCAAACGAATCAATAAGAAAGGTTGTGTTCTTGAGAATTTGAGAAACATTCGGAATCGCATGATTCGTATGCTTGTGTTTGTGTTGTTTGCTGATCTTTCTTCCAAATTCTATTAGATCAAACATTTATGGACTAGAAAAAGAATGGAAACCAACGGTTCCCAAACCATAGCCTAGGCAAATCAAACTAATAAATAAGAAAGGTTGTTTTATTGAGAATTTGAGAAACATTCGGAATCGCATGATTCGTATGCTTGTGTTTGTGTTGTTTGATGATCTTTCTACCAAGTTCTATTAGTTCAAAGATTTTTGGACGAGAAAAAGAATGGAAGCCAACGGTTCCCAAACCATAGCCTAGGCAAATCAAACGAATCAATAAGAAAGGTTGTGTTCTTGAGAATTTGAGAAACAATTGGAATCGCATGATTCGTATGCTTGTGTTTGTGTTGTTTGGTGATCTTTCTATCAAGTTCTATTAGTTCACAGATTTCATTACGAAAAAAAGAATGGAAACCAACGGTTCCCAAACCATAGCCTAGGCTAATCAAACGAATCAATAAGAAGAGTTGTTTTATTGAGAATTTGAGAAACATTCGGAATCGCATGATTCGTATGCTTGTGTTTGTGTTGTTTGATGATCTTTCTAGCAAGTTCTATTAGTTCAAAGATTTTTGGACTAGAAAAAGAATGGAAACCAACGGTTCCCAAACCATAGCCTAGGCAAATCAAACGAATCAATAAGAAAGGTTGTGTTCTTGAGAATTTGAGAAACATTCGGAATCGCATGATTCGTATGCTTGTGTTTGTGTTGTTTGGTGATCTTTCTACCAAGTTCTATTAGTTCAAACATTTATGGACTAGAAAAAGAATGGAAACCAACGGTTCCTAAACCATAGCCTAGGCAAATCAAACCAATCAATAAGAAAGGTTGTTTTATTGAGAATTTGAGAAACATTCGGAATCGCATGATTCGTATGCTTGTGTTTGTGTTGTTTGGTGATCTTTCTATCAAGTTCTATTAGTTCAAAGATTTCTTTACGAAAAAAAAGAATGGAAACCAACGGTTTCCAAACCATAACCTATGCAAATCAAACGAATCAATAAGAAAGGTTGTGTTCTTGAGAATTTGAGAAACATTCGGAATCGCATGATTCGTATGCTTGTGTTTGTGTTGTTTGGTGATCTTTCTACCAAATTCTATTAGTTCAAACATTTATGAACTAGAAAAAGAATGGAAACCAACGGTTCCCAAACCATAGCCTAGGCAAATCAAACTAATAAATAAGAAAGGTTGTTTTATTGAGAATTTGAGAAACATTCGGAATCGCATGATTCGTATGCTTGTGTTTGTGTTGTTTGGTGATCTTTCTATCAAGTTCTATTAGTTCACAGATTTCATTACGAAAAAAAGAATGGAAACCAACGGTTCCCAAACCATATCCTAGGCTAATCAAACGAATCAATAAGAAGAGTTGTTTTATTGAGAATTTGAGAAACATTCGGAATCGCATGATTCGTATGCTTGTGTTTGTGTTGTTTGATGATCTTTCTACCAAGTTCTATTAGTTCAAACATTTATGGACTAGAAAAAGAATGGAAACCTACGGTTCCCAAACCATAGCCTAGGCAAATCAAACTAGTAAATAAGAAAGGTTGTTTTATTGAGAATTTGAGAAACATTCGGAATCGCGTGATTCGTATGCTTGTGTTTGTGTTGTTTGATGATCTTTCTACCAAGTTCTATTAGTTCAAAGATTTTTGGACGAGAAAAAGAATGGAAGCCAACGGTTCCCAAACCATAGCCTAGGCAAATCAAACGAATCAATAAGAAAGGTTGTGTTCTTGAGATTTTGAGAAACAATTGGAATCGCATGATTCGTATGCTTGTGTTTGTGTTGTTTGGTGATCTTTCTATCAAGTTCTATTAGTTCACAGATTTCATTACGAAAAAAAGAATGGAAACCAACGGTTCCCAAACCATAGCCTAGGCTAATCAAACGAATCAATAAGAAGAGTTGTTTTATTGAGAATTTGAGAAACATTCGGAATCGCATGATTCGTATGCTTGTGTTTGTGTTGTTTGATGATCTTTCTAGCAAGTTCTATTAGTTCAAAGATTTTTGGACTAGAAAAAGAATGGAAACCAACGGTTCCCAAACCATATCCTAGGCAAATCAAACGAATCAATAAGAAAGGTTGTGTTCTTGAGAATTTGAGAAACATTCGGAATCGCATGATTCGTATGCTTGTGTTTGTGTTGTTTGGTGATCTTTCTACCAAGTTCTATTAGTTCAAACATTTATGGACTAGAAAAAGAATGGAAACCAACGGTTCCTAAACCATAGCCTAGGCAAATCAAACCAATCAATAAGAAAGGTTGTTTTATTGAGAATTTGAGAAACATTTTGAATCGCATGATTCGTATGCTTGTGTTTGTGTTGTTTGGTGATCTTTCTATCAAGTTCTTTTAGTTCAAAGATTTCTTTACGAAAAAAAAGAATGGAAACCAACGGTTTCCAAACCATAACCTATGCAAATCAAACGAATCAATAAGAAAGGTTGTGTTCTTGAGAATTTGAGAAACATTCGGAATCGCATGATTCGTATGCTTGTGTTTGTGTTGTTTGGCGATCTTTCTATCAAGTTCTATTAGTTCAAAGATTTCTTTACGAAAAAAAGAATGGAAAGCAACGGTTCCCAAACCACAGCCTAGGCAAATCAAACACCTCAATAAGAAAGGTTGTGTTATTGAGAATTTGAGAAACATTCGGAATCGCATGATTCGTATGCTTGTGTTAGTGTTGTTTGGTGATGTTTCTACCAAGTTCTATTAGTTCAAAGATTTTTGGACTAGAAAAAGAATGGAAACCAACGGTTCCCAAACCATAGCCTAGGTAAATCAAACGAATCAATAAGAAGAGTTGTTTTATTGAAAATTTGAAAAACATTCGGAATCGCATGATTCGTATGATTGTGTTTGTGTTGTTTGATGATCTTTCTATCAAGTTTTATTAGTTCAAAGATTTCTTTACAAAAAAAAAATGGAAACCAACGGTTCCCAAACCATAGCCTAGGCAAATCAAACACCTCAATAAGAAAGGTTGTGTTATTGAGAATTTGAGAAACATTCGGAATCGCATGATTCGTATGCTTGTGTTTGTGTTGTTTGGTTATCTTTCTACCCAGTTCTATTAGTTCAAACATTTATGGACTAGAAAAAGAATGGAAACCTACGGTTCCCAAACCATAGCCTAGGCAAATCTAACTAATAAATAAGAAAGGTTGTTTTATTGAGAATTTGAGAAACATTCGGAATCGCGTGATTCGTATGCTTGTGTTTGTGTTGTTTGATGATCTTTCTACCAAGTTCTATTAGTTCAAAGATTTTTGGACGAGAAAAAGAATGGAAGCCAACGGTTCCCAAACCATAGCCTAGGCAAATCAAACGAATCAATAAGAAAGGTTGTGTTCTTGAGAATTTGAGAAACAATTGGAATCGCATGATTCGTATGCTTGTGTTTGTGTTGTTTGGTGATCTTTCTATCAAGTTCTATTAGTTCACAGATTTCATTACGAAAAAAAGAATGGAAACCAACGGTTCCCAAACCATAGCCTAGGCTAATCAAACGAATCAATAAGAAGAGTTGTTTTATTGAGAATTTGAGAAACATTCGGAATCGCATGATTCGTATGCTTGTGTTTGTGTTGTTTGATGATCTTTCTACCAAGTTCTATTAGTTCAAACATTTATGGACTAGAAAAAGAATGGAAACCTACGGTTCCCAAACCATAGCCTAGGCAAATCAAACTAATAAATAAGAAAGGTTGTTTTATTGAGAATTTGAGAAACATTCGGAATCGCGTGATTCGTATGCTTGTGTTTGTGTTGTTTGATGATCTTTCTACCAAGTTCTATTAGTTCAAAGATTTTTGGACGAGAAAAAGAATGGAAGCCAACGGTTCCCAAACCATAGCCTAGGCAAATCAAACGAATCAATAAGAAAGGTTGTGTTCTTGAGAATTTGAGAAACAATTGGAATCGCATGATTCGTATGGTTGTGTTTGTGTTGTTTGGTGATCTTTCTATCAAGTTCTATTAGTTCACAGATTTCATTACGAAAAAAAGAATGGAAACCAACGGTTCCCAAACCATAGCCTAGGCTAATCAAACGAATCAATAAGAAGAGTTGTTTTATTGAGAATTTGAGAAACATTCGGAATCGCATGATTCGTATGCTTGTGTTTGTGTTGTTTGATGATCTTTCTAGCAAGTTCTATTAGTTCAAAGATTTTTGGACTAGAAAAAGAATGGAAACCAACGGTTCCCAAACCATAGCCTAGGCAAATCAAACGAATCAATAAGAAAGGTTGTGTTCTTGAGAATTTGAGAAACATTCGGAATCGCATGATTCGTATGCTTGTGTTTGTGTTGTTTGGTGATCTTTCTACCAAGTTCTATTAGTTCAAACATTTATGGACTAGAAAAAGAATGGAAACCAACGGTTCCTAAACCATAGCCTAGGCAAATCAAACCAATCAATAAGAAAGGTTGTTTTATTGAGAATTTGAGAAACATTTTGAATCGCATGATTCGTATGCTTGTGTTTGTGTTGTTTGGTGATCTTTCTATCAAGTTCTTTTAGTTCAAAGATTTCTTTACGAAAAAAAAGAATGGAAACCAACGGTTTCGAAACCATAACCTATGCAAATCAAACGAATCAATAAGAAAGGTTGTGTTCTTGAGAATTTGAGAAACATTCGGAATCGCATGATTCGTATGCTTGTGTTTGTGTTGTTTGGCGATCTTTCTATCAAGTTCTATTAGTTCAAAGATTTCTTTACGAAAAAAAGAATGGAAAGCAACGGTTCCCAAACCACAGCCTAGGCAAATCAAACACCTCAATAAGAAAGGTTGTGTTATTGAGAATTTGAGAAACATTCGGAATCGCATGATTCGTATGCTTGTGTTAGTGTTGTTTGGTGATGTTTCTACCAAGTTCTATTAGTTCAAAGATTTTTGGACTAGAAAAAGAATGGAAACCAACGGTTCCCAAACCATAGCCTAGGTAAATCAAACGAATCAATAAGAAGAGTTGTTTTATTGAAAATTTGAAAAACATTCGGAATCGCATGATTCGTATGATTGTGTTTGTGTTGTTTGATGATCTTTCTATCAAGTTTTATTAGTTCAAAGATTTCTTTACAAAAAAAAAATGGAAACCAACGGTTCCCAAACCATAGCCTAGGCAAATCAAACACCTCAATAAGAAAGGTTGTGTTATTGAGAATTTGAGAAACATTCGGAATCGCATGATTCGTATGCTTGTGTTTGTGTTGTTTGGTTATCTTTCTACCCAGTTCTATTAGTTCAAACATTTATGGACTAGAAAAACAATGGAAACCAACGGTTCCCAAACTATAGCCCAGGCAAATCAAATCAATCAATAAGAAAGGTTGTTTTATTGAGAATTTGAGAAACATTCGGAATCGCATGATTCGTACGCTTGTGTTTGTGTTGTTTGGTGATCTTTCTACCAAATTCTATTAGTTCAAACATTTATGGAGTAGAAAAAGAAAGGAAACCAACGGTTCCCAAACCATAGCCTAGGCAATCAAACCAATCAATAAGAAAGGTTGTTTTATTGAGAATTTGGGAAACATTCGGAATCGCATGATTCGTATGCTTGTGTTTGTGTTGTTTGGTGATCTTTCTACCAAGTTCTATTAGTTCAAAGATTTTTGGACTAGAAAAAGAATGGAAACCAACGGTTCCCAAACCATAGCCTAGGCAAATCAAACGAATCAATAAGAAAGGTTGTGTTCTTGAGAATTTGAGAAACATTCGGAATCGCATTATTCGTATGCTTGTGTTTGTGTTGTTTGGTGATCTTTCTATCAAGGCCTATTAGTTCATAGATTTCTTTATGAAAAAAAGAATGGAAACCAACGGTTCCCGAACCATAGCCTAGGCAAATCAAACACCTCAATAAGAAAGGTTGTGTTATTGAGAATTTGAGAAACATTCGGAATCGCATTATTCATATGCTTGTGTTTGTGTTGTTTGGTGATCTTTCTATCACGGTCTATTAGTTCATAGATTTCTTTATGAAAAAAAGAATGGAAACCAACGGTTCCCGAACCATAGCCTAGGCAAATCAAACACCTCAATAAGAAAGGTTGTGTTATTGAGAATTTGAGAAACATTCGGAATCGCATGATTCATATGCTTGTGTTTGCGTTGTTTGGTGATCTTTCTACCAAGCTCTATTAGTTCAAACATTTATGGACTAGAAAAAGAATGGAAACCAACGGTTCCCAAACCATAGCCTAGGCAAATCAAACGAATGAATAAGAAGAGTTGTTTTATTGAGAATTTGAGAAACATTCGGAATCGCATGATTCGTATGCTTGTGTTTGTGTTGTTTGGTGATCTTTCTATCAAGTTCTATTAGTTCAAAGATTTCTTTACGAAAAAAAGAATGGAAACCAACTGTTCCCAAACCATAGCCTAGGCAAATCAAACGAATCAATAAGAAAGGTTGTGTTCTTGAGAATTTGAGAAACATTCGGAATCGCATGATTCGTATGGTTGTGTTTGTGTTGTTTGGTCATCCTTCTACCAAGTTCTATTAGTTCAAACATTTATGGACTAGAAAAAGAATGGAAACCAATGGTTCCCAAACCATAGCCTAGGCAAATCAAACCAATCAATAAGAAAGGTTGTTTTAAATGAGAATTTGAGAAACATTCGGAATCGCATGATTCGTGTGCTTGTGTTTGTGTTGTTTGGTGATCTTTCTACCAAATTCTATTAGTTCAAACATTTATGGACTAGAAAAAGAATGGAAACCAACGGTTCCCAAACCATAGCCTAGGCAAATCACACCAATCAATAAGAAAGGTTGTTTTATTGAGAAATTGAGAAACATTCGGAATCGCATGATTCGTATGCTTGTGTTTGTGTTGTTTGGTGATCTTTCTACCAAGTTCTATTAGTTCAAAGATTTTTGGACTAGAAAAAAAATGGAAACCAACGGTTCCCAAACCATAGCCTAGGTAAATCAAACGAATCAATAAGAAGAGTTGTTTTATTCAAAATTTGAAAAACATTCGGAATCGCATGATTCGTATGATTGTGTTTGTATTGTTTGGTGATCTTTCTATCAAGTTTTATTAGTTCAAATATTTCTTTACAAAAAAAAGAATGGAAACCAACGGTTCCCAAACCATAGCCTAGGCAAATCAAACACCTCAATGAGAAAGCTTGTGTTATTGAGAATTTGAGAAACATTCGGAATCGCATGATTCGTATGCTTGTGTTTGTGTTGTTTGGTTATCTTTCTACGAAGTTCTATTAGTTCAAACATTTATGGACTAGAAAAACAATGGAAACCAACGGTTCCCAAACCATAGCCTAGGCAAATCAAATCAATCAATAACAAAGGTTGTTTTATTGAGAATTTGAGAAACATTCGGAATCGCATGATTCGTATGCTTGTGTTTGTGTTGTTTGGTGATCTTTCTACCAAATTCTATTAGTTCAAACATTTATGTAGTAGAAAAAGAATGGAAACCAACGGTTCCCAAACCATAGCCTAGGCAATCAAACCAATCAATAAGAAAGGTTGTTTTATTGAGAATTTGGGAAACATTCGGAATCGCATGATTCGTATGCTTGTTTTTGTGTTGTTTGGTGATCTTTCTACCAAGCTCTATTAGTTCAAACATTTATGGACTAGATAAATAATGGAAACCAACGGTTCCCAAACTTTAGCTTAGGCAAATCAAACCAATCAATAAGAAAGGTTGTTTTATTGAGAATTTGAGAAACATTCGGAATCGCATGATTCGTATGCTTGTGTTTGTGTTGTTTGGTGATCTTTCTACCAAGTTCTATTAGCTCAAAGATTTTTGGATGAGAAAAAGAATGGAAACCAACGGTTCCCAAACCATAGCCTAGGCAAATCAAACGAATCAATAAGAAAGGTTGTGTTATTGAGAATTTGAGAAACATTCGGAATCGCATGATTCGTATGCTTGTGCTGGTGTTGTTTGGCGATCTTTCTACCAAGCTCTATTAGTTCAAACATTTATGGACTAGATAAAGAATGGAAACTAACGGTTCCCAAACCATAGCCTAGGCAAATCAAACGAATCAATAAGAAGAGTTGTTTTATTGAGAATTTGAGAAACATTCAGAATCGCATGATTCGTATGCTTGTGTTTGTGTTGTTTGGTGATCTTTCTATCAAGTTCTATTAGTTCAAAGATTTCTTTACGAAAAAAAAGAATGGAAACCAACGGTTCCCAAACCATAACCTAGGCAAATCAAACGAATCAATAAGAAAGGTTGTGTTCTTGAGAATTTGAGAAACATTCGGAATCGCATGATTCGTATGCTTGTGTTTGTGTTGTTTGCTGATCTTTCTTCCAAATTCTATTAGTTCAAACATTTATGGACTAGAAAAAGAATGGAAACCAACGGTTCCCAAACCATAGCCTAGGCAAATCAAACTAATAAATAAGAAAGGTTGTTTTATTGAGAATTTGAGAAACATTCGGAATCGCATGATTCGTATGGTTGTGTTTGTGTTGTTTGATGATCTTTCTACCAAGTTCTATTAGTTCAAAGATTTTTGGACGAGAAAAAGAATGGAAGCCAACGGTTCCCAAACCATAGCCTAGGCAAATCAAACGAATCAATAAGAAAGGTTGTGTTGTTGAGAATTTGAGAAACAATTGGAATCGCATGATTCGTATGCTTGTGTTTGTGTTGTTTGGTGATCTTTCTATCAAGTTCTATTAGTTCACAGATTTCATTACGAAAAAAAGAATGGAAACCAACGGTTCCCAAACCATAGCCTAGGCTAATCAAACGAATCAATAAGAAGAGTTGTTTTATTGAGAATTTGAGAAACATTCGGAATCGCATGATTCGTATGCTTGTGTTTGTGTTGTTTGATGATCTTTCTAGCAAGTTCTATTAGTTCAAAGATTTTTGGACTAGAAAAAGAATGGAAACCAACGGTTCCCAAACCATAGCATCAAACGAATCAATAAGAAAGGTTGTGTTCTTGAGAATTTGAGAAACATTCGGAATCGCATGATTCGTATGCTTGTGTTTGTGTTGTTTGGTGATCTTTCTACCAAGTTCTATTAGTTCAAACATTTATGGACTAGAAAAAGAATGGAAACCAACGGTTCCTAAACCATAGCCTAGGCAAATCAAACCAATCAATAAGAAAGGTTGTTTTATTGAGAATTTGAGAAACATTCGGAATCGCATGATTCGTATGCTTGTGTTTGTGTTGTTTGGTGATCTTTCTATCATGTTCTATTAGTTCAAAGATTTCTTTACGAAAAAAAAGAATGGAAACCAACGGTTTCCAAACCATAACCTATGCAAATCAAACGAATCAATAAGAAAGGTTGTGTTCTTGAGAATTTGAGAAACATTCGGAATCGCATGATTCGTATGCTTGTGTTTGTGTTGTTTGGTGATCTTTCTACCAAATTCTATTAGTTCAAACATTTATGAACTAGAAAAAGAATGGAAACCAACGGTTCCCAAACCATAGCCTAGGCAAATCAAACTAATAAATAAGAAAGGTTGTTTTATTGAGAATTTGAGAAACATTCGGAATCGCATGATTCGTATGCTTGTGTTTGTGTTGTTTGATGATCTTTCTACCAAGTTCTATTAGTTCAAAGATTTTTGGACTAGAAAAAGAATGGAAACCAACGGTTCCCAAACCATAGCCTAGGCAAATCAAACGAATCAATAAGAAAGGTTGTGTTCTTGGGAATTTGAGAAACAATTGGAATCGCATGATTCGTATGCTTGTGTTTGTGTTGTTTGGTGATCTTTCTATCAAGTTCTATTAGTTCACAGATTTCATTACGAAAAAAGAATGGAAACCAACGGTTCCCAAACCATATCCTAGGCTAATCAAACGAATCAATAAGAAGAGTTGTTTTATTGAGAATTTGAGAAACATTCGGAATCGCATGATTCGTATGCTTGTGTTTGTGTTGTTTGATGATCTTTCTACCAAGTTCTATTAGTTCAAACATTTATGGACTAGAAAAAGAATGGAAACCAACGGTTCCCAAACCATAGCCTAGGCAAATCAAACTAATAAATAAGAAAGGTTGTTTTATTGAGAATTTGAGAAACATTCGGAATCGCATGATTCGTATGCTTGTGTTTGTGTTGTTTGATGATCTTTCTACCAAGTTCTATTAGTTCAAAGATTTTTGGACGAGAAAAAGAATGGAAGCCAACGGTTCCCAAACCATAGCCTAGGCAAATCAAACGAATCAATAAGAAAGGTTGTGTTCTTGAGAATTTGAGAAACAATTGGAATCGCATGATTCGTATGCTTGTGTTTGTGTTGTTTGGTGATCTTTCTATCAAGTTCTATTAGTTCACAGATTTCATTACGAAAAAAAGAATGGAAACCAACGGTTCCCAAACCATAGCCTAGGCTAATCAAACGAATCAATAAGAAGAGTTGTTTTATTGAGAATTTGAGAAACATTCGGAATCGCATGATTCGTATACTTGTGTTTGTGTTGTTTGATGATCTTTCTAGCAAGTTCTATTAGTTCAAAGATTTTTGGACTAGAAAAAGAATGGAAACCAACGGTTCCCAAACCATAGCCTAGGCAAATCAAACGAATCAATAAGAAAGGTTGTGTTCTTGAGAATTTGAGAAACATTCGGAATCGCATGATTCGTATGCTTGTGTTTGTGTTGTTTGGTGATCTTTCTACCAAGTTCTATTAGTTCAAACATTTATGGACTAGAAAAAGAATGGAAACCAACGATTCCTAAACCATAGCCTAGGCAAATCAAACCAATCAATAAGAAAGGTTGTTTTATTGAGAATTTGAGAAACATTCGGAATCGCATGATTCGTATGCTTGTGTTTGTGTTGTTTGGTGATCTTTCTATCAAGTTCTATTAGTTCAAAGATTTCTTTACCAAAAAAAAGAATGGAAACCAACGGTTTCCAAACCATAACCTATGCAAATCAAACGAATCAATAAGAAAGGTTGTGTTCTTGAGAATTTGAGAAACATTCGGAATCGCATGATTCGTATGCTTGTGTTTGTGTTGTTTGGTGATCTTTCTACCAAATTCTATTAGTTCAAACATTTATGAACTAGAAAAAGAATGGAAACCAACGGTTCCCAAACCATAGCCTAGGCAAATCAAACTAATAAATAAGAAAGGTTGTTTTATTGAGAATTTGAGAAACATTCGGAATCGCATGATTCGTATGCTTGTGTTTGTGTTGTTTGATGATCTTTCTACCAAGTTCTATTAGTTCAAAGATTTTTGGACTAGAAAAAGAATGGAAACCAACGGTTCCCAAACCATAGCCTAGGCAAATCAAACGAATCAATAAGAAAGGTTGTGTTCTTGGGAATTTGAGAAACAATTGGAATCGCATGATTCGTATGCTTGTGTTTGTGTTGTTTGGTGATCTTTCTATCAAGTTCTATTAGTTCACAGATTTCATTACGAAAAAAAGAATGGAAACCAACGGTTCCAAAACCATATCCTAGGCTAATCAAACGAATCAATAAGAAGAGTTGTTTTATTGAGAATTTGAGAAACATTCGGAATCGCATGATTCGTATGCTTGTGTTTGTGTTGTTTGATGATCTTTCTACCAAGTTCTGTTAGTTCAAAGATTTTTGGACTAGAAAAAGAATGGAAACCAACGGTTCCCAAACCATAGCCTAGGCAAATCAAACGAATCAATGAGAAAGGTTGTGTTCTTGAGAATTTGAGAAACATTCGGAATCGCATGATTCGTATGCTTTTGTTTGTGTTGTTTGGTAATCTTTCTATCAAGTTCTATTAGTTCAAAGATTTCTTTACGAGAAAAAGAATGGAAAGCAACGGTTACCAAACCATAGCCTAGGCAAATCGAACACCTCAATAAGAAAGGTTGTGTTATTGAGAATTTGAGAAACATTCGGAATCGCATGATTTGTATGCTTGTGTTTGTGTTGTTTGGTGATCTTTCTACCAAGTTCTATTAGTTCAAACGTTTATGGACTAGAAAAAGAATGGAAACCAACGGTTCCCAAACCATAGCCTAGGCAAATCAAACCAATCAATAAAAAAGGTTGTTTTAAATTTAAGAAACATTCGGAATCGCATGATTCGTATGCTTGTGTTTGTGTTGTTTGGTGATCTTTCTACCAAATTCTATTAGTTCAAACATTTATGGACTAGAAAAAGAATGGAACCCAACGGTTCCCAAACCATAGCCTAGGCAAATCAAACCAATAAATAAGAAAGGTTGTTTTATTGAGAATTTGAGAAACATTCGGAATCGCATGATTCGTATGCTTGTGTTTGTGTTATTTGGTGATCTTTCTACCAAGTTCTATAAGCTCAAAGATTTTTGGACTAGAAAAATAATGGAAACCAACGGTTCCCAAACCATAGCCTAGGCAAATCAAACGAATCATTAAGAAGAGTTGTTTTATTGAGAATTTGAGAAACATTCGGAATCGCATGATTCGTATGCTTGTGTTTGTGTGTTTTGGTGATCTTTCTACCAAGCTCTATTAGTTCAAACATTTATGGACTAGAAAAAGAATGGAAACCAATGGTTCCCAAACCATAGCCTAGGCAAATCAAACGAATCAATAAGAAGAGTTGTTTTATTGAAAATTTGAAAAACATTCGGAATCGCATGATTCGTATGCTTGTGTTTGTGTTGTTTGGTGATCTTTCTATCAAGTTTTATTAGTTCAAAGATTTCTTTACAAAAAAAAAGAATGGAAACCAACGGTTCCCAAACCATAGCCTAGGCAAATCAAGCACCTCAATAAGAAAGGTTGTGTTACTGAGAAGTTGAGAAACATTCGGAATCGCATGATTCATATGCTTGTGTTTGTGTTGTTTGGTGATCTTTCTACCAAGTTCTATTAGTTCAAACATTTATGGACTAGAAAAAGAATGGAAACCAACGGTTCACAAACCATAGCCTAGGCAATCAAACCAATCAATAAGAAAGGTTGTTTTATTGAGAATTTGGGAAACATTCGGAATCGCATGATTCGTATGCTTGTGTTTGTGTTGTTTGGTGATCTTTCTACCAAGTTCTATTAGTTCAAAGATTTTTGGAGTAGAAAAAGAATGGAAACCAACGGTTCCCAAACCATAGCCTAGGCAAATCAAACGAATCAATAAGAAAAGTTGTGTTCTTGAGAATTTGAGAAACATTCGGAATCGCATTATTCGTATGCTTGTGTTTGTGTTGTTTGGTGATCTTTCTATCAAGGTCTAGTTGATAGATTTCTTTATGAAAAAAAGAATGGTAACCAACGGTTCCCGAACCATAGCCTAGGCAAATCAAACACCTCATTAAGAAAGGTTGTGTTATTGAGAATTTGAGAAACATTCGGAATCGCATGATTCATAAGCTTGTGTTTGTGTTGTTTGGTGATCTTTCTACCAAGTTCTATTAGTTCAAACATTTGTGGACTAGAAAAAGAATGGAAACCAACGGTTCCCAAACCATAGCCTAGGCAAGTCAAACCAATCAATAAGAAAGGTTGTTTTATTGAGAATTTAAGAAACATTCGGAATCGCATGATTCGTATGCTTGTGTTTGTGTTGTTTGGTGATCTTTCTACCAAATTCTATTATTTCAAACATTTATGGACTACAAAAATAATGGAAAAAAACGGTTCCCAAACCATAGCCTAGGCAAATCAAACCAATCAATAAGAAAGGTTGTTTTATTGAGAATTTGAGAAACATTCGGAATCGCATGATTCGTATGCTTGTGTTTGTGTTGTTTGTTGATCTTTCTACCAAGTTCTATTAGCTCAAAGATTTTTGGACTAGAAAAAGAATGGAAACCAACGGTTCCCAAACCATAGCCTAGCAAATCAAACGAATCAATAAGAAAGGTTGTGCTCTTGAGAATTTGAGAAACATTCGGAATCGCATGATTCGTATGCTTGTGTTTGTGTTGTTTGGTGATCTTTCTATCAAGTTCAATTAGTTCAAAGATTTCTTTACGAAAAAGAGAATGGAAACCAACGGTTCCCAAACCATAGCCTAGGCAAATCAAACGAATCAATAAGAAAGGTTGTGTTCTTGAGAATTTGAGAAACATTCGGAATCGCATGATTCGTATGCTTGTGTTTGTGTTGTTTGGCGATCTTTCTATCAAGTTCTATTAGTTCAAAGATTTCTTTACGAAAAAAAGAATGGAAAGCAACGGTTCCCAAACCACAACCTAGGCAAATCAAATACCTCAATAAGAAAGGTTGTGTTATTGAGAATTTGAGAAACATTCGGAATCGCATGATTCGTATGTTTGTGTTTGTGTTGTTTGGTGATCCTTCTACCAAGTTCTATTAGTTCAAACATTTATGGACTAGAAAAAGAATGGAAACCAACGGTTCCCAAACCATAGCCTAGGCAAATCAAACCAATCAATAGGAAAGGTTGTTTTAAATGATAATTTGAGAAACATTCGGAATCGCATGATTCGTGTGCTTGTGTTTGTGTTGTTTGGTGATCTTTCTACCAAATTCTATTAGTTCAAACATTTATGGACTAGAAAAAGAATGGAAACCAACGGTTCCCAAACCATAGCCTAGGCAAATCACACCAATCAATAAGAAAGGTTGTTTTATTGAGAAATTGAGAAACATTCGGAATCGCATGATTCGTATGCTTGTGTTAGTGTTGTTTGGTGATGTTTCTACCAAGTTCTATTAGTTCAAAGATTTTTGGACTAGAAAAAGAATGGAAACCAACGGTTCCCAAACCATAGCCTAGGTAAATCAAACGAATCAATAAGAAGAGTTGTTTTATTGAAAATTTGAAAAACATTCGGAATCGCATGATTCGTATGATTGTGTTTGTGTTGTTTGGTGATCTTTCTATCAAGTTTTATTAGTTCAAAGATTTCTTTACAAAAAAAAAAATGGAAACCAACGGTTCCCAAACCATAGCCTAGGCAAATCAAACACCTCAATAAGAAAGGTTGTGTTATTGAGAATTTGAGAAACATTCGGAATCGCATGATTCGTATGCTTGTGTTTGTGTTGTTTGATGATCTTTCTAGCAAGTTCTATTAGTTCAAAGATTTTTGGACTAGAAAAAGAATGGAAACCAACGGTTCCCAAACCATAGCCTAGGCAAATCAAACGAATCAATAAGAAAGGTTGTGTTCTTGAGAATTTGAGAAACATTCGGAATCGCATGATTCGTATGCTTGTGTTTGTGTTGTTTGGTTATCTTTCTACCAAGTTCTATTAGTTCAAACATTTATGGACTAGAAAAACAATGGAAACCAACGGTTCCCATACTATAGCCTAGGCAAATCAAATCACTCAATAAGAAAGGTTGTTTTATTGAGAATTTGAGAAACATTCGGAATCGCATGATTCGTACGCTTGTGTTTGTGTTGTTTGGTGATCTTTCTACCAAATTCTATTAGTTCAAACATTTATGGAGTAGAAAAAGAAAGGAAACCAACGGTTCCCAAACCATAGCCTAGGCAATCAAACCAATCAATAAGAAAGGTTGTTTTATTGAGAATTTGGGAAACATTCGGAATCGCATGATTCGTATGCTTGTGTTTGTGTTGTTTGGTGATCTTTCTACCAAGTTCTATTAGTTCAAAGATTTTTGGACTAGAAAAAGAATGGAAACCAACGGTTCCCAAACCATAGCCTAGGCAAATCAAACGAATCAATAAGAAAGGTTGTGTTCTTGAGAATTTGAGAAACATTCGGAATCGCATTATTCGTATGCTTGTGTTTGTGTTGTTTGGTGATCTTTCTATCAAGGTCTATTAGTTCATAGATTTCTTTATGAAAAAAAGAATGGAAACCAACGGTTCCCGAACCATAGCCTAGGCAAATCAAACACCTCAATAAGAAAGGTTGTGTTATTGAGAATTTGAGAAACATTCGGAATCGCATTATTCGTATGCTTGTGTTTGTGTTGTTTGGTGATCTTTCTATCACGGTCTATTAGTTCATAGATTTCTTTATGAAAAAAAGAATGGAAACCAACGGTTCCCGAACCATAGCCTAGGCAAATCAAACACCTCAATAAGAAAGGTTGTGTTATTGAGAATTTGAGAAACATTCGGAATCGCATGATTCATATGCTTGTGTTTGCGTTGTTTGGTGATCTTTCTACCAAGCTCTATTAGTTCAAACATTTATGGACTAGAAAAAGAATGGAAACCAACGGTTCCCAAACCATAGCCTAGGCAAATCAAACGAATGAATAAGAAGAGATGTTTTATTGAGAATTTGAGAAACATTCGGAATCGCATGATTCGTATGCTTGTGTTTGTGTTGTTTGGTGATCTTTCTATCAAGTGCTATTAGTTCAAAGATTTCTTTACGAAAAAAAGAATGGAAACCAACTGTTCCCAAACCATAGCCTAGGCAAATCAAACGAATCAATAAGAAAGGTTGTGTTCTTGAGAATTTGAGAAACATTCGGAATCGCATGATTCGTATGGTTGTGTTTGTGTTGTTTGGTCATCCTTCTACCAAGTTCTATTAGTTCAAACATTTATGGACTAGAAAAAGAATGGAAACCAATGGTTCCCAAACCATAGCCTAGGCAAATCAAACCAATCAATAAGAAAGGTTGTTTTAAATGAGAATTTGAGAAAGATTCGGAATCGCATGATTCGTGTGCTTGTGTTTGTGTTGTTTGGTGATCTTTCTACCAAATTCTATTAGTTCAAACATTTATGAACTAGAAAAAGAATGGAAACCAACGGTTCCCAAACCATAGCCTAGGCAAATCACACCAATCAATAAGAAAGGTTGTTTTATTGAGAAATTGAGAAACATTCGGAATCGCATGATTCGTATGCTTGTGTTTGTGTTGTTTGGTGATCTTTCTACCAAGTTCTATTAGTTCAAAGATTTTTGGACTGGAAAAAGAATGGAAACCAACGGTTCCCAAACCATAGCCTAGGTAAATCAAACGAATCATTAAGAAGAGTTGTTTTATTGAAAATTTGAAAAACATTCGGAATCGCATGATTCGTATGATTGTGTTTGTGTTGTTTGGTGATCTTTCTATCAAGTTTTATTAGTTCAAATATTTCTTTACAAAAAAAAGAATGGAAACCAACGGTTCCCAAACCATAGCCTAGGCAAATCAAACACCTCAATAAGAAAGGTTGTGTTATTGAGAATTTGAGAAACATTCGGAATCGCATGATTCGTATGCTTGTGTTTGTGTTGTTTGGTTATCTTTCTACGAAGTTCTATTAGTTCAAACATTTATGGACTAGAAAAACAATGGAAACCAACGGTTCCCAAACCATAGCCTAGGCAAATCAAATCAATCAATGACAAAGGTTGTTTTATTGAGAATTTGAGAAACATTCGGAATCGCATGATTCATATGCTTGTGTTTGTGTTGTTTGGTGATCTTTCTATCAAGTTCTATTAGTTCAAAGATTTCTTTACGAAAAAAAGAATGGAAACCAACTGTTCCCAAACCATAGCCTAGGCAAATCAAACGAATCAATAAAAAAGGTTGTGTTCTTGAGAATTTGAGAAACATTCGGAATCGCATGATTCGTATGGTTGTGTTTGTGTTGTTTGGTCATCCTTCTACCAAGTTCTATTAGTTCAAACATTTATGTAGTAGAAAAAGAATGGAAACCAACGGTTCCCAAACCATAGCCTAGGCAATCAAACCAATCAATAAGAAAGGTTGTTTTATTGAGAATTTGAGAAACATTCGGAATCGCATGATTCGTATGCTTGTGTTTGTGTTGTTTGGTGATCTTTCTACCAAGCTCTATTAGTTCAAACATTTATGGACTAGATAAATAATGGAAACCAACGGTTCCCAAACTTTACCCTAGGCAAATCAAACCAATCAATAAGAAAGGTTGTTTTATTGAGAATTTGAGAAACATTCGGAATCGCATGATTCGTATGCTTGTGTTTGTGTTGTTTGGTGATCTTTCTACCAAGTTCTATTAGCTCAAAGATTTTTGGACGAGAAAAAGAATGGAAACCAACGGTTCCCAAACCATAGCCTAGGCAAATCAAACGAATCAATAAGAAAGGTTGTGTTATTGAGAATTTGAGAAACATTCGGAATCGCATGATTCGTATGCTTGTGCTGGTGTTGTTTGGCGATCTTCTACCAAGCTCTATTAGTTCAAACATTTATGGACTAGATAAAGAATGGAAACCAACGGTTCCCAAACCATAGCCTAGGCAAATCAAACGAATCAATAAGAAGAGTTGTTTTATTGAGAATTTGAGAAACATTCGGAATCGCATGATTCGTATGCTTGTGTTTGTGTTGTTTGGTGATCTTTCTATCAAGTTCTATTAGTTCAAAGATTTCTTTACGAAAAAAAAAGAATGGAAACCAACGGTTCCCAAACCATAACCTAGGCAAATCAAACGAATCAATAAGAAAGGTTGTGTTCTTGAGAATTTGAGAAACATTCGGAATCGCATGATTCGTATGCTTGTGTTTGTGTTGTTTGCTGATCTTTCTTCCAAATTCTATTAGTTCAAACATTTATGGACTAGAAAAAGAATGGAAACCAACGGTTCCCAAACCATAGCCTAGGCAAATCAAACTAATAAATAAGAAAGGTTGTTTTATTGAGAATTTGAGAAACATTCGGAATCGCATGATTCGTATGCTTGTGTTTGTGTTGTTTGATGATCTTTCTACCAAGTTCTATTAGTTCAAAGATTTTTGGACGAGAAAAAGAATGGAAACCAACGGTTCCCAAACCATAGCCTAGGCAAATCACACCAATCAATAAGAAAGGTTGTTTTATTGAGAAATTGAGAAACATTCGGAATCGCATGATTCGTATGCTTGTGTTAGTGTTGTTTGGTGATGTTTCTACCAAGTTCTATTAGTTCAAAGATTTTTGGACTAGAAAAAGAATGGAAACCAACGGTTCCCAAACCATAGCCTAGGTAAATCAAACGAATCAATAAAAAAGGTTGTGTTCTTGAGAATTTGAGAAACAATTGGAATCGCATGATTCGTATGCTTGTGTTTGTGTTGTTTGCTGATCTTTCTATCAAGTTTTATTAGTTCACAGATTTCATTACGAAAAAAAGAATGGAAACCAACGGTTCCCAAACCATAGCCTAGGCTAATCAAACGAATCAATAAGAAGAGTTGTTTTATTGAGAATTTGAGAAACATTCGGAATCGCATGATTCGTATGCTTGTGTTTGTGTTGTTTGATGATCTTTCTACCAAGTTCTATTAGTTCAAAGATTTTTGGACTAGAAAAAGAATGGAAACCAACGGTTCCCAAACCATAGCCTAGGCAAATCAAACGAATCAATAAGAAAGGTTGTGTTCTTGAGAATTTGAGAAACATTCGGAATCGCATGATTCGTATGCTTGTGTTTGTGTTGTTTGGTAATCTTTCTATCAAGTTCTTTTAGTTCAAAGATTTCTTTACGAAAAAAAGAATGGAAAGCAACGGTTCCCAAACCATAGCCTAGGCAAATCAAACACCTCAATAAGAAAGGTTGTGTTATTGAGAATTTGAGAAACATTCGGAATCGCATGATTCGTATGCTTGTGTTTGTGTTGTTTGGTGATCTTTCTACCAAGTTCTATTAGTTCAAACATTTATGGACTAGAAAAAGAATGGAAACCAACGGTTCCCAAACCATAGCCTAGGCAAATCAAACCAATCAATAAGAAAGGTTGTTTTATTGAGAATTTGAGAAACATTCGGAATCGCATGATTCGTATGCTTGTGTTTGTGTTGTTTGGTGATCTTTCTATCAAGTTCTATTAGTTCAAAGATTTCTTTACGAAAAAAAAGAATGGAAACCAACGGTTTCCAAACCATAACCTATGCAAATCAAACGAATCAATAAGAAAGGTTGTGTTCTTGAGAATTTGAGAAACATTCGGAATCGCATGATTCGTATGCTTGTGTTTGTGTTGTTTGGTGATCTTTCTACCAAATTCTATTAGTTCAAACATTTATGAACTAGAAAAAGAATGGAAACCAACGGTTCCCAAACCATAGCCTAGGCAAATCAAACTAATAAATAACAAAGGTTGTTTTATTGAGAATTTGAGAAACATTCGGAATCGCATGATTCGTATGCTTGTGTTTGTGTTGTTTGATGATCTTTCTACCAAGTTCTATTAGTTCAAAGATTTTTGGACTAGAAAAAGAATGGAAACCAACGGTTCCTAAACCATAGCCTAGGCAAATCAAACGAATCAATAAGAAAGGTTGTGTTCTTGGGAATTTGAGAAACAATTGGAATCGCATGATTCGTATGCTTGTGTTTGTGTTGTTTGGTGATCTTTCTATCAAGTTCTATTAGTTCACAGATTTCATTACGAAAAAAAGAATGGAAACCAACGGTTCCCAAACCATAGCCTAGGCTAATCAAACGAATCAATAAGAAGAGTTGTTTTATTGAAAATTTGAGAAACATTCGGAATCGCATGATTCGTATGCTTGTGTTTGTGTTGTTTGATGATCTTTCTACCAAGTTCTATTAGTTCAAAGATTTTTGGACTAGAAAAAGAATGGAAACCAACGGTTCCCAAACCATAGCCTAGGCAAATCAAACGAATCAATGAGAACGGTTGTGTTCTTGAGAATTTGAGAAACATTCGGAATCGCATGATTCGTATGCTTGTGTTTGTGTTGTTTGGTAATCTTTCTATCAAGTTCTATTAGTTCAAAGATTTCTTTACGAAAAAAAGAATGGAAAGCAACGGTTACCAAACCATAGCCTAGGCAAATCAAACACCTCAATAAGAAAGGTTGTGTTATTGAGAATTTGAGAAACATTCGGAATCGCATGATTTGGATGCTTGTGTTTGTGTTGTTTGGTGATCTTTTTACCAAGTTCTATTAGTTCAAACGTTTATGGACTAGAAAAAGAATGGAAACCAACGGTTCCCAAACCATAGCCTAGGCAAATCAAACCGATCAATAAGAAAGGTTGTTTTAAATTTAAGAAACATTCGGAATCGCATGATTCGTATGCTTGTGTTTGTGTTGTTTGGTTATCTTTCTACCAAATTCTATTAGTTCAAACATTTATGAACTAGAAAAAGAATGGAAACCAACGGTTACCAAACCATAGCCTAGGCAAATCAAACGAATCAATAAGAAAGGTTGTGTTCTTGGGAATTTGAGAAACAATTGGAATCGCATGATTCGTATGCTTGTGTTTGTGTTGTTTGGTGATCTTTCTATCAAGTTCTATTAGTTCACAGATTTCATTACGAAAAAAAGAATGGAAACCAACGGTTCCCAAACCATAGCCTAGGCTAATCAAACGAATCAATAAGAAGAGTTGTTTTATTGAGAATTTGAGAAACATTCGGAATCGCATGATTCGTATGCTTGTGTTTGTGTTGTTTGATGATCTTTCTACCAAGTTCTATTAGTTCAAAGATTTTTGGACTAGAAAAAGAATGGAAACCAACGGTTCCCAAACCATAGCCTAGGCAAATCAAACGAATCAATGAGAACGGTTGTGTTCTTGAGAATTTGAGAAACATTCGGAATCGCATGATTCGTATGCTTGTGTTTGTGTTGTTTGGTAATCTTTCTATCAAGTTCTATTAGTTCAAAGATTTCTTTACGAAAAAAAGAATGGAAAGCAACGGTTACCAAACCATAGCCTAGGCAAATCAAACACCTCAATAAGAAAGGTTGTGTTATTGAGAATTTGAGAAACATTCGGAATCGCATGATTTGTATGCTTGTGTTTGTGTTGTTTGGTGATCTTTTTACCAAGTTCTATTAGTTCAAACGTTTATGGACTAGAAAAAGAATGGAAACCAACGGTTCCCAAACCATAGCCTAGGCAAATCAAACCAATCAATAAGAAAGGTTGTTTTAAATTTAAGAAACATTCGGAATCGCATGATTCGTATGCTTGTGTTTGTGTTGTTTGGTGATCTTTCTACCAAATTCTATTAGTTCAAACATTTATGAACTAGAAAAAGAATGGAAACCAACGGTTACCAAACCATAGCCTAGGCAAATCAAACGAATCAATAAGAAAGGTTGTGTTCTTGGGAATTTGAGAAACAATTGGAATCGCATGATTCGTATGCTTGTGTTTGTGTTGTTTGGTGATATTTCTATCAAGTTCTATTAGTTCACAGATTTCATTACGAAAAAAAGAATGGAAACCAACGGTTCCCAAACCATAGCCTAGGCTAATTAAACGAAGCAATAAGAAGAGTTGTTTTATTGAGAATTTGAGAAACATTCGGAATCGCATGATTCGTATGCTTGTGTTTGTGTTGTTTGATGATCTTTCTACCAAGTTCTATTAGTTCAAAGATTTTTGGACTAGAAAAAGAATGGAAACCAACGGTTCCCAAACCATAGCCTAGGCAAATCAAACGAATCAATGAGAAAGGTTGTGTTCTTGAGAATTTGAGAAACATTCGGAATCGCATGATTCGTATGCTTGTGTTTGTGTTGTTTGGTGATCTTTCTACCAAGTTCTATTAGTTCAAAGATTTTTGGACTGGAAAAAGAATGGAAACCAACCGTTCCCAAACCATAGCCTAGGTAAATCAAACGAATCAATAAGAAGAGTTGTTTTATTGAAAATTTGAAAAACATTCGGAATCGCATGATTCGTATGATTGTGTTTGTGTTGTTTGGTGATCTTTCTATCAAGTTTTATTAGTTCAAATATTTCTTTACAAAAAAAAGAATGGAAACCAACGGTTCCCAAACCATAGCCTAGGCAAATCAAACACCTCAATAAGAAAGGTTGTGTTATTGAGAATTTGAGAAACATTCGGAATCGCATGATTCGTATGCTTGTGTTTGTGTTGTTTGGTTATCTTTCTACGAAGTTCTATTAGTTCAAACATTTATGGACTAGAAAAACAATGGAAACCAACGGTTCCCAAACCATAGCCTAGGAAAATCAAATCAATCAATAACAAAGGTTGTTTTATTGAGAATTTGAGAAACATTCGGAATCGCATGATTCGTATGCTTGTGTTTGTGTTGTTTGGTGATCTTTCTATCAAGTTCTATTAGTTCAAAGATTTCTTTACGAAAAAAAGAATGGAAACCAACTGCTCCCAAAGCATAGCCTAGGCAAATCAAACGAATCAATAAGAAAGGTTGTGTTCTTGAGAATTTGAGAAACATTCGGAATCGCATGATTCGTATGGTTGTGTTTGTGTTGTTTGGTCATCCTTCTACCAAATTCTATTAGTTCAAACATTTATGTAGTAGAAAAAGAATGGAAACCAACGGTTCCCAAACCATAGCCTAGGCAATCAAACCAATCAATAAGAAAGGTTGTTTTATTGAGAATTTGGGAAACATTCGGAATCGCATGATTCGTATGCTTGTGTTTGTGTTGTGTGGTGATCTTTCTACCAAGCTCTATTAGTTCAAACATTTATGGACTAGATAAATAATGGAAACCAACGGTTCCCAAACGTTAGCCTAGGCAAATCAAACCAAACAATAAGAAAGGTTGTTTTATTGAGAATTTGAGAAACATTCGGAATCGCATGATTCGTATGCTTGTGTTTGTGTTGTTTGGTGATCTTTCTACCAAGTTCTATTAGCTCAAAGATTTTTGGACGAGAAAAAGAATGGAAACCAACGGTTCCCAAACCATAGCCTAGGCAAATCAAACGAATCAATAAGAAAGGTTGTGTTATTGAGAATTTGAGAAACATTCGGAATCGCATGATTCGTATGCGTGTGCTGGTGTTGTTTGGCGATCTTTCTACCAAGCTCTATTAGTTCAAACATTTATGGACTAGATAAAGAATGGAAACCAACGGTTCCCAAACCATAGCCTAGGCAAATCAAACGAATCAATAAGAAGAGTTGTTTTATTGAGAATTTGAGAAACATTCGGAATCGCATGATTCGTATGCTTGTGTTTGTGTTGTTTGGTGATCTTTCTATCAAGTTCTATTAGTTCAAAGATTTCTTTACGAAAAAAAAGAATGGAAACCAACGGTTCCCAAACCATAACCTAGGCAAATCAAACGAATCAATAAGAAAGGTTGTGTTCTTGAGAATTTGAGAAACATTCGGAATCGCATGATTCGTATGCTTGTGTTTGTGTTGTTTGCTGATCTTTCTTCCAAATTCTATTAGTTCAAACATTTATGGACTAGAAAAAGAATGGAAACCAACGGTTCCCAAACCATAGCCTAGGCAAATCAAACTAATAAATAAGAAAGGTTGTTTTATTGAGAATTTGAGAACCATTCGGAATCGCATGATTCGTATGCTTGTGTTTGTGTTGTTTGATGATCTTTCTACCAAGTTCTATTCGTTCAAAGATTTTTGGACGAGAAAAAGAATGGAAACCAACGGTTCCCAAACCATAGCCTAGGCAAATCAAACGAATCAATAAAAAAAGGTTGTGTTCTTGAGAATTTGAGAAACAATTGGAATCGCATGATTCGTATACTTGTGTTTGTGTTGTTTGGTGATCTTTCTATCAAGTTTTATTAGTTCACAGATTTCATTACGAAAAAAAGAATGGAAACCAACGGTTCCCAAACCATAGCCTAGGCTAATCAAACGAATCCATAAGAAGAGTTGTTTTATTGAGAATTTGAGAAACATTCGGAATCGCATGATTCGTATGCTTGTGTTTGTGTTGTTTGATGATCTTTCAACCAAGTTCTATTAGTTCAAAGATTTTTGGACTAGAAAAAGAATGGAAACCAACGGTTCCCAAACCATAGCCTAGGCAAATCAAACGAATCAATAAGAAAGGTTGTGTTCTTGAGAATTTGAGAAACATTCGGAATCGCATGATTCGTATGCTTGTGTTTGTGTTGTTTGGTAATCTTTCTATCAAGTTCTTTTAGTTCAAAGATTTCTTTACGAAAAAAAGAATGGAAAGCAACGGTTCCCAAACCATAGCCTAGGCAAATCAAACACCTCAATAAGAAAGGTTGTGTTATTGAGAATTTGAGAAACATTCGGAATAGCATGATTCGTATGCTTGTGTTTGTGTTGTTTGGTGATCTTTCTACCAAGTTCTATTAGTTCAAACATTTATGGACTAGAAAAAGAATGGAAACCAACGGTTCCCAAACCATAGCCTAGGCAAATCAAACCAATCAATAAGAAAGGTTGTTTTATTGAGAATTTGAGAAACATTCGGAATCGCATGATTCGTATGCTTGTGTTTGTGTTGTTTGGTAATCTTTCTATCAAGTTCTATTAGTTCAAAGATTTCTTTACGAAAAAAAGAATGGAAAGCAACGGTTACCAAACCATAGCCTAGGCAAATCAAACACCTCAATAAGAAAGGTTGTGTTATTGAGAATTTGAGAAACATTCGGAATCGCATGATTTGGATGCTTGTGTTTGTGTTGTTTGGTGATCTTTTTACCAAGTTCTATTAGTTCAAACGTTTATGGACTAGAAAAAGAATGGAAACCAACGGTTCCCAAACCATAGCCTAGGCAAATCAAACCAATCAATAAGAAAGGTTGTTTTAAATTTAAGAAACATTCGGAATCGCATGATTCGTATGCTTGTGTTTGTGTTGTTTGGTGATCTTTCTACCAAATTCTATTAGTTCAAACATTTATGAACTAGAAAAAGAATGGAAACCAACGGTTACCAAACCATAGCCTAGGCAAATCAAACGAATCAATAAGAAAGGTTGTGTTCTTGGGAATTTGAGAAACAATTGGAATCGCATGATTCGTATGCTTGTGTTTGTGTTGTTTGGTGATCTTTCTATCAAGTTCTATTAGTTCACAGATTTCATTACGAAAAAAAGAATGGAAACCAACGGTTCCCAAACCATAGCCTAGGCTAATCAAACGAATCAATAAGAAGAGTTGTTTTATTGAGAATTTGAGAAACATTCGGAATCGCATGATTCGTATGCTTGTGTTTGTGTTGTTTGATGATCTTTCTACCAAGTTCTATTAGTTCAAAGATTTTTGGACTAGAAAAAGAATGGAAACCAACGGTTCCCAAACCATAGCCTAGGCAAATCAAACGAATCAATGAGAACGGTTGTGTTCTTGAGAATTTGAGAAACATTCGGAATCGCATGATTCGTATGCTTGTGTTTGTGTTGTTTGGTAATCTTTCTATCAAGTTCTATTAGTTCAAAGATTTCTTTACGAAAAAAAGAATGGAAAGCAACGGTTACCAAACCATAGCCTAGGCAAATCAAACACCTCAATAAGAAAGGTTGTGTTATTGAGAATTTGAGAAACATTCGGAATCGCATGATTTGTATGCTTGTGTTTGTGTTGTTTGGTGATCTTTTTACCAAGTTCTATTAGTTCAAACGTTTATGGACTAGAAAAAGAATGGAAACCAACGGTTCCCAAACCATAGCCTAGGCAAATCAAACCAATCAATAAGAAAGGTTGTTTTAAATTTAAGAAACATTCGGAATCGCATGATTCGTATGCTTGTGTTTGTGTTGTTTGGTGATCTTTCTACCAAATTCTATTAGTTCAAACATTTATGAACTAGAAAAAGAATGGAAACCAACGGTTACCAAACCATAGCCTAGGCAAATCAAACGAATCAATAAGAAAGGTTGTGTTCTTGGGAATTTGAGAAACAATTGGAATCGCATGATTCGTATGCTTGTGTTTGTGTTGTTTGGTGATCTTTCTATCAAGTTCTATTAGTTCACAGATTTCATTACGAAAAAAAGAATGGAAACCAACGGTTCCCAAACCATAGCCTAGGCTAATTAAACGAAGCAATAAGAAGAGTTGTTTTATTGAGAATTTGAGAAACATTCGGAATCGCATGATTCGTATGCTTGTGTTTGTGTTGTTTGATGATCTTTCTACCAAGTTCTATTAGTTCAAAGATTTTTGGACTAGAAAAAGAATGGAAACCAACGGTTCCCAAACCATAGCCTAGGCAAATCAAACGAATCAATGAGAAAGGTTGTGTTCTTGAGAATTTGAGAAACATTCGGAATCGCATGATTCGTATGCTTGTGTTTGTGTTGTTTGGTGATCTTTCTACCAAGTTCTATTAGTTCAAAGATTTTTGGACTGGAAAAAGAATGGAAACCAACCGTTCCCAAACCATAGCCTAGGTAAATCAAACGAATCAATAAGAAGAGTTGTTTTATTGAAAATTTGAAAAACATTCGGAATCGCATGATTCGTATGATTGTGTTTGTGTTGTTTGGTGATCTTTCTATCAAGTTTTATTAGTTCAAATATTTCTTTACAAAAAAAAGAATGGAAACCAACGGTTCCCAAACCATAGCCTAGGCAAATCAAACACCTCAATAAGAAAGGTTGTGTTATTGAGAATTTGAGAAACATTCGGAATCGCATGATTCGTATGCTTGTGTTTGTGTTGTTTGGTTATCTTTCTACGAAGTTCTATTAGTTCAAACATTTATGGACTAGAAAAACAATGGAAACCAACGGTTCCCAAACCATAGCCTAGGAAAATCAAATCAATCAATAACAAAGGTTGTTTTATTGAGAATTTGAGAAACATTCGGAATCGCATGATTCGTATGCTTGTGTTTGTGTTGTTTGGTGATCTTTCTATCAAGTTCTATTAGTTCAAAGATTTCTTTACGAAAAAAAGAATGGAAACCAACTGCTCCCAAAGCATAGCCTAGGCAAATCAAACGAATCAATAAGAAAGGTTGTGTTCTTGAGAATTTGAGAAACATTCGGAATCGCATGATTCGTATGGTTGTGTTTGTGTTGTTTGGTCATCCTTCTACCAAATTCTATTAGTTCAAACATTTATGTAGTAGAAAAAGAATGGAAACCAACGGTTCCCAAACCATAGCCTAGGCAATCAAACCAATCAATAAGAAAGGTTGTTTTATTGAGAATTTGGGAAACATTCGGAATCGCATGATTCGTATGCTTGTGTTTGTGTTGTGTGGTGATCTTTCTACCAAGCTCTATTAGTTCAAACATTTATGGACTAGATAAATAATGGAAACCAACGGTTCCCAAACGTTAGCCTAGGCAAATCAAACCAAACAATAAGAAAGGTTGTTTTATTGAGAATTTGAGAAACATTCGGAATCGCATGATTCGTATGCTTGTGTTTGTGTTGTTTGGTGATCTTTCTACCAAGTTCTATTAGCTCAAAGATTTTTGGACGAGAAAAAGAATGGAAACCAACGGTTCCCAAACCATAGCCTAGGCAAATCAAACGAATCAATAAGAAAGGTTGTGTTATTGAGAATTTGAGAAACATTCGGAATCGCATGATTCGTATGCGTGTGCTGGTGTTGTTTGGCGATCTTTCTACCAAGCTCTATTAGTTCAAACATTTATGGACTAGATAAAGAATGGAAACCAACGGTTCCCAAACCATAGCCTAGGCAAATCAAACGAATCAATAAGAAGAGTTGTTTTATTGAGAATTTGAGAAACATTCGGAATCGCATGATTCGTATGCTTGTGTTTGTGTTGTTTGGTGATCTTTCTATCAAGTTCTATTAGTTCAAAGATTTCTTTACGAAAAAAAAGAATGGAAACCAACGGTTCCCAAACCATAACCTAGGCAAATCAAACGAATCAATAAGAAAGGTTGTGTTCTTGAGAATTTGAGAAACATTCGGAATCGCATGATTCGTATGCTTGTGTTTGTGTTGTTTGCTGATCTTTCTTCCAAATTCTATTAGTTCAAACATTTATGGACTAGAAAAAGAATGGAAACCAACGGTTCCCAAACCATAGCCTAGGCAAATCAAACTAATAAATAAGAAAGGTTGTTTTATTGAGAATTTGAGAACCATTCGGAATCGCATGATTCGTATGCTTGTGTTTGTGTTGTTTGATGATCTTTCTACCAAGTTCTATTCGTTCAAAGATTTTTGGACGAGAAAAAGAATGGAAACCAACGGTTCCCAAACCATAGCCTAGGCAAATCAAACGAATCAATAAAAAAAGGTTGTGTTCTTGAGAATTTGAGAAACAATTGGAATCGCATGATTCGTATGCTTGTGTTTGTGTTGTTTGGTGATCTTTCTATCAAGTTTTATTAGTTCACAGATTTCATTACGAAAAAAAGAATGGAAACCAACGGTTCCCAAACCATAGCCTAGGCTAATCAAACGAATCCATAAGAAGAGTTGTTTTATTGAGAATTTGAGAAACATTCGGAATCGCATGATTCGTATGCTTGTGTTTGTGTTGTTTGATGATCTTTCAACCAAGTTCTATTAGTTCAAAGATTTTTGGACTAGAAAAAGAATGGAAACCAACGGTTCCCAAACCATAGCCTAGGCAAATCAAACGAATCAATAAGAAAGGTTGTGTTCTTGAGAATTTGAGAAACATTCGGAATCGCATGATTCGTATGCTTGTGTTTGTGTTGTTTGGTAATCTTTCTATCAAGTTCTTTTAGTTCAAAGATTTCTTTACGAAAAAAAGAATGGAAAGCAACGGTTCCCAAACCATAGCCTAGGCAAATCAAACACCTCAATAAGAAAGGTTGTGTTATTGAGAATTTGAGAAACATTCGGAATAGCATGATTCGTATGCTTGTGTTTGTGTTGTTTGGTGATCTTTCTACCAAGTTCTATTAGTTCAAACATTTATGGACTAGAAAAAGAATGGAAACCAACGGTTCCCAAACCATAGCCTAGGCAAATCAAACCAATCAATAAGAAAGGTTGTTTTATTGAGAATTTGAGAAACATTCGGAATCGCATGATTCGTATGCTTGTGTTTGTGTTGTTTGGTGATCTTTCTATCAAGTTCTATTAGTTCAAAGATTTCTTTACGAAAAAAAAGAATGGAAACCAACGGTTTCCAAACCATAACCTATGCAAATCAAACGAATCAATAAGAAAGGTTGTGTTCTTGAGAATTTGAGAAACATTCGGAATCGCATGATTCGTATGCTTGTGTTTGTGTTGTTTGGTGATCTTTCTACCAAATTCTATTAGTTCAAACATTTATGAACTAGAAAAAGAATGGAAACCAACGGTTCCCAAACCATAGCCTAGGCAAATCAAACTAATAAATAAGAAAGGTTGTTTTATTGAGAATTTGAGAAACATTCGGAATCGCATGATTCGTATGCTTGTGTTTGTGTTGTTTGATGATCTTTCTACCAAGTTCTATTAGTTCAAAGATTTTTGGACTAGAAAAAGAATGGAAACCAACGGTTCCCGAACCATAGCCTAGGCAAATCAAACGAATCAATAAGAAAGGTTTTGTTCTTGGGAATTTGAGAAACAATTGGAATCGCATGATTCGTATGCTTGTGTTTGTGTTGTTTGGTGATCTTTCTATCAAGTTCTATTAGTTCACAGATTTCATTACGAAAAAAAGAATGGAAACCAACGGTTCCCAAACCATAGCCTAGGCTAATCAAACGAATCAATAAGAAGAGTTGTTTTATTGAAAATTTGAGAAACATTCGGAATCGCATGATTCGTATGCTTGTGTTTGTGTTGTTTGATGATCTTTCTACCAAGTTCTATTAGTTCAAATATTTTTGGACTAGAAAAAGAATGGAAACCAACGGTTACCAAACCATAGCCTAGGCAAATCAAACGAATCAATAAGAAAGGTTGTGTTCTTGGGAATTTGAGAAACAATTGGAATCGCATGATTCGTATGCTTGTGTTTGTGTTGTTTGGTGATCTTTCTATCAAGTTCTATTAGTTCACAGATTTCATTACGAAAAAAAGAATGGAAACCAACGGTTCCCAAACCATAGCCTAGGCTAATCAAACGAATCAATAAGAAGAGTTGTTTTATTGAGAATTTGAGAAACATTCGGAATCGCATGATTCGTATGCTTGTGTTTGTGTTGTTTGATGATCTTTCTACCAAGTTCTATTAGTTCAAAGATTTTTGGACTAGAAAAAGAATGGAAACCAACGGTTCCCAAACCATAGCCTAGGCAAATCAAACGAATCAATGAGAAAGGTTGTGTTTTTGAGAATTTGAGAAACATTCGGAATCGCATGATTCGTATGCTTGTGTTTGTGTTGTTTGGTAATCTTTCTATCAAGTTCTATTAGTTCAAAGATTTCTTTACGAAAAAAAGAATGGAAAGCAACGGTTACCAAACCATAGCCTAGGCAAATCAAACACCTCAATAAGAAAGGTTGTGTTATTGAAAATTTGAGAAACATTCGGAATCGCATGATTTGTATGCTTGTATTTGTGTTGCTTGGTGATCTTTCTACCAAGTTCTATTAGTTCAAACGTTTATGGACTAGAAAAAGAATGGAAACCAACGGTTCCCAAACCATAGCCTAGGCAAATCAAACGAATCAATGAGAAAGGTTGTGTTCTTGAGAATTTGAGAAACATTCGGAATCGCATGATTCGTATGCTTGTGTTTGTGTTGTTTGGTAATCTTTCTATCAAGTTCTATTAGTTCAAAGATTTCTTTACGAAAAAAAGAATGGAAAGCAACGGTTACCAAACCATAGCCTAGGCAAATCAAACACCTCAATAAGAAAGGTTGTGTTATTGAGAATTTGAGAAACATTCTGAATCGCATGATTTGTATGCTTGTGTTTGTGTTGTTTGGTGATCTTTCTACCAAGTTCTATTAGTTCAAACGTTTATGGACTAGAAAAAGAATGGAAACCAACGGTTCCCAAACCATAGCCTAGGCAAATTAAACCAATCAATAAGAAAGGTTGTTTTAAATTTAAGAAACATTCGGAATCGCATGATTCGTATGCTTGTGTTTGTGTTGTTTGGTGATCTTTCTACCAAATTCTATTAGTTCAAACATTTATGAACTAGAAAAAGAATGGAAACCAACGGTTCCCAAACCATAGCCTAGGCAAATCAAACTAATAAATAAGAAAGGTTGTTTTATTGAGAATTTGAGAAACATTCGGAATCGCATGATTCGTATGCTTGTGTTTGTGTTGTTTGATGATCTTTCTACCAAGTTCTATTAGTTCAAAGATTTTTGGACTACAAAAAGAATGGAAACCAACGGTTACCAAACCATAGCCTAGGCAAATCAAACGAATCAATAAGAAAGGTTGTGTTCTTGGGAATTTGAGAAACAATTGGAATCGCATGATTCGTATGCTTGTGTTTGTGTTGTTTGGTGATCTTTCTACCAAGCTCTATTAGCTCAAACATTTATGGACTAGAAAAAAAATGGAAACCAATGGTTCCCAAACCATAGCCTAGGCAAATCAAACGAATCAATAAGAAGAGTTGTTTTATTGAAAATTTGAAAAACATTCGGAATCGCATGATTCGTATGCTTGTGTTTGTGTTGTTCGGTGATCTTTCTATCAAGTTTTATTAGTTCAAAGATTTCTTTACAAAAAAAAAGAATGGAAACCAACGGTTCCCAAACCATAGCCTAGGCAAATCAAGCACCTCAATAAGAAAGGTTGTGTTACTGAGAAGTTGAGAAACATTCGGAATCGCATGATTCATATGCTTGTGTTTGTGTTGTTTGGTGATCTTTCTACCAAGTTCTATTAGTTCAAACATTTATGGACTAGAAAAATAATGGAAACCAACGGTTCCCAAACCATAGCCTAGGCAATCAAACCAATCAATAAGAAAGGTTGTTTTATTGAGAATTTGGGAAACATTCGGAATCGCATGATTCGTATGCTTGTGTTTGTGTTGTTTGGTGATCTTTCTACCAAGTTCTATTAGTTCAAAGATTTTTGGACTAGAAAAAGAATGGAAACCAACGGTTCCCAAACCATAGCCTAGGCAAATCAAACGAATCAATAAGAAAAGTTGTGTTCTTGAGAATTTGAGAAACATTCGGAATCGCATTATTCGTATGCTTGTGTTTTTGTTGTTTGGTGGTCTTTCTATCAAGGTCTAGTTGATAGATTTCTTTATGAAAAAAAGAATGGTAACCAACGGTTCCCGAACCATAGCCTAGGCAAATCAAACACCTCATTAAGAAAGGTTGTGTTATTGAGAATTTGAGAAACATTCGGAATCGCATGATTCATAAGCTTGTGTTTGTGTTGTTTGGTGATCTTTCTACCAAGTTCTATTAGTTCAAACATTTGTGGACTAGAAAAAGAATGGAAACCAACGGTTCCCAAACCATAGCCTAGGCAAGTCAAACCAATCAATAAGAAAGGTTGTTTTATTGAGAATTTAAGAAACATTCGGAATCGCATGATTCGTATGCTTGTGTTTGTGTTGTTTGGTGATCTTTCTACCAAATTCTATTAGTTCAAACATTTATGGACTACAAAAAGAATGGAAAAAAACGGTTCCCAAGCCATAGCCTAGGCAAATCAAACCAATCAATAAGAAAGGTTGTTTTATTGAGAATTTGAGAAACATTCGGAATCGCATGATTCGTATGCTTGTGTTTGTGTTGTTTGGTGATCTTTCTACCAAGTTCTATTAGCTCAAAGATTTTTGGACTAGAAAAAGAATGGAAACCAACGGTTCCCAAACCATAGCCTAGCAAATCAAACGAATCAATAAGAAAGGTTGTGCTCTTGAGAATTTGAGAAACATTCGGAATCGCATGATTCGTATGCTTGTGTTTGTGTTGTTTGGTGATCTTTCTATCAAGTTCAATTAGTTCAAAGATTTCTTTACGAAAAAGAGAATGGAAACCAACGGTTCCCAAACCATAGCCAAGCCAAATCAAACGAATCAATAAGAAAGGTTGTGTTCTTGTGAATTTGAGAAACATTCGGAATCGCATGATTCGTATGCTTGTGTTTGTGTTGTTTGGCGATCTTTCTATCAAGTTCTATTAGTTCAAAGATTTCTTTACGAAAAAAAGAATGGAAAGCAACGGTTCCCAAACCACAGTCTAGGCAAATCAAACACCTCAATAAGAAAGGTTGTGTTATTGAGAATTTGAGAAACATTCGGAATCGCATGATTCGTATGCTTGTGTTTGTGTTGTTTGGTGATCCTTCTACCAAGTTCTATTAGTTCAAACATTTATGGACTAGAAAAAGAATGGAAACCAACGGTTCCCAAACCATAGCCTAGGCAAATCAAACCAATCAATAAGAAAGGTTGTTTTAAATGAGAATTTGAGAAACATTCGGAATCGCATGATTCTTGTGCTTGTGTTTGTGTTGTTTGGTGATCTTTCTACCAAATTCTATTAGTTCAAACATTTATGGACTAGAAAAAGAATGGAAACCAACGGTTCCCAAACCATAGCCTAGGCAAATCACACCAATCAATAAGAAAGGTTGTTTTATTGAGAAATTGAGAAACATTCGGAATCGCATGATTCGTATGCTTGTGTTAGTGTTGTTTGGTGATGTTTCTACCAAGTTCTATTAGTTCAAAGATTTTTGGACTAGAAAAAGAATGGAAACCAACGGTTCCCAAACCATAGCCTAGGTAAATCAAACGAATCAATAAGAAGAGTTGTTTTATTGAAAATTTGAAAAACATTCGGAATCGCATGATTCGTATGATTGTGTTTGTGTTGTTTGGTGATCTTTCTATCAAGTTTTATTAGTTCAAAGATTTCTTTACAAAAAAAAAAATGGAAACCAACGGTTCCCAAACCATAGCCTAGGCAAATCAAACACCTCAATAAGAAAGGTTGTGTTATTGAGAATTTGAGAAGCATTCGGAATCGCATGATTCGTATGCTTGTGTTTGTGTTGTTTGGTTATCTTTCTACCAAGTTCTATTAGTTCAAACATTTATGGACTAGAAGAACAATGGAAACCAACGGTTCCCAAACTATAGCCTAGGCAAATCAAATCAATCAATAAGAAAGGTTGTTTTATTGAGAATTTGAGAAACATTCGGAATCGCATGATTCGTACGCTTGTGTTTGTGTTGTTTGGTGATCTTTCTACCAAATTCTATTAGTTCAAACATTTATGGAGTAGAAAAAGAAAGGAAACCAACGGTTCCCAAACCATAGCCTAGGCAATCAAACCAATCAATAAGAAAGGTTGTTTTATTGAGAATTTGGGAAACATTCGGAATCGCATGATTCATATGCTTGTGTTTGTGTTGTTTGGTGATCTTTCTACCAAGTTCTATTAGCTCAAAGATTTTTGGACTAGAAAAAGAATGGAAACCAACGGTTCCCAAACCATAGCCTAGCAAATCAAACGAATCAATAAGAAAGGTTGTGCTCTTGACAATTTGAGAAACATTCGGAATCGCATGATTCGTATGCTTGTGTTTGTGTTGTTTGGTGATCTTTCTATCAAGTTCAATTAGTTCAAAGATTTCTTTACGAAAAAGAGAATGGAAACCAACGGTTCCCAAACCATAGCCTAGCCAAATCAAACGAATCAATAAGAAAGGTTGTGTTCTTGTGAATTTGAGAAACATTCGGAATCGCATGATTCGTATGCTTGTGTTTGTGTTGTTTGACGATCTTTCTATCAAGTTCTATTAGTTCAAAGATTTCTTTACGAAAAAAAGAATGGAAAGCAACGGTTCCCAAACCACAGCCTAGGCAAATCAAACACCTCAATAAGAAAGGTTGTGTTATTGAGAATTTGAGAAACATTCGGAATCGCATGATTCGTATGCTTGTGTTTGTGTTGTTTGGTGATCCTTCTACCAAGTTCTATTAGTTCAAACATTTATGGACTAGAAAAAGAATGGAAACCAACGGTTCCCAAACCATAGCCTAGGCAAATCAAACCAATCAATAAGAAAGGTTGTTTTAAATGAGAATTTGAGAAACATTCGGAATCGCATGATTCATTTGCTTGTGTTTGTGTTGTTTGGTGATCTTTCTACCAAATTCTATTAGTTCAAACATTTATGGACTAGAAAAAGAATGGAAACCAACGGTTCCCAAACCATAGCCTAGGCAAATCACACCAATCAATAAGAAAGGTTGTTTTATTGAGAAATTGAGAAACATTCGGAATCGCATGATTCGTATGCTTGTGTTAGTGTTGTTTGGTGATGTTTCTACCAAGTTCTATTAGTTTAAAGATTTTTGGACTAGAAAAAGAATGGAAACCAACGGTTCCCAAACCATAGCCTAGGTAAATCAAACGAATCAATAAGAAGAGTTGTTTTATTGAAAATTTGAAAAACATTCGGAATCGCATGATTCGTATGATTGTGTTTGTGTTGTTTGGTGATCTTTCTATCAAGTTTTATTAGTTCAAAGATTTCTTTACAAAAAAAAAAATGGAAACCAACGGTTCCCAAACCATAGCCTAGGCAAATCAAACACCTCAATAAGAAAGGTTGTGTTATTGAGAATTTGAGAAGCATTCGGAATCGCATGATTCGTATGCTTGTGTTTGTGTTGTTTGGTTATCTTTCTACCAAGTTCTATTAGTTCAAACATTTATGGACTAGAAAAACAATGGAAACCAACGGTTCCCAAACTATAGCCTAGGCAAATCAAATCAATCAATAAGAAAGGTTGTTTTATTGAGAATTTGAGAAACATTCGGAATCGCATGATTCGTACGCTTGTGTTTGTGTTGTTTGGTGATCTTTCTACCAAATTCTATTAGTTCAAACATTTATGGAGTAGAAAAAGAAAGGAAACCAACGGTTCCCAAACCATAGCCTAGGCAATCAAACCAATCAATAAGAAAGGTTGTTTTATTGAGAATTTGGGAAACATTCGGAATCGAATGATTCGTATGCTTGTGTTTGTGTTGTTTGGTGATCTTTCTACCAAGTTCTATTAGTTCAAAGATTTTTGGACTAGAAAAAGAATGGAAACCAACGGTTCCCAAACCATAGCCTAGGCAAATCAAACGAATCAATAAGAAAGGTTGTGTTCTTGAGAATTTGAGAAACATTCGGAATCGCATTATTCGTATGCTTGTGTTTGTGTTGTTTGGTGATCTTTCTATCAAGGTCTATTAGTTTATAGATTTCTTTATGAAAAAAAGAATGGAAACCAACGGTTCCCGAACCATAGCCTAGGCAAATCAAACACCTCAATAAGAAAGGTTGTGTTATTGAGAATTTGAGAAACATTCGGAATCGCATTATTCGTATGCTTGTGTTTGTGTTGTTTGGTGATCTTTCTATCATGGTCTATTAGTTCATAGATTTCTTTATGAAAAAAAGAATGGAAACCAACGGTTCCCGAACCATAGCCTAGGCAAATCAAACACCTCAATAAGAAAGGTTGTGTTATTGAGAATTTGAGAAACATTGATTGCATGATTCATATGCTTGTGTTTGCGTTGTTTGGTGATCTTTCTACCAAGCTCTATTAGTTCAAACATTTATGGACTAGAAAAAGAATGGAAACCAACGGTTCCTAAACCATAGCCTAGGCAAATCAAACGAATGAATAAGAAGAGTTGTTTTATTGAGAATTTGAGAAACATTCGGAATCGCATGATTCGTATGCTTGTGTTTGTGTTGTTTGGTGATCTTTCTATCAAGTTCTATTAGTTCAAAGATTTCTTTACGAAAAAAAGAATGGAAACCAACTGTTCCCAAACCATAGCCTAGGCAAATCAAACGAATCAATAAGAAAGGTTGTGTTCTTGAGAATTTGAGAAACATTCGGAATCGCATGATTCGTATGGTTGTGTTTGTGTTGTTTGGTCATCCTACTACCAAGTTCTATTAGTTCAAACATTTATGGACTAGAAAAAGAATGGAAACCAATGGTTCCCAAACCATAGCCTAGGCAAATCAAACCAATCAATAAGAAAGGTTGTTTTAAATGAGAATTTGAGAAACATTCGGAATCGCATGATTCGTGTGCTTGTGTTTGTGTTATTGGTGATCTTTCTACCAAATTCTATTAGTTCAAACATTTATGGACTAGAAAAAGAATGGAAACCAACGGTTCCCAAACCATAGCCTAGGCAAATCACACCAATCAATAAGAAAGGTTGTTTTATTGAGAAATTGAGAAACATTCGGAATCGCATGATTCGTATGCTTGTGTTTGTGTTGTTTGGTGATCTTTCTACCAAGTTCTATTAGTTCAAAGATTTTTGGACTAGAAAAAGAATGGAAACCAACGGTTCCCAAACCATAGCCTAGGTAAATCAAACGAATCAATAAGAAGAGTTGTTTTATTGAAAATTTGAAAAACATTCGGAATCGCATGATTCGTATGATTGTGTTTGTGTTGTTTGGTGATCTTTCTATCAAGTTTTATTAGTTCAAATATTTCTTTACAAAAAAAAGAATGGAAACCAACGGTTCCCAAACCATAGCCTAGGCAAATCAAACACCTCAATAAGAAAGGTTGTGTTATTGAGAATTTGAAAAACATTCGGAATCGCATGATTCGTATGCTTGTGTTTGTGTTGTTTGGTTATCTTTCTACGAAGTTCTATTAGTTCAAACATTTATGGACTAGAAAAACAATGGAAACCAACGGTTCCCAAACCATAGCCTAGGCAAATCAAATCAATCAATAACAAAGGTTGTTTTATTGAGAATTTGAGAAACATTCGGAATCGCATGATTCGTATGCTTGTGTTTGTGTTGTTTGGTGATCTTTCTACCAAATTCTATTAGTTCAAACATTTATGTAGTAGAAAAAGAATGGAAACCAACGGTTCCCAAACCATAGCCTAGGCAATCAAACCAATCAATAAGAAAGGTTGTTTTATTGAGAATTTGGGAAACATTCGGAATCGCATGATTCGTATGCTTGTGTTTGTGTTGTTTGGTGATCTTTCTACCAAGCTCTATTAGTTCAAACATTTATGGACTAGATAAATAATGGAAACCAACGGTTCCCAAACTTTAGCCTAGGCAAATCAAACCAATCAATAAGAAAGGTTGTTTTATTGAGAATTTGAGAAACATTCGGAATCGCATGATTCGTATGCTTGTGTTTGTGTTGTTTGGTGATCTTTCTGCCAAGTTCTATTAGCTCAAAGATTTTTGGACGAGAAAAAGAATGGAAACCAACGGTTCCCAAACCATAGCCTAGGCAAATCAAACGAATCAATAAGAAAGGTTGTGTTATTGAGAATTTGAGAAACATTCGGAATCGCATGATTCGATGCTTGTGCTGGTGTTGTTTGGCGATCTTTCTACCAAGCTCTATTAGTTCAAACATTTATGGACTAGATAAAGAATTGAAACCAACGGTTCCCAAACCATAGCCTAGGCAAATCAAACGAATCAATAAGAAGAGTTGTTTTATTGAGAATTTGAGAAACATTCGGAATCGCATGATTCGTATGCTTGTGTTTGTGTTGTTTGGTGATCTTTCTATCAAGTTCTATTAGTTCAAAGATTTCTTTACGAAAAAAAAGAATGGAAACCAACGGTTCCCAAACCATAACCTAGGCAAATCAAACGAATCAATAAGAAAGGTTGTGTTCTTGAGAATTTGAGAAACATTCGGAATCGCATGATTCGTATGCTTGTGTTTGTGTTGTTTGCTGATCTTTCTTCCAAATTCTATTAGTTCAAACATTTATGGACTAGAAAAAGAATGGAAACCAACGGTTCCCAAACCATAGCCTAGGCAAATCAAACTAATAAATAAGAAAGGTTGTTTTATTGAGAATCTGAGAAACATTCGGAATCGCATGATTCGTATGCTTGTGTTTGTGTTGTTTGATGATCTTTCTACCAAGTTCTATTAGTTCAAAGATTTTTGGACTAGAAAAAGAATGGAAACCAACGGTTCCCAAACCATAGCCTAGGCAAATCAAACGAATCAATAAGAAAGGTTGTGTTCTTGAGAATTTGAGAAACAATTGGAATCGCATGATTCGTATGCTTGTGTTTGTGTTGTTTGGTGATCTTTCTATCAAGTTCTATTAGTTCACAGATTTCATTACGAAAAAAAGAATGGAAACCAACGGTTCCCAAACCATAGCCTAGGCTAATCAAACGAATCAATAAGAAGAGTTGTTTTATTGAGAATTTGAGAAACATTCGGAATCGCATGATTCGTATGCTTGTGTTTGTGTTGTTTGATGATCTTTCTACCAAGTTCTATTAGTTCAAAGATTTTTGGACTAGAAAAAGAATGGAAACCAACGGTTCCCAAACCATAGCCTAGGCAAATCAAACGAATCAATAAGAAAGGTTGTGTTCTTGAGAATTTGAGAAACATTCGGAATCGCATGATTCGTATGCTTGTGTTTGTATTGTTTGGTGATCTTTCTACCAAATTCTATTAGTTCAAACATTTATGAACTAGAAAAAGAATGGAAACCAACGGTTCCCAAACCATAGCCTAGGCAAATCAAACTAATAAATAAGAAAGGTTGTTTTGTTGAGAATTTGAGAAACATTCGGAATCGCATGATTCGTATGCTTGTGTTTGTGTTGTTTGATGATCTTTCTACCAAGTTCTATTAGTTCAAAGATTTTTGGACTAGAAAAAGAATGGAAACCAACGGTTCCCAAACCATAGCCTAGGCAAATCAAACGAACCAATAAGAAAGGTTGTGTTGTTGGGAATTTGAGAAACAATTGGAATCGCATGATTCGTATGCTTGTATTTGTGTTGTTTGGTGATCTTTCTATCAAGTTCTATTAGTTCACAGATTTCATTATGAAAAAAAGAATGGAAACCAACGGTTCCCAAACCATAGCCTAGGCTAATCAAACGAATCAATAAGAAGAGTTGTTTTATTGAGAATTTGAGAAACATTCGGAATCGCATGATTCGTATGCTTGTGTTAGTGTTGTTTGGTGATGTTTCTACCAAGTTCTATTAGTTCAAAGATTTTTGGAATAGAAAAAGAATGGAAACCAACGGTTCCCAAACCATAGCCTAGGTAAATCAAACGAATCAATAAGAAGAGTTGTTTTATTGAAAATTTGAAAAACATTCGGAATCGCATGATTCGTATGATTGTGTTTGTGTTGTTTGGTGATCTTTCTATCAAGTTTTATTAGTTCAAAGATTTCTTTACAAAAAAAAAAATGGAAACCAACGGTTCCCAAACCATAGCCTAGGCAAATCAAACACCTCAATAAGAAAGGTTGTGTTATTGAGAATTTGAGAAGCATTCGGAATCGCATGATTCGTATGCTTGTGTTTGTGTTGTTTGGTTATCTTTCTACCAAGTTCTATTAGTTCAAACATTTATGGACTAGAAAAACAATGGAAACCAACGGTTCCCAAACTATAGCCTAGGCAAATCAAATCAATCAATAAGAAAGGTTGTTTTATTGAGAATTTGAGAAACATTCGGAATCGCATGATTCGTACGCTTGTGTTTGTGTTGTTTGGTGATCTTTCTACCAAATTCTATTAGTTCAAACATTTATGGAGTAGAAAAAGAAAGGAAACCAACGGTTCCCAAACCATAGCCTAGGCAATCAAACCAATCAATAAGAAAGGTTGTTTTATTGAGAATTTGGGAAACATTCGGAATCGCATGATTCGTATGCTTGTGTTTGTGTTGTTTGGTGATCTTTCTACCAAGTTCTATTAGCTCAAAGATTTTTGGACTAGAAAAAGAATGGAAACCAACGGTTCCCAAACCATAGCCTAGCAAATCAAACGAATCAATAAGAAAGGTTGTGCTCTTGAGAATTTGAGAAACATTCGGAATCGCATGATTCGTATGCTTGTGTTTGTGTTGTTTGGTGATCTTTCTATCAAGTTCAATTAGTTCAAAGATTTCTTTACGAAAAAGAGAATGGAAACCAACGGTTCCCAAACCATAGCCTAGCCAAATCAAACGAATCAATAAGAAAGGTTGTGTTCTTGTGAATTTGAGAAACATTCGGAATCGCATGATTCGTATGCTTGTGTTTGTGTTGTTTGGCGATCTTTCTATCAAGTTCTATTAGTTCAAAGATTTCTTTACGAAAAAAAGAATGGAAAGCAACGGTTCCCAAACCACAGCCTAGGCAAATCAAACACCTCAATAAGAAAGGTTGTGTTATTGAGAATTTGAGAAACATTCGGAATCGCATGATTCGTATGCTTGTGTTTGTGTTGTTTGGTGATCCTTCTACCAAGTTCTATTAGTTCAAACATTTATGGACTAGAAAAAGAATGGAAACCAACGGTTCCCAAACCATAGCCTAGGCAAATCAAACCAATCAATAAGAAAGGTTGTTTTAAATGAGAATTTGAGAAACATTCGGAATCGCATGATTCTTGTGCTTGTGTTTGTGTTGTTTGGTGATCTTTCTACCAAATTCTATTAGTTCAAACATTTATGGACTAGAAAAAGAATGGAAACCAACGGTTCCCAAACCATAGCCTAGGCAAATCACACCAATCAATAAGAAAGGTTGTTTTATTGAGAATTTGAGAGACATTCGGAATCGCATGATTCGTATGCTTGTGTTTGTGTTGTTTGGTGATCTTTCTACCAAGTTCTATTAGTTCAAAGATTTTTGGACTAGAAAAAGAATGGAAACCAACGGTTCCCAAACCATAGCCTAGGCAAATCAAACGAATCAATAAGAAAGGTTGTGTTATTGAGAATTTGAGAAACATTCGGAATCGCATGATTCGTATGCTTGTGCTGGTGTTGTTTGGCGATCTTTCTAACAAGCTCTATTAGTTCAAACATTTATGGACTAGATAAAGAATTGAAACCAACGGTTCCCAAACCATAGCCTAGGCAAATCAAACGAATCAATAAGAAGAGTTGTTTTATTGAGAATTTGAGAAACATTCGGAATCGCATGATTCGTATGCTTGTGTTTGTGTTGTTTGGTGATCTTTCTATCAAGTTCTATTAGTTCAAAGATTTCTTTACGAAAAAAAAGAATGGAAACCAACGGTTCCCAAACCATAACCTAGGCAAATCAAACGAATCAATAAGAAAGGTTGTTTTATTGAGAATTTGAGAGACATTCGGAATCGCATGATTCGTATGCTTGTGTTTGTGTTGTTTGGTGATCTTTCTACCAAGTTCTATTAGTTCAAAGATTTTTGGACTAGAAAAAGAATGGAAACCAACGGTTCCCAAACCATAGCCTAGGCAAATCAAACGAATCAATAAGAAAGGTTGTGTTATTGAGAATTTGAGAAACATTCGGAATCGCATGATTCGTATGCTTGTGCTGGTGTTGTTTGGCGATCTTTCTAACAAGCTCTATTAGTTCAAACATTTATGGACTAGATAAAGAATTGAAACCAACGGTTCCCAAACCATAGCCTAGGCAAATCAAACGAATCAATAAGAAGAGTTGTTTTATTGAGAATTTGAGAAACATTCGGAATCGCATGATTCGTATGCTTGTGTTTGTGTTGTTTGGTGATCTTTCTATCAAGTTCTATTAGTTCAAAGATTTCTTTACGAAAAAAAAGAATGGAAACCAACGGTTCCCAAACCATAACCTAGGCAAATCAAACGAATCAATAAGAAAGGTTGTGTTCTTGAGAATTTGAGAAACATTCGGAATCGCATGATTCGTATGCTTGTGTTTGTGTTGTTTGCTGATCTTTCTTCCAAATTCTATTAGTTCAAACATTTATGGACTAGAAAAAGAATGAAAACCAACGGTTCCCAAACCATAGCCTAGGCAAATCAAACTAATAAATAAGAAAGGTTGTTTTATTGAGAATTTGAGAAACATTCGGAATCGCATGATTCGTATGCTTGTGTTTGTGTTGTTTGATGATCTTTCTACCAAGTTCTATTAGTTCAAAGATTTTTGGACTAGAAAACGAATGGAAACCAACGGTTCCCAAACCATAGCCTAGGCAAATCAAACGAATCAATAAGAAAGGTTGTGTTCTTGAGAATTTGAGAAACAATTGGAATCGCATGATTCGTATGCTTGTGTTTGTGTTGTTTGGTGATCTTTCTATCAAGTTCTATTAGTTCACAGATTTCATTACGAAAAAAAGAATGGAAACCAACGGTTCCCAAACCATAGCCTAGGCTAATCAAACGAATCAATAAGAAGAGTTGTTTTATTGAGAATTTGAGAAACATTCGGAATCGCATGATTCGTATGCTTGTGTTTGTGTTGTTTGATGATCTTTCTACCAAGTTCTATTAGTTCAAAGATTTCTTTACGAAAAAAAAGAATGGAAACCAACGGGTCCCAAACCATAACCTAGGCAAATCAAACGAATCAATAAGAAAGGTTGTGTTCTTGAGAATTTGAGAAACATTCGGAATCGCATGATTCGTATGCTTGTGTTTGTGTTGTTTGCTGATCTTTCTTCCAAATTCTATTAGTTCAAACATTTATGGACTAGAAAAAGAATGGAAACCAACGGTTCCCAAACCATAGCCTAGGCAAATCAAACTAATAAATAAGAAAGGTTGTTTTATTGAGAATCTGAGAAACATTCGGAATCGCATGATTCGTATGCTTGTGTTTGTGTTGTTTGATGATCTTTCTACCAAGTTCTATTAGTTCAAAGATTTTTGGACTAGAAAAAGAATGGAAACCAACGGTTCCCAAACCATAGCCTAGGCAAATCAAACGAATCAATAAGAAAGGTTGTGTTCTTGAGAATTTGAGAAACAATTGGAATCGCATGATTCGTATGCTTGTGTTTGTGTTGTTTGGTGATCTTTCTATCAAGTTCTATTAGTTCACAGATTTCATTACGAAAAAAAGAATGGAAACCAACGGTTCCCAAACCATAGCCTAGGCTAATCAAACGAATCAATAAGAAGAGTTGTTTTATTGAGAATTTGAGAAACATTCGGAATCGCATGATTCGTATGCTTGTGTTTGTGTTGTTTGATGATCTTTCTACCAAGTTCTATTAGTTCAAAGATTTTTGGACTAGAAAAAGAATGGAAACCAACGGTTCCCAAACCATAGCCTAGGCAAATCAAACGAATCAATAAGAAAGGTTGTGTTCTTGAGAATTTGAGAAACATTCGGAATCGCATGATTCGTATGCTTGTGTTTGTGTTGTTTGGTGATCTTTCTACCAAATTCTATTAGTTCAAACATTTATGAACTAGAAAAAGAATGGAAATCAACGGTTCCCAAACCATAGCCTAGGCAAATCAAACTAATAAATAAGAAAGGTTGTTTTGTTGAGAATTTGAGAAACATTCGGAATCGCATGATTCGTATGCTTGTGTTTGTGTTGTTTGATGATCTTTCTACCAAGTTCTATTAGTTCAAAGATTTTTGGACTAGAAAAAGAATGGAAACCAACGGTTCCCAAACCATAGCCTAGGCAAATCAAACGAATCAATAAGAAAGGTTGTGTTGTTGGGAATTTGAGAAACAATTGGAATCGCATGATTCGTATGCTTGTATTTGTGTTGTTTGGTGATCTTTCTATCAAGTTCTATTAGTTCACAGATTTCATTATGAAAAAAAGAATGGAAACCAACGGTTCCCAAACCATAGCCTAGGCTAATCAAACGAATCAATAAGAAGAGTTGTTTTATTGAGAATTTGATAAACATTCGGAATCGCATGATTCGTATGCTTTTGTTAGTGTTGTTTGGTGATGTTTCTACCAAGTTCTATTAGTTCAAAGATTTTTGGAATAGAAAAAGAATGGAAACCAACGGTTCCCAAACCATAGCCTAGGTAAATCAAACGAATCAATAAGAAGAGTTGTTTTATTGAAAATTTGAAAAACATTCGGAATCGCATGATTCGTATGATTGTGTTTGTGTTGTTTGGTGATCTTTCTATCAAGTTTTATTAGTTCAAAGATTTCTTTACAAAAAAAAAAATGGAAACCAACGGTTCCCAAACCATAGCCTAGGCAAATCAAACACCTCAATAAGAAAGGTTGTGTTATTGAGAATTTGAGAAGCATTCGGAATCGCATGATTCGTATGCTTGTGTTTGTGTTGTTTGGTTATCTTTCTACCAAGTTCTATTAGTTCAAACATTTATGGACTAGAAAAACAATGGAAACCAACGGTTCCCAAACTATAGCCTAGGCAAATCAAATCAATCAATAAGAAAGGTTGTTTTATTGAGAATTTGAGAAACATTCGGAATCGCATGATTCGTACGCTTGTGTTTGTGTTGTTTGGTGATCTTTCTACCAAATTCTATTAGTTCAAACATTTATGGAGTAGAAAAAGAAAGGAAACCAACGGTTCCCAAACCATAGCCTAGGCAATCAAACCAATCAATAAGAAAGGTTGTTTTATTGAGAATTTGGGAAACATTCGGAATCGCATGATTCGTATGCTTGTGTTTGTGTTGTTTGGTGATCTTTCTACCAAGTTCTATTAGCTCAAAGATTTTTGGACTAGAAAAAGAATGGAAACCAACGGTTCCCAAACCATAGCCTAGCAAATCAAACGAATCAATAAGAAAGGTTGTGCTCTTGAGAATTTGAGAAACATTCGGAATCGCATGATTCGTATGCTTGTGTTTGTGTTGTTTGGTGATCTTTCTATCAAGTTCAATTAGTTCAAAGATTTCTTTACGAAAAAGAGAATGGAAACCAACGGTTCCCAAACCATAGCCTAGCCAAATCAAACGAATCAATAAGAAAGGTTGTGTTCTTGTGAATTTGAGAAACATTCGGAATCGCATGATTCGTATGCTTGTGTTTGTGTTGTTTGGCGATCTTTCTATCAAGTTCTATTAGTTCAAAGATTTCTTTACGAAAAAAAGAATGGAAAGCAACGGTTCCCAAACCACAGCCTAGGCAAATCAAACACCTCAATAAGAAAGGTTGTGTTATTGAGAATTTGAGAAACATTCGGAATCGCATGATTCGTATGCTTGTGTTTGTGTTGTTTGGTGATCCTTCTACCAAGTTCTATTAGTTCAAACATTTATGGACTAGAAAAAGAATGGAAACCAACGGTTCCCAAACCATAGCCTAGGCAAATCAAACCAATCAATAAGAAAGGTTGTTTTAAATGAGAATTTGAGAAACATTCGGAATCGCATGATTCTTGTGCTTGTGTTTGTGTTGTTTGGTGATCTTTCTACCAAATTCTATTAGTTCAAACATTTATGGACTAGAAAAAGAATGGAAACCAACGGTTCCCAAACCATAGCCTAGGCAAATCACACCAATCAATAAGAAAGGTTGTTTTATTGAGAATTTGAGAGACATTCGGAATCGCATGATTCGTATGCTTGTGTTTGTGTTGTTTGGTGATCTTTCTACCAAGTTCTATTAGTTCAAAGATTTTTGGACTAGAAAAAGAATGGAAACCAACGGTTCCCAAACCATAGCCTAGGCAAATCAAACGAATCAATAAGAAAGGTTGTGTTATTGAGAATTTGAGAAACATTCGGAATCGCATGATTCGTATGCTTGTGCTGGTGTTGTTTGGCGATCTTTCTAACAAGCTCTATTAGTTCAAACATTTATGGACTAGATAAAGAATTGAAACCAATGGTTCCCAAACCATAGCCTAGGCAAATCAAACGAATCAATAAGAAGAGTTGTTTTATTGAGAATTTGAGAAACATTCGGAATCGCATGATTCGTATGCTTGTGTTTGTGTTGTTTGGTGATCTTTCTATCAAGTTCTATTAGTTCAAAGATTTCTTTACGAAAAAAAAGAATGGAAACCAACGGTTCCCAAACCATAACCTAGGCAAATCAAACGAATCAATAAGAAAGGTTGTGTTCTTGAGAATTTGAGAAACATTCGGAATCGCATGATTCGTATGCTTGTGTTTGTGTTGTTTGCTGATCTTTCTTCCAAATTCTATTAGTTCAAACATTTATGGACTAGAAAAAGAATGGAAACCAACGGTTCCCAAACCATAGCCTAGGCAAATCAAACTAATAAATAAGAAAGGTTGTTTTATTGAGAATTTGAGAAACATTCGGAATCGCATGATTCGTATGCTTGTGTTTGTGTTGTTTGATGATCTTTCTACCAAGTTCTATTAGTTCAAAGATTTTTGGACTAGAAAACGAATGGAAACCAACGGTTCCCAAACCATAGCCTAGGCAAATCAAACGAATCAATAAGAAAGGTTGTGTTCTTGAGAATTTGAGAAACAATTGGAATCGCATGATTCGTATGCTTGTGTTTGTGTTGTTTGGTGATCTTTCTATCAAGTTCTATTAGTTCACAGATTTCATTACGAAAAAAAGAATGGAAACCAACGGTTCCCAAACCATAGCCTAGGCTAATCAAACGAATCAATAAGAAGAGTTGTTTTATTGAGAATTTGAGAAACATTCGGAATCGCATGATTCGTATGCTTGTGTTTGTGTTGTTTGATGATCTTTCTACCAAGTTCTATTAGTTCAAAGATTTCTTTACGAAAAAAAAGAATGGAAACCAACGGGTCCCAAACCATAACCTAGGCAAATCAAACGAATCAATAAGAAAGGTTGTGTTCTTGAGAATTTGAGAAACATTCGGAATCGCATGATTCGTATGCTTGTGTTTGTGTTGTTTGCTGATCTTTCTTCCAAATTCTATTAGTTCAAACATTTATGGACTAGAAAAAGAATGGAAACCAACGGTTCCCAAACCATAGCCTAGGCAAATCAAACTAATAAATAAGAAAGGTTGTTTTATTGAGAATTTGAGAAACATTCGGAATCGCATGATTCGTATGCTTGTGTTTGTGTTGTTTGATGATCTTTCTACCAAGTTCTATTAGTTCAAAGATTTTTGGACTAGAAAAAGAATGGAAACCAACGGTTCCCAAACCATAGCCTAGGCAAATCAAACGAATCAATAAGAAAGGTTGTGTTCTTGAGAATTTGAGAAACAATTGGAATCGCATGATTCGTATGCTTGTGTTTGTGTTGTTTGGTGATCTTTCTATCAAGTTCTATTAGTTCACAGATTTCATTACGAAAAAAAGAATGGAAACCAACGGTTCCCAAACCATAGCCTAGGCTAATCAAATTAATCAATAAGAAGAGTTGTTTTATTGAGAATTTGAGAAACATTCGGAATCGCATGATTCGTATGCTTGTGTTTGTGTTGTTTGATGATCTTTCTACCAAGTTCTATTAGTTCAAAGATTTTTGGACGAGAAAAAGAATGGAAACCAACGGTTCCCAAACCATAGCCTAGGCAAATCAAACGAATCAATAAGAAAGGTTGTGTTCTTGAGAATTTGAGAAACATTCGGAATCGCATGATTCGTATGCTTGTGTTTGTGTTGTTTGGTGATCTTTCTACCAAATTCTATTAGTTCAAACATTTATGAACTAGAAAAAGAATGGAAACCAACGGTTCCCAAACCATAGCCTAGGCAAATCAAACTAATAAATAAGAAAGGTTGTTTTATTGAGAATTTGAGAAACATTCGGAATCGCATGATTCGTATGCTTGTGTTTGTGTTGTTTAATGATCTTTCTACCAAGTTCTATTAGTTCAAAGATTTTTGGACTAGAAAAAGAATGGAAACCAACGCTTCCCAAACCATAGCCTAGGCAAATCAAACGAATCAATAAGAAAGGTTGTGTTGTGGGAATTTGAGAAACAATTGGAATCGCATGATTCGTATGCTTGTATTTGTGTTGTTTGGTGATCTTTCTATCAAGTTCTATTAGTTCAAGATTTCATTATGAAAAAAAGAATGGAAACCAACGGTTCCCAAACCATAGCCTAGGCTAATCAAACGAATCAATAAGAAGAGTTGTTTTATTGAGAATTTGAGAAACATTCGGAATCGCATGATTCGTATGCTTGTGTTTGTGTTGTTTGATGATCTTTCTACCAAGTTCTATTAGTTCAAAGATTTTTGGACGAGAAAAAGAATGGAAACCAACGGTTCCCAAACCATAGCCTAGGCAAATCAAACGAATCAATGAGAAAGGTTGTGTTCTTGAGAATTTGAGAAACATTCGGAATCGCATGATTCTTTTGCTTGTGTTTGTGTTGTTTGGTAATCTTTCTATCAAGTTCTATTAGTTCAAAGATTTCTTTACGAAAAAAAGAATGGAAAGCAACGGTTACCAAACCATAGCCTAGGCAAACCAAACACCTCAATAAGAAAGGTTGTGTTATTGAGAATTTGAGAAACATTCGGAATCGCATGATTTGTATGCTTGTGTTTGTGTTGTTTGGTGATCTTTCTACCAAGTTCTATTAGTTCAAACGTTTATGGACTAGAAAAAGAATGGAAACCAACGGTTCCCAAACCATAGCCTAGGCAAATTAAACCAATCAATAAGAAAGGTTGTTTTAAATTTAAGAAACATTCGGAATCGCATGATTCGTATGCTTGTGTTTGTGTTGTTTGGTGATCTTTCTACCAAATTCTATTAGTTCAAACATTTATGGACTAGAAAAAGAATGGAACCCAACGGTTCCCAAACCATAGCCCTGCAAATCAAACCAATCAATAAGAAAGGTTGTTTTATTGAGAATTTGAGAAACATTCGGAATCGCATGATTCGTATGCTTGTGTTTGTGTTGTTTGGTGATCTTTCTACCAAGTTCCATAAGCTCAAAGATTTTTGGACTAGAAAAAGAATGGAAACCAACGGTTCCCAAACCATAGCCTAGGCAAATCAAACGAATCATTAAGAAGAGTTGTTTTATTGAGAATTTGAGAAACATTCGGAATCGCATGATTTGTATGCTTGTGTTTGTGTTGTTTGGTGATCTTTCTACCAAGCTCTATTAGTTCAAACATTTATGGACTAGAAAAAGAATGGAAACCAATGGTTCCCAAACCATAGCCTAGGCAAATCAAACGAATCAATAAGAAGAGTTGTTTTATTGAAAATTTGAAAAACATTCGGAATCGCATGATTCGTATGCTTGTGTTTGTGTTGTTTGGTGATCTTTCTATCAAGTTTTATTAGTTCAAAGATTTCTTTACAAAAAAAAAGAATGGAAACCAACGGTTCCCAAACCATAGCCTAGGCAAATCAAGCACCTCAATAAGAAAGGTTGTGTTACTGAGAAGTTGAGAAACATTCGGAATCGCATGATTCATATGCTTGTGTTTGTGTTGTTTGGTGATCTTTCTACCAAGTTCTATTAGTTCAAACATTTATGGACTAGAAAAAGAATGGAAACCAACGGTTCCCAAACCATAGCCTAGGCAATCAAACCAATCAATAAGAAAGGTTGTTTTATTGAGAATTTGGGAAACATTCGGAATCGCATGATTCGTATGCTTGTGTTTGTGTTGTTTGGTGATCTTTCTATCAAGTTCTATTAGTTCACAGATTTCATTACGAAAAAAAGAATGGAAACCAACGGTTCCCAAACCATAGCCTAGGCAAATCACACCAATCAATAAGAAAGGTTGTTTTATTGAGAAATTGAGAAACTTTCGGAATCGCATGATTCGTATGCTTGTGTTTGTGTTGTTTGGTGATCTTTCTACCAAGTTCTATTAGTTCAAAGATTTTTGGACTGGAAAAAGAATGGAAACCAACGGTTCCCAAACCATAGCCTAGGTAAATCAAACGAATCAATAAGAAGAGTTGTTTTATTGAAAATTTGAAAAACATTCGGAATCGCATGATTCGTATGATTGTGTTTGTGTTGTTTGGTGATCTTTCTATCAAGTTTTATTAGTTCAAATATTTCTTTACAAAAAAAAGAATGGAAACCAACGGTTCCCAAACCATAGCCTAGGCAAATCAAACACCTCAATAAGAAAGGTTGTGTTATTGAGAATTTGAGAAACATTCGGAATCGCATGATTCGTATGCTTGTGTTTGTGTTGTTTGGTTATCTTTCTACGAAGTTCTATTAGTTCAAACATTTATGGACTAGAAAAACAATGGAAACCAACGGTTCCCAAACCATAGCCTAGGCAAATCAAATCAATCAATAACAAAGGTTGTTTTATTGAGAATTTGAGAAACATTCGGAATCGCATGATTCGTACGCTTGTGTTTGTGTTGTTTGGTGATCTTTCTATCAAGTTCTATTAGTTCAAAGATTTCTTTACGAAAAAAAGAATGGAAACCAACTGTTCCCAAACCATAGCCTAGGCAAATCAAACGAATCAATAAGAAAGGTTGTGTTCTTGAGAATTTGAGAAACATTCGGAATCGCATGATTCGTATGGTGTGTTTGTGTTGTTTGGTCATCCTTCTACCAAATTCTATTAGTTCAAACATTTATGTAGTAGAAAAAGAATGGAAACCAACGGTTCCCAAACCATAGCCTAGGCAATCAAACCAATCAATAAGAAAGGTTGTTTTATTGAGAATTTGGGAAACATTCGGAATCGCATGATTCGTATGCTTGTGTTTGTGTTGTTTGGTGATCTTTCTACCAAGCTCTATTAGTTCAAACATTTATGGACTAGATAAATAATGGAAACCAACGGTTCCCAAACTTTAGCCTAGGAAAATCAAACCAATCAATAAGAAAGGTTGTTTTATTGAGAATTTGAGAAACATTCGGAATCGCATGATTCGTATGCTTGTGTTTGTGTTGTTTGGTGATCTTTCTACCAAGTTCTATTAGCTCAAAGATTTTTGGACGAGAAAAAGAATGGAAACCAACGGTTTCCAAACCATAGCCTAGGCAAATCAAACGAATCAATAAGAAAGGTTGTGTTATTGAGAATTTGAGAAACATTCGGAATCGCATGATTCGTATGCTTGTGCTGGTGTTGTTTGGCGATCTTTCTACCAAGCTCTATTAGTTCAAACATTTATGGACTAGATAAAGAATGGAAACCAACGGTTCCCAAACCATAGCCTAGGCAAATCAAACGAATCAATAAGAAGAGTTGTTTTATTGAGAATTTGAGCAACATTCGGAATCGCATGATTCGTATGCTTATGTTTGTGTTGTTTGGTGATCTTTCTATCAAGTTCTATTAGTTCAAAGATTTCTTTACGAAAAAAAAGAATGGAAACCAACGGTTCCCAAACCATAACCTAGGCAAATCAAACGAATCAATAAGAAAGGTTGTGTTCTTGAGAATTTGAGAAACATTCGGAATCGCATGATTCGTATGCTTGTGTTTGTGTTGTTTGCTGATCTTTCTTCCAAATTCTATTAGTTCAAACATTTATGGACAAGAAAAAGAATGGAAACCAACGGTTCCCAAACCATAGCCTAGGCAAATCAAACTAATAAATAAGAAAGGTTGTTTTATTGAGAATTTAAGAAACATTCGGAATCGCATGATTCGTATGCTTGTGTTTGTGTTGTTTGGTGATCATTCTACCAAATTCTATTAGTTCAAACAGTTATGGACTAGAAAAAGAATGGAAACCAACGGTTCCCAAACCATAGCCTAGGGAAATCAAACCAATCAATAAGAAAGGTTGTTTTATTGAGAATTTGAGAAACATTCGGAATCGCATGATTCGTATGCTTGTGTTTGTGTTGTTTGATGATCTTTCTACCAAGTTCTATTAGTTCAAAGATTTTTGGACGAGAAAAAGAATGGAAACCAACGGTTCCCAAACCATAGCCTAGGAAAATCAAACGAATCAATAAGAAAGGTTGTGTTCTTGAGAATTTGAGAAACAATTGGAATCGCATGATTCGTATGCTTGTGTTTGTGTTGTTTGGTGATCTTTCTATCAAGTTTTATTAGTTCACAGATTTCATTACGAAAAAAAGAATGGAAACCAACGGTTCCCAAACCATAGCCTAGGCTAATCAAACGAATCAATAAGAAGAGTTGTTTTATTGAAAATTTGAGAAACATTCGGAATCGCATGATTCGTATGCTTGTGTTTGTGTTGTTTGATGATCTTTCTACCAAGTTCTATTAGTTCAAAGATTTTTGGACTAGAAAAAGAATGGAAACCAACGGTTCCCAAACCATAGCCTAGGCAAATCAAACGAATCAATAAGAAAGGTTGTGTTCTTGAGAATTTGAGAAACATTCGGAATCGCATGATTCGTATGCTTGTGTTTGTGTTGTTTGGTAATCTTTCTATCAAGTTCTTTTAGTTCAAAGATTTCTTTACGAAAAAAAGAATGGAAAGCAACGGTTCCCAAACCATAGCCTAGGCAAATCAAACACCTCAATAAGAAAGGTTGTGTTATTGAGAATTTGAGAAACATTCGGAATCGCATGATTCGTATGCTTGTGTTTGTGTTGTTTGGTGATCTTTCTACCAAGTTCTATTAGTTCAAACATTTATGGACTAGAAAAAGAATGGAAACCAACGGTTCCCAAACCATAGCCTAGGCAAATCAAACCAATCAATAAGAAAGGTTGTTTTATTGAGAATTTGAGAAACATTCGGAATCGCATGATTCGTATGCTTGTGTTTGTGTTGTTTGGTGATCTTTCTATCAAGTTCTATTAGTTCAAAGATTTCTTTACGAAAAAAAAGAATGGAAACCAACGGTTTCCAAACCATAACCTATGCAAATCAAACGAATCAATAAGAAAGGTTGTGTTCTTGAGAATTTGAGAAACATTCGGAATCGCATGATTCGTATGCTTGTGTTTGTGTTGTTTGGTGATCTTTCTACCAAATTCTATTAGTTCAAACATTTATGAACTAGAAAAAGAATGGAAACCAACGGTTCCCAAACCATAGCCTAGGCAAATCAAACTAATAAATAAGAAAGGTTGTTTTATTGAGAATTTGAGAAACATTCGGAATCGCATGATTCGTATGCTTGTGTTTGTGTTGTTTGATGATCTTTCTACCAAGTTCTATTAGTTCAAAGATTTTTGGACTAGAAAAAGAATGGAAACCAACGGTTCCCAAACCATAGCCTAGGCAAATCAAACGAATCAATAAGAAAGGTTGTGTTCTTGGGAATTTGAGAAACAATTGGAATCGCATGATTCGTATGCTTGTGTTTGTGTTGTTTGGTGATCTTTCTATCAAGTTCTATTAGTTCACAGATTTCATTACGAAAAAAAGAATGGAAACCAACGGTTCCCAAACCATAGTCTAGGCTAATCAAACGAGTCAATAAGAAGAGTTGTTTTATTGAAAATTTGAGAAACATTCGGAATCGCATGATTCGTATGCTTGTGTTTGTGTTGTTTGATGATCTTTCTACCAAGTTCTATTAGTTCAAAGATTTTTGGACTAGAAAAAGAATGGAAACCAACGGTTCCCAAACCATAGCCTAGGCAAATCAAACGAATCAATGAGAAAGGTTGTGTTCTTGAGAATTTGAGAAACATTCGGAATCGCATGATTCGTATGCTTGTGTTTGTGTTGTTTGGTAATCTTTCTATCAAGTTCTATTAGTTCAAAGATTTCTTTACGAAAAAAAGAATGGAAAGCAATGGTTACCAAACCATAGCCTAGGCAAATCAAACACCTCAATAAGAAAGGTTGTGTTATTGAGAATTTGAGAAACATTCGGAATCGCATGATTTGTATGCTTGTGTTTGTGTTGTTTGGTGATCTTTCTACCAAGTTCTATTAGTTCAAACGTTTATGGACTAGAAAAAGAATGGAAACCAACGGTTCCCAAACCATAGCCTAGGCAAATCAAACCAATCAATAAGAAAGGTTGTTTTAAATTTAAGAAACATTCGGAATCGCATGATTCGTATGCTTGTGTTTGTGTTGTTTGGTGATCTTTCTACCAAATTCTATTAGTTCAAACATTTATGAACTAGAAAAAGAATGGAAACCAACGGTTCCCAAACCATAGCCTAGGCAAATCAAACTAATAAATAAGAAAGGTTGTTTTATTGAGAATTTGAGAAACATTCGGAATCGCATGATTCGTATGCTTGTGTTTGTGTTGTTTGATGATCCTTCTACCAAGTTCTATTAGTTCAAAGATTTTTGGACTAGAAAAAGAATGGAAACCAACGGTTAGCAAACCATAGCCTAGGCAAATCAAACGAATCAATAAGAAAGGTTGTGTTCTTGAGAATTTGAGAAACATTCGGAATCGCATGATTCGTATGCTTGTGTTTGTGTTGTTTGGTAATCTTTCTATCAAGTTCTTTTAGTTCAAAGATTTCTTTACGAAAAAAAGAATGGAAAGCAACGGTTCCCAAACCATAGCCTAGGCAAATCAAACACCTCAATAAGAAAGGTTGTGTTATTGAGAATTTGAGAAACATTCGGAATCGCATGATTCGTATGCTTGTGTTTGTGTTGTTTGGTGATCTTTCTACCAAGTTCTATTAGTTCAAACATTTATGGACTAGAAAAAGAATGGAAACCAACGGTTCCCAAACCATAGCCTAGGCAAATCAAACCAATCAATAAGAAAGGTTGTTTTATTGAGAATTTGAGAAACATTCGGAATCGCATGATTCGTATGCTTGTGTTTGTGTTGTTTGGTGATCTTTCTATCAAGTTCTATTAGTTCAAAGATTTCTTTATGAAAAAAAAGAATGGAAACCAACGGTTTCCAAACCACAACCTATGCAAATCAAACGAATCAATAAGAAAGGTTGTGTTCTTGAGAATTTGAGAAACATTCGGAATCGCATGATTCGTATGCTTGTGTTTGTGTTGTTTGGTGATCTTTCTACCAAATTCTATTAGTTCAAACATTTATGAACTAGAAAAAGAATGGAAACCAACGGTTCCCAAACCATAGCCTAGGCAAATCAAACTAATAAATAAGAAAGGTTGTTTTATTGAGAATTTGAGAAACATTCGGAATCGCATGATTCGTATGCTTGTGTTTGTGTTGTTTGATGATCTTTCTACCATGTTCTATTAGTTCAAAGATTTTTGGACTAGAAAAAGAATGGAAACCAACGGTTCCCAAACCATAGCCTAGGAAAATCAAACGAATCAATAAGAAAGGTTGTGTTCTTGGGAATTTGAGAAACAATTGGAATCGCATGATTCGTATGCTTGTGTTTGTGTTGTTTGGTGATCTTTCTATCAAGTTCTATTAGTTCACAGATTTCATTACGAAAAAAAGAATGGAAACCAACGGTTCCCAAACCATAGCCTAGGCTAATCAAACGAATCAATAAGAAGAGTTGTTTTATTGAAAATTTGAGAAACATTCGGAATCGCATGATTCATATGCTTGTGTTTGTGTTGTTTGATGATCTTTCTACCAAGTTCTATTAGTTCAAAGATTTTTGGACTAGAAAAAGAATGGAAACCAACGGTTCCCAAACCATAGCCTAGGCAAATCAAACGAATCAATGAGAAAGGTTGTGTTCTTGAGAATTTGAGAAACATTCGGAATCGCATGATTCGTATGCTTGTGTTTGTGTTGTTTGGTAATCTTTCTATCAAGTTCTATTAGTTCAAAGATTTCTTTACGAAAAAAAGAATGGAAAGCAACGGTTACCAAACCATAGCCTAGGCAAATCAAACACCTCAATAAGAAAGGTTGTGTTATTGAGAATTTGAGAAACATTCGGAATCGCATGATTTGTATGCTTGTGTTTGTGTTGTTTGGTGATCTTTCTACCAAGTTCTATTAGTTCAAACGTTTATGGACTAGAAAAAGAATGGAAACCAACGGTTCCCAAACCATAGCCTAGGCAAATCAAACCAATCAATAAGAAGTTGTTTTAAATTTAAGAAACATTCGGAATCGCATGATTCGTATGCTTGTGTTTGTGTTGTTTGGTGATCTTTCTACCAAATTCTATTAGTTCAAACATTTATGGACTAGAAAAAGAATGGAACCCAACGGTTCCCAAACCATAGCCTAGGCAAATCAAACCAATCAATAAGAAAGGTTGTTTTATTGAGAATTTGAGAAACATTCGGAATCGCATGATTCGTATGCTTGTGTTTGTGTTGTTTGGTGATCTTTCTATCAAGTTCTATAAGCTCAAAGATTTTTGGACTAGAAAAAGAATGGAAACCAACGGTTCCCAAACCATAGCCTAGGCAAATCAAACGAATCATTAAGAAGAGTTGTTTTATTGAGAATTTGAGAAACATTCGGAATCGCATGATTCGTATGCTTGTGTTTGTGTTGTTTGGTGATCTTTCTACCAAGTTCTATTAGTTCAAACATTTATGGACTAGAAAAAGAATGGAAACCAACGGTTCCCAAACCATAGCCTAGGCAAATCAAACCAATCAATAAGAAAGGTTGTTTTATTGAGAATTTGAGAAACATTCGGAATCGCATGATTCGTATGCTTGTTTTTGTGTTGTTTGGTGATCTTTCTATCAAGTTCTATTAGTTCAAAGATTTCTTTACGAAAAAAAAGAATGGAAACCAACGGTTTCCAAACCATAACCTATGCAAATCAAACGAATCAATAAGAAAGGTTGTGTTCTTGAGAATTTGAGAAACATTCGGAATCGCATGATTCGTATGCTTGTGTTTGTGTTGTTTGGTGATCTTTCTACCAAATTCTATTAGTTCAAACATTTATGAACTAGAAAAAGAATGGAAACCAACGGTTCCCAAACCATAGCCTAGGCAAATCAAACTAATAAATAAGAAAGGTTGTTTTATTGAGAATTTGAGAAACATTCGGAATCGCATGATTCGTATGCTTGTGTTTGTGTTGTTTGATGATCTTTCTACCAAGTTCTATTAGTTCAAAGATTTTTGGACTAGAAAAAGAATGGAAACCAACGGTTCCCAAACCATAGCCTAGGCAAATCAAACGAATCAATAAGAAAGGTTGTGTTCTTGGGAATTTGAGAAACAATTGGAATCGCATGATTCGTATGCTTGTGTTTGTGTTGTTTGGTGATCTTTCTATCAAGTTCTATTAGTTCACAGATTTCATTACGAAAAAAAGAATGGAAACCAACGGTTCCCAAACCATAGTCTAGGCTAATCAAACGAATCAATAAGAAGAGTTGTTTTATTGAAAATTTGAGAAACATTCGGAATCGCATGATTCGTATGCTTGTGTTTGTGTTGTTTGATGATCTTTCTACCAAGTTCTATTAGTTCAAAGATTTTTGGACTAGAAAAAGAATGGAAACCAACGGTTCCCAAACCATAGCCTAGGCAAATCAAACGAATCAATGAGAAAGGTTGTGTTCTTGAGAATTTGAGAAACATTCGGAATCGCATGATTCGTATACTTGTGTTTGTGTTGTTTGGTAATCTTTCTATCAAGTTCTATTAGTTCAAAGATTTCTTTACGAAAAAAAGAATGGAAAGCAATGGTTACCAAACCATAGCCTAGGCAAATCAAACACCTCAATAAGAAAGGTTGTGTTATTGAGAATTTGAGAAACATTCGGAATCGCATGATTTGTATGCTTGTGTTTGTGTTGTTTGGTGATCTTTCTACCAAGTTCTATTAGTTCAAACGTTTATGGACTAGAAAAAGAATGGAAACCAACGGTTCCCAAACCATAGCCTAGGCAAATCAAACCAATCAATAAGAAAGGTTGTTTTAAATTTAAGAAACATTCGGAATCGCATGATTCGTATGCTTGTGTTTGTGTTGTTTGGTGATCTTTCTACCAAATTCTATTAGTTCAAACATTTATGAACTAGAAAAAGAATGGAAACCAACGGTTCCCAAACCATAGCCTAGGCAAATCAAACTAATAAATAAGAAAGGTTGTTTTATTGAGAATTTGAGAAACATTCGGAATCGCATGATTCGTATGCTTGTGTTTGTGTTGTTTGATGATCTTTCTACCAAGTTCTATTAGTTCAAAGATTTTTGGACTAGAAAAAGAATGGAAACCAACGGTTACCAAACCATAGCCTAGGCAAATCAAACGAATCAATAAGAAAGGTTGTGTTCTTGAGAATTTGAGAAACATTCGGAATCGCATGATTCGTATGCTTGTGTTTGTGTTGTTTGGTAATCTTTCTATCAAGTTCTTTTAGTTCAAAGATTTCTTTACGAAAAAAAGAATGGAAAGCAACGGTTCCCAAACCATAGCCTAGGCAAATCAAACACCTCAATAAGAAAGGTTGTGTTATTGAGAATTTGAGAAACATTCGGAATCGCATGATTCGTATGCTTGTGTTTGTGTTGTTTGGTGATCTTTCTACCAAGTTCTATTAGTTCAAACATTTATGGACTAGAAAAAGAATGGAAACCAACGGTTCCCAAACCATAGCCTAGGCAAATCAAACCAATCAATAAGAAAGGTTGTTTTATTGAGAATTTGAGAAACATTCGGAATCGCATGATTCGTATGCTTGTGTTTGTGTTGTTTGGTGATCTTTCTATCAAGTTCTATTAGTTCAAAGATTTCTTTATGAAAAAAAAGAATGGAAACCAACGGTTTCCAAACCATAACCTATGCAAATCAAACGAATCAATAAGAAAGGTTGTGTTCTTGAGAATTTGAGAAACATTCGGAATCGCATGATTCGTATGCTTGTGTTTGTGTTGTTTGGTGATCTTTCTACCAAATTCTATTAGTTCAAACATTTATGAACTAGAAAAAGAATGGAAACCAACGGTTCCCAAACCATAGCCTAGGCAAATCAAACTAATAAATAAGAAAGGTTGTTTTATTGAGAATTTGAGAAACATTCGGAATCGCATGATTCGTATGCTTGTGTTTGTGTTGTTTGATGATCTTTCTACCAAGTTCTATTAGTTCAAAGATTTTTGGACTAGAAAAAGAATGTAAACCAACGGTTCCCAAACCATAGCCTAGGCAAATCAAACGAATCATTAAGAAGAGTTGTTTTATTGAGAATTTGAGAAACATTCGGAATCGCATGATTCGTATGCTTGTGTTTGTGTTGTTTGGTGATCTTTCTACCAAGTTCTATTAGTTCAAACATTTATGGACTAGAAAAAGAATGGAAACCAACGGTTCCCAAACCATAGCCTAGGCAAATCAAACCAATCAATAAGAAAGGTTGTTTTATTGAGAATTTGAGAAACATTCGGAATCGCATGATTCGTATGCTTGTTTTTGTGTTGTTTGGTGATCTTTCTATCAAGTTCTATTAGTTCAAAGATTTCTTTACGAAAAAAAAGAATGGAAACCAACGGTTTCCAAACCATAACCTATGCAAATCAAACGAATCAATAAGAAAGGTTGTGTTCTTGAGAATTTGAGAAACATTCGGAATCGCATGATTCGTATGCTTGTGTTTGTGTTGTTTGGTGATCTTTCTACCAAATTCTATTAGTTCAAACATTTATGAACTAGAAAAAGAATGGAAACCAACGGTTCCCAAACCATAGCCTAGGCAAATAAAACTAATAAATAAGAAAGGTTGTTTTATTGAGAATTTGAGAAACATTCGGAATCGCATGATTCGTATGCTTGTGTTTGTGTTGTTTGATGATCTTTCTACCAAGTTCTATTAGTTCAAAGATTTTTGGACTAGAAAAAGAATGGAAACCAACGGTTCCCAAACCATAGCCTAGGCAAATCAAACGAATCAATAAGAAAGGTTGTGTTCTTGGGAATTTGAGAAACAATTGGAATCGCATGATTCGTATGCTTGTGTTTGTGTTGTTTGGTGATCTTTCTATCAAGTTCTATTAGTTCACAGATTTCATTACGAAAAAAAGAATGGAAACCAACGGTTCCCAAACCATAGTCTAGGCTAATCAAACGAATCAATAAGAAGAGTTGTTTTATTGAAAATTTGAGAAACATTCGGAATCGCATGATTCGTATGATTGTGTTTGTGTTGTTTGATGATCTTTCTACCAAGTTCTATTAGTTCAAAGATTTTTGGACTAGAAAAAGAATGGAAACCAACGGTTCCCAAACCATAGCCTAGGCAAATCAAACGAATCAATGAGAAAGGTTGTGTTCTTGAGAATTTGAGAAACATTCGGAATCGCATGATTCGTATACTTGTGTTTGTGTTGTTTGGTAATCTTTCTATCAAGTTCTATTAGTTCAAAGATTTCTTTACGAAAAAAAGAATGGAAAGCAATGGTTACCAAACCATAGCCTAGGCAAATCAAACACCTCAATAAGAAAGGTTGTGTTATTGAGAATTTGAGAAACATTCGGAATCGCATGATTTGTATGCTTGTGTTTGTGTTGTTTGGTGATCTTTCTACCAAGTTCTATTAGTTCAAACGTTTATGGACTAGAAAAAGAATGGAAACCAACGGTTCCCAAACCATAGCCTAGGCAAATCAAACCAATCAATAAGAAAGGTTGTTTTAAATTTAAGAAACATTCGGAATCGCATGATTCGTATGCTTGTGTTTGTGTTGTTTGGTGATCTTTCTACCAAATTCTATTAGTTCAAACATTTATGAACTAGAAAAAGAATGGAAACCAACGGTTCCCAAACCATAGCCTAGGCAAATCAAACTAATAAATAAGAAAGGTTGTTTTATTGAGAATTTGAGAAACATTCGGAATCGCATGATTCGTATGCTTGTGTTTGTGTTGTTTGATGATCTTTCTACCAAGTTCTATTAGTTCAAAGATTTTTGGACTAGAAAAAGAATGGAAACCAACGGTTACCAAACCATAGCCTAGGCAAATCAAACGAATCAATAAGAAAGGTTGTGTTCTTGAGAATTTGAGAAACATTCGGAATCGCATGATTCGTATGCTTGTGTTTGTGTTGTTTGGTAATCTTTCTATCAAGTTCTTTTAGTTCAAAGATTTCTTTACGAAAAAAAGAATGGAAAGCAACGGTTCCCAAACCATAGCCTAGGCAAATCAAACACCTCAATAAGAAAGGTTGTGTTATTGAGAATTTGAGAAACATTCGGAATCGCATGATTCGTATGCTTGTGTTTGTGTTGTTTGGTGATCTTTCTACCAAGTTCTATTAGTTCAAACATTTATGGACTAGAAAAAGAATGGAAACCAACGGTTCCCAAACCATAGCCTAGGCAAATCAAACCAATCAATAAGAAAGGTTGTTTTATTGAGAATTTGAGAAACATTCGGAATCGCATGATTCGTATGCTTGTGTTTGTGTTGTTTGGTGATCTTTCTATCAAGTTCTATTAGTTCAAAGATTTCTTTATGAAAAAAAAGAATGGAAACCAACGGTTTCCAAACCATAACCTATGCAAATCAAACGAATCAATAAGAAAGGTTGTGTTCTTGAGAATTTGAGAAACATTCGGAATCGCATGATTCGTATGCTTGTGTTTGTGTTGTTTGGTGATCTTTCTACCAAATTCTATTAGTTCAAACATTTATGAACTAGAAAAAGAATGGAAACCAACGGTTCCCAAACCATAGCCTAGGCAAATCAAACTAATAAATAAGAAAGGTTGTTTTATTGAGAATTTGAGAAACATTCGGAATCGCATGATTCGTATGCTTGTGTTTGTGTTGTTTGATGATCTTTCTACCAAGTTCTATTAGTTCAAAGATTTTTGGACTAGAAAAAGAATGGAAACCAACGGTTCCCAAACCATAGCCTAGGAAAATCAAACGAATCAATAAGAAAGGTTGTGTTCTTGGGAATTTGAGAAACAATTGGAATCGCATGATTCGTATGCTTGTGTTTGTGTTGTTTGGTGATCTTTCTATCAAGTTCTATTAGTTCACAGATTTCATTACGAAAAAAAGAATGGAAACCAACGGTTCCCAAACCATAGCCTAGGCTAATCAAACGAATCAATAAGAAGAGTTGTTTTATTGAAAATTTGAGAAACATTCGGAATCGCATGATTCATATGCTTGTGTTTGTGTTGTTTGATGATCTTTCTACCAAGTTCTATTAGTTCAAAGATTTTTGGACTAGAAAAAGAATGGAAACCAACGGTTCCCAAACCATAGCCTAGGCAAATCAAACGAATCAATGAGAAAGGTTGTGTTCTTGAGAATTTGAGAAACACTCGGAATCGCATGATTCGTATGCTTGTGTTTGTGTTGTTTGGTAATCTTTCTATCAAGTTCTATTAGTTCAAAGATTTCTTTACGAAAAAAAGAATGGAAAGCAACGGTTACCAAACCATAGCCTAGGCAAATCAAACACCTCAATAAGAAAGGTTGTGTTATTGAGAATTTGAGAAACATTCGGAATCGCATGATTTGTATGCTTGTGTTTGTGTTGTTTGGTGATCTTTCTACCAAGTTCTATTAGTTCAAACGTTTATGGACTAGAAAAAGAATGGAAACCAACGGTTCCCAAACCATAGCCTAGGCAAATCAAACCAATCAATAAGAAAGGTTGTGTTCTTGAGAATTTGAGAAACACTCGGAATCGCATGATTCGTATGCTTGTGTTTGTGTTGTTTGGTAATCTTTCTATCAAGTTCTATTAGTTCAAAGATTTCTTTACGAAAAAAAGAATGGAAAGCAACGGTTACCAAACCATAGCCTAGGCAAATCAAACACCTCAATAAGAAAGGTTGTGTTATTGAGAATTTGAGAAACATTCGGAATCGCATGATTTGTATGCTTGTGTTTGTGTTGTTTGGTGATCTTTCTACCAAGTTCTATTAGTTCAAACGTTTATGGACTAGAAAAAGAATGGAAACCAACGGTTCCCAAACCATAGCCTAGGCAAATCAAACCAATCAATAAGAAAGGTTGTTTTAAATTTAAGAAACATTCGGAATCGCATGATTCGTATGCTTGTGTTTGTGTTGTTTGGTGATCTTTCTACCAAATTCTATTAGTTCAAACATTTATGGACTAGAAAAAGAATGGAACCCAACGGTTCCCAAACCATAGCCTAGGCAAATCAAACCAATCAATAAGAAAGGTTGTTTTATTGAGAATTTGAGAAACATTCGGAATCGCATGATTCGTATGCTTGTGTTTGTGTTGTTTGGTGATCTTTCTATCAAGTTCTATAAGCTCAAAGATTTTTGGACTAGAAAAAGAATGGAAACCAACGGTTCCCAAACCATAGCCTAGGCAAATCAAACGAATCATTAAGAAGAGTTGTTTTATTGAGAATTTGAGAAACATTCGGAATCGCATGATTCGTATGCTTGTGTTTGTGTTGTTTGGTGATCTTTCTACCAAGTTCTATTAGTTCAAACATTTATGGACTAGAAAAAGAATGGAAACCAACGGTTCCCAAACCATAGCCTAGGCAAATCAAACCAATCAATAAGAAAGGTTGTTTTATTGAGAATTTGAGAAACATTCGGAATCGCATGATTCGTATGCTTGTGTTTGTGTTGTTTGGTGATGTTTCTATCAAGTTCTATTAGTTCAAAGATTTCTTTACGAAAAAAAAGAATGGAAACCAACGGTTTCCAAACCATAACCTATGCAAATCAAACGAATCAATAAGAAAGGTTGTGTTCTTGAGAATTTGAGAAACATTCGGAATCGCATGATTCGTATGCTTGTGTTTGTGTTGTTTGGTGATCTTTCTACCAAATTCTATTAGTTCAAACATTTATGAACTAGAAAAAGAATGGAAACCAACGGTTCCCAAACCATAGCCTAGGCAAATCAAACTAATAAATAAGAAAGGTTGTTTTATTGAGAATTTGAGAAACATTCGGAATCGCATGATTCGTATGCTTGTGTTTGTGTTGTTTGATGATCTTTCTACCAAGTTCTATTAGTTCAAAGATTTTTGGACTAGAAAAAGAATGGAAACCAACGGTTCCCAAACCATAGCCTAGGCAAATCAAACGAATCAATAAGAAAGGTTGTGTTCTTGGGAATTTGAGAAACAATTGGAATCGCATGATTCGTATGCTTGTGTTTGTGTTGTTTGGTGATCTTTCTATCAAGTTCTATTAGTTCACAGATTTCATTACGAAAAAAAGAATGGAAACCAACGGTTCCCAAACCATAGCCTAGGCTAATCAAACGAATCAATAAGAAGAGTTGTTTTATTGAAAATTTGAGAAACATTCGGAATCGCATGATTCGTATGCTTGTGTTTGTGTTGTTTGATGATCTTTCTACCAAGTTCTATTAGTTCAAAGATTTTTGGACTAGAAAAAGAATGGAAACCAACGGTTCCCAAACCATAGCCTAGGCAAATCAAACGAATCAATGAGAAAGCTTGTGTTCTTGAGAATTTGAGAAACATTCGGAATCGCATGATTCGTATGCTTGTGTTTGTGTTGTTTGGTAATCTTTCTATCAAGTTCTACTAGTTCAAAGATTTCTTTACGAAAAAAAGAATGGAAAGCAACGGTTACCAAACCATAGCCTAGGCAAATCAAACACCTCAATAAGAAAGGTTGTGTTATTGAGAATTTGAGAAACATTCGGAATCGCATGATTTGTATGCTTGTGTTTGTGTTGTTTGGTGATCTTTCTACCAAGTTCTATTAGTTCAAACGTTTATGGACTAGAAAAAGAATGGAAACCAACGGTTCCCAAACCATAGCCTAGGCAAATCAAACCAATCAATAAGAAAGGTTGTTTTAAATTTAAGAAACATTCGGAATCGCATGATTCGTATGCTTGTGTTTGTGTTGTTTGGTGATCTTTCTACCAAATTCTATTAGTTCAAACATTTATGAACTAGAAAAAGAATGGAAACCAAAGGTTCCCAAACCATAGCCTAGGCAAATCAAACTAATAAATAAGAAAGGTTGTTTTATTGAGAATTTGAGAAACATTCGGAATCGCATGATTCGTATGCTTGTGTTTGTGTTGTTTGATGATCTTTCTACCAAGTTCTATTAGTTCAAAGATTTTTGGACTAGAAAAAGAATGGAAACCAACGGTTACCAAACCATAGCCTAGGCAAATCAAACGAATCAATAAGAAAGGTTGTGTTCTTGGGAATTTGAGAAACAATTGGAATCGCATGATTCGTATGCTTGTGTTTGTGTTGTTTAGTGATCTTTCTATCAAGTTCTATTAGTTCACAGATTTCATTACGAAAAAAAGAATGGAAACCAACGGTTCCCAAACCATAGCCTAGGCTAATCAAACGAATCAATAAGAAGAGTTGTTTTATTGAGAATTTGAGAAACATTCGGAATCGCATGATTCGTATGCTTGTGTTTGTGTTGTTTGATGATCTTTCTACCAAGTTCTATTAGTTCAAAGATTTTTGGACTAGAAAAAGAATGGAAACCAACGGTTCCCAAACCATAGCCTAGGCAAATCAAACGAATCAATGAGAAAGGTTGTGTTCTTGAGAATTTGAGAAACATTCGGAATCGCATGATTCGTATGCTTGTGTTTGTGTTGTTTGGTAATCTTTCTATCAAGTTCTATTAGTTCAAAGATTTCTTTACGAAAAAAAGAATGGAAAGTAACGGTTACCAAACCATAGCCTAGGCAAATCAAACACCTCAATAAGAAAGGTTGTGTTATTGAGAATTTGAGAAACATTCGGAATCGCATGATTTGTATGCTTGTGTTTGTGTTGTTTGGTGATCTTTCTAACAAGTTCTATTAGTTCAAACGTTTATGGACTAGAAAAAGAATGGAACCCAACGGTTCCCAAACCATAGCCTAGGCAAATCAAACCAATCAATAAGAAAGGTTGTTTTATTGAGAATTTGAGAAACATTCGGAATCGCATGATTCGTATGCTTGTGTTTGTGTTGTTTGGTGATCTTTCTACCAAGTTCTATAAGCTCAAAGATTTTTGGGCTAGAAAAAGAATGGAAACCAACGGTTCCCAAACCATAGCCTAGGCAAATCAAACGAATCATTAAGAAGAGTTGTTTTATTGAGAATTTGAGAAACATTCGGAATCGCATGATTCGTATGCTTGTGTTTGTGTTGTTTGGTGATCTTTCTACCAAGCTTTATTAGTTCAAACATTTATGGACTAGAAAAAGAATGGAAACCAATGGTTCCCAAACCATAGCCTAGGCAAATCAAACGAATCAATAAGAAGAGTTGTTTTATTGAAAATTTGAAAAACATTCGGAATCGCATGATTCGTATGCTTGTGTTTGTGTTGTTTGGTGATCTTTCTATCAAGTTTTATTAGTTCAAAGATTTCATTACAAAAAAAAAGAATGGAAACCAACGGTTCCCAAACCATAGCCTAGGCAAATCAAGCACCTTAATAAGAAAGGTTGTGTTACTGAGAAGTTGAGAAACATTCGGAATCGCATGATTTGTATGCTTGTGTTTGTGTTGTTTGGTGATCTTTCTACCAAGTTCTATTAGTTCAAACGTTTATGGACTAGAAAAAGAATGGAAACCAACGGTTCCCAAACCATAGCCTAGGCAAATCAAACCAATCAATAAGAAAGGTTGTTTTAAATTTAAGAAACATTCGGAATCGCATGATTCGTATGCTTGTGTTTGTGTTGTTTGGTGATCTTTCTACCAAATTCTATTAGTTCAAACATTTATGGACTAGAAAAAGAATGGAACCCAACGGTTCCCAAACCATAGCCTAGGCAAATCAAACCAATCAATAAGAAAGGTTGTTTTATTGAGAATTTGAGAAACATTCGGAATCGCATGATTCGTATGCTTGTGTTTGTGTTGTTTGGTGATCTTTCTACCAAGTTCTATAAGCTCAAAGATTTTTGGACTAGAAAAAGAATGGAAACCAACGGTTCCCAAACCATAGCCTAGGCAAATCAAACGAATCATTAAGAAGAGTTGTTTTATTGAGAATTTGAGAAACATTCGGAATCGCATGATTCGTATGGTTGTGTTTGTGTTGTTTGGTGATCTTTCTACCAAGTTCTATTAGTTCAAACATTTATGGACTAGAAAAAGAATGGAAACCAACGGTTCCCAAACCATAGCCTAGGCAAATCAAACCAATCAATAAGAAAGGTTGTTTTATTGAGAATTTGAGAAACATTCGGAATCGCATGATTCGTATGCTTGTGTTTGTGTTGTTTGGTGATCTTTCTATCAAGTTCTATTAGTTCAAAGATTTCTTTACGAAAAAAAAGAATGGAAACATTCGGAATCGCATGATTCGTATGCTTGTGTTTGTGTTGTTTGATGATCTTTCTACCAAGTTCTATTAGTTCAAAGATTTTTGGACTAGAAAAAGAATGGAAACCAACGGTTCCCAAACCATAGCCTAGGCAAATCAAACGAATAAATGAGAAAGGTTGTGTTCTTGAGAATTTGAGAAACATTCGGAATCGCATGATTCGTATGCTTGTGTTTGTGTTGTTTGGTAATCTTTCTATCAAGTTCTATTAGTTCAAAGATTTCTTTACGAAAAAAAGAATGTAAAGCAACGGTTACCAAACCATAGCCTAGGCAAATCAAACACCTCAATAAGAAAGGTTGTGTTATTGAGAATTTGAGAAACATTCGGAATCGCATGATTTGTATGCTTGTGTTTGTGTTGTTTGGTGATCTTTCTACCAAGTTCTATTAGTTCAAACGTTTATGGACTAGAAAAAGAATGGAAACCAACGGTTCCCAAACCATAGCCTAGGCAAATCAAACCAATCAATAAGAAAGGTTGTTTTAAATTTAAGAAACATTCGGAATCGCATGATTCGTATGCTTGTGTTTGTGTTGTTTGGTGATCTTTCTACCAAATTCTATTAGTTCAAACATTTATGGACTAGAAATAGAATGGAACCCAACGGTTCCCAAACCATAGCCTAGGCAAATCAAACCAATCAATAAGAAAGGTTGTTTTATTGAGAATTTGAGAAACATTCGGAATCGCATGATTCGTATGCTTGTGTTTGTGTTGTTTGGTGATCTTTCTACCAAGTTCTATAAGCTCAAAGATTTTTGGACTAGAAAAAGAGTGGAAACCAACGGTTCCCAAACCATAGCCTAGGCAAATCAAACGAATCACTAAGAAGAGTTGTTTTATTGAGAATTTGAGAAACATTCGGAATCGCATGATTCGTATGCTTGTGTTTGTGTTGTTTGGTGATCTTTCTACCAAGCTTTATTAGTTCAAACATTTATGGACTAGAAAAAGAATGGAAACCAATGGTTCTCAAACCATAGCCTAGGCAAATCAAACGAATCAATAAGAAGAGTTGTTTTATTGAAAATTTGAAAAACATTCGGAATCGCATGATTCGTATGCTTGTGTTTGTGTTGTTTGGTGATCTTTCTATCAAGTTTTATTAGTTCAAAGATTTCTTTACAAAAAAAAAGAATGGAAACCAACGGTTCCCAAACCATAGCCTAGGCAAATCAAGCACCTCAATAAGAAAGGTTGTGTTACTGAGAAGTTGAGAAACATTCGGAATCGCATGATTCATATGCTTGTGTTTGTGTTGTTTGGTGATCTTTCTACCAAGTTCTATTAGTTCAAACATTTATGGACTAGAAAAAGAATGGAAACCAACGGTTCCCAAACCATAGCCTAGGCAATCAAACCAATCAATAAGAAAGGTTGTTTTATTGAGAATTTGGGAAACATTCGGAATCGCATGATTCGTATGCTTGTGTTTGTGTTGTTTGGTGATCTTTCTACCAAGTTCTATTAGTTCAAAGATTTTTGGACTAGAAAAAGAATGGAAACCAACGGTTCCCAAACCATAGCCTAGGCAAATCAAACGAATCAATAAGAAAAGTTGTGTTCTTGAGAATTTGAGAAACATTCGGAATCGCATTATTCGTATGCTTGTGTTTGTGTTGTTTGGTGATCTTTCTATCAAGGTCTAGTTGATAGATTTCTTTATGAAAAAAAGAATGGTAACCAACGGTTCCCGAACCATAGCCTAGGCAAATCAAACACCTCATTAAGAAAGGTTGTGTTATTGAGAATTTGAGAAACATTCGGAATCGCATGATTCATAAGCTTGTGTTTGTGTTGTTTGGTGATCTTTCTACCAAGTTCTATTAGTTCAAACATTTGTGGACTAGAAAAAGAATGGAAACCAACGGTTCCGAAACCATAGCCTAGGCAAGTCAAACCAATCAATAAGAAAGGTTGTTTTATTTAGAATTTAAGAAACATTCGGAATCGCATGATTCGTATGCTTGTGTTTGTGTTGTTTGGTGATCTTTCTACCAAATTCTATTAGTTCAAACATTTATGGAATACAAAAAGAATGGAAAAAAACGGTTCCCAAACCATAGCCTAGGCAAATCAAACCAATCAATAAGAAAGGTTGTTTTATTGAGAATTTGAGAAACATTCGGAATCGCATGATTCGTATGCTTGTGTTTGTGTTGTTTGGTGATCTTTCTACCAAGTTCTATTAGCTCAAAGATTTTTGGACTAGAAAAAGAATGGAAACCAACGGTTCCCAAACCATAGCCTAGCAAATCAAACGAATCAATAAGAAAGGTTGTGCTCTTGAGAATTTGAGAAACATTCGGAATCGCATGATTCGTATGCTTGTGTTTGTGTTGTTTGGTGATCTTTCTATCAAGTTCAATTAGTTCAAAGATTTCTTTACGAAAAAGAGAATGGATACCAACGGTTCCCAAACCATAGCCTAGCCAAATCAAACGAATCAATAAGAAAGGTTGTGTTCTTGTGAATTTGAGAAACATTCGGAATCGCATGATTCGTATGCTTGTGTTTGTGTTGTTTGGCGATCTTTCTATCAAGTTCTATTAGTTCAAAGATTTCTTTACGAAAAAAAGAATGGAAAGCAACGGTTCCCAAACCACAGCCTAGGCAAATCAAACACCTCAATAAGAAAGGTTGTGTTATTGAGAATTTGAGAAACATTCGGAATCGCATGATTCGTATGCTTGTGTTTGTGTTGTTTGGTGATCCTTCTACCAAGTTCTATTAGTTCAAACATTTATGGACTAGAAAAAGAATGGAAACCAACGGTTCCCAAACCATAGCCTAGGCAAATCAAACCAATCAATAAGAAAGGTTGTTTTAAATGAGAATTTGAGAAACATTCGGAATCGCATGATTCGTGTGCTTGTGTTTGTGTTGTTTGGTGATCTTTCTACCAAATTCTATTAGTTCAAACATTTATGGACTAGATAAAGAATGGAAACCAACGGTTCCCGAACCATAGCCTAGGCAAATCAAACACCTCAATAAGAAAGGTTGTGTTATTGAGAATTTGAGAAACATTCGGAATCGCATTATTCGTATGCTTGTGTTTGTGTTGTTTGGTGATCTTTCTATCACGGTCTATTAGTTCATAGATTTCTTTATGAAAAAAAGAATGGAAACCAACGGTTCCCGAACCATAGCCTAGGCAAATCAAACACCTCAATAAGAAAGGTTGTGTTATTGAGAATTTGAGAAACATTCGGAATCGCATGATTCATATGCTTGTGTTTGCGTTGTTTGGTGATCTTTCTACCAAGCTCTATTAGTTCAAACATTTATGGACTAGAAAAAGAATGGAAACCAACGGTTCCTAAACCATAGCCTAGGCAAATCAAACGAATGAATAAGAAGAGTTGTTTTATTGAGAATTTGAGAAACATTCGGAATCGCATGATTCGTATGCTTGTGTTTGTGTTGTTTGGTGATCTTTCTATCAAGTTCTATTAGTTCAAAGATTTCTTTACGAAAAAAAGAATGGAAACCAACTGTTCCCAAACCATAGCCTAGGCAAATCAAACGAATCAATAAGAAAGGTTGTGTTCTTGAGAATTTGAGAAACATTCGGAATCGCATGATTCGTATGGTTGTGTTTGTGTTGTTTGGTCATCCTACTACCAAGTTCTATTAGTTCAAACATTTATGGACTAGAAAAAGAATGGAAACCAATGGTTCCCAAACCATAGCCTAGGCAAATCAAACCAATCAATAAGAAAGGTTGTTTTAAATGAGAATTTGAGAAACATTCGGAATCGCATGATTCGTGTGCTTGTGTTTGTGTTGTTTGGTGATCTTTCTACCAAATTCTATTAGTTCAAACATTTATGGACTAGAAAAAGAATGGAAACCAACGGTTCCTAAACCATAGCCTAGGCAAATCACACCAATCAATAAGAAAGGTTGTTTTATTGAGAAATTGAGAAACATTCGGAATCGCATGATTCGTATGCTTGTGTTTGTGTTGTTTGGTGATCTTTCTACCAAGTTCTATTAGTTCAAAGATTTTTGGACTAGAAAAAGAATGGAAACCAACGGTTCCCAAACCATAGCCTAGGTAAATCAAACGAATCAATAAGAAGAGTTGTTTTATTGAAAATTTGAAAAACATTCGGAATCGCATGATTCGTATGATTGTGTTTGTGTTGTTTGGTGATCTTTCTATCAAGTTTTATTAGTTCAAATATTTCTTTACAAAAAAAAGAATGGAAACCAACGGTTCCCAAACCATAGCCTAGGCAAATCAAACACCTCAATAAGAAAGGTTGTGTTATTGAGAATTTGAGAAACATTCGGAATCGCATGATTCGTATGCTTGTGTTTGTGTTGTTTGGTTATCTTTCTACGAAGTTCTATTAGTTCAAACATTTATGGACTAGAAAAACAATGGAAACCAACGGTTCCCACACCATAGCCTAGGCAAATCAAATCAATCAATAACAAAGGTTGTTTTATTGAGAATTTGAGAAACATTCGGAATCGCATGATTCGTATGCTTGTGTTTGTGTTGTTTGGTGATCTTTCTACCAAATTCTATTAGTTCAAACATTTATGAACTAGAAAAAGAATGGAAACCAACGGTTCCCAAACCATAGCCTAGGCAATCAAACCAATCAATAAGAAAGGTTGTTTTATTGAGAATTTGGGAAACATTCGGAATCGCATGATTCGTATGCTTGTGTTTGTGTTGTTTGGTGATCTTTCTACCAAGCTCTATTAGTTCAAACATTTATGGACTAGATAAATAATGGAAACCAACGGTTCCCAAACTTTAGCCTAGGCAAATCAAACCAATCAATAAGAAAGGTTGTTTTATTGAGAATTTGAGAAACATTCGGAATCGCATGATTCGTATGCTTGTGTTTGTGCTGTTTGGTGATCTTTCTACCAAGTTCTATTAGCTCAAAGATTTTTGGACGAGAAAAAGAATGGAAACCAACGGTTCCCAAACCATAGCCTAGGCAAATCAAACGAATCAATAAGAAAGGTTGTGTTATTGAGAATTTGAGAAACATTCGGAATCGCATGATTCGTATGCTTGTGCTGGTGTTGTTTGGCGATCTTTCTACCAAGCTCTATTAGTTCAAACACTTATGGACTAGATAAAGAATTGAAACCAACGGTTCCCAAACCATAGCCTAGGCAAATCAAACGAATCAATAAGAAGAGTTGTTTTATTGAGAATTTGAGAAACATTCGGAATCGCATGATTCGTATGCTTGTGTTTGTGTTGTTTGGTGATCTTTCTATCAAGTTCTATTAGTTCAAAGATTTCTTTACGAAAAAAAAGAATGGAAACCGACGGTTCCCAAACCATAACCTAGGCAAATCAAACGAATCAATAAGAAAGGTTGTGTTCTTGAGAATTTGAGAAACATTCGGAATCGCATGATTCGTATGCTTGTGTTTGTGTTGTTTGCTGATCTTTCTTCCAAATTCTATTAGTTCAAACATTTATGGACTAGAAAAAGAATGGAAACCAACGGTTCCCAAACCATAGCCTAGGCAAATCAAACTAATAAATAAGAAAGGTTGTTTTATTGAGAATTTGAGAAACATTCGGAATCGCATGATTCGTATGCTTGTGTTTGTGTTGTTTGATGATCTTTCTACCAAGTTCTATTAGTTCAAAGATTTTTGGACTAGAAAAAGAATGGAAACCAACGGTTCCCAAACCATAGCCTAGGCAAATCAAACGAATCAATAAGAAAGGTTGTGTTCTTGAGAATTTGAGAAACAATTGGAATCGCATGATTCGTATGCTTGTGTTTGTGTTGTTTGGTGATCTTTCTATCAAGTTCTATTAGTTCACAGATTTCATTACGAAAAAAAGAATGGAAACCAACGGTTCCCAAACCATAGCCTAGGCTAATCAAACGAATCAATAAGAAGAGTTGTTTTATTGAGAATTTGAGAAACATTCGGAATCGCATGATTCGTATGCTTGTGTTTGTGTTGTTTGATGATCTTTCTACCAAGTTCTATTAGTTCAAAGATTTTTGGACTAGAAAAAGAATGGAAACCAACGGTTCCCAAACCATAGCCTAGGCAAATCAAACGAATCAATAAGAAAGGTTGTGTTCTTGAGAATTTGAGAAACATTCGGAATCGCATGATTCGTATGCTTGTGTTTGTGTTGTTTGGTGATCTTTCTACCAAATTATATTAGTTCAAACATTTATGAACTAGAAAAAGAATGGAAACCAACGGTTCCCAAACCATAGCCTAGGCAAATCAAACTAATAAATAAGAAAGGTTGTTTTATTGAGAATTTGAGAAACATTCGGAATCGCATGATTCGTATGCTTGTGTTTGTGTTTTTTGATGATCTTTCTACCAAGTTCTATTAGTTCAAAGATTTTTGGACTAGAAAAAGAATGGAAACCAACGGTTCCCAAACCATAGCCTAGGCAAATCAAACGAATCAATAAGAAAGGTTGTGTTGTTGGGAATTTGAGAAACAATTGGAATCGCATGATTCGTATGCTTGTATTTGTGTTGTTTGGTGATCTTTCTATCAAGTTCTATTAGTTCACAGATTTCATTACGAAAAAAAGAATGGAAACCAACGGTTCCCAAACCATAGCCTAGGCTAATCAAACGAATCAATAAGAAGAGTTGTTTTATTGAGAATTTGAGAAACATTCGGAATCGCATGATTCGTATGCTTGTGTTTGTGTTGTTTGATGATCTTTCTACCAAGTTCTATTAGTTCAAAGATTTTTGGACTAGAAAAAGAATGGAAACCAACGGTTCCCAAACCATAGCCTAGGCAAATCAAACGAATCAATGAGAAAGGTTGTGTTCTTGAGAATTTGAGAAACATTCGGAATCGCATGATTCGTATGCTTGTGTTTGTGTTGTTTGGTAATCTTTCTATCAAGTTCTATTAGTTCAAAGATTTCTTTACGAAAAAAAGAATGGAAAGCAACGGTTACCAAACCATAGCCTAGGCAAATCAAACACCTCAATAAGAAAGGTTGTGTTATTGAGAATTTGAGAAACATTCGGAATCGCATGATTTGTATGCTTGTGTTTGTGTTGTTTGGTGATCTTTCTACCAAGTTCTATTAGTTCAAACGTTTATGGACTAGAAAAAGAATGGAAACCAACGGTTCCCAAACCATAGCCTAGGCAAATCAAACCAATCAATAAGAAAGGTTGTTTTAAATTTAAGAAACATTCGGAATCGCATGATTCGTATGCTTGTGTTTGTGTTGTTTGGTGATCTTTCTACCAAATTCTATTAGTTCAAACATTTATGGACTAGAAAAAGAATGGAACCCAACGGTTCCCAAACCATAGCCTAGGCAAATCAAACCAATCAATAAGAAAGGTTGTTTTATTGAGAATTTGAGAAACATTCGGAATCGCATGATTCGTATGCTTGTGTTTGTGTTGTTTGGTGATCTTTCTACCAAGTTCCATAAGCTCAAAGATTTTTGGACTAGAAAAAGAATGGAAACCAACGGTTCCCAAACCATAGCCTAGGCAAATCAAACGAATCATTAAGAAGAGTTGTTTTATTGAGAATTTGAGAAACATTCGGAATCGCATGATTCGTATGCTTGTGTTTGTGTTGTTTGGTGATCTTTCTACCAAGCTCTATTAGTTCAAACATTTATGGACTAGAAAAAGAATGGAAACCAATGGTTCCCAAACCATAGCCTAGGCAAATCAAACGAATCAATAAGAAGAGTTGTTTTATTGAAAATTTGAAAAACATTCGGAATCGCATGATTCGTATGCTTGTGTTTGGTTTGTTTGGTGATCTTTCTATCAAGTTTTATTAGTTCAAAGATTTCTTTACAAAAAAAAAGAATGGAAACCAACGGTTCCCAAACCATAGCCTAGGCAAATCAAGCACCTCAATAAGAAAGGTTGTGTTACTGAGAAGTTGAGAAACATTCGGAATCGCATGATTCATATGCTTGTGTTTGTGTTGTTTGGTGATCTTTCTACCAAGTTCTATTAGTTCAAACATTTATGGACTAGAAAAAGAATGGAAACCAACGGTTCCCAAACCATAGCCTAGGCAATCAAACCAATCAATAAGAAAGGTTGTTTTATTGAGAATTTGGGAAACATTCGGAATCGCATGATTCGTATGCTTGTGTTTGTGTTGTTTGGTGATCTTTCTATCAAGTTCTATTAGTTCACAGATTTCATTACGAAAAAAAGAATGGAAACCAACGGTTTCCAAACCATAGCCTAGGCAAATCACACCAATCAATAAGAAAGGTTGTTTTATTGAGAAATTGAGAAACTTTCGGAATCGCATGATTCGTATGCTTGTGTTTGTGTTTTTTGGTGATCTTTCTACCAAGTTCTATTAGTTCAAAGATTTTTGGACTGGAAAAAGAATGGAAATCAACGGTTCCCAAACCATAGCCTAGGTAAATCAAACGAATCAATAAGAAGAGTTGTTTTATTGAAAATTTGAAAAACATTCGGAATCGCATGATTCGTATGATTGTGTTTGTGTTGTTTGGTGATCTTTCTATCAAGTTTTATTAGTTCAAATATTTCTTTACAAAAAAAAGAATGGAAACCAACGGTTCCCAAACCATAGCCTAGGCAAATCAAACACCTCAATAAGAAAGGTTGTGTTATTGAGAATTTGAGAAACATTCGGAATCGCATGATTCGTATGCTTGTGTTTGTGTTGTTTGGTTATCTTTCTACGAAGTTCTATTAGTTCAAACATTTATGGACTAGAAAAACAATGGAAACCAACGGTTCCCAAACCATAGCCTAGGCAAATCAAATCAATCAATAACAAAGGTTGTTTTATTGAGAATTTGAGAAACATTCGGAATCGCATGATTCGTATGCTTGTGTTTCTGTTGTTTGGTGATCTTTCTATCAAGTTCTATTAGTTCAAAGATTTCTTTACGAAAAAAAGAATGGAAACCTACTGTTCCCAAACCATAGCCTAGGCAAATCAAACGAATCAATAAGAAAGGTTGTGTTCTTGAGAATTTGAGAAACATTCGGAATCGCATGATTCGTATGGTTGTGTTTGTGTTGTTTGGTCATCCTTCTACCAAATTCTATTAGTTCAAACATTTATGTAGTAGAAAAAGAATGGAAACCAACGGTTCCCAAACCATAGCCTAGGCAATCAAACCAATCAATAAGAAAGGTTGTTTTATTGAGAATTTGTGAAACATTCGGAATCGCATGATTCGTATGCTTGTGTTTGTGTTGTTTGGTGATCTTTCTACCAAGCTCTATTAGTTCAAACATTTATGGACTAGATAAATAATGGAAACCAACGGTTCCCAAACTTTAGCCTAGGCAAATCAAACCAATCAATAAGAAAGGTTGTTTTATTGAGAATTTGAGAAACATTCGGAATCGCATGATTCGTATGCTTGTGTTTGTGTTGTTTGGTGATCTTTCTACCAAGTTCTATTAGCTCAAAGATTTTTGGACGAGAAAAAGAATGGAAACCAACGGTTTCCAAACCATAGCCTAGGCAAATCAAACGAATCAATAAGAAAGGTTGTGTTATTGAGAATTTGAGAAACATTCGGAATCGCATGATTCGTATGCTTGTGCTGGTGTTGTTTGGCGATCTTTCTACCAAGCTCTATTAGTTCAAACATTTATGGACTAGATAAAGAATGGGAACCAACGGTTCCCAAACCATAGCCTAGGCAAATCAAACGAATCAATAAGAAGAGTTGTTTTATTGAGAATTTGAGAAACATTCGGAATCGCATGATTCGTATGCTTGTGTTTGTGTTGTTTGGTGATCTTTCTATCAAGTTCTATTAGTTCAAAGATTTCTTTACGAAAAAAAAGAATGGAAACCAACGGTTCCCAAACCATAACCTAGGCAAATCAAACGAATCAATAAGAAAGGTTGTGTTCTTGAGAATTTGAGAAACATTCGGAATCGCATGATTCGTATGCTTGTGTTTGTGTTGTTTGCTGATCTTTCTTCCAAATTCTATTAGTTCAAACATTTATGGACTAGAAAAAGAATGGAAACCAACGGTTCCCAAACCATAGCCTAGGCAAATCAAACTAATAAATAAGAAAGGTTGTTTTATTGAGAATTTAAGAAACATTCGGAATCGCATGATTCGTATGCTTGTGTTTGTGTTGTTTGGTGATCTTTCTACCAAATTCTATTAGTTCAAACAGTTATGGACTAGAAAAAGAATGGAAACCAACGGTTCCCAAACCATAGCCTAGGGAAATCAAACCAATCAATAAGAAAGGTTGTTTTATTGAGAATTTGAGAAACATTCGGAATCGCATGATTCGTATGCTTGTGTTTGTGTTGTTTGATGATCTTTCTACCAAGTTCTATTAGTTCAAAGATTTTTGGACGAGAAAAAGAATGGAAACCAACGGTTCCCAAACCATAGCCTAGGCAAATCAAACGAATCAATAAGAAAGGTTGTGTTCTTGAGAATTTGAGAAACAATTGGAATCGCATGATTCGTATGCTTGTGTTTGTGTTGTTTGGTGATCTTTCTATCAAGTTTTATTAGTTCACAGATTTCATTACGAAAAAAAGAATGGAAACCAACGGTTCCCAAACCATAGCCTAGGCTAATCAAACGAATCAATAAGAAGAGTTGTTTTATTGAAAATTTGAGAAACATTCGGAATCGCATGATTCGTATGCTTGTGTTTGTGTTGTTTGATGATCTTTCTACCAAGTTCTATTAGTTCAAAGATTTTTGGACTAGAAAAAGAATGGAAACCAACGGTTCCCAAACCATAGCCTAGGCAAATCAAACGAATCAATAAGAAAGGTTGTGTTCTTGAGAATTTGAGAAACATTCGGAATCGCATGATTCGTATGCTTGTGTTTGTGTTGTTTGGTAATCTTTCTATCAAGTTCTTTTAGTTCAAAGATTTCTTTACGAAAAAAAGAATGGAAAGCAACGGTTCCCAAACCATAGCCTAGGCAAATCAAACACCTCAATAAGAAAGGTTGTGTTATTGAGAATTTGAGAAACATTCGGAATCGCATGATTCGTATGCTTGTGTTTGTGTTGTTTGGTGATCTTTCTACCAAGTTCTATTAGTTCAAACATTTATGGACTAGAAAAAGAATGGAAACCAACGGTTCCCAAACCATAGCCTAGGCAAATCAAACCAATCAATAAGAAAGGTTGTTTTATTGAGAATTTGAGAAACATTCGGAATCGCATGATTCGTATGCTTGTGTTTGTGTTGTTTGGTGATCTTTCTATCAAGTTCTATTAGTTCAAAGATTTCTTTACGAAAAAAAAGAATGGAAACCAACGGTTTCCAAACCATAACCTATGCAAATCAAACGAATCAATAAGAAAGGTTGTGTTCTTGAGAATTTGAGAAACATTCGGAATCGCATGATTCGTATGCTTGTGTTTGTGTTGTTTGGTGATCTTTCTACCAAATTCTATTAGTTCAAACATTTATGAACTAGAAAAAGAATGGAAACCAACGGTTCCCAAACCATAGCCTAGGCAAATCAAACTAATAAATAAGAAAGGTTGTTTTATTGAGAATTTGAGAAACATTCGGAATCGCATGATTCGTATGCTTGTGTTTGTGTTGTTTGATGATCTTTCTACCAAGTTCTATTAGTTCAAAGATTTTTGGACTAGAAAAAGAATGGAAACCAACGGTTCCCAAACCATAGCCTAGGCAAATCAAACGAATCAATAAGAAAGGTTGTGTTCTTGGGAATTTGAGAAACAATTGGAATCACATGATTCGTATGCTTGTGTTTGTGTTGTTTGGTGATCTTTCTATCAAGTTCTATTAGTTCACAGATTTCATTACGAAAAAAAGAATGGAAACCAACGGTTCCCAAAGCATAGCCTAGGCTAATCAAACGAATCAATAAGAAGAGTTGTTTTATTGAAAATTTGAGAAACATTCGGAATCGCATGATTCGTATGCTTGTGTTTGTGTTGTTTGATGATCTTTATACCAAGTTCTATTAGTTCAAAGATTTTTGGACTAGAAAAAGAATGGAAACCAACGGTTCCCAAACCATAGCCTAGGCAAATCAAACGAATCAATGAGAAAGGTTGTGTTCTTGAGAATTTGAGAAACATTCGGAATCGCATGATTCGTATGCTTGTGTTTGTGTTGTTTGGTAATCTTTCTATCAAGTTCTATTAGTTCAAAGATTTCTTTACGAAAAAAAGAATGGAAAGCAACGGTTACCAAACCATAGCCTAGGCAAATCAAACACCTCAATAAGAAAGGTTGTGTTATTGAGAATTTGAGAAACATTCGGAATCGCATGATTTGTATGCTTGTGTTTGTGTTGTTTGGTGATCTTTCTACCAAGTTCTATTAGTTCAAACGTTTATGGACTAGAAAAAGAATGGAAACCAACGGTTCCCAAACCATAGCCTAGGCAAATCAAACCAATCAATAAGAAAGGTTGTTTTAAATTTAAGAAACATTCGGAATCGCATGATTCGTATGCTTGTGTTTGTGTTGTTTGGTGATCTTTCTACCAAATTCTATTAGTTCAAACATTTATGAACTAGAAAAAGAATGGAAACCAACGGTTCCCAAACCATAGCCTAGGCAAATCAAACTAATAAATAAGAAAGGTTGTTTTATTGAGAATTTGAGAAACATTCGGAATCGCATGATTCGTATGCTTGTGTTTGTGTTGTTTGATGATCTTTCTACCAAGTTCTATTAGTTCAAAGATTTTTGGACTAGAAAAAGAATGGAAACCAACGGTTCCCAAACCATAGCCTAGGCAAATCAAACGAATCAATAAGAAAGGTTGTGTTCTTGGGAATTTGAGAAACAATTTGAAACGCATGATTCGTATGCTTGTGTTTGTGTTGTTTGGTGATCTTTCTATCAAGTTGTATTAGTTCACAGATTTCATTACGAAAAAAAGAATGGAAACCAACGGTTCCCAAACCATAGCCTAGGCTAATCAAACGAATCAATAAGAAGAGTTGTTTTATTGAGAATTTGAGAAACATTCGGAATCGCATGATTCGTATGCTTGTGTTTGTGTTGTTTGATGATCTTTCTACCAAGTTCTATTAGTTCAAAGATTTTTGGACTAGAAAAAGAATGGAAAACAACGGTTCCCAAACCATAGCCTAGGCAAATCAAACGAATCAATGAGAAAGGTTGTGTTCTTGAGAATTTGAGAAACATTCGGAATCGCAAGATTCGTATGCTTGTGTTTGTGTTGTTTGGTAATCTTTCTATCAAGTTCTATTAGTTCAAAGATTTCTTTACGAAAAAAAGAATGGAAAGCAACGGTTACCAAACCATAGCCTAGGCAAATCAAACACCTCAATAAGAAAGGTTGTGTTATTGAGAATTTGAGAAACATTTGGAATCGCATGATTTGTATGCTTGTGTTTGTGTTGTTTGGTGATCTTTCTAACAAGTTCTATTAGTTCAAACGTTTATGGACTAGAAAAAGAATGGAAACCAACGGTTCCCAAACCATAGCCTAGGCAAATCAAACCAATCAATAAGAAAGGTTGTTTTAAATTTAAGAAACATTCGGAATCGCATGATTCGTATGCTTGTGTTTGTGTTGTTTGGTGATCTTTCTACCAAATTCTATTAGTTCAAACATTTATGGACTAGAAAAAGAATGGAACCCAACGGTTCCCAAACCATAGCCTAGGGAAATCAAACCAATCAATAAGAAAGGTTGTTTTATTGAGAATTTGAGAAACATTCGGAATCGCATGATTCGTATGCTTGTGTTTGTGTTGTTTGGTGATCTTTCTACCAGGTTCTATAAGCTCAAAGATTTTTGGACTAGAAAAAGAATGGAAACCAACGGTTCCCAAACCATAGCCTAGGCAAATCAAACGAATCATTAAGAAGAGTTGTTTTATTGAGAATTTAAGAAACATTCGGAATCGCATGATTCGTATGCTTGTGTTTGTGTTGTTTGGTGATCTTTCTACCAAGCTCTATTAGTTCAAACATTTATGGACTAGAAAAAGAATGGAAACCAATGGTTCCCAAACCATAGCCTAGGCAAATCAAACGAATCAATAAGAAGAGTTGTTTTATTGAAAATTTGAAAAACATTCGGAATCCCATGATTCGTATGCTTGTGTTTGTGTTGTTTGGTGATCTTTCTATCAAGTTTTATTAGTTCAAAGATTTCTTTACAAAAAAAAAGAATGGAAACCAACGGTTCCCAAACCATAGCCTAGGCAAATCAAGCACCTCAATAAGAAAGGTTGTGTTACTGAGAAGTTGAGAAACATTCGGAATCGCATGATTCATATGCTTGTGTTTGTGTTGTTTGGTGATCTTTCAACCAAGTTCTATTAGTTCAAACATTTATGGACTAGAAAAAGAATGGAAACCAACGGTTCCCAAACCATAGCCTAGGCAATCAAACCAATCAATAAGAAAGGTTGTTTTATTGAGAATTTGGGAAACATTCGGAATCGCATGATTCGTATGCTTGTGTTTGTGTTGTTTGGTGATCTTTCTACCAAGTTCTATTAGTTCAAAGATTTTTGGACTAGAAAAAGAATGGAAACCAACGGTTCCCAAACCATAGCCTAGGCAAATCAAACGAATCAATAAGAAAAGTTGTGTTCTTGAGAATTTGAGAAACATTCGGAATCGCATTATTCGTATGCTTGTGTTTGTGTTGTTTGGTGATCTTTCTATCAAGGTCTAGTTGATAGATTTCTTTATGAAAAAAAGAATGGTAACCAACGGTTCCCGAACCATAGCCTAGGCAAATCAAACACCTCATTAAGAAAGGTTGTGTTATTGAGAATTTGAGAAACTTTCGGAATCGCATGATTCATAAGCTTGTGTTTGTGTTGTTTGGTGATCTTTCTACCAAGTTCTATTAGTTCAAACATTTGTGGACTAGAAAAAGAATGGAAACCAACGGTTCCCAAACCATAGCCTAGGCAAGTCAAACCAATCAATAAGAAAGGTTGTTTTATTGAGAATTTAAGAAACATTCGGAATCGCTTGATTCGTATGCTTGTGTTTGTGTTGTTTGGTGATCTTTCTACCAAATTCTATTAGTTCAAACATTTATCGACTACAAAAAGAATGGAAAAAAACGGTTCCCAAACCATAGCCTAGGCAAATCAAACCAATCAATAAGAAAGGTTGTTTTATTGAGAATTTGAGAAACATTCGGAATCGCATGATTCGTATGCTTGTGTTTGTGTTGTTTGGTGATCTTTCTACCAAGTTCTATTAGCTCAAAGATTTTTGGACTAGAAAAAGAATGGAAACAACGGTTCCCAAACCATAGCCTAGGTAAATCAAACGAATCAATAAGAAAGGTTGTGTTCTTGTGAATTTGAGAAACATTCGGAATCGCATGATTCGTATGCTTGTGTTTGTGTTGTTTGGCGATCTTTCTATCAAGTTCTATTAGTTCAAAGATTTCTTTACGAAAAAAAGAATGGAAAGCAACGGTTCCCAAACCACAGCCTAGGCAAATCAAACACCTCAATAAGAAAGGTTGTGTTATTGAGAATATGAGAAACATTCGGAATCGCATGATTCGTATGCTTGTGTTTGTGTTGTTTGGTTATCCTTCTACCAAGTTCTATTAGTTCAAACATTTATGGACTAGAAAAAGAATGGAAACCAACGGTTCCCAAACCATAGCCTAGGCAAATCAAACCAATCAATAAGAAAGGTTGTTTTAAATGAGAATTTGAGAAACATTCGGAATCGCATGATTCGTGTGCTTGTGTTTGTGTTGTTTGGTGATCTTTCTACCAAATTCTATTAGTTCAAACATTTATGGACTAGAAAAAGAATGGAAACCAACGGTTCCCAAACCATAGCCTAGGCAAATCACACCAATCAATAAGAAAGGTTGTTTTATTGAGAAATTGAGAAACATTCGGAATCGCATGATTCGTATGCTTGTGTTAGTGTTGTTTGGTGATGTTTCTACCAAGTTCTATTAGTTCAAAGATTTTTGGACTAGAAAAAGAATGGAAACAACGGTTCCCAAACCATAGCCTAGGTAAATCAAACGAATCAATAAGAAGAGTTGTTTTATTGAAAATTTGAAAAACATTCGGAATCGCATGATTCGTATGATTGTGTTTGTGTTGTTTGGTGATCTTTCTATCAAGTTTTATTAGTTCAAAGATTTCTTTACAAAAAAAAAAAAGGAAACCAACGGTTCCCAAACCATAGCCTAGGCAAATCAAACACCTCAATAAGAAAGGTTGTGTTATTGAGAATTTGAGAAACATTCGGAATCGCATGATTCGTATGCTTGTGTTTGTGTTGTCTGGTTATCTTTCTACAAAGTTCTATTAGTTCAAACATTTATGGACTAGAAAAACAATGGAAACCAACGGTTCCCAAACTATAGCCTAGGCAAATCAAATCAATCAATAAGAAAGGTTGTTTTATTGAGAATTTGAGAAACATTCGGAATCGCATGATTCGTACGCTTGTGTTTGTGTTGTTTGGTGATCTTTCTACCAAATTCTATTAGTTCAAACATTTATGGAGTAGAAAAAGAAAGGAAACCAACGGTTCCCAAACCATAGCCTAGGCAATCAAACCAATCAATAAGAAAGGTTGTTTTATTGAGAATTTGGGAAACATTCGGAATCGCATGATTCGTATGCTTGTGTTTGTGTTGTTTGGTGATCTTTCTACCAAGTTCTATTAGTTCAAAGATTTTTGGACTAGAAAAAGAATGGAAACCAACGGTTCCCAAACCATAGCCTAGGCAAATCAAACGAATCAATAAGAAAGGTTGTGTTCTTGAGAATTTGAGAAACATTCGGAATCGCATTATTCGTATGCTTGTGTTTGTGTTGTTTGGTGATCTTTCTATCAAGGTCTATTAGTTCATAGATTTCTTTATGAAAAAAAGAATGGAAACCAACGGTTCCCGAACCATAGCCTAGGCAAATCAAACACCTCAATAAGAAAGGTTGTGTTATTGAGAATTTGAGAAACATTCGGAATCGCATTATTCGTATGCTTGTGTTTGTGTTGTTTGGTGATCTTTCTATCACGGTCTATTAGTTCATAGATTTCTTTATGAAAAAAAGAATGGAAACCAACGGTTCCCGAACCATAGCCTAGGCAAATCAAACACCTCAATAAGAAAGGTTGTGTTATTGAGAATTTGAGAAACATTCGGAATCGCATGATTCGTATGCTTGTGTTTGTGTTGTTTGGTGATCTTTCTACCAAGTTCTATTAGTTCAAAGATTTATGGACTAGAAAAAGAATGGAAACCAACGGTTCCCAAACCATAGCCTAGGCAAATCAAACGAATCAATAAGAAAGGTTGTGTTATTGAGAATTTGAGAAACATTCGGAATCGCATGATTCATATGCTTGTGTTTGTGTTGTTTCGTGATCTTTCTATCAAGTTCTATTAGTTCAAAGATTTCTTTACGAAAAAAAGAATGGAAACCAACGGTTCCCGAACCATAGCCTAGGCAAATCAAACACCTCAATAAGAAAGGTTGTGTTATTGAGAATTTGAGAAACATTCGGAATCGCATGATTCGTATGCTTGTGTTTGTGTTGTTTGGTAATCTTTCTACCAAGTTCTATTAGTTCAAACATTTATGGACTAGAAAAAGAATGGAAACCAACGGTTCCCAAACCATAGCCTAGGCAAATCAAACCAATCAATAAGAAAGGTTGTTTTATTGAGAATTTGAGAAACATTCGGAATCGCATGATTCGTATGCTTGTGTTTGTGTTGTTTGGTGATCTTTCTACCAAATTCTATTAGTTGAAACATTTATGGACTAGAAAAAGAATGGAAACCAACGGTTCCCAAACCATAGCCTAGGCAATCAAACCAATCAATAAGAAAGGTTGTTTTATTGAGAATTTGAGAAACATTCGGAATCGCATGATTCGTATGCTTGTGTTTGTGTTGTTTGGTGATCTTTCTACCAAGTTCTATAAGCTCAAAGATTTTTGGGCTAGAAAAAGAATGGAAACCAACGGTTCCCAAACCATAGCCTAGGCAAATCAAACGAATCATTAAGAAGAGTTGTTTTATTGAGAATTTGAGAAACATTCGGAATCGCATGATTCGTATGCTTGTGTTTGTGTTGTTTGGTGATCTTTCTACCAAGTTCTATTACTTCAAAGATTTTTGGACTAGAAAAAGAATGGAAACCAAGGGTTCCCAAACCATAGCCTAGGCAAATCAAACCAATCAATAAGAAAAGGTTGTGTTATTGAGAATTTGAGAGACATTCGGAATCGCATGATTCGTATGCTTGTGTTTGTGTTGTTTGGTGATCTTTCTACCAAGTTCTATTAGTTCAAAGATTTTTGGACTAGAAAAAGAATGGAAACCAACGGTTCCCAAACCATAGCCTAGGCAAATCAAACGAATCAATAAGAAAGGTTGTGTTATTGAGAATTTGAGAAACATTCGGAATCGCATGATTCGTATGCTTGTGTTTGTGTTGTTTCGTGATCTTTCTATCAAGTTCTATTAGTTCAAAGATTTCTTTACGAAAAAAAGAATGGAAACCAACGGTTCCCGAACCATAGCCTAGGCAAATCAAACACCTCAATAAGAAAGGTTGTGTTATTGAGAATTTGAGAAACATTCGGAATCGCATGATTCGTATGCTTGTGTTTGTGTTGTTTGGTAATCTTTCTACCAAGTTCTATTAGTTCAAACATTTATGGACTAGAAAAAGAATGGAAACCAACGGTTCCCAAACCATAGCCTAGGCAAATCAAACCAATCAATAAGAAAGGTTGTGTTATTGAGAATTTGAGAAACATTCGGAATCGCATGATTCGTATGCTTGTGTTTGTGTTGTTTGGTGATCTTTCTATCAAGTTCTATTAGTTCAATGATTTCTTTACGAAAAAAAGAATGGAAACCAACGGTTCCCAAACCATAGCCTAGGCAAATCAAACACCTCAATAAGAAAGGTTGTGTTATTGAGAATTTGAGAAACATTCGGAATCGCATGATTCTTATGCTTGTGTTTGTGTTGTTTGGTAATCTTTCTATCAAGTTCTATTAGTTCAAAGATTTTTTTACGAGAAAAAGAATGGAAACCAACGGTTCCCAAACCATAGCCTAGGCAAATCAAACACCTCAATAAGAAAGGTTGTGTTATTGAGAATTTGAGAAACATTCGGAATCGCATGATTCGTATGCTTGTGTTTGTGTTGTTTGGTAATCTTTCTATCAAGTTCTATTAGTTCAAAGATTTTTTTACGAGAAAAAGAATGGAAACCAACGGTTCCCAAACCATAGCCCAGGCAAATCAAACCAATCAATAAGAAACGTTGTGTTCTTGAGAATTTGAGAAACATTCGGAATCGCATGATTCGTATGCTTGTGTTTGTGTTGTTTGGTGATCTTTCTACCAAATTCTATTAGTTCAAACATTTATGGACTAGAAAAAGAATGGAAACCAACGGTTCCTAAACCATAGCCTAGGCAAATCAAACCAATCAATAAGAAAGGGTGTTTTATTGAGAATTTGAGAAACATTCGGAATCGCATGATACGTATGATTGTGTTTGTGTTGTTTGGTGATCTTTCTACCAAGTTCTATTAGTTCAAAGATTTTTGGACTAGAAAAAGAATGGAAACCAACGGTTCCCAAACCATATCCTAGGCAAATAAAACCAATCAATAAGAAAGGTTGTGTTCTTGAGAATTTGAGAAACATTCGGAATCGCATGATTCGTATGCTTGTGTTTGTGTTGTTTGGTGATCTTTCTACCAAGTTCTATTAGTTCAAAGATTTTTGGACTAGAAAAAGAATGGAAACCAACTGTTCCCAAACCAAAGCCTAGGCAAATCAAACGAATCAATAAGAAAGGTTGTGTTATTGAGAATTTGAGAAACATTCGGAATCGAATGATTCGTATGCTTGTGTTTGTGTTGTTTGGTGATCTTTCTATCAAGTTCTATTAGTTCAAAGATTTCTTTACGAAAAAAAGAATGGAAACCAACGGTTCCCGAACCATAGCCTAGGCAAATCAAACACCTCAATAAGAAAGGTTGTGTTATTGAGAATTTGAGAAACATTCGGAATCGCATGATTCGTATGCTTGTGTTTGTGTTGTTTGGTAATCTTTCTACCAAGTTCTATTAGTTCAAACATTTATGGACTAGAAAAAGAATGGAAACCAACGGTTCCCAAACCATAGCGTAGGCAAATCAAACCAATAAATAAGATAGGTTGTTTTATTGAGAATTTGAGAAACATTCGGAATCGCATGATTCGTATGCTTGTGTTTGTGTTGTTTGGTGATCTTTCTACCAAGTTCTATTACTTCAAAGATTTTTGGACTAGAAAAAGAATGGAAACCAAGGGTTCCCAAACCATAGCCTAGGCAAATCAAACCAATCAATAAGAAAAGGTTGTGTTATTGAGAATTTGAGAAACATTCGGAATCGCATGATTCGTATGCTTGTGTTTGTGTTGTTTGGTGATCTTTCTACCAAGTTCTATTAGTTCAAAGATTTATGGACTAGAAAAAGAATGGAAACCAACGGTTCCCAAACCATAGCCTAGGCAAATCAAACGAATCAATAAGAAAGGTTGTGTTATTGAGAATTTGAGAAACATTCGGAATCGCATGATTCATATGCTTGTGTTTGTGTTGTTTCGTGATCTTTCTATCAAGTTCTATTAGTTCAAAGATTTCTTTACGAAAAAAAGAATGGAAACCAACGGTTCCCGAACCATAGCCTAGGCAAATCAAACACCTCAATAAGAAAGGTTGTGTTATTGAGAATTTGAGAAACATTCGGAATCGCATGATTCGTATGCTTGTGTTTGTGTTGTTTGGTAATCTTTCTACCAAGTTCTATTAGTTCAAACATTTATGGACTAGAAAAAGAATGGAAACCAACGGTTCCCAAACCATAGCCTAGGCAAATCAAACCAATCAATAAGAAAGGTTGTTTTATTGAGAATTTGAGAAACATTCGGAATCGCATGATTCGTATGCTTGTGTTTGTGTTGTTTGGTGATCTTTCTACCAAATTCAATTAGTTCAAACATTTATGGACTAGAAAAAGAATGGAAACCAACGGTTCCCAAACCATAGCCTAGGCAATCAAACCAATCAATAAGAAAGGTTGTTTTATTGAGAATTTGAGAAACATTCGGAATCGCATGATTCGTATGCTTGTGTTTGTGTTGTTTGGTGATCTTTCTACCAAGTTCTATTAGTTCAAAGATTTTTGGACTAGAAAAAGAATGGAAACCAACGGTTCCCAAACCATAGCCTAGGCAATCAAACGAATCAATAAGAAAGGTTGTGTTCTTGAGAATTTGAGAAACATACGGAATCGCATGATTCGTATGCTTGTGTTTGTGTTCTTTGGTGATCTTTCTATCAAGTTCTATTAGTTCAAAGATTTCTTTACGAAAAAAAGAATGGAAACCAGTGGTTCCCGAACCATAGCCTAGGCAAATCAAACACCTCAATAAGAAAGGCTGTGTTATTGAGAATTTGAGAAACATTCGGAATCGCATGATTCGTATGCTTGTGTTTGTGTTGTTTGGTAATCTTTCTACCAAGTTCTATTAGTTCAAACATTTATGGACTAGAAAAAGAATGGAAACCAACGGTTCCCAAACCATAGCCTAGGCAATCAAACCAATCAATAAGAAAGGTTGTTTTATTGAGAATTTGAGAAACATTCGGAATCGCATGATTCGTATGCTTGTGTTTGTGTTGTTTGGTGATCTTTCTACCAAGTTCTATTAGTTCAAAGATTTTTGGACTAGAAAAAGAATGGAAACCATAGGTTCCCAAACCATAGCCTAGGCAAATCAAACGAATCAATAAGAAAGGTTGTGTTCTTGAGAATTTGAGAAACATACGGAATCGCATGATTCGTATGCTTGTGTTTGTGTTCTTTGGTGATCTTTCTATCAAGTTCTATTAGTTCAAAGATTTCTTTACGAAAAAAAGAATGGAAACCAATGGTTCCCGAACCATAGCCTAGGCAAATCAAACACCTTAATAAGAAAGGTTGTGTTATTGAGAATTTGAGAAACATTCGGATTCGCATGATTCGTATGCTTGTGTTTGCGTTGTTTGGTGATCTTTCTACCAAGTTCTATTAGTTCAAAGATTTTTGGACTAGAAAAAGAATGGAAACCAACGGTTCCCAAACCATAGCCTAGGCAAATCAAACGAATCAATAAGAAAGGTTGTGTTCTTGAGAATTTGAGAAACATACGGAATCGCATGATTCGTATGCTTGTGTTTGTGTTCTTTGGTGATCTTTCTATCAAGTTCTATTAGTTCAAAGATTTCTTTACGAAAAAAAGAATGGAAACCAATGGTTCCCGAACCATAGCCTAGGCAAATCAAACACCTTAATAAGAAAGGTTGTGTTATTGAGAATTTGAGAAACATTCGGAATCGCATGATTCGTATGCTTGTGTTTGTGTTGTTTGGTAATCTTTCTACCAAGTTCTATTAGTTCAAACATTTATGGACTAGAAAAAGAATGGAAACCAACGGTTCCCAAACCATAGCCTAGGCAATCAAACCAATCAATAAGAAAGGTTGTTTTATTGAGAATTTGAGAAACATTCGGAATCGCATGATTCGTATGCTTGTGTTTGTGTTGTTTGGTGATCTTTCTACCAAGTTCTATTAGTTCAAAGATTTTTGGACTAGAAAAAGAATGGAAACCAACGGTTCCCAAACCATAGCCTAGGCAAATCAAACGAATCAATAAGAAAGGTTGTGTTCTTGAGAATTTGAGAAACATACGGAATCGCATGATTCGTATGCTTGTGTTTGTGTTCTTTGGTGATCTTTCTATCAAGTTCTATTAGTTCAAAGATTTCTTTACGAAAAAAAGAATGGAAACCAATGGTTCACGAACCATAGCCTAGGCAAATCAAACAGCTTAATAAGAAAGGTTGTGTTATTGAGAATTTGAGAAACATTCGGATTCGCATGATTCGTATGCTTGTGTTTGCGTTGTTTGGTGATCTTTCTACCAAGCTCTGGTTCAAACATTTATGGACTAGAAAAAGAATGGAAACCAACGGTTCCCAAACCATAGCCTAGGCAAATGAAACGAATTAATAAGAAGAGTTCTTTTATTGAGAATTTGAGAAACATTCGGAATCGCATGATTCGTATGCTTGTGTTTGTGTTGTTTGGTGATCTTTCTATCAAGTTCTATTAGTTCAATGATTTCTTTACGAAAAAAAGAATGGAAACCAACGGTTCCCAAACCATAGCCTAGGCAAATCAAACACCTCAATAAGAAAGGTTGTTTTATTGAGAATTTGAGAAACATTCGGAATCGCATGATTCGTATGCTTGTGTTTGTGTTGTTTGGTAATCTTTCTATCAAGTTCTATTAGTTCAAAGATTTTTTTACGAGAAAAAGAATGGAAACCAACGGTTCCCAAACCATAGCCTAGGCAAATCAAACACCTCAATAAGAAAGGTTGTGTTATTGAGAATTTGAGAAACATTCGGAATCGCATGATTCGTATGGTTGTGTTTGTGTTGTTTGGTAATCTTTCTATCAAGTTCTATTAGTTCAAAGATTTTTTTACGAGAAAAAGAATGGAAACCAACGGTTCCCAAACCATAGCCCAGGCAAATCAAACCAATCAATAAGAAACGTTGTGTTCTTGAGAATTTGAGAAACATTCGGAATCGCATGATTCGTATGCTTGTGTTTGTGTTGTTTGGTGATCTTTCTACCAAATTCTATTAGTTCAAACATTTATGGACTAGAAAAAGAGTGGAAACCAACGGTTCCTAAACCATAGCCTAGGCAAATCAAACCAATCAATAAGAAAGGTTGTTTTATTGAGAATTTGAGAAACATTCGGAATGGCATGATACGTATGATTGTGTTTGTGTTGTTTGGTGATCTTTCTACCAAGTTCTATTAGTTCAAAGATTTTTGGACTAGAAAAAGAATGGAAACCAACGGTTCCCAAACCATAGCCTAGGCAAATCAAACCAATCAATAAGAAAGGTTGTGTTCTTGAGAATTTGAGAAACATTCGGAATCGCATGATTCGTATGCTTGTGTTTGTGTTGTTTGGTGATCTTTCTACCAAGTTCTATTAGTTCAAAGATTTTTGGACTAGAAAAAGAATGGAAACCAACGGTTCCCAAACCATAGCCTAGGCAAATCAAACGAATCAATAAGAAAGGTTGTGTTATTGAGAATTTGAGAAACATTCGGAATCGCATGATTCGTATGCTTGTGTTTGTGTTGTTTGGTGATCTTTCTATCAAGTTCTATTAGTTCAAAGATTTCTTTACGAAAAAAAGAACGGAAACCAACGGTTCCCGAACCATAGCCTAGGCAAATCAAACACCTCAATAAGAAAGGTTGTGTTATTGAGAATTTGAGAAACATTCGGAATCGCATGATTCGTATGCTTGTGTTTGTGTTGTTTGGTGGTCTTTCTACCAAGCTCTATTAGTTCAAACATTTGTGGACTAGAAAAAGAATGGAAACCAACGGTTCCCAAACCATGGCCTAGGCAAATCAAACCAATTAATAAGAAGAGTTGTTTTATTGAGAATTTGAGAAACATTCGGAATCGCATGATTCGTATGCTTGTGTTTGTGTTGTTTGGTGATCTTTCTACCAAGTTCTATTAGTTCAAAGATTTTTGGACTAGAAAAAGAATGGAAACCAACGGTTCCCAAACCATAGCCTAGGCAAATCAAACCAATCAATAAGAAAGGTTGTGTTCTTGAGAATTTGAGAAACATTCGGAATCGCATGATTCGTATGCTTGTGTTTGTGTTGTTTGGTGATCTTTCTACCAAGTTCTATTTGTTCAAAGATTTTTGGACTAGAAAAAGAATGGAAACCAACGGTTCCCAAACCATAGCCTAGGCAAATCAAACGAATCAATAAGAAACGTTGTGTTATTGAGAATTTGAGAAACATTCGGAATCGCATGATTCGTATGCTTGTGTTTGTGTTGTTTGGTGATCTTTCTATCAAGTTCTATTAGTTCAAAGATTTCTTTACGAAAAAAAGAATGGAAACCAACGGTTCCCGAACCATAGCCTTGGCAAATAAAACACCTCAATAAGAAAGGTTGTGTTATTGAGAATTTGAGAAACATTCGGAATCGCATGATTCGTATGCTTGTGTTTGTGTTGTTTGGTGGTCTTTCTACCAAGCTCTATTAGTTCAAACATTTGTGGACTAGAGAAAGAATGGAAACCAACGGTTCCCAAACCATGGCCTAGGCAAATCAAACCAATTAATAAGAAGAGTTGTTTTATTGAGAATTTGAGAAACATTCGGAATCGCATGATTCGTATGCTTGTGTTTGTGTTCTTTAGTGATCTTTCTATCAAGTTCTATTAGTTCAAAGATTTCTTTACGAAAAAGAGAATGGAAACCAATGGTTCCCGAACCATAGCCTAGGCAAATCAAACACCTCAATAAGAAAGGTTGTGTTATTGAGAATTTGAGAAACATTCGGATTCGCATGATTCGTATGCTTGTGTTTGCGTTGTTTGGTGATCTTTCTACCAAGCTCTGGTTCAAACATTTATGGACTAGAAAAAGAATGGAAAACCAACGGTTCCCAAACCATAGCCTAGGCAAATGAAACGAATCAATAAGAAGAGTTCTTTTATTGAGAATTTGAGAAACATTCGGAATCGCATGATTCGTATGCTTGTGTTTGTGTTGTTTGGTGATCTTTCTTTCAAGTTCTATTAGTTCAATGATTTCTTTACGAAAAAAAGAATGGAAACCAACGGTTCCCAAACCATAGCCTAGGTAAATCAAACACCTCAATAAGAAAGGTTGTGTTATTGAGAATTTGAGAAACATTCGGAATCGCATGATTCTTATGCTTGTGTTTGTGTTGTTTGGTAATCTTTCTATCAAGTTCTATTAGTTCAAAGATTTTTTTACGAGAAAAAGAATGGAAACCAACGGTTCCCAAACCATAGCCTAGGCAAATCAAACACCTCAATAAGAAAGGTTGTGTTATTGAGAATTTGAGAAACATTCGGAATCGCATGATTCGTATGCTTGTGTTTGTGTTGTTTGGTAATCTTTCTATCAAGTTCTATTAGTTCAAAGATTTTTTTACGAGAAAAAGAATGGAAACCAACGGTTCCCAAACCATATCCCAGGCAAATCAAACCAATCAATAAGAAACGTTGTGTTCTTGAGAATTTGAGAAACATTCGGAATCGCATGATTCGTATGCTTGTGTTTGTGTTGTTTGGTGATCTTTCTACCAAATTCTATTAGTTCAAACATTTATGGACTAGAAAAAGAATGGAAACCAACGGTTCCTAAACCATAGCCTAGGCAAATCAAACCAATCAATAAGAAAGGGTGTTTTATTGAGAATTTGAGAAACATTCGGAATCGCATGATACGTATGATTGTGTTTGTGTTGTTTGGTGATCTTTCTACCAAGTTCTATTAGTTCAAAGATTTTTGGACTAGAAAAAGAATGGAAACCAACGGTTCCCAAACCATATCCTAGGCAAATCAAACCAATCAATAAGAAAGGTTGTGTTCTTGAGAATTTGAGAAACATTCGGAATCGCATGATTCGTATGCTTGTGTTTGTGTTGTTTGGTGATCTTTCTACCAAGTTCTATTAGTTCAAAGATTTTTGGACTAGAAAAAGAATGGAAACCAACGGTTCCCAAACCATAGCCTAGGCAAATCAAACGAATCAATAAGAAAGGTTGTGTTATTGAGAATTTGAGAAACATTCGGAATCGCATGATTCGTATGCTTGTGTTTGTGTTGTTTCGTGATCTTTCTATCAAGTTCTATTAGTTCAAAGATTTCTTTACGAAAAAAAGAATGGAAACCAACGGTTCCCGAACCATAGCCTAGGCAAATCAAACACCTCAATAAGAAAGGTTGTGTTATTGAGAATTTGAGAAACATTCGGAATCGCATGATTCGTATGCTTGTGTTTGTGTTGTTTGGTAATCTTTCTACCAAGTTCTATTAGTTCAAACATTTATGGACTAGAAAAAGAATGGAAACCAACGGTTCCCAAACCATAGCGTAGGCAAATCAAACCAATAAATAAGATAGGTTGTTTTATTGAGAATTTGAGAAACATTCGGAATCGCATGATTCGTATGCTTGTGTTTGTGTTGTTTGGTGATCTTTCTACCAAATTCTATTAGTTCAAACATTTATGGACTAGAAAAAGAATGGAAACCAACGGTTCCTAAACCATAGCCTAGGCAAATCAAACCAATCAATAAGAAAGGTTGTTTTATTGAGAATTTGAGAAACATTCGGAATCGCATGATACGTATGATTGTGTTTGTGTTGTTTGGTGATCTTTCTACCAAGTTCTATTAGTTCAAAGATTTTTGGACTAGAAAAAGAATGGAAACCAACGGTTCCCAAACCATAGCCTAAGCAAATCAAACCAATCAATAAGAAAGGTTGTGTTCTTGAGAATTTGAGAAACATTCGGAATCGCATGATTCGTATGCTTGTGTTTGTGTTGTTTGGTGATCTTTCTACCAAGTTCTATTAGTTCAAAGATTTTTGGACTAGAAAAAGAATGGAAACCAACGGTTCCCAAACCATAGCCTAGGCAAATCAAACGAATCAATAAGAAAGGTTGTGTTATTGAGAATTTGAAAAACATTCGGAATCGCATGATTCGTATGCTTGTGTTTGTGTTGTTTCGTGATCTTTCTATCAAGTTCTATTACTTCAAGGTTTTTGGACTAGAAAAAGAATGGAAACCAAGGGTTCCCAAACCATAGCCTAGGCAAATCAAACCAATCAATAAGAAAAGGTTGTGTTATTGAGAATTTGAGAAACATTCGGAATCGCATGATTCGTATGCTTGTGTTTGTGTTGTTTGGTGATCTTTCTACCAAGTTCTATTAGTTCAAAGATTTTTGGACTAGAAAAAGAATGGAAACCAACGGTTCCCAAACCATAGCCTAGGCAAATCAAACGAATCAATAAGAAAGGTTGTGTTATTGAGAATTTGAGAAACATTCGGAATCGCATGATTCGTATGCTTGTGTTTGTGTTGTTTCGTGATCTTTCTATCAAGTTCTATTAGTTCAAAGATTTCTTTACGAAAAAAAGAATGGAAACCAACGGTTCCCGAACCATAGCCTAGGCAAATCAAACACCTCAATAAGAAAGGTTGTGTTATTGAGAATTTGAGAAACATTCGGAATCGCATGATTCGTATGCCTGTGTTTGTGTTGTTTGGTAATCTTTCTACCAAGTTCTATTAGTTCAAACATTTATGGACTAGAAAAAGAATGGAAACCAACGGTTCCCAAACCATAGCCTAGGCAAATCAAACCAATCAATAAGAAAGGTTGTTTTATTGAGAATTTGAGAAACATTCGGAATCGCATGATTCGTATGCTTGTGTTTGTGTTGTTTGGTGATCTTTCTACCAAATTCTATTAGTTCAAACATTTATGGACTAGAAAAAGAATGGAAACCAACGGTTCCCAAACCATAGCCTAGGCAATCAAACCAATCAATAAGAAAGGTTGTTTTATTGAGAATTTGAGAAACATTCGGAATCGCATGATTCGTATGCTTGTGTTTGTGTTGTTTGGTGATCTTTCTACCAAGTTCTATTAGTTCAAAGATTTTTCGACTAGAAAAAGAATGGAAACCAACGGTTCCCAAACCATAGCCTAGGCAAATCAAACGAATCAATAAGAAAGGTTGTGTTCTTGAGAATTTGAGAAACATTCGGAATCGCATGATTCGTATGCTTGTGTTTGTGTTCTTTGGTGATCTTTCTATCAAGTTCTTTAGTTCAAAGATTTCTTTACGAAAAAAAGAATGGAAACCAATGGTTCCCGAACCATAGCCTAGGCAAATCAAACACCTCAATAAGAAAGGTTGTGTTATTGAGAATTTGAGAAACATTCGGATTCGCATGATTCGTATGCTTGTGTTTGCGTTGTTTGGTGATCTTTCTACCAAGCTCTGGTTCAAACATTTATGGACTAGAAAAAGAATGGAAACCAACGGTTCCCAAACCATAGCCTAGGCAAATGAAACGAATCAATAAGAAGAGTTCTTTTATTGAGAATTTGAGAAACATTCGGAATCGCATGATTCGTATGCTTGTGTTTGTGTTGTTTGGTGATCTTTCTACCAAGTTCTATTAGTTCAAAGATTTTTGGACTAGAAAAAGAATGGAAACCAACGGTTCCCAAACCATAGCCTAGGCAAATCAAACGAATCAATAAGAAAGGTTGTGTTATTGAGAATTTGAGAAACATTCGGAATCGCATGATTCGTATGCTTGTGTTTGTGTTGTTTGGTGATCTTTCTATCAAGTTCTATTAGTTCAAAGATTTCTTTATGAAAAAAAGAATGGAAACCAACGGTTCCCGAACCATAGCCTAGGCAAATCAAACACCTCAATAAGAAAGGTTGTGTTATTGAGAATTTGAGAAACATTCGGAATCGCATGATTCGTATGCTTGTGTTTGTGTTGTTTGGTAATCTTTCTACCAAGTTCTATTAGTTCAAACATTTATGGACTAGAAAAAGAATGGAAACCAACGGTTCCCAAACCATAGCGTAGGCAAATCAAACCAATAAATAAGATAGGTTGTTTTATTGAGAATTTGAGAAACATTCGGAATCGCATGATTCGTATGCTTGTGTTTGTGTTGTTTGGTGATCTTTCTACCAAATTCTATTAGTTCAAACATTTATGGACTAGAAAAAGAATGGAAACCAACGGTTCCCAAACCATAGCCTAGGCAATCAAACCAATCAATAAGAAAGGTTGTTTTATTGAGAATTTGAGAAACATTCGGAATCGCATGATTCGTATGCTTGTGTTTGTGTTGTTTGGTGATCTTTCTACCAAGTTCTATTAGTTCAAAGATTTTTCGACTAGAAAAAGAATGGAAACCAACGGTTCCCAAACCATAGCCTAGGCAAATCAAACGAATCAATAAGAAAGGTTGTGTTCTTGAGAATTTGAGAAACATTCGGAATCGCATGATTCGTATGCTTGTGTTTGTGTTCTTTGGTGATCTTTCTATCAAGTTCTTTAGTTCAAAGATTTCTTTACGAAAAAAAGAATGGAAACCAATGGTTCCCGAACCATAGCCTAGGCAAATCAAACACCTCAATAAGAAAGGTTGTGTTATTGAGAATTTGAGAAACATTCGGATTCGCATGATTCGTATGCTTGTGTTTGCGTTGTTTGGTGATCTTTCTACCAAGCTCTGGTTCAAACATTTATGGACTAGAAAAAGAATGGAAACCAACGGTTCCCAAACCATAGCCTAGGCAAATGAAACGAATCAATAAGAAGAGTTCTTTTATTGAGAATTTGAGAAACATTCGGAATCGCATGATTCGTATGCTTGTGTTTGTGTTGTTTGGTGATCTTTCTACCAAGTTCTATTAGTTCAAAGATTTTTGGACTAGAAAAAGAATGGAAACCAACGGTTCCCAAACCATAGCCTAGGCAAATCAAACGAATCAATAAGAAAGGTTGTGTTATTGAGAATTTGAGAAACATTCGGAATCGCATGATTCGTATGCTTGTGTTTGTGTTGTTTGGTGATCTTTCTATCAAGTTCTATTAGTTCAAAGATTTCTTTATGAAAAAAAGAATGGAAACCAACGGTTCCCGAACCATAGCCTAGGCAAATCAAACACCTCAATAAGAAAGGTTGTGTTATTGAGAATTTGAGAAACATTCGGAATCGCATGATTCGTATGCTTGTGTTTGTGTTGTTTGGTAATCTTTCTACCAAGTTCTATTAGTTCAAACATTTATGGACTAGAAAAAGAATGGAAACCAACGGTTCCCAAACCATAGCGTAGGCAAATCAAACCAATAAATAAGATAGGTTGTTTTATTGAGAATTTGAGAAACATTCGGAATCGCATGATTCGTATGCTTGTGTTTGTGTTGTTTGGTGATCTTTCTACCAAATTCTATTAGTTCAAACATTTATGGACTAGAAAAAGAATGGAAACCAACGGTTCCTAAACCATAGCCTAGGCAAATCAAACCAATCAATAAGAAAGGTTGTTTTATTGAGAATTTGAGAAACATTCGGAATCGCATGATACGTATGATTGTGTTTGTGTTGTTTGGTGATCTTTCTACCAAGTTCTATTAGTTCAAAGATTTTTGGACTAGAAAAAGAATGGAAACCAACGGTTCCCAAACCATAGCCTAAGCAAATCAAACCAATCAATAAGAAAGGTTGTGTTCTTGAGAATTTGAGAAACATTCGGAATCGCATGATTCGTATGCTTGTGTTTGTGTTGTTTGGTGATCTTTCTACCAAGTTCTATTAGTTCAAAGATTTTTGGACTAGAAAAAGAATGGAAACCAACGGTTCCCAAACCATAGCCTAGGCAAATCAAACGAATCAATAAGAAAGGTTGTGTTATTGAGAATTTGAAAAACATTCGGAATCGCATGATTCGTATGCTTGTGTTTGTGTTGTTTCGTGATCTTTCTATCAAGTTCTATTACTTCAAGGTTTTTGGACTAGAAAAAGAATGGAAACCAAGGGTTCCCAAACCATAGCCTAGGCAAATCAAACCAATAAATAAGAAAAGGTTGTGTTATTGAGAATTTGAGAAACATTCGGAATCGCATGATTCGTATGCTTGTGTTTGTGTTGTTTGGTGATCTTTCTACCAAGTTCTATTAGTTCAAAGATTTTTGGACTAGAAAAAGAATGGAAACCAACGGTTCCCAAACCATAGCCTAGGCAAATCAAACGAATCAATAAGAAAGGTTGTGTTATTGAGAATTTGAGAAACATTCGGAATCGCATGATTCGTATGCTTGTGTTTGTGTTGTTTCGTGATCTTTCTATCAAGTTCTATTAGTTCAAAGATTTCTTTACGAAAAAAAGAATGGAAACCAACGGTTCCCGAACCATAGCCTAGGCAAATCAAACACCTCAATAAGAAAGGTTGTGTTATTGAGAATTTGAGAAACATTCGGAATCGCATGATTCGTATGCTTGTGTTTGTGTTGTTTGGTAATCTTTCTACCAAGTTCTATTAGTTCAAACATTTATGGACTAGAAAAAGAATGGAAACCAACGGTTCCCAAACCATAGCGTAGGCAAATCAAACCAATAAATAAGATAGGTTGTTTTATTGAGAATTTGAGAAACATTCGGAATCGCATGATTCGTATGCTTGTGTTTGTGTTGTTTGGTGATCTTTCTACCAAATTCTATTAGTTCAAACATTTATGGACTAGAAAAAGAATGGAAACCAACGGTTCCTAAACCATAGCCTAGGCAAATCAAACCAATCAATAAGAAAGGTTGTTTTATTGAGAATTTGAGAAACATTCGGAATCGCATGATACGTATGATTGTGTTTGTGTTGTTTGGTGATCTTTCTACCAAGTTCTATTAGTTCAAAGATTTTTGGACTAGAAAAAGAATGGAAACCAACGGTTCCCAAACCATAGCCTAAGCAAATCAAACCAATCAATAAGAAAGGTTGTGTTCTTGAGAATTTGAGAAACATTCGGAATCGCATGATTCGTATGCTTGTGTTTGTGTTGTTTGGTGATCTTTCTACCAAGTTCTATTAGTTCAAAGATTTTTGGACTAGAAAAAGAATGGAAACCAACGGTTCCCAAACCATAGCCTAGGCAAATCAAACGAATCAATAAGAAAGGTTGTGTTATTGAGAATTTGAAAAACATTCGGAATCGCATGATTCGTATGCTTGTGTTTGTGTTGTTTCGTGATCTTTCTATCAAGTTCTATTACTTCAAGGTTTTTGGACTAGAAAAAGAATGGAAACCAAGGGTTCCCAAACCATAGCCTAGGCAAATCAAACCAATAAATAAGAAAAGGTTGTGTTATTGAGAATTTGAGAAACATTCGGAATCGCATGATTCGTATGCTTGTGTTTGTGTTGTTTGGTGATCTTTCTACCAAGTTCTATTAGTTCAAAGATTTTTGGACTAGAAAAAGAATGGAAACCAACGGTTCCCAAACCATAGCCTAGGCAAATCAAACACCTCAATAAGAAAGGTTGTGTTATTGAGAATTTGAGAAACATTCGGAATCGCATGATTCGTATGCTTGTGTTTGTGTTGTTTGGTAATCTTTCTACCAAGTTCTATTAGTTCAAACATTTATGGACTAGAAAAAGAATGGAAACCAACGGTTCCCAAACCATAGCGTAGGCAAATCAAACCAATAAATAAGATAGGTTGTTTTATTGAGAATTTGAGAAACATTCGGAATCGCATGATTCGTATGCTTGTGTTTGTGTTGTTTGGTGATCTTTCTACCAAATTCTATTAGTTCAAACATTTATGGACTAGAAAAAGAATGGAAACCAACGGTTCCTAAACCATAGCCTAGGCAAATCAAACCAATCAATAAGAAAGGTTGTTTTATTGAGAATTTGAGAAACATTCGGAATCGCATGATACGTATGATTGTGTTTGTGTTGTTTGGTGATCTTTCTACCAAGTTCTATTAGTTCAAAGATTTTTGGACTAGAAAAAGAATGGAAACCAACGGTTCCCAAACCATAGCCTAAGCAAATCAAACCAATCAATAAGAAAGGTTGTGTTCTTGAGAATTTGAGAAACATTCGGAATCGCATGATTCGTATGCTTGTGTTTGTGTTGTTTGGTGATCTTTCTACCAAGTTCTATTAGTTCAAAGATTTTTGGACTAGAAAAAGAATGGAAACCAACGGTTCCCAAACCATAGCCTAGGCAAATCAAACGAATCAATAAGAAAGGTTGTGTTATTGAGAATTTGAAAAACATTCGGAATCGCATGATTCGTATGCTTGTGTTTGTGTTGTTTCGTGATCTTTCTATCAAGTTCTATTACTTCAAGGTTTTTGGACTAGAAAAAGAATGGAAACCAAGGGTTCCCAAACCATAGCCTAGGCAAATCAAACCAATCAATAAGAAAAGGTTGTGTTATTGAGAATTTGAGAAACATTCGGAATCGCATGATTCGTATGCTTGTGTTTGTGTTGTTTGGTGATCTTTCTACCAAGTTCTATTAGTTCAAAGATTTTTGGACTAGAAAAAGAATGGAAACCAACGGTTCCCAAACCATAGCCTAGGCAAATCAAACGAATCAATAAGAAAGGTTGTGTTATTGAGAATTTGAGAAACATTCGGAATCGCATGATTCGTATGCTTGTGTTTGTGTTGTTTCGTGATCTTTCTATCAAGTTCTATTAGTTCAAAGATTTCTTTACGAAAAAAAGAATGGAAACCAACGGTTCCCGAACCATAGCCTAGGCAAATCAAACACCTCAATAAGAAAGGTTGTGTTATTGAGAATTTGAGAAACATTCGGAATCGCATGATTCGTATGCCTGTGTTTGTGTTGTTTGGTAATCTTTCTACCAAGTTCTATTAGTTCAAACATTTATGGACTAGAAAAAGAATGGAAACCAACGGTTCCCAAACCATAGCCTAGGCAAATCAAACCAATCAATAAGAAAGGTTGTTTTATTGAGAATTTGAGAAACATTCGGAATCGCATGATTCGTATGCTTGTGTTTGTGTTGTTTGGTGATCTTTCTACCAAATTCTATTAGTTCAAACATTTATGGACTAGAAAACGAATGGAAACCAACGGTTCCCAAACCATAGCCTAGGCAATCAAACCAATCAATAAGAAAGGTTGTTTTATTGAGAATTTGAGAAACATTCGGAATCGCATGATTCGTATGCTTGTGTTTGTGTTGTTTGGTGATCTTTCTACCAAGTTCTATTAGTTCAAAGATTTTTCGACTAGAAAAAGAATGGAAACCAACGGTTCCCAAACCATAGCCTAGGCAAATCAAACGAATCAATAAGAAAGGTTGTGTTCTTGAGAATTTGAGAAACATTCGGAATCGCATGATTCGTATGCTTGTGTTTGTGTTCTTTGGTGATCTTTCTATCAAGTTCTTTAGTTCAAAGATTTCTTTACGAAAAAAAGAATGGAAACCAATGGTTCCCGAACCATAGCCTAGGCAAATCAAACACCTCAATAAGAAAGGTTGTGTTATTGAGAATTTGAGAAACATTCGGATTCGCATGATTCGTATGCTTGTGTTTGCGTTGTTTGGTGATCTTTCTACCAAGCTCTGGTTCAAACATTTATGGACTAGAAAAAGAATGGAAACCAACGGTTCCCAAACCATAGCCTAGGCAAATGAAACGAATCAATAAGAAGAGTTCTTTTATTGAGAATTTGAGAAACATTCGGAATCGCATGATTCGTATGCTTGTGTTTGTGTTGTTTGGTGATCTTTCTACCAAGTTCTATTAGTTCAAAGATTTTTGGACTAGAAAAAGAATGGAAACCAACGGTTCCCAAACCATAGCCTAGGCAAATCAAACGAATCAATAAGAAAGGTTGTGTTATTGAGAATTTGAGAAACATTCGGAATCGCATGATTCGTATGCTTGTGTTTGTGTTGTTTGGTGATCTTTCTATCAAGTTCTATTAGTTCAAAGATTTCTTTACGAAAAAAAGAATGGAAACCAACGGTTCCCGAACCATAGCCTAGGCAAATCAAACACCTCAATAAGAAAGGTTGTGTTATTGAGAATTTGAGAAACATTCGGAATCGCATGATTCGAATGCTTGTGTTTGTGTTGTTTGGTAATCTTTCTACCAAGTTCTATTAGTTCAAACATTTATGGACTAGAAAAAGAATGGAAACCAACGGTTCCCAAACCATAGCGTAGGCAAATCAAACCAATAAATAAGATAGGTTGTTTTATTGAGAATTTGAGAAACATTCGGAATCGCATGATTCGTATGCTTGTGTTTGTGTTGTTTGGTGATCTTTCTACCAAATTCTATTAGTTCAAACATTTATGGACTAGAAAAAGAATGGAAACCAACGGTTCCTAAACCATAGCCTAGGCAAATCAAACCAATCAATAAGAAAGGTTGTTTTATTGAGAATTTGAGAAACATTCGGAATCGCATGATACGTATGATTGTGTTTGTGTTGTTTGGTGATCTTTCTACCAAGTTCTATTAGTTCAAAGATTTTTGGACTAGAAAAAGAATGGAAACCAACGGTTCCCAAACCATAGCCTAAGCAAATCAAACCAATCAATAAGAAAGGTTGTGTTCTTGAGAATTTGAGAAACATTCGGAATCGCATGATTCGTATGCTTGTGTTTGTGTTGTTTGGTGATCTTTCTACCAAGTTCTATTAGTTCAAAGATTTTTGGACTAGAAAAAGAATGGAAACCAACGGTTCCCAAACCATAGCCTAGGCAAATCAAACGAATCAATAAGAAAGGTTGTGTTATTGAGAATTTGAAAAACATTCGGAATCGCATGATTCGTATGCTTGTGTTTGTGTTGTTTCGTGATCTTTCTATCAAGTTCTATTACTTCAAGGTTTTTGGACTAGAAAAAGAATGGAAACCAAGGGTTCCCAAACCATATCCTAGGCAAATCAAACCAATCAATAAGAAAAGGTTGTGTTATTGAGAATTTGAGAAACATTCGGAATCGCATGATTCGTATGCTTGTGTTTGTGTTGTTTGGTGATCTTTCTACCAAGTTCTATTAGTTCAAAGATTTTTGGACTAGAAAAAGAATGGAAACCAACGGTTCCCAAACCATAGCCTAGGCAAATCAAACGAATCAATAAGAAAGGTTGTGTTATTGAGAATTTGAGAAACATTCGGAATCGCATGATTCGTATGCTTGTGTTTGTGTTGTTTCGTGATCTTTCTATCAAGTTCTATTAGTTCAAAGATTTCTTTACGAAAAAAAGAATGGAAACCAACGGTTCCCGAACCATAGCCTAGGCAAATCAAACACCTCAATAAGAAAGGTTGTGTTATTGAGAATTTGAGAAACATTCGGAATCGCATGATTCGTATGCCTGTGTTTGTGTTGTTTGGTAATCTTTCTACCAAGTTCTATTAGTTCAAACATTTATGGACTAGAAAAAGAATGGAAACCAACGGTTCCCAAACCATAGCCTAGGCAAATCAAACCAATCAATAAGAAAGGTTGTTTTATTGAGAATTTGAGAAACATTCGGAATCGCAAGATTCGTATGCTTGTGTTTGTGTTGTTTGGTGATCTTTCTACCAAATTCTATTAGTTCAAACATTTATGGACTAGAAAAAGAATGGAAACCAACGGTTCCCAAACCATAGCCTAGGCAATCAAACCAATCAATAAGAAAGGTTGTTTTATTGAGAATTTGAGAAACATTCGGAATCGCATGATTCGTATGCTTGTGTTTGTGTTGTTTGGTGATCTTTCTACCAAGTTCTATTAGTTCAAAGATTTTTCGACTAGAAAAAGAATGGAAACCAACGGTTCCCAAACCATAGCCTAGGCAAATCAAACGAATCAATAAGAAAGGTTGTGTTATTGAGAATTTGAGAAACATTCGGAATCGCATGATTCGTATGCTTGTGTTTGTGTTGTTTGGTGATCTTTCTATCAAGTTCTATTAGTTCAAAGATTTCTTTACGAAAAAAAGAATGGAAACCAACGGTTCCCGAACCATAGCCTAGGCAAATCAAACACCTCAATAAGAAAGGTTGTGTTATTGAGAATTTGAGAAACATTCGGAATCGCATGATTCGAATGCTTGTGTTTGTGTTGTTTGGTAATCTTTCTACCAAGTTCTATTAGTTCAAACATTTTTGGACTAGAAAAAGAATGGAAACCAACGGTTCCCAAACCATAGCCTAGGCAAATCAAACGAATCAATAAGAAAGGTTGTGTTATTGAGAATTTGAGAAACATTCGGAATCGCATGATTCGTATGCTTGTGTTTGTGTTGTTTCGTGATCTTTCTATCAAGTTCTATTAGTTCAAAGATTTCTTTACGAAAAAAAGAATGGAAACCAACGGTTCCCGAACCATAGCCTAGGCAAATCAAACACCTCAATAAGAAAGGTTGTGTTATTGAGAATTTGAGAAACATTCGGAATCGCATGATTCGTATGCCTGTGTTTGTGTTGTTTGGTAATCTTTCTACCAAGTTCTATTAGTTCAAACATTTATGGACTAGAAAAAGAATGGAAACCAACGGTTCCCAAACCATAGCCTAGGCAAATCAAACCAATCAATAAGAAAGGTTGTTTTATTGAGAATTTGAGAAACATTCGGAATCGCATGATTCGTATGCTTGTGTTTGTGTTGTTTGGTGATCTTTCTACCAAATTCTATTAGTTCAAACATTTATGGACTAGAAAAAGAATGGAAACCAACGGTTCCCAAACCATAGCCTAGGCAATCAAACCAATCAATAAGAAAGGTTGTTTTATTGAGAATTTGAGAAACATTCGGAATCGCATGATTCGTATGCTTGTGTTTGTGTTGTTTGGTGATCTTTCTACCAAGTTCTATTAGTTCAAAGATTTTTCGACTAGAAAAAGAATGGAAACCAACGGTTCCCAAACCATAGCCTAGGCAAATCAAACGAATCAATAAGAAAGGTTGTGTTCTTGAGAATTTGAGAAACATTCGGAATCGCATGATTCGTATGCTTGTGTTTGTGTTCTTTGGTGATCTTTCTATCAAGTTCTATTAGTTCAAAGATTTTTGGACTAGAAAAAGAATGGAAACCAACGGTTCCCAAACCATAGCCTAGGCAAATCAAACGAATCAATAAGAAAGGTTGTGTTATTGAGAATTTGAGAAACATTCGGAATCGCATGATTCGTATGCTTGTGTTTGTGTTGTTTGGTGATCTTTCTATCAAGTTCTATTAGTTCAAAGATTTCTTTACGAAAAAAAGAATGGAAACCAACGGTTCCCGAACCATAGCCTAGGCAAATCAAACACCTCAATAAGAAAGGTTGTGTTATTGAGAATTTGAGAAACATTCGGAATCGCATGATTCGAATGCTTGTGTTTGTGTTGTTTGGTGATCTTTCTACCAAGTTCTATTAGTTCAAAGATTTTTGGACTAGAAAAAGAATGGAAACCAACGGTTCCCAAACCATAGCCTAGGCAAATCAAACGAATCAATAAGAAAGGTTGTGTTATTGAGAATTTGAGAAACATTCGGAATCGCATGATTCGTATGCTTGTGTTTGTGTTGTTTGGTGATCTTTCTATCAAGTTCTATTAGTTCAAAGATTTCTTTACGAAAAAAAGAATGGAAACCAACGGTTCCCGAACCATAGCCTAGGCAAATCAAACACCTCAATAAGAAAGGTTGTGTTATTGAGAATTTGAGAAACATTCGGAATCGCATGATTCGAATGCTTGTGTTTGTGTTGTTTGGTAATCTTTCTACCAAGTTCTATTAGTTCAAACATTTTTGGACTAGAAAAAGAATGGAAACCAACGGTTCCCAAACCATAGCCTAGGCAAATCAAACGAATCAATAAGAAAGGTTGTGTTATTGAGAATTTGAGAAACATTCGGAATCGCATGATTCGTATGCTTGTGTTTGTGTTGTTTCGTGATCTTTCTATCAAGTTCTATTAGTTCAAAGATTTCTTTACGAAAAAAAGAATGGAAACCAACGGTTCCCGAACCATAGCCTAGGCAAATCAAACACCTCAATAAGAAAGGTTGTGTTATTGAGAATTTGAGAAACATTCGGAATCGCATGATTCGTATGCCTGTGTTTGTGTTGTTTGGTAATCTTTCTACCAAGTTCTATTAGTTCAAACATTTATGGACTAGAAAAAGAATGGAAACCAACGGTTCCCAAACCATAGCCTAGGCAAATCAAACCAATCAATAAGAAAGGTTGTTTTATTGAGAATTTGAGAAACATTCGGAATCGCATGATTCGTATGCTTGTGTTTGTGTTGTTTGGTGATCTTTCTACCAAATTCTATTAGTTCAAACATTTATGGACTAGAAAAAGAATGGAAACCAACGGTTCCCAAACCATAGCCTAGGCAATCAAACCAATCAATAAGAAAGGTTGTTTTATTGAGAATTTGAGAAACATTCGGAATCGCATGATTCGTATGCTTGTGTTTGTGTTGTTTGGTGATCTTTCTACCAAGTTCTATTAGTTCAAAGATTTTTCGACTAGAAAAAGAATGGAAACCAACGGTTCCCAAACCATAGCCTAGGCAAATCAAACGAATCAATAAGAAAGGTTGTGTTCTTGAGAATTTGAGAAACATTCGGAATCGCATGATTCGTATGCTTGTGTTTGTGTTCTTTGGTGATCTTTCTATCAAGTTCTTTAGTTCAAAGATTTCTTTACGAAAAAAAGAATGGAAACCAATGGTTCCCGAACCATAGCCTAGGCAAATCAAACACCTCAATAAGAAAGGTTGTGTTATTGAGAATTTGAGAAACATTCGGATTCGCATGATTCGTATGCTTGTGTTTGCGTTGTTTGGTGATCTTTCTACCAAGCTCTGGTTCAAACATTTATGGACTAGAAAAAGAATGGAAACCAACGGTTCCCAAACCATAGCCTAGGCAAATGAAACGAATCAATAAGAAGAGTTCTTTTATTGAGAATTTGAGAAACATTCGGAATCGCATGATTCGTATGCTTGTGTTTGTGTTGTTTGGTGATCTTTCTACCAAGTTCTATTAGTTCAAAGATTTTTGGACTAGAAAAAGAATGGAAACCAACGGTTCCCAAACCATAGCCTAGGCAAATCAAACGAATCAATAAGAAAGGTTGTGTTATTGAGAATTTGAGAAACATTCGGAATCGCATGATTCGTATGCTTGTGTTTGTGTTGTTTGGTGATCTTTCTATCAAGTTCTATTAGTTCAAAGATTTCTTTACGAAAAAAAGAATGGAAACCAACGGTTCCCAAACCATAGCCTAGGCAAATCAAACCAATCAATAAGAAAGGTTGTGTTCTTGAGAATTTGAGAAACATTCGGAATCGCATGATTCGTATGCTTGTGTTTGTGTTGTTTGGTGATCTTTCTACCAAGTTCTATTAGTTCAAAGATTTTTGGACTAGAAAAAGAATGGAAACCAACGGTTGCCAAACCATAGCCTAGGCAAATCAAACGAATCAATAAGAAAGTTGTGTTATTGAGAATTTGAGAAACATTCGGAATCGCATGATTCGTATGCTTGTGTTTGTGTTGTTTGGTGATCTTTCTATCAAGTTCTATTAGTTCAAAGATTTCTTTACGAAAAAAAGAATGGAAACCAACGGTTCCCGAACCATAGCCTAGGCAAATCAAACACCTCAATAAGAAAGGTTGTGTTATTGAGAATTTGAGAAACATTCGGAATCGCATGATTCGTATGCTTGTGTTTGTGTTGTTTGGTGGTCTTTCTACCAAGCTCTATTAGTTCAAACATTTGTGGACTAGAAAAAGAATGGAAACCAACGGTTCCCAAACCATGGCCTAGGCAAATCAAACCAATTAATAAGAAGAGTTGTTTTATTGAGAATTTGAGAAACATTCGGAATCGCATGATTCGTATGCTTGTGTTTGTGTTGTTTGGTGATCTTTCTACCAAGTTCTATTAGTTCAAAGATTTTTGGACTTGAAAAAGAATGGAAACAAACGGTTCCCAAACCATAGCCTAGGCAAATCAAACGAATCAATAAGAAAGGTTGTGTTCTTGAGAATTTGAGAAACATTCGGAATCGCATGATTCGTATGCTTGTGTTTGTGTTGCTTGGTGATCTTTCTACCAAGTTCTATTTGTTCAAAGATTTTTGGACTAGAAAAAGAATGGAAACCAACGGTTCCCAAACCATAGCCTAGGCAAATCAAACGAATCAATAAGAAAGGTTGTGTTATTGAGAATTTGAGAAACATTCGGAATCGCATGATTCGTATGCTTGTGTTTGTGTTGTTTGGTGATCTTTCTATCAAGTTCTATTAGTTCAAAGATTTCTTTACGAAAAAAAGAATGGAAACCAACGGTTCCCGAACCATAGCCTTGGCAAATAAAACACCTCAATAAGAAAGGTTGTGTTATTGAGAATTTGAGAAACATTCGGAATCGCATGATTCGTATGCTTGTGTTTGTGTTGTTTGGTGGTCTTTCTACCAAGCTCTATTAGTTCAAACATTTGTGGACTAGAAAAAGAATGGAAACCAACGGTTCCCAAACCATGGCCTAGGCAAATCAAACCAATTAATAAGAAGAGTTGTTTTATTGAGAATTTGAGAAACATTCGGAATCGCATGATTCGTATGCTTGTGTTTGTGTTGTTTGGTGATCTTTCTACCAAGTTCTATTAGTTCAAAGATTGAAAAAGAATGGAAACCAACGGTTCCCAAACCATAGCCTAGGCAAATCAAACCAATCAATAAGAAAGGTTGTGTTCTTGAGAATTTGAGAAACATTCGGAATCGCATGATTCGTATGCTTGTGTTTGTGTTGCTTGGTGATCTTTCTACCAAGTTCTATTTGTTCAAAGATTTTTGGACTAGAAAAAGAATGGAAACCAACGGTTCCCAAACCATAGCCTAGGCAAATCAAACGAATCAATAAGAAAGGTTGTGTTATTGAGAATTTGAGAAACATTCGGAATCGCATGATTCGTATGCTTGTGTTTGTGTTGTTTGGTGATCTTTCTATCAAGTTCTATTAGTTCAAAGATTTCTTTACGAAAAAAAGAATGGAAACCAACGGTTCCCGAACCATAGCCTTGGCAAATAAAACACCTCAATAAGAAAGGTTGTGTTATTGAGAATTTGAGAAACATTCGGAATCGCATGATTCGTATGCTTGTGTTTGTGTTGTTTGGTGGTCTTTCTACCAAGCTCTATTAGTTCAAACATTTGTGGACTAGAAAAAGAATGGAAACCAACGGTTCCCAAACCATGGCCTAGGCAAATCAAACCAATTAATAAGAAGAGTTGTTTTATTGAGAATTTGAGAAACATTCGGAATCGCATGATTCGTATGCTTGTGTTTGTGTTGTTTGATGATCTTTCTACCAAATTCTATTAGTTCAAATATTTATGGACTAGAAAAAGAATGGAAACCAACGGTTCCCAAACCATAGCGTAGGCAAATCAAACCAATCAATAAGATAGGTTGTTTTATTGAGAATTTGAGAAACATTCAAAATCGCATTATTCGTATGCTTGTGTTTGTGTTGTTTGGTGATCTTTCTACCAAGTTCTATTAGTTCAAAGATTTTTGGACTAGAAAAAGAATGGAAACCAACGGTTCCCAAACCATAGCCTAGGCAAATCAAACCAATCAATAAGAAAGGTTGTGTTCTTGAGAATTTGAGAAACATTCGGAATCGCATGATTCGTATGCTTGTGTTTGTGTTGTTTGGTGATCTTTCTACCAAGTTCTATTAGTTCAAAGATTTTTGGACTAGAAAAAGAATGGAAACCAACGGTTGCCAAACCATAGCCTAGGCAAATCAAACGAATCAATAAGAAAGGTTGTGTTATTGAGAATTTGAGAAACATTCGGAATCGCATGATTCGTATGCTTGTGTTTGTGTTGTTTGGTGATCTTTCTATCAAGTTCTATTAGTTCAAAGATTTCTTTACCAAAAAAAGAATGGAAACCAACAGTTCCCGAACCATAGCCTAGGCAAATCAAACACCTCAATAAGAAAGGTTGTGTTATTGAGAATTTGAGAAACATTCGGAATCGCATGATTCGTATGCTTGTGTTTGTGTTGTTTGGTGGTCTTTCTACCAAGCTCTATTAGTTCAAACATTTGTGGACTAGAAAAAGAATAGAAACCAACGGTTCCCAAACCATGGCCTAGGCAAATCAAACCAATTAATAAGAAGAGTTGTTTTATTGAGAATTTGAGAAACATTCGGAATCGCATGATTCGTATGCTTGTGTTTGTGTTGTTTGGTGATCTTTCTACCAAGTTCTATTAGTTCAAAGATTTTTGGACTAGAAAAAGAATGGAAACCAACGGTTCCCAAACCATAGCCTAGGCAAATCAAACGAATCAATAAGAAAGGTTGTGTTATTGAGAATTTGAGAAACATTCGGAATCGCATGATTCGTATGCTTGTGTTTGTGTTGTTTGGTGATCTTTCTATCAAGTTCTATTAGTTCAAAGATTTCTTTACGAAAAAAAGAATGGAAACCAACGGTTCCCGAACCATAGCCTTGGCAAATAAAACACCTCAATAAGAAAGGTTGTGTTATTGAGAATTTGAGAAACATTCGGAATCGCATGATTCGTATGCTTGTGTTTGTGTTGTTTGGTGGTCTTTCTACCAAGCTCTATTAGTTCAAACATTTGTGGACTAGAAAAAGAATGGAAACCAACGGTTCCCAAACCATGGCCTAGGCAAATCAAACCAATTAATAAAAAGAGTTGTTTTATTGAGAATTTGAGAAACATTCGGAATCGCATGATTCGTATGCTTGTGTTTGTGTTGTTTGGTGATCTTTCTACCAAGTTCTATTAGTTCAAAGATTTTTGGACTAGAAAAAGAATGGAAACCAACGGTTCCCAAACCATAGCCTTGGCAAATCAAACCAATCAATAAGAAAGGTTGTGTTCTTGAGAATTTGAGAAACATTCGGAATCGCATGATTCGTATGCTTGTGTTTGTGTTTCTTGGTGATCTTTCTACCAAGTTCTATTTGTTCAAAGATTTTTGGACTAGAAAAAGAATGGAAACCAACGGTTCCCAAACCATAGCCTAGGCAAATCAAACGAATCAATAAGAAAGGTTGTGTTATTGAGAATTTGAGAAACATTCGGAATCGCATGATTCGTATGCTTGTGTTTGTGTTGTTTGGTGATCTTTCTATCAAGTTCTATTAGTTCAAAGATTTCTTTACGAAAAAAAGAATGGAAACCAACGGTTCCCGAACCATAGCCTTGGCAAATAAAACACCTCAATAAGAAAGGTTGTGTTATTGAGAATTTGAGAAACATTCGGAATCGCATGATTCGTATGCTTGTGTTTGTGTTGTTTGGTGGTCTTTCTACCAAGCTCTATTAGTTCAAACATTTGTGGACTAGAAAAAGAATGGAAACCAACGGTTCCCAAACCATGGCCTAGGCAAATCAAACCAATTAACAAGAAGAGTTGTTTTATTGAGAATTTGAGAAACATTCGGAATCGCATGATTCGTATGCTTGTGTTTGTGTTGTTTGATGATCTTTCTACCAAATTCTATTAGTTCAAATATTTATGGACAAGAAAAAGAATGGAAACCAACGGTTCCCAAACCATAGCGTAGGCAAATCAAACCAATCAATAAGATAGGTTGTTTTATTGAGAATTTGAGAAACATTCAGAATCGCATTATTCGTATGCTTGTGTTGTGTTGTTTGGTGATCTTTCTACCAAGTTCTATTACTTCAAAGATTTTTGGACTAGAAAAAGAATGGAAACCAATGGTTCCCAAACCATAGCCTAGGCAAATCAAACCAATCAATAAGAAAAGGTTGTGTTATTGAGAATTTGAGAAACATTCGGAATCGCATGATTCGTATGCTTGTGTTTGTGTTTCTTGGTGATCTTTCTACCAAATTCTATTAGTTCAAATATTTATGGACTAGAAAAAGAATGGAAACCAACGGTTCCCAAACCATAGCGTAGGCAAATCAAACCAATCAATAAGATAGGTTGTTTTATTGAGAATTTGAGAAACATTCGGAATCGCATGATTCGTATGCTTGTGTTTGTGTTGTTTGGTGATCTTTCTACCAAGTTCTATTACTTCAAAGATTTTTGGACTAGAAAAAGAATGGAAACCAACGGTTCCCAAACCATAGCCTTGGCAAATCAAACCAATCAATAAGAAAGGTTGTGTTCTTGAGAATTTGAGAAACATTCGGAATCGCATGATTCGTATGCTTGTGTTTGTGTTTCTTGGTGATCTTTCTACCAAATTCTATTAGTTCAAATATTTATGGACTAGAAAAAGAATGGAAACCAACGGTTCCCAAACCATAGCGTAGGCAAATCAAACCAATCAATAAGATAGGTTGTTTTATTGAGAATTTGAGAAACATTCGGAATCGCATGATTCGTATGCTTGTGTTTGTGTTGTTTGGTGATCTTTCTACCAAGTTCTATTACTTCAAAGATTTTTGGACTAGAAAAAGAATGGAAACCAATGGTTCCCAAACCATAGCCTAGGCAAATCAAACCAATCAATAAGAAAAGGTTGTGTTATTGAGAATTTGAGAAACATTCGGAATCGCATGATTCGTATGCTTGTGTTTGTGTTATTTGGTGATCTTTCTACCAAGTTCTATTAGTTCAAAGATTTTTGGACTAGAAAAAGAATGGAAACCAACGGTTCCCAAACCATAGCCTAGGCAAATCAAACGAATCAATAAGAAAGGTTGTGTTATTGAGAATTTGAGAAACATTCGGAATCGCATGATTCGTATGCTTGTGTTTGTGTTGTTTCGTGATCTTTCTATCAAAATCTATTAGTTCAAAGATTTCTTTACGAAAAAAAGAATGGAAACCAACGGTTCCCGAACCATAGCCTAGGCAAATCAAACACCTCAATAAGAAAGGTTGTGTTATTGAGAATTTGAGAAACATTCGGAATCGCATGATTCGTATGCTTGTGTTTGTGTTGTTTGGTAATCTTTCTACCAAGTTCTATTAGTTCAAACATTTATGGACTAGAAAAAGAATGGAAACCAACGGTTCCCAAACCATAGCCTAGGCAAATCAAACCAATCAATAAGAAAGGTTGTTTTATTGAGAATTTGAGAAACATTCGGAATCGCATGATTCGTATGCTTGTGTTTGTGTTGTTTGGTGATCTTTCTACCAAATTCTATTAGTTCAAACATTTATGGACTAGAAAAAGAATGGAAACCAACGGTTCCCAAACCATAGCCTAGGCAATCAAACCAATCAATAAGAAAGGTTGTTTTATTGAGAATTTGAGAAACATTCGTAATGGCATGATTCGTATGCTTGTGTTTGTGTTGTTTGGTGATCTTTCTACCAAGTTCTATTAGTTCAAAGATTTTTGGACTAGAAAAAGAATGGAAACCAACGGTTCCCAAACCATAGCCTAGGCAAATCAAACGAATCAATAAGAAAGGTTGTGTTCTTGAGAATTTGAGAAACATTCGGAATCGCATGATTCGTATGCTTGTGTTTGTGTTCTTTGATGATCTTTCTATCAAGTTCAATTAGTACAAAGATTTCTTTACGAAAAAAAGAATGGAAACCAATGGTTCCCGAACCATAGCCTAGGCAAATCAAACACCTCAATAAGAAAGGTTGTGTTATTGAGAATTTGAGAAACATTCGGATTCGCATGATTCGTATGCTTGTGTTTGTGTTGTTTGGTGATCTTTCTACCAAGCTCTGGTTCAAACATTTATGGACTAGAAAAAGAATGGAAACCAACGGTTCCCAAACCATAGCCTAGGCAAATGAAACGAATCAATAAGAAGAGTTCTTTTATTGAGAATTTGAGAAACATTCGGAATCGCATGATTCGTATGCTTGTGTTTGTTTTGTTTGGTGATCTTTCTATCAAGTTCTATTAGTTCAAAGATTTCTTTACGAAGAAAAGAATGGAAACCAACGGTTCCCAAACCATAGCCTAGGCAAATCAAACACCTCAATAAGAAAGGTTGTGTTATTGAGAATTTGAGAAACATTCGGAATCGCATGATTCGTATGCTTGTGTTTGTGTTGTTTGGTGATCTTTCTATCAAGTTCTATTAGTTCAAAGATTTCTTTACGAAAAAAAGAATGGAAACCAAAGGTTCCCGAACCATAGCCTTGGCAAATAAAACACCTCAATAAGAAAGGTTGTGTTATTGAGAATTTGAGAAACATTCGGAATCGCATGATTCGTATGCTTGTGTTTGTGTTGTTTGGTGGTCTTTCTACCAAGCTCTATTAGTTCAAACATTTGTGGACTAGAAAAAGAATGGAAACCAACGGTTCCCAAACCATAGCCTAGGCAAATCAAACCAATCAATAAGAAAAGGTTGTGTTATTGAGAATCTGAGAAACATTCGGAATCGCATTATTCGTATGCTTGTGTTTGTGTTGTTTGGTGATCTTTCTACCAAGTTCTATTAGTTCAAAGATTTTTGGACTAGAAAAAGAATGGAAACCAACGGTTGCCAAACCATAACCTAGGCAAATCAAACGAATCAATAAGAAAGGTTGTGTTATTGAGAATTTGAGAAACATTCGGAATCGCATGATTCGTATGCTTCTGTTTGTGTTGTTTGGTGATCTTTCTATCAAGTTCTATTAGTTCAAAGATTTCTTTACGAAAAAAAGAATGGAAACCAACGGTTCCCGAACCATAGCCTAGGCAAATCAAACACCTCAATAAGAAAGGTTGTGTTATTGAGAATTTGAGAAACATTCGGAATCGCATGATTCGTATGCTTGTGTTTGTGTTGTTTGGTGGTCTTTCTACCAAGCTCTATTAGTTCAAACATTTGTGGACTAGAAAAAGAATGGAAACCAACGGTTCCCAAACCATGGCCTAGGCAAATCAAACCAATTAATAAGAAGAGTTGTTTTATTGAGAATTTGAGAAACATTCGGAATCGCATGATTCGTATGCTTGTGTTTGTGTTGTTTGGTGATCTTTCTACCAAGTTCTATTAGTTCAAAGATTTTTGGACTAGAAAAAGAATGGAAACTAACGGTTCCCAAACCATAGCCTAGGCAAATCAAACCAATCAATAAGAAAGGTTGTGTTCTTGAGAATTTGAGAAACATTCGGAATCGCATGATTCGTATGCTTGTGTTTGTGTTGCTTGGTGATCTTTCTACCAAGTTCTATTTGTTCAAAGATTTTTGGACTAGAAAAAGAATGGAAACCAACGGTTCCCAAACCATAGCCTAGGCAAATCAAACGAATCAATAAGAAAGGTTGTGTTATTGAGAATTTGAGAAACATTCGGAATCGAATGATTCGTATGCTTGTGTTTGTGTTGTTTGGTGATCTTTCTATCAAGTTCTATTAGTTCAAAGATTTCTTTACGAAAAAAAGAATGGAAACCAACGGTTCCCGAACCATAGCCTTGGCAAATAAAACACCTCAATAAGAAAGGTTGTGTTATTGAGAATTTGAGAAACATTCGGAATCGCATGATTCGTATGCTTGTGTTTGTGTTGTTTGGTGGTCTTTCTACCAAGCTCTATTAGTTCAAACATTTGTGGACTAGAAAAAGAATGGAAACCAACGGTTCCTAAACCATGGCCTAGGCAAATCAAACCAATTAATAAGAAGAGTTGTTTTATTGAGAATTTGAGAAACATTCGGAATCGCATGATTCGTATGCTTGTGTTTGTGTTGTTTGATGATCTTTCTACCAAATTCTATTAGTTCAAATATTTATGGACTAGAAAAAGAATGGAAACCAACGGTTCCCAAACCATAGCGTAGGCAAATCAAACCAATCAATAAGATAGGTTGTTTTATTGAGAATTTGAGAAACATTCAGAATCGCATTATTCGTATGCTTGTGTTTGTGTTGTTTGGTGATCTTTCTACCAAGTTCTATTAGTTCAAAGATTTCTTTACGAAAAAAAGAATGGAAACCAACGGTTCCCGAACCATAGCCTTGGCAAATAAAACACCTCAATAAGAAAGGTTGTGTTATTGAGAATTTGAGAAACATTCGGAATCGCATGATTCGTATGCTTGTGTTTGTGTTGTTTGGTGGTCTTTCTACCAAGCTCTATTAGTTCAAACATTTGTGGACTAGAAAAAGAATGGAAACCAACGGTTCCCAAACCATAGCCTAGGCAAATCAAACCAATCAATAAGAAAAGGTTGTGTTATTGAGAATCTGAGAAACATTCGGAATCGCATTATTCGTATGCTTGTGTTTGTGTTGTTTGGTGATCTTTCTACCAAGTTCTATTAGTTCAAAGATTTTTGGACTAGAAAAAGAATGGAAACCAACGGTTGCCAAACCATAGCCTAGGCAAATCAAACGAATCAATAAGAAAGGTTGTGTTATTGAGAATTTGAGAAACATTCGGAATCGCATGATTCGTATGCTTCTGTTTGTGTTGTTTGGTGATCTTTCTATCAAGTTCTATTAGTTCAAAGATTTCTTTACGAAAAAAAGAATGGAAACCAACGGTTCCCGAACCATAGCCTAGGCAAATCAAACACCTCAATAAGAAAGGTTGTGTTATTGAGAATTTGAGAAACATTCGGAATCGCATGATTCGTATGCTTGTGTTTGTGTTGTTTGGTGGTCTTTCTACCAAGCTCTATTAGTTCAAACATTTGTGGACTAGAAAAAGAATGGAAACCAACGGTTCCCAAACCATGGCCTAGGCAAATCAAACCAATTAATAAGAAGAGTTGTTTTATTGAGAATTTGAGAAACATTCGGAATCGCATGATTCGTATGCTTGTGTTTGTGTTGTTTGGTGATCTTTCTACCAAGTTCTATTAGTTCAAAGATTTTTGGACTAGAAAAAGAATGGAAACTAACGGTTCCCAAACCATAGCCTAGGCAAATCAAACCAATCAATAAGAAAGGTTGTGTTCTTGAGAATTTGAGAAACATTCGGAATCGCATGATTCGTATGCTTGTGTTTGTGTTGCTTGGTGATCTTTCTACCAAGTTCTATTTGTTCAAAGATTTTTGGACTAGAAAAGAATGGAAACCAACGGTTCCCAAACCATAGCCTAGGCAAATCAAACGAATCAATAAGAAAGGTTGTGTTATTGAGAATTTGAGAAACATTCGGAATCGAATGATTCGTATGCTTGTGTTTGTGTTGTTTGGTGATCTTTCTATCAAGTTCTATTAGTTCAATGATTTCTTTACGAAAAAAAGAATGGAAACCAACGGTTCCCGAACCATAGCCTTGGCAAATAAAACACCTCAATAAGAAAGGTTGTGTTATTGAGAATTTGAGAAACATTCGGAATCGCATGATTCGTATGCTTGTGTTTGTGTTGTTTGGTGGTCTTTCTACCAAGCTCTATTAGTTCAAACATTTGTGGACTAGAAAAAGAATGGAAACCAACGGTTCCTAAACCATGGCCTAGGCAAATCAAACCAATTAATAAGAAGAGTTGTTTTATTGAGAATTTGAGAAACATTCGGAATCGCATGATTCGTATGCTTGTGTTTGTGTTGTTTGATGATCTTTCTACCAAATTCTATTAGTTCAAATATTTATGGACTAGAAAAAGAATGGAAACCAACGGTTCCCAAACCATAGCGTAGGCAAATCAAACCAATCAATAAGATAGGTTGTTTAATTGAGAATTTGAGAAACATTCAGAATCGCATTATTCGTATGTTTGTGTTTGTGTTGTTTGGTGATCTTTCTACCAAGTTCTATTACTTCAAAGATTTTTGGACTAGAAAAAGAATGGAAACCAACGGTTCCCAAACCATAGCCTAGGCAAATCAAACCAATCAATAAGAAAAGGTTATGTTATTGAGAATCTGAGAAACATTCGGAATCGCATTATTCGTATGCTTGTGTTTGTGTTGTTTGGTGATCTTTCTACCAAGTTCTATTACTTCAAAGATTTTTGGACTAGAAAAAGAATGGAAACCAACGGTTCCCAAACCATAGCCTAGGCAAATCAAACCAATCAATAAGAAAAGGTTGTGTTATTGAGAATCTGAGAAACATTCGGAATCGCATTATTCGTATGCTTGTGTTTGTGTTGTTTGGTGATCTTTCTACCAAGTTCTATTAGTTCAAAGATTTTTGGACTAGAAAAAGAATGGAAACCAACGGTTCCCAAACCATAGCCTAGGCAAATCAAACGAATCAATAAGAAAGGTTGTGTTATTGAGAATTTGAGAAACATTCGGAATCGCATGATTCGTATGCTTGTGTTTGTGTTGTTTGGTGATCTTTCTACCAAACTCTATTAGTTCAAACATTTATGGACTAGAAAAAGAATGGAAACCAACGGTTCCTAAACCATAGCCTAGGCAAATCAAACCAATCAATAAGAAAGGTTGTTTTATTGAGAATTTGAGAAACATTCGGAATCGCATGATACGTATGATTGTGTTTGTGTTGTTTGGTGATCTTTCTACCAAGTTCTATTAGTTCAAAGATTTTTGGACTAGAAAAGGAATGGAAACCAACGGTTCCCAAACCATAGCCTAGGCAAATCAAACCAATCAAGAAGAAAGGTTGTGTTCTTGAGAATTTGAGAAACATTCGGAATCGCATGATTCGTATGCTTGTGTTTGTGTTTTTTGGTGATCTTTCTACCAAGTTCTATTAGTTCAAAGATTTTTGGACTAGAAAAAGAATGGAAACCAACGGTTCCCAAACCATAGCCTAGGCAAATCAAACGAATCAATAAGAAAGGTTGTGTTATTGAGAATTTGAGAAACATTCGGAATCGCATCATTCGTATGCTTGTGTTTGTGTTGTTTGGTGATCTTTCTATCAAGTTCTATTAGTTCAAAGATTTCTTTACGAAAAAAAGAATGGAAACCAACGGTTCCCGAACCATAGCCTAGGCAAATCAAACACCTCAATAAGAAAGGTTGTGTTATTGAGAATTTGAGAAACATTCGGAATCGCATGATTCGTATGCTTGTGTTTGTGTTGTTTGGTGGTCTTTCTACCAAGCTCTATTAGTTCAAACATTTGTGGACTAGAAAAAGAATGGAAACCAACGGTTCTCAAACCATGGCCTAGGCAAATCAAACCAATTAATAAGAAGAGTTGTTTTATTGAGAATTTGAGAAACATTCGGAATCGCATGATTCGTATGCTTGTGTTTGTGTTGTTTGGTGATCTTTCTACCAAATTCTATTAGTTCAAATATTTATGGACTAGAAAAAGAATGGAAACCAACGGTTCCCAAACCATAGCGTAGGCAAATCAAACCAATCAATAAGATAGGTTGTTTTATTGAGAATTTGAGAAACATTCGGAATCGCATGATTCGTATGCTTGTGTTTGTGTTGTTTGGTGATCTTTCTACCAAGTTCTATTACTTCAAAGATTTTTGGACTAGAAAAAGAATGGAAACCAATGGTTCCCAAACCATAGCCTAGGCAAATCAAACCAATCAATAAGAAAAGGTTGTGTTATTGAGAATTTGAGAAACATTCGGAATCGCATGATTCGTATGCTTGTGTTTGTGTTGTTTGGTGATCTTTCTACCAAGTTCTATTAGTTCAAAGATTTTTGGACTAGAAAAAGAATGGAAACCAACGGTTCCCAAACCATAGCCTAGGCAAATCAAACGAATCAATAAGAAAGGTTGTGTTATTGAGAATTTGAGAAACATTCGGAATCGCATGATTCGTATGCTTGTGTTTGTGTTGTTTCGTGATCTTTCTATCAAAATCTATTAGTTCAAAGATTTCTTTACGAAAAACAGAATGGAAACCAACGGTTCCCGAACCATAGCCTAGGCAAATCAAACACCTCAATAAGAAAGGTTGTGTTATTGAGAATTTGAGAAACATTCGGAATCGCATGATTCGTATGCTTGTGTTTGTGTTGTTTGGTAATCTTTCTACCAAGTTTTATTAGTTCAAACATTTATGGACTAGAAAAAGAATGGAAACCAACGGTTCCCAAACCATAGCCTAGGCAAATCAAACCAATCAATAAGAAAGGTTGTTTTATTGAGAATTTGAGAAACATTCGGAATCGCATGATTCGTATGCTTGTGTTTGTGTTGTTTGGTGATCTTTCTATCAAATTCTATTAGTTCAAAGATTTCTTTATCAAAAAAAGAATGAAAACCAACGGTTCCCAAGCCATTGCCTAGGCAAATCAAACACCTCAATAAGAAAGGTTGTGTTATTGAGAATTTGAGAAACATTCGGAATCATATGATTCGTATGCTTGTGTTTGTGTTGTTTGGTGATCTTTCTACCAAGTTCTATTAGTTCAAACATTTATGGACTAGAAAAAGAATGGAAACCAACGGTTCCTAAACCATAGCCTACGCAAATCAAACCAATCAATAAGAAAGGTTGTTTTATTGAGAATTTGAGAAAGATTCGGAATCGCATGATTCGTATGCTTGTGTTTGTGTTATTTGGTGATCTTTCTACCTAGTTTTATTAGTTCAAACATTTATGGACTAGAAAAAGAATGGAAACCAACGGTTCCTAAACCATAGCCTACGCAAATCAAACCAATCAATAAGAAAGGTTGTTTTATTGAGAATTTGAGAAACATTTGGAATCGCATGATTCGTATGCTTGTGTTTGTGTTGTTTGGTGATCTTTCTACCAAGTTCTATTAGTTCAAAGATTTTTGGACTAGAAAAAGAATGGAAACCAACGGTTCCCAAACCATAGCCTAGGCAAATCAAACGAATCAATAAGAAAGATTGTGTTCTTGAGAATTTGAGAAACATTCGGAATCGCATGATTCGTATGCTTGTGTTTGTGTTGTTTGGTGATCTTTCTACCAAATTCTAGTAGTTCAAACATTTATGGACTAGAAAAAGAATGGAAACCAACGGTTCCCAAACCATAGCCTAGGCAATCAAACCAATCAATAAGAAAGGTTGTTTTATTGAGAATTTGAGAAACATTCGGAATCGCATGATTCGTATGCTTGTGTTTGTGTTGTTTGGTGATCTTTCTACCAAGTTCTATTAGTTCAAAGATTTTTGGACTAGAAAAAGAATGGAAACCAACGGTTCCCAAACCATAGCCTAGGCAAATCAAACGAATCAATAAGAAAGGTTATGTTATTGAGAATTTGAGAAACATTCGGATTCGCATGATTCGTATGCTTGTGTTTGCGATGTTTGGTGATCTTTCTACCAAGCTCTGGTTCAAACATTTATGGACTGGAAAAAGAATGGAAACCAATGGTTCCCAAACCATAGCCTAGGCAAATCAAACGAATCAATAAGAAGAGTTGTTTTATTGAGAATTTGAGAAACATTCGGAATCGCATGATTCGTATGCTTGTGTTTGTGTTGTTTGGTGATCTTTCTATCAAGTTCTATTAGTTCAAAGATTTCTTTATCAAAAAAAGAATGAAAACCAACGGTTCCCAAGCCATAGCCTAGGCAAATCAAACACCTCAATAAGAAAGGTTGTGTTATTGAGAATTTGAGAAACATTCGGAATCACATGATTCGTATGCTTGTGTTTGTGTTGTTTGGTAATCTTTCTATCAAGTTCTATTAGTTCAAAGATTTTTGGACTAGAAAAAGAATGGAAACCAACGGTTCCCAAACCATAGCCTAGGCATATCAAACCAATCATTAAGAAAGGTTGTTTTATTGAGAAACATTCGGAATCGCATGATTCGTATGCTTGTGTTTGTGTTGTTTGGTGATCTTTCTATCAAGTTCTATTAGTTCAAAGATTTCTTTATGAAAAAAAGAATGAAAACCAACGGTTCCCAAACCATAGCCTAGGCAAATCAAACACCTCAATAAGAAAGGTTGTGTTATTGAGAATTTGAGAAACAATCGGAATCGCATGATACGTATGATTGTGTTTGTGTTGTTTGGTGATCTTTCTACCAAGTTCTATTAGTTCAAAGATTTTTGGACTAGAAAAAGAATGGAAACCAACGGTTCCTAAACCATAGCCTACGCAAATCAAACCAATCAATAAGAAAGGTTGTTTTATTGAGAATTTGAGAAACATTCGGAATCGCATGATTCGTATGCTTGTGTTTGTGTTGTTTGGTGATCTTTCTATCAAGTTCTATTAGTTCAAAGATTTCTTTACGTAAAAAAGAATGGAAACCAACGGTTTCCAAACCATAGCCTAGGCAAATCAAACACCTCAATAAGAAAGGTTGTGTTATTGAGAATTTGATAAACATTCGGATTCGCATGCTTCGTATGCTTGTGTTTGTTTTGTTTGGTGATCTTTCTACCAAACACTATTAGTTCAAACATTTATGGACTAGAAAAATAATGGAAACCAACGGTTCCCAAACCATAGCCTAGGCTAATCAAACGAATTATTAAGACGAGTTGTTTTATTGAGAATTTGAGAAACATTCGGAATCGCATGATTCGTATGCTTGTGTTTGTGTTGTTTGGTGATCTTTCTATCAAGTTCTATTAGTTCAAAGGTTTCTTTACGAAAAAAAGAATGGAAACCAATGGTTCCCAAACCATAGCCTAGGGAAATTAAACGAATCAATAAAAAAGGTTGTTTTATTGAGAATTTGAGAAACATTCGGAATCGCATGATTCGTATGCTTGTGTTTGTGTTATTTGGTGATCTTTCTATCAAGTTCTATTAGTTCAAAGATTTCTTTACGAAAAAAAGAATGGAAACCAACGGTTCCCAAACCATAGCCTAGGCAAATCAAACACCTCAATAAGAAAGGTTGTGTTATTGAGAATTTGAGAAACATTCGGAATCGCATTATTCGTATGCTTGTGTTTGTGTTGTTTGGTGATCTTTCTACGAAGTTCTATTAGTTCAAACATTTATGGACTAGAAAAGAATGGAAACCAACGGTTCCTAAACCTTAGCCTACGCAAATCGAACCAATCAATAAGAAAGGTTGTTTTATTGAGAATTTGAGAAACATTCGGAATCGCATGATTCGTATGCTTGTGTTTGTGTTGTTTGGTGATCCTTCTACCAAGTTCTATTAGTTCAAAGATTTTTGGACTAGAAAAAGAATGGAAACCAACGGTTCCCAAACCATAGCCTAGGCAAATCAAACGAATCAATAAGAAAGGTAGTGTTCTTGAGAATTTGAGAAACATTCGGAATCGCATGATTCGTATGCTTGTTTTTGTGTTGTTTGGTGATCTTTCTACCAAATTCTATTAGTTCAAACATTTATGGACTAGAAAAAGAATGGAAACCAACGGTTCCCAAACCATAGCCTAGGCAAATAAAACCAATCAATAAGAAAGGTTGTTTTATTGAGAATTTGAGAAATATTCGGAATCGCATTATTCGTATGCTTGTGTTTGTGTTGTTTGGTAATCTTTCTATCAAGTTCTATTAGATCAAAGATTTTTGGACTAGAAAAAGAATGGAAACCAACGGTTCCCGAACCATAGCCTAGGCAAATCAAACCAATCAATAAGAAAGGTTGTTTTATTGAGAAACATTCGGAATCGCATGATTCGTATGCTTTTGTTTGTGTTGTTTGGTGATCTTTCTACCAAGTTCTATTAGTTCAAACATTTATGGACTAGAAAAAGAATGGAAACCAACGGTTCTTAAACCATAGCCTAGGCAAATCAAACGAATCAAAAAGAAAGGTTGTGTTCTTGAGAATTTGAGAAACATTCGGAATCGCATGATTCGTATGCTTGTGTTTGTGTTGTTTGGTGATCTTTCTATCAAGTTCTATTAGTTCAAAGATTTCTTTACGAAAAAAAGAATGGAAACCAACGGTTCCCGAACCATAGCCTAGGCAAATCAAACACCTCAATAAGAAAGGTTGTGTTATTTAGAATTTGAGAAACATTCGGAATCGCATGATTCGTATGCTTGTGTTTGTGTTGTCTGGTAATCTTTCTACCAAGTTCTATTAGTTCAAACATTTATGGACTAGAAAAAGAATGGAAACCAACGGTTCCTAAACCATAGCCTAGGCAAATCAAACGAATCAATAAGAAAGGTTGTGTTCTTGAGAATTTGAGAAACATTCGGAATCGCATGATTCGTATGCTTGTGTTTGTGTTGTTTGGTGATCTTTCTACCAAGTTCTATTAGCTCAAAGATTTTTGGGCTAGAAAAAGAATGGAAACCAACGGTTCCCAAACCATAGCCTAGGCAAATCAAACCAATCAATAAGAAAGGTTGTGTTCTTGAGAATTTGAGAAACATTCGGAATCGCATGATTCGTATGCTTGTGTTTGTGTTGTTTGGTGATCTTTCTACCAAGTTCTATTAGATCAAAGATTTTTGGACTAGAAAAAGAATGGAAACCCACGGTTCCCAAACCATAGCCTAGGCAAATCAAACGAATCAATAAGAAAGATTGTGTTCTTGAGAATTTGAGAAACATTCGGAATCGCATGATTCGTATGCTTGTGTTTGTGTTGTTTGGTGATCTTTCTACCAAGTTCTATTGGTTCAAACATTTATGGACTAGAAAAAGAATGGAAACCAACGGTTCCTAAGCCATAGCCTACGCAAATCAAACCAATCAATAAGAAAGGTTGTTTTATTGAGAATTTGAGAAACATTCGGAATCGCATGATTCATATGCTTGTGTTTGTGTTGTTTGGTGATCTTTCTACCAAGTTCTATTAGTTCAAAGATTTTTGAGCTAGAAAAAGAATGGAAACCAACGGTTCCCAAACCATAGCCTGTGCAAATCAAACGAATCAATAAGAAAGGTTGTGTTCTTGAGAATTTGAGAAACATTCGGAATCGCATGATTCGTATGCTTGTGTTTGTGTTGTTTGGTGATCTTTCTACCAAATTCTATTAGTTCAAACAGTTATGGACTAGAAAAAGAATGGAAACCAACGGTTCCCAAACCATAGCCTAGGCAAATCAAACCAATCAATAAGAAAGGTTGTTTTATTGAGAATTTGAGAAACATTCGGAATCGCATGATTCGTATGCTTGTGTTTGTGTTGTTTGGTGATCTTTCTACCAAGTTCTATTAGCTCAAAGATTTTTGGGCTAGAAAAAGAATGGAAACCAATGGTTCCCAAACCATAGCCTAGGCAAATCAAACCAATCAATAAGAAAGGTTGTGTTCTTGAGAATTTGAGAAACATTCGGAATCGCATGATTCGTATGCTTGTGTTTGTGTTGTTTGGTGATCTTTCTACCAAGTTCTATTAGTTCAAACATTTATGGACTAGAAAAAGAATGGAAACCAACGGTTCCGAAACCATAGCCTACGCAAATCAAACCAATCAATAAGAAAGGTTGTTTTATTGAGAATGTGAGAAACATTCGGAATCGCATGATTCGTATGCTTGTGTTTGTGTTGTTTGGTGATCTTTCTACCAAGTTCTATTAGTTCAAAGATTTTTGGACTAGAAAAAGAATGGAAACCAACGGTTCCTAAACCATAGCCTACGCAAATCAAACCAATCAATAAGAAAGGTTGTTTTATTGAGAATTTGAGAAACATTCGGAATCGCATGATTCATATGCTTGTTTTTGTGTTGTTTGGTGATCTTTCTACCAAGTTCTATTAGTTGAAAGATTTTTGGGCTAGAAAAAGAATGGAAACCAACGGTTCCCAAACCATAGCCTGTGCAAATCAAACGAATCAATAAGAAAGGTTATGTTCTTGAGAATTTGAGAAACATTCGGAATCGCATGATTCGTATGCTTGTGTTTGTGTTGTTTGGTGATCTTTCTACCAAATTCTATTAGTTCAAACAGTTATGGACTAGAAAAAGAATGGAAACCAACGGTTCCCAAACCATAGCCTAGGCAAATCAAACCAATTAATAAGAAAGGTTGTTTTATTGAGAATTTGAGAAACATTCGGAATAGCATGATTCGTATGCTTGTGTTTGTGTTGTTTGGTGATCTTTCTACCAAGTTCTATTAGCTCAAAGATTTTTGGGCTAGAAAAAGAATGGAAACCAACGGTTCCCAAACCATAGCCTAGGCAAATCAAACCAATCAATTAGAAAGGTTGTGTTCTTGAGAATTAGAGAAACATTCGGAATCGCATGATTCGTATGCTTGTGTTTGTGTTGTTTGGTGATCTTTCTACCAAGTTCTATTAGATCAAAGATTTTTGGACTAGAAAAAGAATGGAAACCAACGGTTCCCAAACCATAGCCTAGGCAAATCAAACGAATCAATAAGAAAGATTGTGTTCTTGAGAATTTGAGAAACATTCGGAATCGCATGATTCGTATGCTTGTGTTTGTGTTGTTTGGTGATCTTTCTACCAAGTTCTATTAGTTCAAACATTTATGGACTAGAAAAAGAATGGAAACCAACGGTTCCTAAACCATAGCCTACGCAAATCAAACCAATCAATAAGAAAGGTTGTTTTATTGAGAATTTGAGAAACATTCGGAATCGCATGATTCATATGCTTGTGTTTGTCTTGTTTGGTGATCTTTCTACCAAGTTCTATTAGTTCAAAGATTTTTGGGCTAGAAAAAGAATGGAAACCAACGGTTCCCAAACCATAGCCTGTGCAAATCAAACGAATCAATAAGAAAGGTTGTGTTCTTGAGAATTTGAGAAACATTCGGAATCGCATGATTCGTATGCTTGTGTTTGTGTTGTTTGGTGATCTTTCTACCAAATTCTATTAGTTCAAACAGTTATGGACTAGAAAAAGAATGGAAACCAACGGTTCCCAAACCATAGCCTAGGCAAATCAAACCAATCAATAAGAAAGGTTGTTTTATTGAGAATTTGAGAAACATTCGGAATCGCATGATTCGTATGCTTGTGTTTGTGTTGTTTGGTGATCTTTCTACCAAGTTCTATTAGCTCAAAGATTTTTGAGCTAGAAAAAGAATGCAAACCAATGGTTCCCAAACCATAGCCTAGGCAAATCAAACCAATCAATAAGAAAGGTTGTGTTCTTGAGAATTTGAGAAACATTCGGAATCGCATGATTCGTATGCTTGTGTTTGTGTTGTTTGGTGATCTTTCTACCAAATTCTATTAGTTCAAACATTTATGGACTAGAAAAAGAATGGAGACAAACGGTTCCCAAACCATAGCCTAGGCAATCAAACCAATCAATAAGAAAGGTTGTTTTATTGAGAATTTGAGAAACATTCGGAATCGCATGATTCGTATGCTTGTGTTTGTGTTGTTTGGTGATCTTTCTACCAAGTTCTATTAGCTCAAAGATTTTTGGACTAGAAAAAGAATGGAAACCAACGGTTCCCAAACCATAGCCTAGGCAAATCAAACCAATCAATAAGAAAGGTTGTTTTATTGAGAATTTGAGAAACATTCGGAATCGCATGATTCGTATGCTTGTGTTTGTGTTGTTTGGTGATCTTTCTACCAAGTTCTATTAGCGATTCGGAATCGCATGATTCGTATGCTTATGTTTGTGTTATTTGGTGATCTTTCTACCAAGTTCTATTAGTTCAAACATTTATGGACTAGAAAAAGAATGGAAACCAACGCTTCCTAAACCATAGCCTACGCAACTCAAACCAATCAATAAGAAAGGTTGTTTTATTGAGAATTTGAGAATCATTCGGAATCGCATGATTCGTATGCTTGTATTGTGTTGTTTGGTGATCTTTCTACCAAGTTCTATTAGTTCAAAGATTTTTGCACTAGAAAAAGAATGGAAACCAACGGTTCCCGAACCATACCCTAGGCAAATCAAACCAATCAATAAGAAAGGTTGTTTTATTGAGAAACATTCGAAATCGCATGATTCGTATGCTTGTGTTTGTGTTGTTTGGTGATCTTTCTACCAAGTTCTAATAGTTCAAACATTTATGGACTAGAAAAAGAATGGAAACCAACGGTTCCTAAACCTAAGCCTACGCAAATCAAACCAATCAATAAGAAATGTTGTTTTATTGAGAATTTGAGAAAGATTCGGAATCGCATGATTCGTATGCTTGTGTTTGTGTTATTTGGTGATCTTTCTACCAAGTTCTATTAGTTCAACCATTTATGGACTAGAAAAGAATGGAAACCAACGGTTCCTAAACCTTAGCCTACGCAAATCGAACCAATCAATAAGAAAGGTTGTTTTATTGAGAATTTGAGAAACATTCGGAATCGCATGATTCGTATGCTTGTGTTTGTGTTGTTTGGTGATCTTTCTACCAAGTTCTATTAGTTCGAAGATTTTTCGACTAGAAAAAGAATGGAAACCAACGGTTCCGAAACAATAGCCTAGGCAAATCAAACGAATCAATAAGAAAGGTTGTGTTCTTGAGAATTTGAGAAACATTCGGAATCGCATGATTCGTATGCTTGTGTTTGTGTTGTTTGGTGATCTTTCTACCAAATTCTATTAGTTCAAACATTTATGGACTAGAAAAAGAATGGAAACCAACGGTTCCCAAACCATAGCCTAGGCAAATAAAACCAATCAATAAGAAAGGTTGTTTTATTGAGAATTTGAGAAACATTCGGAATCGCATGATTCGTAAGCTTGTGTTTGTGTTGTTTGGTAATCTTTCTATCAAGTTCTATTAGCTCAAAGATTTTTTTACGAGAAAAAGAATCGAAACCAACGGTTCCCAAACCATAGCCTAGGCAAATCAAACACCTCAATAAGAAAGGTTGTGTTATTGAGAATTTGAGAAACATTCGGAATCGCATGATTCGTATGCTTGTGTTTGTGTTGTTTGGTGATCTTTCTACCAAGTTCTATTAGTTCAAACATTTATGGACTAGAAAAAGAATGGAAACCAACGGTTCCTAAACCATAGCCTACGCAAATCAAACCAATCAATAAGAAAGGTTGTTTTATTGAAAATTTGAGAAACATTCGGAATCGCATGATTCATATGCTTGTGTTTGTGTTGTTTGGTGACCTTTCTACCAAGTTCTATTAGTTCAAAGATTTTTGGGCTAGAAAAAGAATGGAAACCAACGGTTCCTAAACCATAGCCTGTGTAAATCAAACGAATCAATAAGAAAGGTTGTGTTCTTGAGAATTTGAGAAACATTCGGAATCGCATGATTCGTATGCTTGTGTTTGTGTTGTTTGGTGTTCTTTCTACCAAATTCTATTAGTTCAAAGATTTTTGGACTAGAAAAAGAATGGAAACCAACGGTTCCCAAACCATAGCCTAGGCAAATCAAACCAATCAATAAGAAAGGTTGTTTTATTGAGAATTTGAGAAACATTCGGAATCGCATGATTCGTATGCTTGTGTTTGTGTTGTTTGGTGATCTTTCTACCAAGTTCTATTAGCTCAAAGATTTTTGGGCTAGAAAAAGAATGGAAACCAACGGTTCCCAAACCATAGCCTAGGCAAATCAAACCAATCAATAAGAAAGGTTGTGTTCTTGAGAATTTGAGAAACATTCGGAATCGCATGATTCGTATGCTTGTGTTTGTGTTGTTTGGTGATCTTTCTACCAAGTTCTATTAGTTCAAAGATTTTTGGACTAGAAAAAGAATGGAAACCAACGGTTCCCGAACCATACCCTAGGCAAATCAAACCAATCAATAAGAAAGGTTGTTTTATTGAGAAACATTCGGAATCGCATGATTCGTATGCTTGTGTTTGTGTTGTTTGGTGATCTTTCTACCAAGTTCTAATAGTTCAAACATTTATGGACTAGAAAAAGAATGGAAACCAACGGTTCCTAAACCTAAGCCTACGCAAATCAAACGAATCAATAAGAAATGTTGTTTTATTGAGAATTTGAGAAAGATTCGGAATCGTATGATTCGTATGCTTGTGTTTGTGTTGTTTGGTGATCTTTCTACCAAGTTCTACTAGTTCAAAGATTTTTGGACTAGAAAAAGAATGGAAACCAACGGTTCCGAAACCATAGCCTAGGCAAATCAAACGAATCAATAAGAAAGGTTGTGTTCTTGAGAATTTGAGAAACATTCGGAATCGCATGATTCGTATGCTTGTGTTTGTGTTGTTTGGTGATCTTTCTATCAAGTTCTATTAGTTCAAAGATTTCTTTACGAAAAAAAGAATGGAAACCAACGGTTCCCGAACCATAGCCTAGGCAAATCAAACACCTCAATAAGAAAGGTTGTGTTATTGAGAATTTGAGAAACATTCGGAATCGCATGATTCGTATGCTTGTGTTTGTGTTGTTTGGTAATCTTTCTACCAAGTTCTATTAGTTCAAACATTTATGGACTAGAAAAATAATGGAAACCAACGGTTCCTAAACCATAGCCTAGGCAAATCAAACGAATCAATAAGAAAGGTTGTGTTCTTGAGAATTTGAGAAACATTCGGAATCGCATGATTCGTATGCTTGTGTTTGTGTTATTTGGTGATCTTTCTACCAAATTCTATTAGTTCAAACATTTATGGACTAGAAAAAGAATGGAAACCAACGGTTCCCAACCCATAGCCTAGGCAAATAAAACCAATCAATAAGAAAGGTTGTTTTATTGAGAATTTGAGAAACATTCGGAATCGCATGATTCGTATGCTTGTGTTTGTGTTGTTTGGTGATCTTTCTACCAAGTTCTATTAGTTCAAAGATTTTTGGACTAGAAAAAGAATGGAAACCAACGGTTCCCAAACCATAGCCTAGGCAAATCAAACCAATCAATAAGAAAGGTTGTTTTATTGAGAAACATTCGGAATCGCATGATTCGTATGCTTGTGTTTGTGTTGTTTGGTGATCTTTCTACCAAGTTCTATTAGTTCAAACATTTATGGACTAGAAAAAGAATGGAAACCAACGGTTCCTAAACCATAGCCTACGCAAATCAAACCAATCAATAAGAAAGGTTGTTTTATTGAGAATTTGAGAAAGATTCGGAATCGCATGATTCGTATGCTTATGTTTGTGTTATTTGGTGATCTTTCTACCAAGTTCTATTAGTTCAAACATTTATGGACTAGAAAAAGAATGGAAACCAACGCTTCCTAAACCATAGCCTACGCAAATCAAACCAATCAATAAGAAAGGTTGTTTTATTGAGAATTTGAGAAACATTCGGAATCGCATGATTCGTATGCTTGTGTTTGTGTTGTTTGGTGATCTTTCTACCAAGTTCTATTAGTTCAAAGATTTTTGGACTAGAAAAAGAATGGAAACCAACGGTTCCCAAACCATAGCCTTGGCAAATCAAACCAATCAATAAGAAAGGTTGTTTTATTGAGAAACATTCGGAATCGCATGATTCGTATGCTTGTGTTTGTGTTGTTTGGTGATCTTTCTACCAAGTTCTATTAGTTCAAACATTTATGGACTAGAAAAAGAATGGAAACCAACGGTTCCTAAACCATAGCCTACGCAAATCAAACCAATCAATAAGAAAGGTTGTTTTATTGAGAATTTGAGAAAGATTCGGAATCGCATGATTCGTATGCTTATGTTTGTGTTATTTGGTGATCTTTCTACCAAGTTCTATTAGTTCAAACATTTATGGACTAGAAAAAGAATGGAAACCAACGCTTCCTAAACCATAGCCTACGCAAATCAAACCAATCAATAAGAAAGGTTGTTTTATTGAGAATTTGAGAAACATTCGGAATCGCATGATTCGTATGCTTGTGTTTGTGTTGTTTGGTGATCTTTCTACCAAGTTCTATTAGTTCAAAGATTTTTGGACTAGAAAAAGAATGGAAACCAACGGTTCCCAAACCATAGCCTTGGCAAATCAAACCAATCAATAAGAAAGGTTGTTTTATTGAGAAACATTCGGAATCGCATGATTCGTATGCTTGTGTTTGTGTTGTTTGGTGATCTTTCTACCAAGTTCTATTAGTTCAAACATTTATGGACTAGAAAAAGAATGGAAACCAACGGTTCCTAAACCTAAGCCTACGCAAATCAAACGAATCAATAAGAAATGTTGTTTTATTGAGAATTTGAGAAAGATTCGGAATCGTATGATTCGTATGCTTGTGTTTGTGTTGTTTGGTGATCTTTCTACCAAGTTCTACTAGTTCAAAGATTTTTGGACTAGAAAAAGAATGGAAACCAACGGTTCCGAAACCATAGCCTAGGCAAATCAAACGAATCAATAAGAAAGGTTGTGTTCTTGAGAATTTGAGAAACATTCGGAATCGCATGATTCGTATGCTTGTGTTTGTGTTGTTTGGTGATCTTTCTATCAAGTTCTATTAGTTCAAAGATTTCTTTACGAAAAAAAGAATGGAAACCAACGGTTCCCGAACCATAGCCTAGGCAAATCAAACACCTCAATAAGAAAGGTTGTGTTATTGAGAATTTGAGAAACATTCGGAATCGCATGATTCGTATGCTTGTGTTTGTGTTGTTTGGTAATCTTTCTACCAAGTTCTATTAGTTCAAACATTTATGGACTAGAAAAATAATGGAAACCAACGGTTCCTAAACCATAGCCTAGGCAAATCAAACGAATCAATAAGAAAGGTTGTGTTCTTGAGAATTTGAGAAACATTCGGAATCGCATGATTCGTATGCTTGTGTTTGTGTTATTTGGTGATCTTTCTACCAAATTCTATTAGTTCAAACATTTATGGACTAGAAAAAGAATGGAAACCAACGGTTCCCAACCCATAGCCTAGGCAAATAAAACCAATCAATAAGAAAGGTTGTTTTATTGAGAATTTGAGAAACATTCGGAATCGCATGATTCGTATGCTTGTGTTTGTGTTGTTTGGTGATCTTTCTACCAAGTTCTATTAGTTCAAAGATTTTTGGACTAGAAAAAGAATGGAAACCAACGGTTCCCAAACCATAGCCTAGGCAAATCAAACCAATCAATAAGAAAGGTTGTTTTATTGAGAAACATTCGGAATCGCATGATTCGTATGCTTGTGTTTGTGTTGTTTGGTGATCTTTCTACCAAGTTCTATTAGTTCAAACATTTATGGACTAGAAAAAGAATGGAAACCAACGGTTCCTAAACCATAGCCTACGCAAATCAAACCAATCAATAAGAAAGGTTGTTTTATTGAGAATTTGAGAAAGATTCGGAATCGCATGATTCGTATGCTTATGTTTGTGTTATTTGGTGATCTTTCTACCAAGTTCTATTAGTTCAAACATTTATGGACTAGAAAAAGAATGGAAACCAACGCTTCCTAAACCATAGCCTACGCAAATCAAACCAATCAATAAGAAAGGTTGTTTTATTGAGAATTTGAGAAACATTCGGAATCGCATGATTCGTATGCTTGTGTTTGTGTTGTTTGGTGATCTTTCTACCAAGTTCTATTAGTTCAAAGATTTTTGGACTAGAAAAAGAATGGAAACCAACGGTTCCCAAACCATAGCCTTGGCAAATCAAACCAATCAATAAGAAAGGTTGTTTTATTGAGAAACATTCGGAATCGCATGATTCGTATGCTTGTGTTTGTGTTGTTTGGTGATCTTTCTACCAAGTTCTATTAGTTCAAACATTTATGGACTAGAAAAAGAATGGAAACCAACGGTTCCTAAACCATAGCCTACGCAAATCAAACCAATCAATAAGAAAGGTTGTTTTATTGAGAATTTGAGAAAGATTCGGAATCGCATGATTCGTATGCTTATGTTTGTGTTATTTTGTGATCTTTCTACCAAGTTCTATTAGTTCAAACATTTATGGACTAGAAAAAGAATGGAAACCAACGCTTCCTAAACCATAGCCTACACAAATCAAACCAATCAATAAGAAAGGTTGTTTTATTGAGAATTTGAGAATCATTCGGAATCGCATGATTCGTATGCTTGTGTTTGTGGTTTTTGGTGATCTTTCTACCAAGTTCTATTAGTTCAAAGATTTTTGGACTAGAAAAAGAATGGAAACCAACGGTTCCCAAACCATAGCCTAGGCAAATCAAACGAATCAATAAGAAAGATTGTGTTCTTGAGAATTTGAGAAACATTCGGAATCGCATGATTCGTATGCTTGTGTTTGTGTTGTTTGGTGATCTTTCTATCAAATTCTATTAGTTCAAACATTTATGGACTAGAAAAAGAATGGAAACCAACGGTTCCCAAACCATAGCCTAGGCAAATAAAACCAATCAATAAGAAAGGTTGTTTTATTGAGAATTTGAGAAACATTCGGAATCGCATGATTCGTATGCTTGTGTTTGTATTGTTTGGTAATCTTTCTATCAAGTTCTATTAGCTCAAAGATTTTTTTACGAGAAAAAGAATCGAAACCAACGGTTCCCAAACCATAGCCTAGGCAAATCAAACACCTCAATAAGAAAGGTCGTGTTATTGAGAATTTGAGAAACATTCGGAATCGCATGATTCGTATGCTTGTGTTTGTGTTGTTTGGTGATCTTTCTACCAAGTTCTATTAGTTCAAACATTTATGGACTAGAAAAAGAATGGAAACCAACGGTTCCTAAACCATAGCCTACGCAAATCAAACCAATCAATAAGAAAGGTTGTTTTATTGAGAATTTGAGAAACATTCGGAATCGCATGATTCATATGCTTGTGTTTGTGTTGTTTGGTGATCTTTCTACCAAGTTCTATTAGTTGAAAGATTTTTGGGCTAGAAAAAGAATGGAAACCAATGGTTCCCAAACCATAGCCTGTGCAAATCAAACGAATCAATAAGAAAGGTTGTGTTCTTGAGAATTTGAGAAACCTTCGGAATCGCATGATTCGTATGCTTGTGTTTGTGTTGTTTGGTGATCTTTCTACCAAATTCTATTAGTTCAAACAGTTATGGACTAGAAAAAGAATGGAAACCAACGGTTCCCAAACCATAGCCTAGGCAAATCAAACCAATCAATAAGAAAGGTTGTTTTATTGAGAATTTAAGAAACATTCGGAATCGCATGATTCGTATGCTTGTGTTTGTGTTGTTTGGTGATCTTTCTACCAAGTTCTATTAGCTCAAAGATTTTTGGGCTAGAAAAAGAATGGAAACCAACGGTTCCCAAACCATAGCCTAGGCAAATCAAACCAATCAATAAGAAAGGTTGTGTTCTTGAGAATTTGAGAAACATTCGGAATCGCATGATTCGTATGCTTGTGTTTGTGTTGTTTGGTGATCTTTCTACCAAGTTCTATTAGATCAAAGATTTTTGGACTAGAAAAAGAATGGAAACCAACGGATCCCAAACCATAGCCTAGGCAAATCAAACGAATCAATAAGAAAGATTGTGTTCTTGAGAATTTGAGAAACATTCGGAATCGCATGATTCGTATGCTTGTGTTTGTGTTGTTTGGTGATCTTTCTACCAAGTTCTATTAGTTGAAACATTTATGGACTAGAAAAAGAATGGAAACCAACGGTTCCTAAACCATAGCCTACGCAAATCAAACCAATCAATAAGAAAGGTTGTTTTATTAATAATTTGAGAAACATTCGGAATCGCATGATTCATATGCTTGTGTTTGTGTTGTTTGGTGATCTTTCTACCAATTTCTATTAGTTCAAAGATTTTTGGGCTAGAAAAAGAATGGAAACCAACGGTTCCCAAACCATAGCCTGTGCAAATCAAACGAATCAATAAGAAATGTTGTGTTCTTAAGAATTTGAGAAACATTCGGAATCGCATGATTCGTATGCTTGTGTTTGTGTTGTTTGGTGATCTTTCTACCAAATTCTATTAGTTCAAACAGTTATGGACTAGAAAAAGAATGGAAACAAACGGTTCCCAAACCATAGCCTAGGCAATCAAACCAATCAATAAGAAAGGTTGTTTTATTGAGAATTTGAGAAACATTCGGAATCGCATGATTCGTATGCTTGTGTTTGTGTTGTTTGGTGATCTTTCTACCAAGTTCTATTAGTTCAAAGATTTTTGGACTAGAAAAAGAATGGAAACCAACGGTTCCCAAACCATAGCCTAGGCAAATCAAACGAATCAATAAGAAAGGTTGTGTTCTTGAGAATTTGAGAAACATTCGGAATCGCATGATTCGTATGCTTGTGTTTGTGTTGTTTGGTGATCTTTCTACCAAATTCTATTAGTTCAAACAGTTATGGACTAGTAAAAGAATGGAAACCAACGGTTCCCAAACCATAGCCTAGGCAAATCAAACCAATCAATAAGAAAGGTTGTTTTATTGAGAATTTGAGAAACATTCGGAATCGCATGATTCGTATGCTTGTGTTTGTGTTGTTTGGTGATCTTTCTACCAAGTTCTATTAGCTCAAAGATTTTTGGGCTAGAAAAAGAATGGAAACCAACGGTTCCCAAACCATAGCCTAGGCAAATCAAACCAATCAATAACAAAGGTTGTGTTCTTGAGAATTTGAGAAACATTCGAAATCGCATGATTCGTATGCTTGTGTTTGTGTTGTTTGGTGATCTTTCTACCAAGTTCTATTAGTTCAAAGATTTTTGGACTAGAAAAAGAATGGAAACCAACGGTTCCCAAACCATAGCCTAGGCAAATCAAACGAATCAATAAGAAAGATTGTGTTCTTGAGAATTTGAGAAACATTCGGAATCGCATGATTCGTATGCTTGTGTTTGTGTTGTTTGGTGATCTTTCTACCAAATTCTATTAGTTCAAACATTTATGGACTAGAAAAAGAATGGAAACAAACGGTTCCCAAACCATAGCCTAGGCAATCAAACCAATCAATAAGAAAGGTTGTTTTATTGAGAATTTGAGAAATATTCGGAATCGCATGATTCGTATGCTTGTGTTTGTGTTGTTTGGTGATCTTTCTACCAAGTTCTATTAGTTCAAAGATTTTTGGACTAGAAAAAGAATGGAAACCAACGGTTCCCAAACCATAGCCTAGGCAAATCAAACGAATCAATAAGAAAGGTTGTGTTCTTGAGAATTTGAGAAACATTCGGAATCACATGATTCGTATGCTTGTGTTTGTGTTGTTTGGTGATCTTTCTACCAAGTTCTAATAGTTAAAACATTTATGGACTAGAAAAAGAATGGAAACCAACGGTTCCTAAACCTAAGCCTACGCAAATCAAACCAATCAATAAGAAATGTTGTTTTATTGAGAATTTGAGAAAGATTCGGAATCGCATTATTCGTATGCTTGTGTTTGTGTTATTTGGTGATCTTTCTACCAAGTTCTATTAGTTCAAACATTTATGGACTAGAAAAGAATGGAAACCAACGGTTCCTAAACCTTAGCCTACGCAAATCGAACCAATCAATAAGAAAGGTTGTTTTATTGAGAATTTGAGAAACATTCGGAATCGCATGATTCGTATGCTTGTGTTTGTGTTGTTTGGTGATCTTTCTACCAAGTTCTATTAGTTCAAAGATTTTTGGACTAGAAAAAGAATGGAAACCAACGGTTCCGAAACCATAGCCTAGGCAAATCAAACGAATCAATAAGAAAGGTTGTGTTCTTGAGAATTTGAGAAACATTCGGAATCGCATGATTCGTATGCTTGTGTTTGTGTTGTTTGGTGATCTTTCTACCAAATTCTATTAGTTCAAACATTTATGGACTAGAAAAAGAATGGAAACCAACGGTTCCCAAACCATAGCCTAGGCAAATAAAACCAATCAATAAGAAAGGTTGTTTTATTGAGAATTTGAGAAACATTCGGAATCGCATGATTCGTATGCTTGTGTTTGTATTGTTTGGTAATCTTTCTATCAAGTTCTATTAGCTCCAATATTTTTTTACGAGAAAAAGAATGGAAACCAACGGTTCCCAAACCATAGCCTAGGCAAATCAAACACCTCAATAAGAAAGGTTGTGTTCTTGAGAATTTGAGAAACATTCGGAATCGCATGATTCGTATGCTTGTGTTTGTGTTGTTTGGTGATCTTTCTACCAAGTTCTATTAGTTCAAACATTTATGGACTAGAAAAAGAATGGAAACCAACGGTTCCTAAACCATAGCCTACGCAAATCAAACCAATCAATAAGAAAGGTTGTTTTATTGAGAATTTGAGAAACATTCGGAATCGCATGATTTGTATGCTTGTGTTTGTGTTGTTTGGTGATCTTTCTACCAATTTCTAATAGTTCAAACATTTATGGACTAGAAAAAGAATGGAAACCAACGGTTCCTAAACCATAGCCTACGCAAATCAAACCAATCAATAAGAAAGGTTGTTTTATTGAGAATTTGAGAAACATCCGGAATCGCATGATTCGTATGCTTGTGTTTGTGTTGTTTGGTGATCTTTCTACCAAGTTCTATTAGTTCAAAGATTTTTGGACTAGAAAAAGAATGAAAACCAACGGTTCCCAAACCATAGCCTAGGCAAATCAAACGAATCAATAAGAAAGGTTGTGTTCTTGAGAATTTGAGAAACATTCGGAATCGCATGATTCGTATGCTTGTGTTTGTGTTGTTTGGTGTTCTTTCTACCAAATTCTATTAGTTCAAACAGTTATGGACTAGAAAAAGAATGGAAACCAACGGTTCCCAAACCATTGCCTAGGCAAATCAAACCAATCAATAAGAAAGGTTGTTTTATTGAGAATTTGAGAAACATTCGGAATCGCATGATTCGTATGCTTGTGTTTGTGTTGTTTGGTGATCTTTCTACCAAGTTCTAATAGTTAAAACATTTATGGACTAGAAAAAGAATGGAAACCAACGGTTCCTAAACCTAAGCCTACGCAAATCAAACCAATCAATAAGAAAGGTTGTTTTATTGAGAATTTGAGAAACATTCGGAATCGCATGATTCATATGCTTGTGTTTGTGTTGTTTGGTGATCTTTCTACCAAGTTCTATTAGTTCAAAGATTTTTGGACTAGAAAAAGAATGGAAACCAACGGTTCCGAAACCATAGCCTAGGCAAATCAAACGAATCAATAAGAAAGGTTGTGTTCTTGAGAATTTGAGAAACATTCGGAATCGCATGATTCGTATGCTTGTGTTTGTGTTGTTTGGTGATCTTTCTACCAAATTCTATTAGTTCAAACATTTATGGACTAGAAAAAGAATGGAAACCAACGGTTCCCAAACCATAGCCTAGGCAAATAAAACCAATCAATAAGAAAGGTTGTTTTATTGAGAATTTGAGAAACATTCGGAATCGCATGATTCGTATGCTTGTGTTTGTATTGTTTGGTAATCTTTCTATCAAGTTCTATTAGCTCCAATATTTTTTTACGAGAAAAAGAATGGAAACCAACGGTTCCCAAACCATAGCCTAGGCAAATCAAACACCTCAATAAGAAAGGTTGTGTTCTTGAGAATTTGAGAAACATTCGGAATCGCATGATTCGTATGCTTGTGTTTGTGTTGTTTGGTGATCTTTCTACCAAGTTCTATTAGTTCAAACATTTATGGACTAGAAAAAGAATGGAAACCAACGGTTCCTAAACCATAGCCTACGCAAATCAAACCAATCAATAAGAAAGGTTGTTTTATTGAGAATTTGAGAAACATTCGGAATCGCATGATTTGTATGCTTGTGTTTGTGTTGTTTGGTGATCTTTCTACCAATTTCTAATAGTTCAAACATTTATGGACTAGAAAAAGAATGGAAACCAACGGTTCCTAAACCATAGCCTACGCAAATCAAACCAATCAATAAGAAAGGTTGTTTTATTGAGAATTTGAGAAACATCCGGAATCGCATGATTCGTATGCTTGTGTTTGTGTTGTTTGGTGATCTTTCTACCAAGTTCTATTAGTTCAAAGATTTTTGGACTAGAAAAAGAATGAAAACCAACGGTTCCCAAACCATAGCCTAGGCAAATCAAACGAATCAATAAGAAAGGTTGTGTTCTTGAGAATTTGAGAAACATTCGGAATCGCATGATTCGTATGCTTGTGTTTGTGTTGTTTGGTGTTCTTTCTACCAAATTCTATTAGTTCAAACAGTTATGGACTAGAAAAAGAATGGAAACCAACGGTTCCCAAACCATTGCCTAGGCAAATCAAACCAATCAATAAGAAAGGTTGTTTTATTGAGAATTTGAGAAACATTCGGAATCGCATGATTCGTATGCTTGTGTTTGTGTTGTTTGGTGATCTTTCTACCAAGTTCTAATAGTTAAAACATTTATGGACTAGAAAAAGAATGGAAACCAACGGTTCCTAAACCTAAGCCTACGCAAATCAAACCAATCAATAAGAAAGGTTGTTTTATTGAGAATTTGAGAAACATTCGGAATCGCATGATTCATATGCTTGTGTTTGTGTTGTTTGGTGATCTTTCTACCAAGTTCTATTAGTTCAAAGATTTTTGGGCTAGAAAAAGAATGGAAACCAACGGTTCCCAAACCATAGCCTGTGCAAATCAAACGAATCAATAAGAAAGGTTGTGTTCTTGAGAATTTGAAAAACATTCGGAATCGCATGATTCGTATGCTTGTGTTTGTGTTGTTTGGTGATCTTTCTACCAAATTCTATTAGTTCAAACAGTTATGGACTAGAAAAAGAATGGAAACCAACGGTTCCCAAACCATAGCCTAGGCAAATCAAACCAATCAATAAGAAAGGTTGTTTTATTGAGAATTTGAGAAACATTCGGAATCGCATGATTCGTATGCTTGTGTTTGTGTTGTTTGGTGATCTTTCTTCCAAGTTCTATTAGCTCAAAGATTTTTGGGCTAGAAAAAGAATGGAAACCAACGGTTCCCAAACCATAGCCTAGGCAAATCAAACCAATCAATAAGAAAGGTTGTGTTCTTGAGAATTTGAGAAACATTCGGAATCGCATGATTCTTATGCTTGTGTTTGTGTTGTTTGGTGATCTTTCTACCAAGTTCTATTAGATCAAAGATTTTTGGACTAGAAAAAGAATGGAAACCAACGGTTCCCAAACCATAGCCTAGGCAAATCAAACGAATCAATAAGAAAGATTGTGTTCTTGAGAATTTGAGAAACATTCGGAATCGCATGATTCGTATGCTTGTGTTTGTGTTGTTTGGTGATCTTTCTACCAAGTTCTATTAGTTCAAAGATTTTTGGACTAGAAAAAGAATGGAAACCAACGGTTCCCAAACCGTAGCCTACGCAAATCAAACGAATCAATAAGAAAAGTTGTTTTATTGAGAATTTGAGAAACATTCGGAATCGCATGATTCATATGCTTGTGTTTGTGTTGTTTGGTGATCTTTCTACCAAGTTCTATTAGTTCAAAGATTTTTGGGCTAGAAAAAGAATGGAAACCAACGGTTCCGAAACCATAGCCTAGACAAATCAAACGAATCAATAAGAAAGGTTGTGTTCTTGAGAATTTGAGAAACATTCGGAATCGCATGATTCGTATGCTTGTGTTTGTGTTGTTTGGTGATCTTTCTACCAAATTCTATTAGTTCAAACATTTATGGACTAGGAAAAGAATGGAAACCAACGCTTCCTAAACCATAGCCTACGCAAATCAAACCAATCAATAAGAAAGGTTGTTTTATTGAGAATTTGAGAAACATTCGGAATCGCATGATTCGCATGCTTGTGTTTGTGTTGTTTGGTGATCTTTCTACCAAGTTCTATTAGTTCAAAGATTTTTGGACTAGGAAAAGAATGGAAACCAACGGTTCCCGAACCATACTCTAGGCAAATCAAACCAATCAATAAGAAAGGTTGTTTTATTGAGAAACATTCGGAATCGCATGATTCGTATGCTTGTGTTTGTGTTGTTTGGTGATCTTTCTACCAAGTTCTAATAGTTAAAACATTTATGGACTAGAAAAAGAATGGAAACCAACGGTTCCTAAACCTAAGCCTACGCAAATCAAACCAATCAATAAGAAATGTTGTTTTATTGAGAATTTGAGAAATATTCGGAATCGCATGATTCGTATGCTTGTGTTTGTGTTATTTGGTGATCTTTCTACCAAGTTCTATTAGTTCAAACATTTATGGACTAGAAAAGAATGGAAACCAACGGTTCCTAAACCTTAGCCTACGCAAATCGAACCAATCAATAAGAAAGGTTGTTTTATTGAGAATTTGAGAAACATTCGGAATCGCATGATTCGTATGCTTGTGTTTGTGTTGTTTGGTGATCTTTCTACCAAGTTCTATTAGTTCAAAGATTTTTGGACTAGAAAAAGAATGGAAACCAACGGTTCCGAAACCATAGCCTAGGCAAATCAAACGAATCAATAAGAAAGGTTGTGTTCTTGAGAATTTGAGAAACATTCGGAATCGCATGATTCGTATGCTTGTGTTTGTGTTGTTTGGTGATCTTTCTACCAAATTCTATTAGTTCAAACATTTATGGACTAGAAAAAGAATGGAAACCAACGGTTCCCAAACCATAGCCTAGGCAAATAAAACCAATCAATAAGAAAGGTTGTTTTATTTAGAATTTGAGAAACATTCGGAATCGCATGATTCGTATGCTTGTGGTTGTATTGTTTGGTAATCTTTCTATCAAGTTCTATTAGCTCAAAGATTTTTTTACGAGAAAAAGAATCGAAACCAACGGTTCCCAAACCATAGCCTAGGCAAATCAAACACCTCAATAAGAAAGGTTGTGTTATTGAGAATTTGAGAAACATTCGGAATCGCATGATTCGTATGCTTGTGTTTGTGTTGTTTGGTGATCTTTCTACCAAGTTCTATTAGTTCAAACATTTATGGACTAGAAAAAGAATGGAAACCAACGGTTCCTAAACCATAGCCTACGCAAATCAAACCAATCAATAAGAAAGGTTGTTTTATTGAGAATTTGAGAAACATTCGGAATCGCATGATTCATATGCTTGTGTTTGTGTTGTTTGGTGATCTTTCTACCAAGTTCTATTAGTTGAAAGATTTTTGGGCTAGAAAAAGAATGGAAACCAATGGTTCCCAAACCATAGCCTGTGCAAATCAAACGAATCAATAAGAAAGGTTGTGTTCTTGAGAATTTGAGAAACCTTCGGAATCGCATGATTCGTATGCTTGTGTTTGTGTTGTTTGGTGATCTTTCTACCAAATTCTATTAGTTCAAACAGTTATGGACTAGAAAAAGAATGGAAACCAACGGTTCCCAAACCATAGCCTAGGCAAATCAAACCAATCAATAAGAAAGGTTGTTTTATTGAGAATTTAAGAAACATTCGGAATCGCATGATTCGCATGCTTGTGTTTGTGTTGTTTGGTGATCTTTCTACCAAGTTCTATTAGCTCAAAGATTTTTGGACTAGAAAAAGAATGGAAACCAACGGTTCCCAAACCATAGCCTAGGCAAATCAAACCAATCAATAAGAAACGTTGTGTTCTTGAGAATTTGAGAAACATTCGGAATCGCATGATTCGTATGCTTGTGTTTGTGTTGTTTGGTGATCTTTCTACCAAGTTCTATTAGATCAAAGATTTTTGGACTAGAAAAAGAATGGAAACCAACGGTTCCTAAACCATAGCCTACGCAAATCAAACCAATCAATAAGAAAGGTTGTTTTATTGAGAATTTGAGAAACATTCGGAATCGCATGATTCATATGCTTGTGTTTGTGTTGTTTGGTGATCTTTCTACCAAGTTCTATTAGTTCAAAGATTTTTGGGCTAGAAAAAGAATGGAAACCAACGGTTCCCAAACCATAGCCTGTGCAAATCAAACGAATCAATAAGAAAGGTTGTGTTCTTGAGAATTTGAGAAACATTCGGAATCGCATGATTCGTATGCTTGTGTTTGTGTTGTTTGGTGATCTTTCTACCAAGTTCTATTAGTTCAAACATTTATGGACTAGAAAAAGAATGGAAACCAACGGTTTCTAAACCATAGCCTACGCAAATCAAACCAATCAATAAGAAAGGTTGTTTTATTGAGAATTTGAGAAACATTCGGAATCGCATGATTCATATGCTTGTGTTTGTGTTGTTTGGTGATCTTTCTACCAAGTTCTATTAGTTGAAAGATTTTTGGGCTAGAAAAAGAATGGAAACCAATGGTTCCCAAACCATAGCCTGTGCAAATCAAACGAATCAATAAGAAAGGTTGTGTTCTTGAGAATTTGAGAAACCTTCGGAATCGCATGATTCGTATGCTTGTGTTTGTGTTGTTTGGTGATCTTTCTACCAAATTCTATTAGTTCAAACAGTTATGGACTAGAAAAAGAATGGAAACCAACGGTTCCCAAACCATAGCCTAGGCAAATCAAACCAATCAATAAGAAAGGTTGTTTTATTGAGAATTTAAGAAACATTCGGAATCGCATGATTCGTATGCTTGTGTTTGTGTTGTTTGGTGATCTTTCTACCAAGTTCTATTAGCTCAAAGATTTTTGGGCTAGAAAAAGAATGGAAACCAACGGTTCCCAAACCATAGCCTAGGCAAATCAAACCAATCAATAAGAAAGGTTGTGTTCTTGAGAATTTGAGAAACATTCGGAATCGCATGATTCGTATGCTTGTGTTTGTGTTGTTTGGTAATCTTTCTACCAAGTTCTATTAGTTCAAACATTTATGGACTAGAAAAAGAATGGAAACCAACGGTTCCTAAACCATAGCCTACGCAAATCAAACCAATCAATAAGAAAGGTTGTTTTATTGAGAATTTGAGAAACATTCGGAATCGCATGATTCATATGCTTGTGTTTGTGTTGTTTGGTGATCTTTCTACCAAGTTCTATTAGTTCAAAGATTTTTGGGCTAGAAAAAGAATGGAAACCAACGGTTCCCAAACCATAGCCTGTGCAAATCAAACGAATCAATAAGAAAGGTTGTGTTCTTGAGAATTTGAGAAACATTCGGAATCGCATGATTCGTATGCTTGTGTTTGTGTTGTTTGGTGATCTTTCTACCAAATTCTATTAGTTCAAACAGTTATGGACTAGAAAAAGAATGGAAACAAACGGTTCCCAAACCATAGCCTAGGCAAATCAAACCAATCAATAAGAAAGGTTGTTTTATTGAGATTTTTGAGAAACATTCGGAATCGCATGATTCGTATGCTTGTGTTTGTGTTGTTTGGTGATCTTTCTACCAAGTTCTATTAGCTCAAAGATTTTTGGGCTAGAAAAAGAATGGAAACCAACGGTTCCCAAACCATAGCCTAGGCAAATCAAACCAATCAATAAGAAAGGTTGTGTTCTTGAGAATTTGAGAAACATTCGAATCGCATGATTCATATGCTTGTGTTTGTGTTGTTTGGTGATCTTTCTACCAAGTTCTATTAGTTCAAAGATTTTTGGACTAGAAAAAGAATGGAAACCAACGGTTCCCAAACCATAGCCTAGGCAAATCAAACGAATGAATAAGAAAGATTGTGTTCTTGAGAATTTGAGAAACATTCGGAATCGCATGATTCGTATGCTTGTGTTTGTGTTGTTTGGTGATCTTTCTACCAAATTCTATTAGTTCAAACATTTATGGACTAGAAAAAGAATGGAAACCAACGGTTCCCAACCCATAGCCTAGGCAAATAAAACCAATCAATAAGAAAGGTTGTTTTATTGAGAATTTGAGAAACATTCGGAATCGCATGATTCGTATGCTTGTGTTTGTGTTGTTTGGTGATCTTTCTACCAAGTTCTATTCGTTCAAAGATTTTTGGACTAGAAAAAGAATGGAAACCAACGGTTCCCAAACCATAGCCTAGGCAAATCAAACCAATCAATAAGAAAGGTTGTTTTATTGAGAAACATTCGGAATCGCATGATTCGTATGCTTGTGTTTGTGTTGTTTGGTGATCTTTCTACCAAGTTCTATTAGTTCAAACATTTATGGACTAGAAAAAGAATGGAAACCAACGGTTCCTAAACCATAGCCTACGCAAATCAAACCAATCAATAAGAAAGGTTGTTTTATTGAGAATTTGAGAAAGATTCGGAATCGCATGATTCGTATGCTTATGTTTGTGTTATTTGGTGATCTTTCTACCAAGTTCTATTAGTTCAAACATTTATGGACTAGAAAAAGAATGGAAACCAACGCTTCCTAAACCATAGCCTACGCAAATCAAACCAATCAATAAGAAAGGTTGTTTTATTGAGAATTTGAGAAACATTCGGAATCGCATGATTCGTATGCTTGTGTTTGTGTTGTTTGGTGATCTTTCTACCAAGTTCTATTAGTTCAAAGATTTTTGGACTAGAAAAAGAATCGAAACCAACGGTTCCCAAACCATAGCCTTGGCAAATCAAACCAATCAATAAGAAAGGTTGTTTTATTGAGAAACATTCGGAATCGCATGATTCGTATGCTTGTGTTTGTGTTGTTTGGTGATCTTTCTACCAAGTTCTATTAGTTCAAACATTTATGGACTAGAAAAAGAATGGAAACCAACGGTTCCTAAACCATAGCCTACGCAAATCAAACCAATCAATAAGAAAGGTTGTTTTATTGAGAATTTGAGAAAGATTCGGAATCGCATGATTCGTATGCTTATGTTTGTGTTATTTGGTGATCTTTCTACCAGGTTCTATTAGTTCAAACATTTATGGACTAGAAAAAGAATGGAAACTAACGCTTCCTAAACCATAGCCTACGCAAATCAAACCAATCAATAAGAAAGGTTGTTTTATTGAGAATTTGAGAATCATTCGGAATCGCATGATTCGTATGCTTGTGTTTGTGTTGTTTGGTGATCTTTCTACCAAGTTCTATTAGTTCAAAGATTTTTGGACTAGAAAAAGAATGGAAACCAACGGTTCCCGAACCATACTCTAGGCAAATCAAACCAATCAATAAGAAAGGTTGTTTTATTGAGAAACATTCGGAATCGCATGATTCGTATGCTTGTGTTTGTGTTGTTTGGTGATCTTTCTACCAAGTTCTAATAGTTAAAACATTTATGGACTAGAAAAAGAATGGAAACCAACGGTTCCTAAACCTAAGCCTACGCAAATCAAACCAATCAATAAGAAATGTTGTTTTATTGAGAATTTGAGAAAGATTCGGAATCGCATGATTCGTATGCTTGTGTTTGTGTTATTTGGTGATCTTTCTACCAAGTTCTATTAGTTCAAACATTTATGGACTAGAAAAGAATGGAAACCAACGGTTCCTAAACCTTAGCCTACGCAAATCGAACCAATCAATAAGAAAGGTTGTTTTATTGAGAATTTGAGAAAACATTCGGAATCGCATGATTCGTATGCTTGTGTTTGTGTTGTTTGGTGATCTTTCTACCAAGTTCTATTAGTTCAAAGATTTTTGGACTAGAAAAAGAATGGAAACCAACGGTTCCGAAACCATAGCCTAGGCAAATCAAACGAATCAATAAGAAAGGTTGTGTTCTTGAGAATTTGAGAAACATTCGGAATCGCATGATTCGTATGCTTGTGTTTGTGTTGTTTGGTGATCTTTCTACCAAATTCTATTAGTTCAAACATTTATGGACTAGAAAAAGAATGGAAACCAACGGTTCCCAAACCATAGCCTAGGCAAATAAAACCAATCAATAAGAAAGGTTGTTTTATTGAGAATTTGAGAAACATTCGGAATCGCATGATTCGTATGCTTGTGTTTGTATTGTTTGGTAATCTTTCTATCAAGTTCTATTAGCTCAAAGATTTTTTTACGAGAAAAAGAATCGAAACCAACGGTTCCCAAACCATAGCCTAGGCAAATCAAACACCTCAATAAGAAAGGTTGTGTTATTGAGAATTTGAGAAACATTCGGAATCGCATGATTCGTATGCTTGTGTTTGTGTTGTTTGGTGATCTTTCTACCAAGTTCTATTAGTTCAAACATTTATGGACTAGAAAAAGAATGGAAACCAACGCTTCCTAAACCATAGCCTACGCAAATCAAACCAATCAATAAGAAAGGTTGTTTTATTGAGAATTTGAGAATCATTCGGAATCGCATGATTCGTATGCTTGTGTTTGTGTTGTTTGGTGATCTTTCTACCAAGTTCTATTAGTTCAAAGATTTTTGGACTAGAAAAAGAATGGAAACCAACGGTTCCCGAACCATACTCTAGGCAAATCAAACCAATCAATAAGAAAGGTTGTTTTATTGAGAAACATTCGGAATCGCATGATTCGTATGCTTGTGTTTGTGTTGTTTGGTGATCTTTCTACCAAGTTCTAATAGTTAAAACATTTATGGACTAGAAAAAGAATGGAAACCAACGGTTCCTAAACCTAAGCCTACGCAAATCAAACCAATCAATAAGAAATGTTGTTTTATTGAGAATTTGAGAAAGATTCGGAATCGCATGATTCGTATGCTTGTGTTTGTGTTATTTGGTGATCTTTCTACCAAGTTCTATTAGTTCAAAGATTTTTGGACTAGAAAAAGAATGGAAACCAACGGTTCCCAAACCATAGCCTAGGCAAATCAAACGAATGAATAAGAAAGATTGTGTTCTTGAGAATTTGAGAAACATTCGGAATCGCATGATTCGTATGCTTGTGTTTGTGTTGTTTGGTGATCTTTCTACCAAATTCTATTAGTTCAAACATTTATGGACTAGAAAAAGAATGGAAACCAACGGTTCCCAACCCATAGCCTAGGCAAATAAAACCAATCAATAAGAAAGGTTGTTTTATTGAGAATTTGAGAAACATTCGGAATCGCATGATTCGTATGCTTGTGTTTGTGTTGTTTGGTGATCTTTCTACCAAGTTCTATTCGTTCAAAGATTTTTGGACTAGAAAAAGAATGGAAACCAACGGTTCCCAAACCATAGCCTAGGCAAATCAAACCAATCAATAAGAAAGGTTGTTTTATTGAGAAACATTCGGAATCGCATGATTCGTATGCTTGTGTTTGTGTTGTTTGGTGATCTTTCTACCAAGTTCTATTAGTTCAAACATTTATGGACTAGAAAAAGAATGGAAACCAACGGTTCCTAAACCATAGCCTACGCAAATCAAACCAATCAATAAGAAAGGTTGTTTTATTGAGAATTTGAGAAAGATTCGGAATCGCATGATTCGTATGCTTATGTTTGTGTTATTTGGTGATCTTTCTACCAAGTTCTATTAGTTCAAACATTTATGGACTAGAAAAAGAATGGAAACCAACGCTTCCTAAACCATAGCCTACGCAAATCAAACCAATCAATAAGAAAGGTTGTTTTATTGAGAATTTGAGAAACATTCGGAATCGCATGATTCGTATGCTTGTGTTTGTGTTGTTTGGTGATCTTTCTACCAAGTTCTATTAGTTCAAAGATTTTTGGACTAGAAAAAGAATCGAAACCAACGGTTCCCAAACCATAGCCTTGGCAAATCAAACCAATCAATAAGAAAGGTTGTTTTATTGAGAAACATTCGGAATCGCATGATTCGTATGCTTGTGTTTGTGTTGTTTGGTGATCTTTCTACCAAGTTCTATTAGTTCAAACATTTATGGACTAGAAAAAGAATGGAAACCAACGGTTCCTAAACCATAGCCTACGCAAATCAAACCAATCAATAAGAAAGGTTGTTTTATTGAGAATTTGAGAAAGATTCGGAATCGCATGATTCGTATGCTTATGTTTGTGTTATTTGGTGATCTTTCTACCAGGTTCTATTAGTTCAAACATTTATGGACTAGAAAAAGAATGGAAACTAACGCTTCCTAAACCATAGCCTACGCAAATCAAACCAATCAATAAGAAAGGTTGTTTTATTGAGAATTTGAGAATCATTCGGAATCGCATGATTCGTATGCTTGTGTTTGTGTTGTTTGGTGATCTTTCTACCAAGTTCTATTAGTTCAAAGATTTTTGGACTAGAAAAAGAATGGAAACCAACGGTTCCCGAACCATACTCTAGGCAAATCAAACCAATCAATAAGAAAGGTTGTTTTATTGAGAAACATTCGGAATCGCATGATTCGTATGCTTGTGTTTGTGTTGTTTGGTGATCTTTCTACCAAGTTCTAATAGTTAAAACATTTATGGACTAGAAAAAGAATGGAAACCAACGGTTCCTAAACCTAAGCCTACGCAAATCAAACCAATCAATAAGAAATGTTGTTTTATTGAGAATTTGAGAAAGATTCGGAATCGCATGATTCGTATGCTTGTGTTTGTGTTATTTGGTGATCTTTCTACCAAGTTCTATTAGTTCAAACATTTATGGACTAGAAAAGAATGGAAACCAACGGTTCCTAAACCTTAGCCTACGCAAATCGAACCAATCAATAAGAAAGGTTGTTTTATTGAGAATTTGAGAAAACATTCGGAATCGCATGATTCGTATGCTTGTGTTTGTGTTGTTTGGTGATCTTTCTACCAAGTTCTATTAGTTCAAAGATTTTTGGACTAGAAAAAGAATGGAAACCAACGGTTCCGAAACCATAGCCTAGGCAAATCAAACGAATCAATAAGAAAGGTTGTGTTCTTGAGAATTTGAGAAACATTCGGAATCGCATGATTCGTATGCTTGTGTTTGTGTTGTTTGGTGATCTTTCTACCAAATTCTATTAGTTCAAACATTTATGGACTAGAAAAAGAATGGAAACCAACGGTTCCCAAACCATAGCCTAGGCAAATAAAACCAATCAATAAGAAAGGTTGTTTTATTGAGAATTTGAGAAACATTCGGAATCGCATGATTCGTATGCTTGTGTTTGTATTGTTTGGTAATCTTTCTATCAAGTTCTATTAGCTCAAAGATTTTTTTACGAGAAAAAGAATCGAAACCAACGGTTCCCAAACCATAGCCTAGGCAAATCAAACACCTCAATAAGAAAGGTTGTGTTATTGAGAATTTGAGAAACATTCGGAATCGCATGATTCGTATGCTTGTGTTTGTGTTGTTTGGTGATCTTTCTACCAAGTTCTATTAGTTCAAACATTTATGGACTAGAAAAAGAATGGAAACCAACGCTTCCTAAACCATAGCCTACGCAAATCAAACCAATCAATAAGAAAGGTTGTTTTATTGAGAATTTGAGAATCATTCGGAATCGCATGATTCGTATGCTTGTGTTTGTGTTGTTTGGTGATCTTTCTACCAAGTTCTATTAGTTCAAAGATTTTTGGACTAGAAAAAGAATGGAAACCAACGGTTCCCGAACCATACTCTAGGCAAATCAAACCAATCAATAAGAAAGGTTGTTTTATTGAGAAACATTCGGAATCGCATGATTCGTATGCTTGTGTTTGTGTTGTTTGGTGATCTTTCTACCAAGTTCTAATAGTTAAAACATTTATGGACTAGAAAAAGAATGGAAACCAACGGTTCCTAAACCTAAGCCTACGCAAATCAAACCAATCAATAAGAAATGTTGTTTTATTGAGAATTTGAGAAAGATTCGGAATCGCATGATTCGTATGCTTGTGTTTGTGTTATTTGGTGATCTTTCTACCAAGTTCTATTAGTTCAAAGATTTTTGGACTAGAAAAAGAATGGAAACCAACGGTTCCCAAACCATAGCCTAGGCAAATCAAACGAATGAATAAGAAAGATTGTGTTCTTGAGAATTTGAGAAACATTCGGAATCGCATGATTCGTATGCTTGTGTTTGTGTTGTTTGGTGATCTTTCTACCAAATTCTATTAGTTCAAACATTTATGGACTAGAAAAAGAATGGAAACCAACGGTTCCCAACCCATAGCCTAGGCAAATAAAACCAATCAATAAGAAAGGTTGTTTTATTGAGAATTTGAGAAACATTCGGAATCGCATGATTCGTATGCTTGTGTTTGTGTTGTTTGGTGATCTTTCTACCAAGTTCTATTCGTTCAAAGATTTTTGGACTAGAAAAAGAATGGAAACCAACGGTTCCCAAACCATAGCCTAGGCAAATCAAACCAATCAATAAGAAAGGTTGTTTTATTGAGAAACATTCGGAATCGCATGATTCGTATGCTTGTGTTTGTGTTGTTTGGTGATCTTTCTACCAAGTTCTATTAGTTCAAACATTTATGGACTAGAAAAAGAATGGAAACCAACGGTTCCTAAACCATAGCCTACGCAAATCAAACCAATCAATAAGAAAGGTTGTTTTATTGAGAATTTGAGAAAGATTCGGAATCGCATGATTCGTATGCTTGTGTTTGTGTTATTTGGTGATCTTTCTACCAAGTTCTATTAGTTCAAAGATTTTTGGACTAGAAAAAGAATGGAAACCAACGGTTCCCAAACCATAGCCTAGGCAAATCAAACGAATGAATAAGAAAGATTGTGTTCTTGAGAATTTGAGAAACATTCGGAATCGCATGATTCGTATGCTTGTGTTTGTGTTGTTTGGTGATCTTTCTACCAAATTCTATTAGTTCAAACATTTATGGACTAGAAAAAGAATGGAAACCAACGGTTCCCAACCCATAGCCTAGGCAAATAAAACCAATCAATAAGAAAGGTTGTTTTATTGAGAATTTGAGAAACATTCGGAATCGCATGATTCGTATGCTTGTGTTTGTGTTGTTTGGTGATCTTTCTACCAAGTTCTATTCGTTCAAAGATTTTTGGACTAGAAAAAGAATGGAAACCAACGGTTCCCAAACCATAGCCTAGGCAAATCAAACCAATCAATAAGAAAGGTTGTTTTATTGAGAAACATTCGGAATCGCATGATTCGTATGCTTGTGTTTGTGTTGTTTGGTGATCTTTCTACCAAGTTCTATTAGTTCAAACATTTATGGACTAGAAAAAGAATGGAAACCAACGGTTCCTAAACCATAGCCTACGCAAATCAAACCAATCAATAAGAAAGGTTGTTTTATTGAGAATTTGAGAAAGATTCGGAATCGCATGATTCGTATGCTTATGTTTGTGTTATTTGGTGATCTTTCTACCAAGTTCTATTAGTTCAAACATTTATGGACTAGAAAAAGAATGGAAACCAACGGTTCCCAAACCATAGCCTAGGCAAATCAAACGAATGAATAAGAAAGATTGTGTTCTTGAGAATTTGAGAAACATTCGGAATCGCATGATTCGTATGCTTGTGTTTGTGTTGTTTGGTGATCTTTCTACCAAATTCTATTAGTTCAAACATTTATGGACTAGAAAAAGAATGGAAACCAACGGTTCCCAACCCATAGCCTAGGCAAATAAAACCAATCAATAAGAAAGGTTGTTTTATTGAGAATTTGAGAAACATTCGGAATCGCATGATTCGTATGCTTGTGTTTGTGTTGTTTGGTGATCTTTCTACCAAGTTCTATTCGTTCAAAGATTTTTGGACTAGAAAAAGAATGGAAACCAACGGTTCCCAAACCATAGCCTAGGCAAATCAAACCAATCAATAAGAAAGGTTGTTTTATTGAGAAACATTCGGAATCGCATGATTCGTATGCTTGTGTTTGTGTTGTTTGGTGATCTTTCTACCAAGTTCTATTAGTTCAAACATTTATGGACTAGAAAAAGAATGGAAACCAACGGTTCCTAAACCATAGCCTACGCAAATCAAACCAATCAATAAGAAAGGTTGTTTTATTGAGAATTTGAGAAAGATTCGGAATCGCATGATTCGTATGCTTATGTTTGTGTTATTTGGTGATCTTTCTACCAAGTTCTATTAGTTCAAACATTTATGGACTAGAAAAAGAATGGAAACCAACGCTTCCTAAACCATAGCCTACGCAAATCAAACCAATCAATAAGAAAGGTTGTTTTATTGAGAATTTGAGAAACATTCGGAATCGCATGATTCGTATGCTTGTGTTTGTGTTGTTTGGTGATCTTTCTACCAAGTTCTATTAGTTCAAAGATTTTTGGACTAGAAAAAGAATCGAAACCAACGGTTCCCAAACCATAGCCTTGGCAAATCAAACCAATCAATAAGAAAGGTTGTTTTATTGAGAAACATTCGGAATCGCATGATTCGTATGCTTGTGTTTGTGTTGTTTGGTGATCTTTCTACCAAGTTCTATTAGTTCAAACATTTATGGACTAGAAAAAGAATGGAAACCAACGGTTCCTAAACCATAGCCTACGCAAATCAAACCAATCAATAAGAAAGGTTGTTTTATTGAGAATTTGAGAAAGATTCGGAATCGCATGATTCGTATGCTTATGTTTGTGTTATTTGGTGATCTTTCTACCAGGTTCTATTAGTTCAAACATTTATGGACTAGAAAAAGAATGGAAACTAACGCTTCCTAAACCATAGCCTACGCAAATCAAACCAATCAATAAGAAAGGTTGTTTTATTGAGAATTTGAGAATCATTCGGAATCGCATGATTCGTATGCTTGTGTTTGTGTTGTTTGGTGATCTTTCTACCAAGTTCTATTAGTTCAAAGATTTTTGGACTAGAAAAAGAATGGAAACCAACGGTTCCCGAACCATACTCTAGGCAAATCAAACCAATCAATAAGAAAGGTTGTTTTATTGAGAAACATTCGGAATCGCATGATTCGTATGCTTGTGTTTGTGTTGTTTGGTGATCTTTCTACCAAGTTCTAATAGTTAAAACATTTATGGACTAGAAAAAGAATGGAAACCAACGGTTCCTAAACCTAAGCCTACGCAAATCAAACCAATCAATAAGAAATGTTGTTTTATTGAGAATTTGAGAAAGATTCGGAATCGCATGATTCGTATGCTTGTGTTTGTGTTATTTGGTGATCTTTCTACCAAGTTCTATTAGTTCAAACATTTATGGACTAGAAAAGAATGGAAACCAACGGTTCCTAAACCTTAGCCTACGCAAATCGAACCAATCAATAAGAAAGGTTGTTTTATTGAGAATTTGAGAAAACATTCGGAATCGCATGATTCGTATGCTTGTGTTTGTGTTGTTTGGTGATCTTTCTACCAAGTTCTATTAGTTCAAAGATTTTTGGACTAGAAAAAGAATGGAAACCAACGGTTCCGAAACCATAGCCTAGGCAAATCAAACGAATCAATAAGAAAGGTTGTGTTCTTGAGAATTTGAGAAACATTCGGAATCGCATGATTCGTATGCTTTTGTTTGTGTTGTTTGGTGATCTTTCTACCAAATTCTATTAGTTCAAACATTTATGGACTAGAAAAAGAATGGAAACCAACGGTTCCCAAACCATAGCCTAGGCAAATAAAACCAATCAATAAGAAAGGTTGTTTTATTGAGAATTTGAGAAACATTCGGAATCGCATGATTCGTATGCTTGTGTTTGTATTGTTTGGTAATCTTTCTATCAAGTTCTATTAGCTCAAAGATTTTTTTACGAGAAAAAGAATCGAAACCAACGGTTCCCAAACCATAGCCTAGGCAAATCAAACACCTCAATAAGAAAGGTTGTGTTATTGAGAATTTGAGAAACATTCGGAATCGCATGATTCGTATGCTTGTGTTTGTGTTGTTTGGTGATCTTTCTACCAAGTTCTATTAGTTCAAACATTTATGGACTAGAAAAAGAATGGAAACCAACGCTTCCTAAACCATAGCCTACGCAAATCAAACCAATCAATAAGAAAGGTTGTTTTATTGAGAATTTGAGAATCATTCGGAATCGCATGATTCGTATGCTTGTGTTTGTGTTGTTTGGTGATCTTTCTACCAAGTTCTATTAGTTCAAAGATTTTTGGACTAGAAAAAGAATGGAAACCAACGGTTCCCGAACCATACTCTAGGCAAATCAAACCAATCAATAAGAAAGGTTGTTTTATTGAGAAACATTCGGAATCGCATGATTCGTATGCTTGTGTTTGTGTTGTTTGGTGATCTTTCTACCAAGTTCTAATAGTTAAAACATTTATGGACTAGAAAAAGAATGGAAACCAACGGTTCCTAAACCTAAGCCTACGCAAATCAAACCAATCAATAAGAAATGTTGTTTTATTGAGAATTTGAGAAAGATTCGGAATCGCATGATTCGTATGCTTGTGTTTGTGTTATTTGGTGATCTTTCTACCAAGTTCTATTAGTTCAAACATTTATGGACTAGAAAAGAATGGAAACCAACGGTTCCTAAACCTTAGCCTACGCAAATCGAACCAATCAATAAGAAAGGTTGTTTTATTGAGAATTTGAGAAAACATTCGGAATCGCATGATTCGTATGCTTGTGTTTGTGTTGTTTGGTGATCTTTCTACCAAGTTCTATTAGTTCAAAGATTTTTGGACTAGAAAAAGAATGGAAACCAACGGTTCCGAAACCATAGCCTAGGCAAATCAAACGAATCAATAAGAAAGGTTGTGTTCTTGAGAATTTGAGAAACATTCGGAATCGCATGATTCGTATGCTTGTGTTTGTGTTGTTTGGTGATCTTTCTACCAAATTCTATTAGTTCAAACATTTATGGACTAGAAAAAGAATGGAAACCAATGGTTCCCAAACCATAGCCTGTGCAAATCAAACGAATCAATAAGAAAGGTTGTGTTCTTGAGAATTTGAGAAACCTTCGGAATCGCATGATTCGTATGCTTGTGTTTGTGTTGTTTGGTGATCTTTCTACCAAATTCTATTAGTTCAAACAGTTATGGACTAGAAAAAGAATGGAAACCAACGGTTCCCAAACCATAGCCTAGGCAAATCAAACCAATCAATAAGAAAGGTTGTTTTATTGAGAATTTAAGAAACATTCGGAATCGCATGATTCGTATGCTTGTGTTTGTGTTGTTTGGTGATCTTTCTACCAAGTTCTATTAGCTCAAAGATTTTTGGACTAGAAAAAGAATGGAATCCAACGGTTCCCAAACCATAGCCTAGGCAAATCAAACCAATCAATAAGAAAGGTTGTGTTCTTGAGAATTTGAGAAACATTCGGAATCGCATGATTCGTATGCTTGTGTTTGTGTTGTTTGGTGATCTTTCTACCAAGTTCTATTAGATCAAAGATTTTTGGACTAGAAAAAGAATGGAAACCAACGGTTCCTAAACCATAGCCTACGCAAATCAAACCAATCAATAAGAAAGGTTGTTTTATTGAGAATTTGAGAAACATTCGGAATCGCATGATTCATATGCTTGTGTTTGTGTTGTTTAGTGATCTTTCTACCAAGTTCTATTAGTTCAAAGATTTTTGAGCTAGAAAAAGAATGGAAACCAACGGTTCCCAAACCATAGCCTGTGCAAATCAAACGAATCAATAAGAAAGGTTGTGTTCTTGAGAATTTGAGAAACATTCGGAATCGCATGATTCGTATGCTTGTGTTTGTGTTGTTTGGTGATCTTTCTACCAAGTTCTATTAGTTCAAACATTTATGGACTAGAAAAAGAATGGAAACCAACGGTTTCTAAACCATAGCCTACGCAAATCAAACCAATCAATAAGAAAGGTTGTTTTATTGAGAATTTGAGAAACATTCGGAATCGCATGATTCATATGCTTGTGTTTGTGTTGTTTGGTGATCTTTCTACCAAGTTCTATTAGTTGAAAGATTTTTGGGCTAGAAAAAGAATGGAAACCAATGGTTCCCAAACCATAGCCTGTGCAAATCAAACGAATCAATAAGAAAGGTTGTGTTCTTGAGAATTTGAGAAACCTTCGGAATCGCATGATTCGTATGCTTGTGTTTGTGTTGTTTGGTGATCTTTCTACCAAATTCTATTAGTTCAAACAGTTATGGACTAGAAAAAGAATGGAAACCAACGGTTCCCAAACCATAGCCTAGGCAAATCAAACCAATCAATAAGAAAGGTTGTTTTATTGAGAATTTAAGAAACATTCGGAATCGCATGATTCGTATGCTTGTGTTTGTGTTGTTTGGTGATCTTTCTACCAAGTTCTATTAGCTCAAAGATTTTTGGGCTAGAAAAAGAATGGAAACCAACGGTTCCCAAACCATAGCCTAGGCAAATCAAACCAATCAATAAGAAAGGTTGTGTTCTTGAGAATTTGAGAAACATTCGGAATCGCATGATTCGTATGCTTGTGTTTGTGTTGTTTGGTGATCTTTCTACCAAGTTCTATTAGTTCAAACATTTATGGACTAGAAAAAGAATGGAAACCAACGGTTCCTAAACCATAGCCTACGCAAATCAAACCAATCAATAAGAAAGGTTGTTTTATTGAGAATTTGAGAAACATTCGGAATCGCATGATTCATATGCTTGTGTTTGTGTTGTTTGGTGATCTTTCTACCAAGTTCTATTAGTTCAAAGATTTTTGGGCTAGAAAAAGAATGGAAACCAACGGTTCCCAAACCATAGCCTGTGCAAATCAAACGAATCAATAAGAAAGGTTGTGTTCTTGAGAATTTGAGAAACATTCGGAATCGCATGATTCGTATGCTTGTGTTTGTGTTGTTTGGTGATCTTTCTACCAAATTCTATTAGTTCAAATAGTTATGGACTAGAAAAAGAATGGAAACAAACGGTTCCCAAACCATAGCCTAGGCAAATCAAACCAATCAATAAGAAAGGTTGTTTTATTGAGAATTTGAGAAACATTCGGAATCGCATGATTCGTATGCTTGTGTTTGTGTTGTTTGGTGATCTTTCTACCAAGTTCTATTAGCTCAAAGATTTTTGGGCTAGAAAAAGAATGGAAACCAACGGTTCCCAAACTATAGCCTAGGCAAATCAAACCAATCAATAAGAAAGGTTGTGTTCTTGAGAATTTGAGAAACATTCGGAATCGCATGATTCATATGCTTGTGTTTGTGTTGTTTGGTGATCTTTCTACCAAGTTCTATTAGTTCAAAGATTTTTGGACTAGAAAAAGAATGGAAACCAACGGTTCCCAAACCATAGCCTAGGCAAATCAAACGAATGAATAAGAAAGATTGTGTTCTTGAGAATTTGAGAAACATTCGGAATCGCATGATTCGTATGCTTGTGTTTGTGTTGTTTGGTGATCTTTCTACCAAATTCTATTAGTTCAAACATTTATGGACTAGAAAAAGAAAGGAAACCAACGGTTCCCAACCCATAGCCTAGGCAAATAAAACCAATCAATAAGAAAGGTTGTTTTATTGAGAATTTGAGAAACATTCGGAATCGCATGATTCGTATGCTTGTGTTTGTGTTGTTTGGTGATCTTTCTACCAAGTTCTATTAGTTCAAAGATTTTTGGACTAGAAAAAGAATGGAAACCAACGGTTCCCAAACCATAGCCTAGGCAAATCAAACCAATCAATAAGAAAGGTTGTTTTATTGAGAAACATTCGGAATCGCATGATTCGTATGCTTGTGTTTGTGTTGTTTGGTGATCTTTCTACCAAGTTCTATTAGTTCAAACATTTATGGACTAGAAAAAGAATGGAAACCAACGGTTCCTAAACCATAGCCTACGCAAATCAAACCAATCAATAAGAAAGGTTGTTTTATTGAGAATTTGAGAAAGATTCGGAATCGCATGATTCGTATGCTTATGTTTGTGTTATTTGGTGATCTTTCTACCAAGTTCTATTAGTTCAAACATTTATGGACTAGAAAAAGAATGGAAACCAACGCTTCCTAAACCATAGCCTACGCAAATCAAACCAATCAATAAGAAAGGTTGTTTTATTGAGAATTTGAGAAACATTCGGAATCGCATGATTCGTATGCTTGTGTTTGTGTTGTTTGGTGATCTTTCTACCAAGTTCTATTAGTTCAAAGATTTTTGGACTAGAAAAAGAATCGAAACCAACGGTTCCCAAACCATAGCCTTGGCAAATCAAACCAATCAATAAGAAAGGTTGTTTTATTGAGAAACATTCGGAATCGCATGATTCGTATGCTTGTGTTTGTGTTGTTTGGTGATCTTTCTACCAAGTTCTATTAGTTCAAACATTTATGGACTAGAAAAAGAATGGAAACCAATGGTTCCTAAACCATAGCCTACGCAAATCAAACCAATCAATAAGAAAGGTTGTTTTATTGAGAATTTGAGAAAGATTCGGAATCGCATGATTCGTATGCTTATGTTTGTGTTATTTGGTGATCTTTCTACCAGGTTCTATTAGTACAAACATTTATGGACTAGAAAAAGAATGGAAACCAACGCTTCCTAAACCATAGCCTACGCAAATCAAACCAATCAATAAGAAAGGTTGTTTTATTGAGAATTTGAGAATCATTCGGAATCGCATGATTCGTATGCTTGTGTTTGTGTTGTTTGGTGATCTTTCTACCAAGTTCTATTAGTTCAAAGATTTTTGGACTAGAAAAAGAATGGAAACCAACGGTTCCCGAACCATACTCTAGGCAAATCAAACCAATCAATAAGAAAGGTTGTTTTATTGAGAAACATTCGGAATCGCATGATTCGTATGCTTGTGTTTGTGTTGTTTGGTGATCTTTCTACCAAGTTCTAATAGTTAAAACATTTATGGACTAGAAAAAGAATGGAAACCAACGGTTCCTAAACCTAAGCCTACGCAAATCAAACCAATCAATAAGAAATGTTGTTTTATTGAGAATTTGAGAAAGATTCGGAATCGCATGATTCGTATGCTTGTGTTTGTGTTATTTGGTGATCTTTCTACCAAGTTCTATTAGTTCAAACATTTATGGACTAGAAAAGAATGGAAACCAACGGTTCCTAAACCTTAGCCTACGCAAATCGAACCAATCAATAAGAAAGGTTGTTTTATTGAGAATTTGAGAAAACATTCGGAATCGCATGATTCGTATGCTTGTGTTTGTGTTGTTTGGTGATCTTTCTACCAAGTTCTATTAGTTCAAAGATTTTTGGACTAGAAAAAGAATGGAAACCAACGGTTCCGAAACCATAGCCTAGGCAAATCAAACGAATCAATAAGAAAGGTTGTGTTCTTGAGAATTTGAGAAACATTCGGAATCGCATGATTCGTATGCTTGTGTTTGTGTTGTTTGGTGATCTTTCTACCAAATTCTATTAGTTCAAACATTTATGGACTAGAAAAAGAATGGAAACCAACGGTTCCCAAACCATAGCCTAGGCAAATAAAACCAATCAATAAGAAAGGTTGTTTTATTGAGAATTTGAGAAACATTCGGAATCGCATGATTCGTATGCTTGTGTTTGTATTGTTTGGTAATCTTTCTATCAAGTTCTATTAGCTCAAAGATTTTTTTACGAGAAAAAGAATCGAAACCAACGGTTCCCAAACCATAGCCTAGGCAAATCAAACACCTCAATAAGAAAGGTTGTGTTATTGAGAATTTGAGAAACATTCGGAATCGCATGATTCGTATGCTTGTGTTTGTGTTGTTTGGTGATCTTTCTACCAAGTTCTATTAGTTCAAACATTTATGGACTAGAAAAAGAATGGAAACCAACGGTTCCTAAACCATAGCCTACGCAAATCAAACCAATCAATAAGAAAGGTTGTTTTATTGAGAATTTGAGAAACATTCGGAATCGCATGATTCATATGCTTGTGTTTGTGTTGTTTGGTGATCTTTCTACCAAGTTCTATTAGTTGAAAGATTTTTGGGCTAGAAAAAGAATGGAAACCAATGGTTCCCAAACCATAGCCTGTGCAAATCAAACGAATCAATAAGAAAGGTTGTGTTCTTGAGAATTTGAGAAACCTTCGGAATCGCATGATTCGTATGCTTGTGTTTGTGTTGTTTGGTGATCTTTCTACCAAATTCTATTAGTTCAAACAGTTATGGACTAGAAAAAGAATGGAAACCAACGGTTCCCAAACCATAGCCTAGGCAAATCAAACCAATCAATAAGAAAGGTTGTTTTATTGAGAATTTAAGAAACATTCGGAATCGCATGATTCGTATGCTTGTGTTTGTGTTGTTTGGTGATCTTTCTACCAAGTTCTATTAGCTCAAAGATTTTTGGGCTAGAAAAAGAATGGAAACCAACGGTTCCCAAACCATAGCCTAGGCAAATCAAACCAATCAATAAGAAAGGTTGTGTTCTTGAGAATTTGAGAAACATTCGGAATCGCATGATTCGTATGCTTGTGTTTGTGTTGTTTGGTGATCTTTCTACCAAGTTCTATTAGATCAAAGATTTTTGGACTAGAAAAAGAATGGAAACCAACGGATCCCAAACCATAGCCTAGGCAAATCAAACGAATCAATAAGAAAGATTGTGTTCTTGAGAATTTGAGAAACATTCGGAATCGCATGATTCGTATGCTTGTGTTTGTGTTGTTTGGTGATCTTTCTACCAAGTTCTATTAGTTCAAACATTTATGGACTAGAAAAAGAATGGAAACCAACGGTTCCTAAACCATAGCCTACGCAAATCAAACCAATCAATAAGAAAGGTTGTTTTATTAATAATTTGAGAAACATTCGGAATCGCATGATTCATATGCTTGTGTTTGTGTTGTTTGGTGATCTTTCTACCAATTTCTATTAGTTCAAAGATTTTTGGGCTAGAAAAAGAATGGAAACCAACGGTTCCCAAACCATAGCCTGTGCAAATCAAACGAATCAATAAGAAAGGTTGTGTTCTTGAGAATTTGAGAAACATTCGGAATCGCATGATTCGTATGCTTGTGTTTGTGTTGTTTGGTGATCTTTCTACCAAAATCTATTAGTTCAAACAGTTATGGACTAGAAAAAGAATGGAAACCAACGGTTCCCAAACCATAGCCTAGGCAAATCAAACCAATCACTAAGAAAGGTTGTTTTATTGAGAATTTGAGAAACATTCGGAATCGCATGATTCGTATGCTTGTGTTTGTGTTGTTTGGTGATCTTTCTACCAAGTTCTATTAGCTCAATGATTTTTGGGCTAGAAAAAGAATGAAAACCAACGGTTCCCAAACCATAGCCTAGGAAAATCAAACCAATCAATAAGAAAGGTTGTGTTCTTGAGAATTTGAGAAACATTCGGAATCGCATGATTCGTATGCTTGTGTTTGTGTTGTTTGGTGATCTTTCTACCAAGTTCTATTAGTTCAAAGATTTTTGGACTAGAAAAAGAATGGAAACCAACGGTTCCCAAACCATAGCCTAGGCAAATCAAACGAATCAATAAGAAAGATTGTGTTCTTGAGAATTTGAGAAACATTCGGAATCGCATGATTCGTATGCTTGTGTTTGTGTTGTTTGGTGATCTTTCTACCAAATTCTATTAGTTCAAACATTTATGGACTAGAAAAAGAATGGAAACAAACGGTTCCCAAACCATAGCCTAGGCAATCAAACCAATCAATAAGAAAGGTTGTTTTATTGAGAATTTGAGAAACATTCGGAATCGCATGATTCGTATGCTTGTGTTTGTGTTGTTTGGTGATCTTTCTACCAAGTTCTATTAGTTCAAAGATTTTTGGACTAGAAAAAGAATGGAAACCAACGGTTCCCAGACCATAGCCTAGGCAAATCAAACGAATCAATAAGAAAGGTTGTGTTCTTGAGAATTTGAGAAACATTCGGAATCGCATAATTCGTATGCTTGTGTTTGTGTTCTTTGGTGATCTTTCTACCAAATTCTATTAGTTCAAACAGTTATGGACTAGTAAAAGAATGGAAACCAACGGTTCCCAAACCATAGCCTAGGCAAATCAAACCAATCAATAAGAAAGGTTGTTTTATTGAGAATTTGAGAAACATTCGGAATCGCATGATTCGTATTCTTGTGTTTGTGTTGTTTGGTGATCTTTCTACCAAGTTCTATTAGCTCAAAGATTTTTGGGCTAGAAAAAGAATGGAAACCAACGGTTCCCAAACGATAGCCTAGGCAAATCAAACCAATCAATAACAAAGGTTGTGTTCTTGAGAATTTGAGAAATATTCGGAATTGCATGATTCGTATGCTTGTGTTTGTGTTGTTTGGTGATCTTTCTACCAAGTTCTATTAGTTCAAAGATTTTTGGACTAGAAAAAGAATGGAAACCAACGGTTCCCAAACCATAGCCTAGGCAAATCAAACGAATCAATAAGAAAGATTGTGTTCTTGCGAATTTGAGAAACATTCGGAATCGCATGATTCGTATGCTTGTGTTTGTGTTGTTTGGTGATCTTTCTACCAAATTCTATTAGTTCAAACATTTATGGACTAGAAAAAGAATGGAAACAAACGGTTCCCAAACCATAGCCTAGGCAATCAAACCAATCAATAAGAAAGGTTGTTTTATTGAGAATTTGAGAAACATTCGGAATCGCATGATTCGTATGCTTGTGTTTGTGTTGTTTGGTGATCTTTCTACCAAGTTCTATTAGTTCAAAGATTTTTGGACTAGAAAAATAATGGAAACCAACGGTTCCCAAACCATATCCTAGGCAAATCAAACGAATCAATAAGAAAGGTTGTGTTCTTGAGAATTTGAGAAACATTCGGAATCGCATGATTCGTATGCTTGTGTTTGTGTTGTTTGGTGATCTTTCTACCAAGTTCTAATAGTTAAAACATTTATGGACTAGAAAAAGAATGGAAACCAACGGTTCCTAAACCTAAGCCTACGCAAATCAAACCAATCAATAAGAAATGTTGTTTTATTGAGAATTTGAGAAAGATTCGGAATCGCATTATTCGTATGCTTGTGTTTGTGTTATTTGGTGATCTTTCTACCAAGTTCTATTAGTTCAAACATTTATGGACTAGAAAAGAATGGAAACCAACGGTTCCTAAACCTTAGCCTACGCAAATCGAACCAATCAATAAGAAAGGTTGTTTTATTGAGAATTTGAGAAACATTCGGAATCGCATGATTCGTATGCTTGTGTTTGTGTTGTTTGGTGATCTTTCTACCAAGTTCTATTAGTTCAAAGATTTTTGGACTAGAAAAAGAATGGAAACCAACGGTTCCGAAACCATAGCCTAGGCAAATCAAACGAATCAATAAGAAAGGTTGTGTTCTTGAGAATTTGAGAAACATTCGGAATCGCATGATTCGTATGCTTGTGTTTGTGTTGTTTGGTGATCTTTCTACCAAATTCTATTAGTTCAAACCTTTATGGACTAGAAAAAGAATGGAAACCAACGGTTCCCAAACCATAGCCTAGGCAAATAAAACCAATCAATAAGAAAGGTTGTTTTATTGAGAATTTGAGAAACATTCGGAATCGCATGATTCGTATGCTTGTGTTTGTATTGTTTGGTAATCTTTCTATCAAGTTCTATTAGCTCCAAGATTTTTTTACGAGAAAAAGAATGGAAACCAACGGTTCCCAAACCATAGCCTAGGCAAATCAAACACCTCAATAAGAAAGGTTGTGTTCTTGAGAATTTGAGAAACATTCGGAATCGCATGATTCGTATGCTTGTGTTTGTGTTGTTTGGTGATCTTTCTACCAAGTTCTATTAGTTCAAACATTTATGGACTAGAAAAATAATGGAAACCAACGATTCCTAAACCATAGCCTACGCAAATCAAACCAATCAATAAGAAAGGTTGTTTTATTGAGAATTTGAGAAACATTCGGAATCACATGATTTGTATGCTTGTGTTTGTGTTGTTTGGTGATCTTTCTACCAATTTCTAATAGTTCAAACATTTATGGACTAGAAAAAGAATGGAAACCAACGGTTCCTAAACCATAGCCTACACAAATCAAACCAATCAATAAGAAAGGTTGTTTTATTGAGAATTTGAGAAACATTCGGAATCGCATGATTCGTATGCTTGTGTTTGTGTTGTTTGGTGATCTTTCTACCAAGTTCTATTAGTTCAAAGATTTTTGGACTAGAAAAAGAATGGAAACCAACGGTTCCCAAACCATAGCCTGTGCAAATCAAACGAATCAATAAGAAAGGTTGTGTTCTTGAGAATTTGAGAAACATTCGGAATCGCATGATTCGTATGCTTGTGTTTGTGTTGTTTGGTGATCTTTCTACCAAATTCTATTAGTTCAAACAGTTAAGGACTAGAAAAAGAATGGAAACCAACGGTTCCCAAACCATAGCCTAGGCTAATCAAACGAATCAATAAGAAGAGTTGTTTTATTGAGAATTTGAGAAACATTCGGAATCGCATGATTCGTATGCTTGTGTTTGTGTTGTTTGGTGATCTTTCTACCAAGTTCTATTAGATCAAAGATTTTTGGACTAGAAAAAGAATGGAAACCAACGGTTCCCAAACCATAGCCTAGGCAAATCAAACGAATCAATAAGAAAGATTGTGTTCTTGAGAATTTGAGAAACATTCGGAATCGCATGATTCGTATGCTTGTGTTTGTGTTGTTTGGTGATCTTTCTACCAAGTTCTATTAGTTCAAACATTTATGGACTAGAAAAAGAATGGAAACAAACGGTTCCTAAACCATAGCCTACGCAAATCAAACCAATCAATAAGAAAGGTTGTTTTATTGAGAATTTGAGAAACATTCGGAATCGCATGATTCATATGCTTGTGTTTGTGTTGTTTGGTGATCTTTCTACCAAGTTCTATTAGTTCAAAGATTTTTGGGCTAGAAAAAGAATGGAAACCAACGGTTCCCAAACCATAGCCTGTGCAAATCAAACGAATCAATAAGAAAGGTTGTGTTCTTGAGAATTTGAGAAACATTCGGAATCGCATGATTCGTATGCTTGTGTTTGTGTTGTTTGGTGATCTTTCTACCAAATTCTATTAGTTCAAACAGTTATGGACTAGAAAAAGAATGGAAACCAACGGTTCCCAAACCATAGCCTAGGCAAATCAAACCAATCAATAAGAAAGGTTGTTTTATTGAGAATTTGAGAAACATTCGGAATCGCATGATTCGTATGCTTGTGTTTGTGTTGTTTGGTGATCTTTCTACCAAGTTCTATTAGCTCAAAGATTTTTGGGCTAGAAAAAGAATGGAAACCAACGGTTCCCAAACCATAGCCTGTGCAAATCAAACGAATCAATAAGAAAGGTTGTGTTCTTGAGAATTTGAGAAACATTCGGAATCGCATGATTCGTATGCTTGTGTTTGTGTTGTTTGGTGATCTTTCTACCAAATTCTATTAGTTCAAACAGTTATGGACTAGAAAAAGAATGGAAACCAACGGTTCCCAAACCATAGCCTAGGCAAATCAAACCAATCAATAAGAAAGGTTGTTTTATTGAGAATTTGAGAAACATTCGGAATCGCATGATTCGTATGCTTGTGTTTGTGTTGTTTGGTGTTCTTTCTACCAAATTCTATTAGTTCAAACAGTTATGGACTAGAAAAAGAATGGAAACCAACGGTTCCCAAACCATAGCCTAGGCAAATCAAACCAATCAATAAGAAAGGTTGTTTTATTGAGAATTTGAGAAACATTCGGAATCGCATGATTCGTATGCTTGTGTTTGTGTTGTTTGGTGATCTTTCTACCAAGTTCTAATAGTTAAAACATTTATGGACTAGAAAAAGAATGGAAACCAACGGTTCCTAAACCTAAGCCTACGCAAATCAAACCAATCAATAAGAAAGGTTGTTTTATTGAGAATTTGAGAAACATTCGGAATCGCATGATTCATATGCTTGTGTTTGTGTTGTTTGGTGATCTTTCTACCAAGTTCTATTAGTTCAAAGATTTTTGGGCTAGAAAAAGAATGGAAACCAACGGTTCCCAAACCATAGCCTGTGCAAATCAAACGAATCAATAAGAAAGGTTGTGTTCTTGAGAATTTGAGAAACATTCGGAATCGCATGATTCGTATGCTTGTGTTTGTGTTGTTTGGTGATCTTTCTACCAAATTCTATTAGTTCAAACAGTTATGGACTAGAAAAAGAATGGAAACCAACGGTTCCCAAACCATAGCCTAGGCAAATCAAACCAATCAATAAGAAAGGTTGTTTTATTGAGAATTTGAGAAACATTCGGAATCGCATGATTCGTATGCTTGTGTTTGTGTTGTTTGGTGATCTTTCTACCAAGTTCTATTAGCTCAAAGATTTTTGGGCTAGAAAAAGAATGGAAACCAACGGTTCCCAAACCATAGCCTAGGCAAATCAAACCAATCAATAAGAAAGGTTGTGTTCTTGAGAATTTGAGAAACATTCGGAATCGCATGATTCGTATGCTTGTGTTTGTGTTGTTTGGTGATCTTTCTACCAAGTTCTATTAGATCAAAGATTTTTGGACTAGAAAAAGAATGGAAACCAACGGTTCCCAAACCATAGCCTAGGCAAATCAAACGAATCAATAAGAAAGATTGTGTTCTTGAGAATTTGAGAAACATTCGGAATCGCATGATTCGTATGCTTGTGTTTGTGTTGTTTGGTGATCTTTCTACCAAGTTCTATTAGTTCAAACATTTATGGACTAGAAAAAGAATGGAAACCAACGGTTCCTAAACCATAGCCTACGCAAATCAAACCAATCAATAAGAAAGGTTGTTTTATTGAGAATTTGAGAAACATTCGGAATCGCATGATTCATATACTTGTGTTTGTGTTGTTTGGTGATCTTTCTACCAAGTTCTATTAGTTCAAAGATTTTTGCGCTAGAAAAAGAATGGAAACCAACGGTTCCGAAACCATAGCCTAGGCAAATCAAACGAATCAATAAGAAAGGTTGTGTTCTTGAGAATTTGAGAAACATTCGGAATCGCATGATTCGTATGCTCGTGTTTGTGTTGTTTGGTGATCTTTCTACCAAATTCTATTAGTTCAAACATTTATGGACTAGAAAAAGAATGGAAACCAACGGTTCCCAAACCATAGCCTAGGCAAATAAAACCAATTAATAAGAAAGGTTGTTTTATTGAGAATTTGAGAAACATTCGGAATCGCATGATTCGTATGCTTGTGTTTGTATTGTTTGGTAATCTTTCTATCAAGTTCTATTAGCTCCAAGATTTTTTTACGAGAAAAAGAATGGAAACCAACGGTTCCCAAACCATAGCTTAGGCAAATCAAACACCTCAATAAGAAAGGTTGTGTTCTTGAGAATTTGAGAAACATTCGGAATCGCATGATTCGTATGCTTGTGTTTGTGTTGTTTGGTGATCTTTCTACCAAGTTCTATTAGTTCAAACATTTATGGACTCGAAAAAGAATGGAAACCAACGGTTCCTAAACCATAGCCTACGCAAATCAAACCAATCAATAAGAAAGGTTGTTTTATTGAGAATTTGAGAAACATTCGGAATCGCATGATTTGTATGCTTGTGTTTGTGTTGTTTGGTGATCTTTCTACCAATTTCTAATAGTTCAAACATTTATGGACTAGAAAAAGAATGGAAACCAACGGTTCCTAAACCATAGCCTACGCAAATCAAACCAATCAATAAGAAAGGTTGTTTTATTGAGAATTTGAGAAACATTCGGAATCGCATGATTCGTATGCTTGTGTTTGTGTTGTTTGGTGATCTTTCTACCAAGTTCTATTAGTTCAAAGATTTTTGGACTAGAAAAAGAATGGAAACCAACGGTTCCGAAACCATAGCCTAGGCAAATCAAACGAATCAATAAGAAAGGTTGTGTTCTTGAGAATTTGAGAAACATTCGGAATCGCATGATTCGTATGCTTGTGTTTGTGTTGTTTGGTGTTCTTTCTACCAAATTCTATTAGTTCAAATAGTTATGGACTAGAAAAAGAATGGAAACCAACGGTTCCCAAACCATAGCCTAGGCAAATCAAACCAATCAATAAGAAAGGTTGTTTTATTGAGAATTTGAGAAACATTCGGAATCGCATGATTCGTATGCTTGTGTTTGTGTTGTTTGGTGATCTTTCTACCAAGTTCTAATAGTTAAAACATTTATGGACTAGAAAAAGAATGGAAACCAACGGTTCCTAAACCTAAGCCTACACAAATCAAACCAATCAATAAGAAAGGTTGTTTTATTGAGAATTTGAGAAACATTCGGAATCGCATGATTCATATGCTTGTGTTTGTGTTGTTTGGTGATCTTTCTACCAAGTTCTATTAGTTCAAAGATTTTTGGGCTAGAAAAAGAATGGAAACCAACGGTTCCCAAACCATAGCCTGTGCAAATCAAACGAATCAATAAGAAAGGTTGTGTTCTTGAGAATTTGAGAAACATTCGGAATCGCATGATTCGTATGCTTGTGTTTGTGTTGTTTGGTGATCTTTCTACCAAATTCTATTAGTTCAAACAGTTATGGACTAGAAAAAGAATGGAAACCAACGGTTCCCAAACCATAGCCTAGGCAAATCAAACCAATCAATAAGAAAGGTTGTTTTATTGAGAATATGAGAAACATTCGGAATCGCATGATTCGTATGCTTGTGTTTGTGTTGTTTGGTGATCTTTCTACCAAGTTCTATTAGCTCAAAGATTTTTGGGCTAGAAAAAGAATGGAAACCAACGGTTCCCAAACCATAGCCTAGGCAAATCAAACCAATCAATAAGAAAGGTTGTGTTCTTGAGAATTTGAGAAACATTCGGAATCGCATGATTCATATGCTTGTGTTTGTGTTGTTCGGTGATCTTTCTACCAAGTTCTATTAGTTCAAAGATTTTTGGACTAGAAAAAGAATGGAAACCAACGGTTCCCAAACCATAGCCTAGGCAAATCAAACGAATGAATAAGAAAGATTGTGTTCTTGAGAATTTGAGAAACATTCGGAATCGCATGATTCGTATGCTTGTGTTTGTGTTGTTTGGTGATCTTTCTACCAAATTCTATTAGTTCAAACATTTATGGACTAGAAAAAGAATGGAAACAAACGGTTCCCAAACCATAGCCTAAGCAATCAAACCAATCAATAAGAAAGGTTGTTTTATTGAGAATTTGAGAAACATTCGGAATCGCATGATTCGTATGCTTGTGTTTGTGTTGTTTGGTGATCTATCTACCAAGTTCTATTAGTTCAAAGATTTTTGGACTAGAAAAAGAATGGAAACCAACGGTTCCCAAACCATAGACTAGGCAAATCAAACGAATCAATAAGAAAGGTTGTGTTCTTGAGAATTTGAGAAACATTCGGAATCGCATGATTCGTATGCTTGTGTTTGTGTTGTTTGGTGATCTTTCTACCAAATTCTATTAGTTCAAACAGTTATGGACTAGAAAAAGAATGGAAACCAACGGTTCCCAACCCATAGCCTAGGCAAATAAAACCAATCAATAAGAAAGGTTGTTTTATTGAGAATTTGAGAAACATTCGGAATCGCATGATTCGTATGCTTGTGTTTGTGTTGTTTGGTGATCTTTCTACCAAATTCTACTAGTTCAAACATTTATGGACTAGAAAAAGAATGGAAACGAACGGTTCCCAAACCATAGCCTAGGCAATCAAACGAATCAATAAGAAAGGTTGTTTTATTGAGAATTTGAGAAACATTCGTAATCGCATGATTCGTATGCTTGTGTTTGTGTTGTTTGGTGATCTTTCTACCAAGTTCTATTAGTTCAAACATTTATGGACTAGAAAAAGAATGGAAACCAACGGTTCCTAAACCATAGCCTACGCAAATCAAACCAATCAATAAGAAAGGTTGTTTTATTGAGAATTTGAGAAACATTCGGAATCGCATGATTTGTATGCTTGTGTTTGTGTTGTTTGGTGATCTTTCTACCAATTTCTAATAGTTCAAACATTTATGGACTAGAGAAAGAATGGAAACCAACGGTTCCTAAACCATAGCCTACGCAAATCAAACCAATCAATAAGAAAGGTTGTTTTATTGAGAATTTGAGAAACATTCGGAATCGCATGATTCGTATGCTTGTGTTTGTGTTGTTTGGTGATCTTTCTACCAAGTTCTATTAGTTCAAAGATTTTTGGACTAGAAAAAGAATGGAAACCAACGGTTCCGAAACCATAGCCTAGGCAAATCAAACGAATCAATAAGAAAGGTTGTGTTCTTGAGAATTTGAGAAACATTCGGAATCGCATGATTCGTATGCTTGTGTTTGTGTTGTTTGGTGTTCTTTCTACCAAATTCTATTAGTTCAAACAGTTATGGACTAGAAAAAGAATGGAAACCAACGGTTCCCAAACCATAGCCTAGGCAAATCAAACCAATCAATAAGAAAGGTTGTTTTATTGAGAATTTGAGAAACATTCGGAATCGCATGATTCGTATGCTTGTGTTTGTGTTGTTTGGTGATCTTTCTACCAAGTTCTAATAGTTAAAACATTTATGGACTAGAAAAAGAATGGAAACCAACGGTTCCTAAACCTAAGCCTACGCAAATCAAACCAATCAATAAGAAAGGTTGTTTTATTGAGAATTTGAGAAACATTCGGAATCGCATGATTCATATGCTTGTGTTTGTGTTGTTTGGTGATCTTTCTACCAAGTTCTATTAGTTCAAAGATTTTTGGGCTAGAAAAAGAATGGAAACCAACGGTTCCCAAACCATAGCCTGTGCAAATCAAACGAATCAATAAGAAAGGTTGTGTTCTTGAGAATTTGAGAAACATTCGGAATCGCATGATTCGTATGCTTGTGTTTGTGTTGTTTGGTGATCTTTCTACAAAATTCTATTAGTTCAAACAGTTATGGACTAGAAAAAGAATGGAAACCAACGGTTCCCAAACCATAGCCTAGGCAAATCAAACCAATCAATAAGAAAGGTTGTTTTATTGAGAATTTGAGAAACATTCGGAATCGCATGATTCGTATGCTTGTGTTTGTGTTGTTTGGTGATCTTTCTACCACGTTCTATTAGCTCAAAGATTTTTGGGCTAGAAAAAGAATGGAAACCAACGGTTCCCAAACCATAGCCTAGGCAAATCAAACCAATCAATAAGAAAGGTTGTGTTCTTGAGAATTTGAGAAACATTCGGAATCGCATGATTCATATGCTTGTGTTTGTGTTGTTCGGTGATCTTTCTACCAAGTTCTATTAGTTCAAAGATTTCTGGACTAGAAAAAGAATGGAAACCAACGGTTCCCAAACCATAGCCTAGGCAAATCAAACGAATGAATAAGAAAGATTGTGTTCTTGAGAATTTGAGAAACATTCGGAATCGCATGATTCGTATGCTTGTGTTTGTGTTGTTCGGTGATCTTTCTACCAAATTCTATTAGTTCAAACATTTATGGACTAGAAAAAGAATGGAAACAAACGGTTCCCAAACCATAGCCTAGGCAATCAAACCAATCAATAAGAAAGGTTGTTTTATTGAGAATTTGAGAAACATTCGGAATCGCATGATTCGTATGCTTGTGTTTGTGTTGTTTGGTGATCTATCTACCAAGTTCTATTAGTTCAAAGATTTTTGGACTAGAAAAAGAATGGAAACCAACGGTTCCCAAACCATAGCCTAGGCAAATCAAACGAATCAATAAGAAAGGTTGTGTTCTTGAGAATTTGAGAAACATTCGGAATCGCATGATTCGTATGCTTGTGTTTGTGTTGTTTGGTGATCTTTCTACCAAATTCTATTAGTTCAAAGATTTCTTTACGAAAAAAAGAATGGAAACCAACGGTTCCCGAACCATAGCCTAGGCAAATCAAACATCTCAATAAGAAAGGTTGTGTTATTGAGAATTTGAGAAACATTCGGAATCGCATGATTCGTATGCTGGTGTTTGTGTTGTTTGGTAATCTTTCTACCAAGTTCTATTAGTTCAAACATTTATGGACTAGAAAAAGAATGGAAACCAACGGTTCCTAAACCATAGCCTAGGCAAATCAAACGAATCAATAAGAAAGGTTGTGTTCTTGAGAATTTGAGAAACATTCGGAATCGCATGATTCGTATGCTTGTGTTTGTGTTGTTCGGTGATCTTTCTACCAAATTCTATTAGTTCAAACATTTATGGACTAGAAAAAGAATGCAAACCAACGGTTCCCAACCTATAGCCTAGGCAAATAAAACCAAGCAATAAGAAAGGTTGTTTTATTGAGAATTTGAGAAACATTCGGAATCGCATGATTCGTATGCTTGTGTTTGTGTTGTTTGGTGATCTTTCTACCAAGTTCTATTAGTTCAAAGATTTTTGGACTAGAAAAAGAATGGAAACCAACGGTTCCCAAACCATAGCCTAGGCAAATCAAACCAATCAATCAGAAAGGTTGTTTTATTCAGAAACATTCGGAATCGCATGATTCGTATGCTTGTGTTTGTGTTGTTTGGTGATCTTTCTACCAAGTTCTATTAGTTCAAACATTTATTGACTAGAAAAAGAATGGAAACCAACGGTTCCTAAACCATAGCCTACGCAAATCAAACCAATCAATAAGAAAGGTTGTTTTATTGAGAATTTGAGAAAGATTCGGAATCGCATGATTCGTATGCTTATGTTTGTGTTATTTGGTGATCTTTCTACCAAGTTCTATTAGTTCAAACATTTATGGACTAGAAAAAGAATGAAAACCAACGCTTCCTAAACCATAGCCTACGCAAATCAAACCAATCAATAAGAAAGGTTGTTTTATTGAGAATTTGAGAATCATTCGGAATCGCATGATTCGTATGCTTGTGTTTGTGTTGTTTGGTGATCTTTCTACCAAGTTCTATTAGTTCAAAGATTTTTGGACTAGAAAAAGAATGGAAACCAACGGTTCCCGAACCATACCCTAGGAAAATAAAACCAATCAATAAGAAAGGTTGTTTTATTGAGAAACATTCGGAATCGCATGATTCGTATGCTTGTGTTTGTGTTGTTTGGTGATCTTTCTACCAAGTTCTAATAGTTCAAACATTTATGGACTAGAAAAAGAATGGAAACCAACGGTTCCTAAACCTAAGCCTACGCAAATCAAACCAATCAATAAGAAATGTTGTTTTATTGAGAATTTGAGAAAGATTCGGAATCGCATGATTCGTATCCTTGTGTTTGTGTTGTTTGGTGATCTTTCTACCACGTTCTATTAGTTCAAACATTTATGGACTAAAAAAAGAATGGAAACCAACGGTTCCCAACCCATAGCCTAGGCAAATAAAACCAATCAATAAGAAAGGTTGTTTTATTGAGAATTTGAGAAACATTCGGAATCGCATGATTCGTATGCTTGTGTTTGTGTTGTTTGGTGATCTTTCTACCAAGTTCTATTAGTTCAAAGATTTTTGGACTAGAAAAAGAATGGAAACCAACGGTTCCCAAACCATAGCCTAGGCAAATCAAACGAATCAATAAGAAAGATTGTGTTCTTGAGAATTTGAGAAACATTCGGAATCGCATGATTCGTATGCTTGTGTTTGTGTTGTTTGGTGATCTTTCTACCAAATTCTATTAGTTCAAACATTTATGGACTAGAAAAAGAATGGAAACAAACGGTTCCCAAACCATAGCCTAGGCAATCAAACCAATCAATAAGAAAGGTTGTTTGATTGAGAATTTGAGAAACATTCGGAATCGCATGATTCGTATGCTTGTGTTTGTGTTGTTTGGTGATCTATCTACCAAGTTCTATTAGTTCAAAGATTTTTGGACTATAAAAAGAATGGAAACCAACGGTTCCCAAACCATAGCCTAGGCAAATCAAACGAATCAATAAGAAAGGTTGTGTTCTTGAGAATTTGAGAAACATTCGGAATCGCATGATTCGTATGCTTGTGTTTGTATTGTTTGGTGATCTTTCTACCAAATTCTATTAGCTCAAACAGTTATGGACTAGAAAAAGAATGGAAACCAACGGTTCCCAACCCATAGCCTAGGCAAATAAAACCAATCAATAAGAAAGGTTGTTTTATTGAGAATTTGAGAAACATTCGGAATCGCATGATTCGTATGCTTGTGTTTGTGTTGTTTGGTGATCTTTCTACCAAGTTCTATTAGTTCAAAGATTTTTGGACTAGAAAAAGAATGGAAACCAACGGTTCCCAAACCATAGCCTAGGCAAATCAAACGAATCAATAAGAAAGATTGTGTTCTTGAGAATTTGAGAAACATTCGGAATCGCATGATTCGTATGCTTGTGTTTGTGTTGTTTGGTGATCTTTCTACCAAATTCTATTAGTTCAAACATTTATGGACTAGAAAAAGAATGGAAACAAACGGTTCCCAAACCATAGCCTAGGCAATCAAACCAATCAATAAGAAAGGTTGTTTGATTGAGAATTTGAGAAACATTCGGAATCGCATGATTCGTATGCTTGTGTTTGTGTTGTTTGGTAATCTATCTACCAAGTTCTATTAGTTCAAAGATTTTTGGACTATAAAAAGAATGGAAACCAACGGTTCCCAAACCATAGCCTAGGCAAATCAAACGAATCAATAAGAAAGGTTGTGTTCTTGAGAATTTGAGAAACATTCGGAATCGCATGATTCGTATGCTTGTGTTTGTATTGTTTGGTGATCTTTCTACCAAATTCTATTAGCTCAAACAGTTATGGACTAGAAAAAGAATGGAAACCAACGGTTCCCAACCCATAGCCTAGGCAAATAAAACCAATCAATAAGAAAGGTTGTTTTATTGAGAATTTGAGAAACATTCGGAATCGCATGATTCGTATGCTTGTGTTTGTGTTGTTTGGTGATCTTTCTACCAAGTTCTATTAGTTCAAAGATTTTTGGACTAGAAAAAGAATGGAAACCAACGGTTCCCAAACCATAGCCTAGGCAAATCAAAGGAATCAATAAGAAAGGTTGTGTTCTTGAGAATTTGAGAAACATTCGGAATCGCATGATTCGTATGCTTGTGTTTGTGTTGTTTGGTGATCTTTCTACCAAGTTCTATTAGTTCAAACATTTATGGACTAAAAAAAGAATGGAAACCAACGGTTCCCAACCCATAGCCTCGGCAAATAAAACCAATCAATAAGAAAGGTTGTTTTATTGAGAATTTGAGAAACATTCGGAATCGCATGATTCGTATGCTTGTGTTTGTGTTGTTTGGTGATCTTTCTACCAAGTTCTATTAGTTCAAAGATTTTTGGACTAGAAAAAGAATGGAAACCAACGGTTCCCAAACCATAGCCTAGGCAAATCAAACCAATCAATAAGAAAGGTGGTTTTATTGAGAAACATTCGGAATCGCATGATTCGTATGCATGTGTTTGTGTTGTTTGGTGATCTTTCTACCAAGTTCTATTAGTTCAAACACTTATGGACTAGAAAAAGAATGGAAACCAACGGTTCCTAAACCATAGCCTACGCAAATCAAACCAATCAATAAGAAAGGTTGTTTTATTGAGAATTTGAGAAAGATTCGGAATCGCATGATTCGTATGCTTATGTTTGTGTTATTTGGTGATCTTTCTACCAAGTTCTATTAGTTCAAACATTTATGGACTAGAAAAAGAATGGAAACCAACGGTTCCTAAACCATAGCCTACGCAAATCAAACCAATCAATAAGAAAGGTTGTTTTATTGAGAATTTGAGAATCATTCGGAATCGCATGATTCGTATGCTTGTGTTTGTGTTGTTTGGTGATCTTTCTACCAAGTTCTATTAGTTCAAAGATTTTTGGACTAGAAAAAGAATGGAAACCAACGGTTCCCGAACCATACCCTAGGCAAATCAAACCAATCAATAAGAAAGGTTGTTTTATTGAGAAACATTCGGAATCGCATGATTCGTATGCTTGTGTTTGTGTTGTTTGGTGATCTTTCTACCAAGTTCTAATAGTTCAAACCTTTATGGACTAGAAAAAGAATGGAAACCAACGGTTCCTAAACCTAAGCCTACGCAAATCAAACGAATCAATAAGAAATGTTGTTTTATTGAGAATTTGAGAAAGATTCGGAATCGCATGATTCGTATGCTTGTGTTTGTGTTATTTGGTGATCTTTCTACCAAGTTCTATTAGTTCAAACATTTATGGACTAGAAAAGAATGGAAACCAACGGTTCCTAAACCTTAGCCTACGCAAATCGAACCAATCAATAAGAAAGGTTGTTTTATTGAGAATTTGAGAAACGTTCGGAATCGCATGATCGTATGCTTGTGTTTGTGTTGTTTGGTGATCTTTCTACCAAGTTCTATTAGTTCAAAGATTTTTGGACTAGAAAAAGAATGGAAACCAACGGTTCCCAAACCATAGCCTAGGCAAATCAAACGAATCAATAAGAAAGATTGTGTTCTTGAGAATTTGAGAAACATTCGGAATCGCATGATTCATATGCTTGTGTTTGTGTTGTTTGGTGATCTTTCTACTAAATTCTATTAGTTAAAACATTTATGGACTAGAAAAAGAATGGAAACAAACGGTTCCCAAACCATAGCCTAGGCAATCAAACCAATCAATAAGAAAGGTTGTTTGATTGAGAATTTGAGAAACATTCGGAATCGCATGATTCGTATGCTTGTGTTTGTGTTGTTTGGTGATCTATCTACCAAGTTCTATTAGTTCAAAGATTTTTGGACTAGAAAAAGAATGGAAACCAACGGTTCCCAAACCATAGCCTAGGCAAATCAAACGAATCAATAAGAAAGGTTGTGTTCTTGAGAATTTGAGAAACATTCGGAATCGCATGATTCGTATGCTTGTGTTTGTATTGTTTGGTGATCTTTCTACCAAATTCTATTAGCTCAAACAGTTATAGACTAGAAAAAGAATGGAAACCAACGGTTCCCAACCCATAGCCTAGGCAAATAAAACCAATCAATAAGAAAGGTTGTTTTATTGAGAATTTGAGAAACATTCGGAATCGCATGATTCGTATGCTTGTGTTTGTGTTGTTTGGTGATCTTTCTACCAAGTTCTATTAGTTGAAACATTTATGGACTAGAAAAAGAATGGAAACCAACGGTTCCTAAACCATAGCCTACGCAAATCAAACCAATCAATAAGAAAGGTTGTTTTATTGAGAATTTGAGAATCATTCGGAATCGCATGATTCGTATGCTTGTGTTTGTGTTGTTTGGTGATCTTTCTACCAAGTTCTATTAGTTCAAAGATTTTTGGACTAGAAAAAGAATGGAAACCAACGGTTCCCGAACCATACCCTAGGAAAATAAAACCAATCAATAAGAAAGGTTGTTTTATTGAGAAACATTCGGAATCGCATGATTCGTATGCTTGTGTTTGTGTTGTTTGGTGATCTTTCTACCAAGTTCTAATAGTTCAAACATTTATGGACTAGAAAAAGAATGGAAACCAACGGTTCCTAAACCTAAGCCTACGCAAATCAAACCAATCAATAAGAAATGTTGTTTTATTGAGAATTTGAGAAAGATTCGGAATCGCATGATTCGTATGCTTGTGTTTGTGTTGTTTGGTGATCTTTCTACCACGTTCTATTAGTTCAAACATTTATGGACTAAAAAAAGAATGGAAACCAACGGTTCCCAACCCATAGCCTAGGCAAATAAAACCAATCAATAAGAAACGTTGTTTTATTGAGAATTTGAGAAACATTCGGAATCGCATGATTCGTATGCTTGTGTTTGTGTTGTTTGGTGATCTTTCTACCAAGTTCTATTAGTTCAAAGATTTTTGGACTAGAAAAAGAATGGAAACCAACGGTTCCCAAACCATAGCCTAGGCAAATCAAACGAATCAATAAGAAAGATTGTGTTCTTGAGAATTTGAGAAACATTCGGAATCGCATGATTCGTATGCTTGTGTTTGTGTTGTTTGGTGATCTTTCTACCAAATTCTATTAGTTCAAACATTTATGGACTAGAAAAAGAATGGAAACAAACGGTTCCCAAACCATAGCCTAGGCAATCAAACCAATCAATAAGAAAGGTTGTTTGATTGAGAATTTGAGAAACATTCGGAATCGCATGATTCGTATGCTTGTGTTTGTGTTGTTTGGTGATCTATCTACCAAGTTCTATTAGTTCAAAGATTTTTGGACTATAAAAAGAATGGAAACCAACGGTTCCCAAACCATAGCCTAGGCAAATCAAACGAATCAATAAGAAAGGTTGTGTTCTTGAGAATTTGAGAAACATTCGGAATCGCATGATTCGTATGCTTGTGTTTGTATTGTTTGGTGATCTTTCTACCAAATTCTATTAGCTCAAACAGTTATGGACTAGAAAAAGAATGGAAACCAACGGTTCCCAACCCATAGCCTAGGCAAATAAAACCAATCAATAAGAAAGGTTGTTTTATTGAGAATTTGAGAAACATTCGGAATCGCATGATTCGTATGCTTGTGTTTGTGTTGTTTGGTGATCTTTCTACCAAGTTCTATTAGTTCAAAGATTTTTGGACTAGAAAAAGAATGGAAACCAACGGTTCCCAAACCATAGCCTAGGCAAATCAAACGAATCAATAAGAAAGATTGTGTTCTTGAGAATTTGAGAAACATTCGGAATCGCATGATTCGTATGCTTGTGTTTGTGTTGTTTGGTGATCTTTCTACCAAATTCTATTAGTTCAAACATTTATGGACTAGAAAAAGAATGGAAACAAACGGTTCCCAAACCATAGCCTAGGCAATCAAACCAATCAATAAGAAAGGTTGTTTGATTGAGAATTTGAGAAACATTCGGAATCGCATGATTCGTATGCTTGTGTTTGTGTTGTTTGGTAATCTATCTACCAAGTTCTATTAGTTCAAAGATTTTTGGACTATAAAAAGAATGGAAACCAACGGTTCCCAAACCATAGCCTAGGCAAATCAAACGAATCAATAAGAAAGGTTGTGTTCTTGAGAATTTGAGAAACATTCGGAATCGCATGATTCGTATGCTTGTGTTTGTATTGTTTGGTGATCTTTCTACCAAATTCTATTAGCTCAAACAGTTATGGACTAGAAAAAGAATGGAAACCAACGGTTCCCAACCCATAGCCTAGGCAAATAAAACCAATCAATAAGAAAGGTTGTTTTATTGAGAATTTGAGAAACATTCGGAATCGCATGATTCGTATGCTTGTGTTTGTGTTGTTTGGTGATCTTTCTACCAAGTTCTATTAGTTCAAAGATTTTTGGACTAGAAAAAGAATGGAAACCAACGGTTCCCAAACCATAGCCTAGGCAAATCAAAGGAATCAATAAGAAAGGTTGTGTTCTTGAGAATTTGAGAAACATTCGGAATCGCATGATTCGTATGCTTGTGTTTGTGTTGTTTGGTGATCTTTCTACCAAGTTCTATTAGTTCAAACATTTATGGACTAAAAAAAGAATGGAAACCAACGGTTCCCAACCCATAGCCTCGGCAAATAAAACCAATCAATAAGAAAGGTTGTTTTATTGAGAATTTGAGAAACATTCGGAATCGCATGATTCGTATGCTTGTGTTTGTGTTGTTTGGTGATCTTTCTACCAAGTTCTATTAGTTCAAAGATTTTTGGACTAGAAAAAGAATGGAAACCAACGGTTCCCAAACCATAGCCTAGGCAAATCAAACCAATCAATAAGAAAGGTGGTTTTATTGAGAAACATTCGGAATCGCATGATTCGTATGCATGTGTTTGTGTTGTTTGGTGATCTTTCTACCAAGTTCTATTAGTTCAAACACTTATGGACTAGAAAAAGAATGGAAACCAACGGTTCCTAAACCATAGCCTACGCAAATCAAACCAATCAATAAGAAAGGTTGTTTTATTGAGAATTTGAGAAAGATTCGGAATCGCATGATTCGTATGCTTATGTTTGTGTTATTTGGTGATCTTTCTACCAAGTTCTATTAGTTCAAACATTTATGGACTAGAAAAAGAATGGAAACCAATGGTTCCTAAACCATAGCCTACGCAAATCAAACCAATCAATAAGAAAGGTTGTTTTATTGAGAATTTGAGAATCATTCGGAATCGCATGATTCGTATGCTTGTGTTTGTGTTGTTTGGTGATCTTTCTACCAAGTTCTATTAGTTCAAAGATTTTTGGACTAGAAAAAGAATGGAAACCAACGGTTCCCGAACCATACCCTAGGCAAATCAAACCAATCAATAAGAAAGGTTGTTTTATTGAGAAACATTCGGAATCGCATGATTCGTATGCTTGTGTTTGTGTTGTTTGGTGATCTTTCTACCAAGTTCTAATAGTTCAAACCTTTATGGACTAGAAAAAGAATGGAAACCAACGGTTCCTAAACCTAAGCCTACGCAAATCAAACGAATCAATAAGAAATGTTGTTTTATTGAGAATTTGAGAAAGATTCGGAATCGCATGATTCGTATGCTTGTGTTTGTGTTATTTGGTGATCTTTCTACCAAGTTCTATTAGTTCAAACATTTATGGACTAGAAAAGAATGGAAACCAACGGTTCCTAAACCTTAGCCTACGCAAATCGAACCAATCAATAAGAAAGGTTGTTTTATTGAGAATTTGAGAAACGTTCGGAATCGCATGATCGTATGCTTGTGTTTGTGTTGTTTGGTGATCTTTCTACCAAGTTCTATTAGTTCAAAGATTTTTGGACTAGAAAAAGAATGGAAACCAACGGTTCCCAAACCATAGCCTAGGCAAATCAAACGAATCCATAAGAAAGATTGTGTTCTTGAGAATTTGAGAAACATTCGGAATCGCATGATTCATATGCTTGTGTTTGTGTTGTTTGGTGATCTTTCTACTAAATTCTATTAGTTAAAACATTTATGGACTAGAAAAAGAATGGAAACAAACGGTTCCCAAACCATAGCCTAGGCAATCAAACCAATCAATAAGAAAGGTTGTTTGATTGAGAATTTGAGAAACATTCGGAATCGCATGATTCGTATGCTTGTGTTTGTGTTGTTTGGTGATCTATCTACCAAGTTCTATTAGTTCAAAGATTTTTGGACTAGAAAAAGAATGGAAACCAACGGTTCCCAAACCATAGCCTAGGCAAATCAAACGAATCAATAAGAAAGGTTGTGTTCTTGAGAATTTGAGAAACATTCGGAATCGCATGATTCGTATGCTTGTGTTTGTATTGTTTGGTGATCTTTCTACCAAATTCTATTAGCTCAAACAGTTATAGACTAGAAAAAGAATGGAAACCAACGGTTCCCAACCCATAGCCTAGGCAAATAAAACCAATCAATAAGAAAGGTTGTTTTATTGAGAATTTGAGAAACATTCGGAATCGCATGATTCGTATGCTTGTGTTTGTGTTGTTTGGTGATCTTTCTACCAAGTTCTATTAGTTCAAACATTTTTGGACTAGAAAAAGAATGGAAACCAACGGTTCCCAAACCATAGCCTAGGCAAATCAAACCAATCAATAAGAAAGGTGGTTTTATTGAGAAACATTCGGAATCGCATGATTCGTATGCATGTGTTTGTGTTGTTTGGTGATCTTTATACCAAGTTCTATTAGTTCAAACATTTATGGACTAGAAAAAGAATGGAAACCAACGGTTCCTAAACCATAGCCTACGCAAATCAAACCAATCAATAAGAAAGGTTGTTTTATTGAGAATTTGAGAAAGATTCGGAATCGCATGATTCGTATGCTTATGTTTGTGTTATTTGGTGATCTTTCTACCAAGTTCTATTAGTTCAAACATTTATGGACTAGAAAAAGAATGGAAACCAACGGTTCCTAAACCATAGCCTACGCAAATCAAACCAATCAATAAGAAAGGTTGTTTTATTGAGAATTTGAGAATCATTCGGAATCGCATGATTCGTATGCTTGTGTTTGTGTTGTTTGGTGATCTTTCTACCAAGTTCTATTAGTTCAAAGATTTTTGGACTAGAAAAAGAATGGAAACCAACGGTTCCCGAACCATACCCTAGGCAAATCAAACCAATCAATAAGAAAGGTTGTTTTATTGAGAAACATTCGGAATCGCATGATTCGTATGCTTGTGTTTGTGTTGTTTGGTGATCTTTCTACCAAGTTCTAATAGTTCAAACATTTATGGACTAGAAAAAGAATGGAAACCAACGGTTCCTAAACCTAAGCCTACGCAAATCAAACGAATCAATAAGAAATGTTGTTTTATTGAGAATTTGAGAAAGATTCGGAATCGCATGATTCGTATGCTTGTGTTTGTGTTATTTGGTGATCTTTCTACCAAGTTCTATTAGTTCAAACATTTATGGACTAGAAAAGAATGGAAACCAACGGTTCCTAAACCTTAGCCTAAGCAAATCGAACCAATCAATAAGAAAGGTTGTTTTATTGAGAATTTGAGAAACATTCGGAATCGCATGATTCGTATGCTTGTGTTTGTGTTGTTTGGTGATCTTTCTACCAAGTTCTATTAGTTCAAAGATTTTTGGACTAGAAAAAGAATGGAAACCAACGGTTCCGAAACCATAGCCTAGGCAAATCAAACGAATCAATAAGAAAGGTTGTGTTCTTGAGAATTTGAGAAACATTCGGAATCGCATGATTCGTATGCTTGTGTTTGTGTTGTTTGGTGATCTTTCTATCAAGTTCTATTAGTTCAAAGATTTCTTTACGAAAAAAAGAATGGAAACCAACGGTTCCCGAACCATAGCCTAGGAAAATCAAACATCTCAATAAGAAAGGTTGTGTTATTGAGAATTTGAGAAACATTCGGAATCGCATGATTCGTATGCTTGTGTTTGTGTTGTTTGGTGATCTTTCTACCACGTTCTATTAGCTCAAAGATTTTTGGGCTAGAAAAAGAATGGAAACCAACGGTTCCCAAACCATAGCCTAGGCAAATCAAACGAATCAATAAGAAAGGTTGTGTTCTTGAGAATTTGAGAAACATTCGGAATCGCATGATTCGTATGCTTGTGTTTGTGTTGTTCGGTGATCTTTCTACCAAATTCTATTAGTTCAAACATTTATGGACTAGAAAAAGAATGCAAACCAACGGTTCCCAACCCATAGCCTAGGCAAATAAAACCAATCAATAAGAAAGGTTGTTTTATTGAGAATTTGAGAAACATTCGGAATCGCATGATTCGTATGCTTGTGTTTGTGTTGTTTGGTGATCTTTCTACCAAGTTCTATTAGTTCAAAGATTTTTGGACTAGAAAAAGAATGGAAACCAACGGTTCCCAAACCATAGCCTAGGCAAATCAAACCAATCAATAAGAAAGGTTGTTTTATTCAGAAACATTCGGAATCGCATGATTCGTATGCTTGTGTTTGTGTTGTTTGGTGATCTTTCTACCAAGTTCTATTAGTTCAAACATTTATGGACTAGAAAAAGAATGGAAACCAACGGTTCCTAAACCATAGCCTACGCAAATCAAACCAATCAATAAGAAAGGTTGTTTTATTGAGAATTTGAGAAAGATTCGGAATCGCATGATTCGTATGCTTATGTTTGTGTTATTTGGTGATCTTTCTACCAAGTTCTATTAGTTCAAACATTTATGGACTAGAAAAAGAATGAAAACCAACGCTTCCTAAACCATAGCCTACGCAAATCAAACCAATCAATAAGAAAGGTTGTTTTATTGAGAATTTGAGAATCATTCGGAATCGCATGATTCGTATGCTTGTGTTTGTGTTGTTTGGTGATCTTTCTACCAAGTTCTATTAGTTCAAAGATTTTTGGACTAGATAAAGAATGGAAACCAACGGTTCCCGAACCATACCCTAGGAAAATCAAACCAATCAATAAGAAAGGTTGTTTTATTGAGAAACATTCGGAATCGCATGATTCGTATGCTTGTGTTTGTGTTGTTTGGTGATCTTTCTACCAAGTTCTAATAGTTCAAACATTTATGGACTAGAAAAAGAATGGAAACCAACGGTTCCTAAACCTAAGCCTACGCAAATCAAACCAATCAATAAGAAATGTTGTTTTATTGAGAATTTGAGAAAGATTCGGAATCGCATGATTCGTATGCTTGTGTTTGTGTTGTTTGGTGATCTTTCTACCAAGTTCTATTAGTTCAAACATTTATGGACTAAAAAAAGAATGGAAACCAACGGTTCCCAACCCATAGCCTAGGCAAATAAAACCAATCAATAAGAAAGGTTGTTTTATTGAGAATTTGAGAAACATTCGGAATCGCATGATTCGTATGCTTGTGTTTGTGTTGTTTGGTGATCTTTCTACCAAGTTCTATTAGTTCAAAGATTTTTGGACTAGAAAAAGAATGGAAACCAACGGTTCCCAAACCATAGCCTAGGCAAATCAAACGAATCAATAAGAAAGATTGTGTTCTTGAGAATTTGAGAAACATTCGGAATCGCATGATTCGTATGCTTGTGTTTGTGTTGTTTGGTGATCTTTCTACCAAATTCTATTAGTTCAAACATTTATGGACTAGAAAAAGAATGGAAACAAACGGTTCCCAAACCATAGCCTAGGCAATCAAACCAATCAATAAGAAAGGTTGTTTGATTGAGAATTTGAGAAACATTCGGAATCGCATGATTCGTATGCTTGTGTTTGTGTTGTTTGGTGATCTATCTACCAAGTTCTATTAGTTCAAAGATTTTTGGACTAGAAAAAGAATGGAAACCAACGGTTCCCAAACCATAGCCTAGGCAAATCAAACGAATCAATAAGAAAGGTTGTGTTCTTGAGAATTTGAGAAACATTCGGAATCGCATGATTCGTATGCTTGTGTTTGTATTGTTTGGTGATCTTTCTACCAAATTCTATTAGCTCAAACAGTTATGGACTAGAAAAAGAATGGAAACCAACGGTTCCCAACCCATAGCCTAGGCAAATAAAACCAATCAATAAGAAAGGTTGTTTTATTGAGAATTTGAGAAACATTCGGAATCGCATGATTCGTATGCTTGTGTTTGTGTTGTTTGGTGATCTTTCTACCAAGTTCTATTACTTCAAAGATTTTTGGACTAGAAAAAGAATGGAAACCAACGGTTCCCAAACCATAGCCTAGGCAAATCAAACCAATCAATAAGAAAGGTGGTTTTATTGAGAAACATTCGGAATCGCATGATTCGTATGCTTGTGTTTGTGTTGTTTGGTGATCTTTCTACCAAGTTCTAATAGTTCAAACATTTATGGACTAGAAAAAGAATGGAAACCAACGGTTCCTAAACCTAAGCCTACGCAAATCAAACGAATCAATAAGAAATGTTGTTTTATTGAGAATTTGAGAAAGATTCGGAATCGCATGATTCGTATGCTTGTGTTTGTGTTATTTGGTGATCTTTCTACCAAGTTCTATTAGTTCAAACATTTATGGACTAGAAAAGAATGGAAACCAACGGTTCCTAAACCTTAGCCTAAGCAAATCGAACCAATCAATAAGAAAGGTTGTTTTATTGAGAATTTGAGAAACATTCGGAATCGCATGATTCGTATGCTTGTGTTTGTGTTGTTTGGTGATCTTTCTACCAAGTTCTATTAGTTCAAAGATTTTTGGACTAGAAAAAGAATGGAAACCAACGGTTCCGAAACCATAGCCTAGGCAAATCAAACGAATCAATAAGAAAGGTTGTGTTCTTGAGAATTTGAGAAACATTCGGAATCGCATGATTCGTATGCTTGTGTTTGTGTTGTTTGGTGATCTTTCTATCAAGTTCTATTAGTTCAAAGATTTCTTTACGAAAAAAAGAATGGAAACCAACGGTTCCCGAACCATAGCCTAGGAAAATCAAACATCTCAATAAGAAAGGTTGTGTTATTGAGAATTTGAGAAACATTCGGAATCGCATGATTCGTATGCTTGTGTTTGTGTTGTTTGGTAATCTTTCTACCAAGTTCTATTAGTTCAAACATTTATGGACTAGAAAAAGAATGGAAACCAACGGTTCCTAAACCATAGCCTAGGCAAATCAAACGAATCAATAAGAAAGGTTGTGTTCTTGAGAATTTGAGAAACATTCGGAATCGCATGATTCGTATGCTTGTGTTTGTGTTGTTCGGTGATCTTTCTACCAAATTCTATTAGTTCAAACATTTATGGACTAGAAAAAGAATGCAAACCAACGGTTCCCAACCCATAGCCTAGGCAAATAAAACCAATCAATAAGAAAGGTTGTTTTATTGAGAATTTGAGAAACATTCGGAATCGCATGATTCGTATGCTTGTGTTTGTGTTGTTTGGTGATCTTTCTACCAAGTTCTATTAGTTCAAAGATTTTTGGACTAGAAAAAGAATGGAAACCAACGGTTCCCAAACTATAGCCTAGGCAAATCAAACCAATCAATAAGAAAGGTTGTTTTATTCAGAAACATTCGGAATCGCATGATTCGTATGCTTGTGTTTGTGTTGTTTGGTGATCTTTCTACCAAGTTCTATTAGTTCAAACATTTATGGACTAGAAAAAGAATGGAAACCAACGGTTCCTAAACCATAGCCTACGCAAATCAAACCAATCAATAAGAAAGGTTGTTTTATTGAGAATTTGAGAAAGATTCGGAATCGCATGATTCGTATGCTTATGTTTGTGTTATTTGGTGATCTTTCTACCAAGTTCTATTAGTTCAAACATTTATGGACTAGAAAAAGAATGAAAACCAACGCTTCCTAAACCATAGCCTACGCAAATCAAACCAATCAATAAGAAAGGTTGTTTTATTGAGAATTTGAGAATCATTCGGAATCGCATGATTCCTATGCTTGTGTTTGTGTTGTTTGGTGATCTTTCTACCAAGTTCTATTAGTTCAAAGATTTTTGGACTAGAAAAAGAATGGAAACCAACGGTTCCCGAACCATACCCTAGGAAAATCAAACCAATCAATAAGAAAGGTTGTTTTATTGAGAAACATTCGGAATCGCATGATTCGTATGCTTGTGTTTGTGTTGTTTGGTGATCTTTCTACCAAGTTCTAATAGTTCAAACATTTATGGACTAGAAAAAGAATGGAAACCAACGGTTCCTAAACCTAAGCCTACGCAAATCAAACCAATCAATAAGAAATGTTGTTTTATTGAGAATTTGAGAAAGATTCGGAATCGCATGATTCGTATGCTTGTGTTTGTGTTGTTTGGTGATCTTTCTACCAAGTTCTATTAGTTCAAACATTTATGGACTAAAAAAAGAATGGAAACCAACGGTTCCCAACCCATAGCCTAGGCAAATAAAACCAATCAATAAGAAAGGTTGTTTTATTGAGAATTTGAGAAACATTCGGAATCGCATGATTCGTATGCTTGTGTTTGTGTTGTTTGGTGATCTTTCTACCAAGTTCTATTAGTTCAAAGATTTTTGGACTAGAAAAAGAATGGAAACCAACGGTTCCCAAACCATAGCCTAGGCAAATCAAACCAATCAATAAGAAAGGTTGTTTTATTCAGAAACATTCGGAATCGCATGATTCGTATGCTTGTGTTTGTGTTGTTTGGTGATCTTTCTACCAAGTTCTATTAGTTCAAACATTTATGGACTAGAAAAAGAATGGAAACCAACGGTTCCTAAACCATAGCCTACGCAAATCAAACCAATCAATAAGAAAGGTTGTTTTATTGAGAATTTGAGAAAGATTCGGAATCGCATGATTCGTATGCTTATGTTTGTGTTATTTGGTGATCTTTCTACCAAGTTCTATTAGTTCAAACATTTATGGACTAGAAAAAGAATGAAAACCAACGCTTCCTAAACCATAGCCTATGCAAATCAAACCAATCAATAAGAAAGGTTGTTTTATTGAGAATTTGAGAATCATTCGGAATCGCATGATTCGTATGCTTGTGTTTGTGTTGTTTGGTGATCTTTCTACCAAGTTCTATTAGTTCAAAGATTTTTGGACTAGAAAAAGAATGGAAACCAACGGTTCCCGAACCATACCCTAGGAAAATCAAACCAATCAATAAGAAAGGTTGTTTTATTGAGAAACATTCGGAATCGCATGATTCGTATGCTTGTGTTTGTGTTGTTTGGTGATCTTTCTACCAAGTTCTATTAGTTCAAACATTTATGGAATAGAAAAAGAATGGAAACCAACGGTTCCTAAACCATAGCCTACGCAAATCAAACCAATCAATAAGAAAGGTTGTTTTATTGAGAATTTGAGAATCATTCGGAATCGCATGATTCGTATGCTTGTGTTTGTGTTGTTTGGTGATCTTTCTACCAAGTTCTATTAGTTCAAAGATTTTTGGACTAGAAAAAGAATGGAAACCAACGGTTCCCGAACCATACCCTAGGCAAATCAAACCAATCAATAAGAAAGGTTGTTTTATTGAGAAACATTCGGAATCGCATGATTCGTATGCTTGTGTTTGTGTTGTTTGGTGATCTTTCTACCAAGTTCTAATAGTTCAAACATTTATGGACTAGAAAAAGAATGGAAACCAACGGTTCCTAAACCTAAGCCTACGCAAATTAAACGAATCAATAAGAAATGTTGTTTTATTGAGAATTTGAGAAAGATTCGGAATCGCATGATTCGTATGCTTGTGTTTGTGTTATTTGGTGATCTTTCTACGAAGTTCTATTAGTTCAAACATTTATGGACTAGAAAAAAATGGAAACCAACGGTTCCTAAACCTTAGCCTACGCAAATCGAACCAATCAATAAGAAAGGTTGTTTTATTGAGAATTTGAGAAACGTTCGGAATCGCATGATTTGTATGCTTGTGTTTGTGTTGTTTGGTGATCTTTCTACCAAGTTCTATTAGTTCAAAGATTTTTGGACTAGAAAAAGAATGGAAACCATCGGTTCCGAAACAATAGCCTAGGAAAATCAAACGAATCAATAAGAAAGGTTGTGTTCTTGAGAATTTGAGAAACATTCGGAATCGCATGATTCGTATGCTTGTGTTTGTGTTGTTTGGTGATCTTTCTATCAAGTTCTATTAGTTCAAAGATTTCTTTACGAAAAAAAGAATGGAAACCAACGGTTCCCGAACCATAGCCTAGGCAAATCAAACACCTCAATAAGAAAGGTTGTGTTATTGAGAATTTGAGAAACATTCGGAATCGCATGATTCGTATGCTTGTGTTTGTGTTGTTTGGTAATCTTTCTACCAAGTTCTATTAGTTCAAAGATTTTTGGACTAGAAAAAGAATGGAAACCAACGGTTCCCAAACCATAGTCTAGGCAAATCAAACCAATCAATAAGAAAGGTTGTTTTATTGAGAAACATTCGGAATCGCATGATTCGTATGCTTGTGTTTGTGTTGTTTGGTGATCTTTCTACCAAGTTCTATTAGTTCAAAGATTTTTGGACTAGAAAAAGAATGGAAACCAACGGTTCCCAAACCATAGCCTAGGCAAATCAAACGAATCAATAAGAAAGATTGTGTTCTTGAGAATTTGAGAAACATTCGGAATCGCATGATTCGTATGCTTGTGTTTGTGTTGTTTGGTGATCTTTCTACCAAATTCTATTAGTTCAAACATTTATGGACTAGAAAAAGAATGGAAACCAACGGTTCCTAAACCATAGCCTACGCAAATCAAACCAATCAATAAGAAAGGTTGTTTTATTGAGAATTTGAGAATCATTCGGAATCGCATGATTCGTATGCTTGTGTTTGTGTTGATTGGTGATCTTTCTACCAAGTTCTATTAGTTCAAAGATTTTTGGACTAGAAAAAGAATGGAAACCAACGGTTCCCGAACCATACCCTAGGCAAATCAAACCAATCAATAAGAAAGGTTGTTTTATTGAGAAACATTCGGAATCGCATGATTCGTATGCTTGTGTTTGTGTTGTTTGGTGATCTTTCTACCAAGTTCTAATAGTTCAAACATTTATGGACTAGAAAAAGAATGGAAACCAACGGTTCCTAAACCTAAGCCTACGCAAATCAAACGAATCAATAAGAAATGTTGTTTTATTGAGAATTTGAGAAAGATTCGGAATCGCATGATTCGTATGCTTGTGTTTGTGTTATTTGGTGATCTTTCTACGAAGTTCTATTAGTTCAAACATTTATGGACTAGAAAAGAATGGAAACCAACGGTTCCTAAACCTTAGCCTACGCAAATCGAACCAATCAATAAGAAAGGTTGTTTTATTGAGAATTTGAGAAACGTTCGGAATCGCATGATTTGTATGCTTGTGTTTGTGTTGTTTGGTGATCTTTCTACCAAGTTCTATTAGTTCAAAGATTTTTGGACTAGAAAAAGAATGGAAACCATCGGTTCCGAAACAATAGCCTAGGAAAATCAAACGAATCAATAAGAAAGGTTGTGTTCTTGAGAATTTGAGAAATATTCGGAATCGCATGATTCGTATGCTTGTGTTTGTGTTGTTTGGTGATCTTTCTATCAAGTTCTATTAGTTCAAAGATTTCTTTACGAAAAAAAGAATGGAAACCAACGGTTCCCGAACCATAGCCTAGGCAAATCAAACACCTCAATAAGAAAGGTTATGTTATTGAGAATTTGAGAAACATTCGGAATCGCATGATTCGTATGCTTGTGTTTGTGTTGTTTGGTAATCTTTCTACCAAGTTCTATTAGTTCAAAGATTTTTGGACTAGAAAAAGAATGGAAACCAACGGTTCCCAAACCATAGTCTAGGCAAATCAAACCAATCAATAAGAAAGGTTGTTTTATTGAGAAACATTCGGAATCGCATGATTCGTATGCTTGTGTTTGTGTTGTTTGGTGATCTTTCTACCAAGTTCTATTAGTTCAAAGATTTTTGGACTAGAAAAAGAATGGAAACCAACGGTTCCCAAACCATAGCCTAGGCAAATCAAACGAATCAATAAGAAAGATTGTGTTCTTGAGAATTTGAGAAACATTCGGAATCGCATGATTCGTATGCTTGTGTTTGTGTTGTTTGGTGATCTTTCTACCAAATTCTATTAGTTCAAACATTTATGGACTAGAAAAAGAATGGAAACCAACGGTTCCTAAACCATAGCCTACGCAAATCAAACCAATCAATAAGAAAGGTTGTTTTATTGAGAATTTGAGAATCATTCGGAATCGCATGATTCGTATGCTTGTGTTTGTGTTGTTTGGTGATCTTTCTACCAAGTTCTATTAGTTCAAAGATTTTTGGACTAGAAAAAGAATGGAAACCAACGGTTCCCGAACCATACCCTAGGCAAATCAAACCAATCAATAAGAAAGGTTGTTTTATTGAGAAACATTCGGAATCGCATGATTCGTATGCTTGTGTTTGTGTTGTTTGGTGATCTTTCTACCAAGTTCTAATAGTTCAAACATTTATGGACTAGAAAAAGAATGGAAACCAACGGTTCCTAAACCAAAGCCTACGCAAATCAAACGAATCAATAAGAAATGTTGTTTTATTGAGAATTTGAGAAAGATTCGGAATTGCATGATTCGTATGCTTGTGTTTGTGTTATTTGGTGATCTTTCTACGAAGTTCTATTAGTTCAAACATTTATGGACTAGAAAAGAATGGAAACCAACGGTTCCTAAACCTTAGCCTACGCAAATCGAACCAATCAATAAGAAAGGTTGTTTTATTGAGAATTTGAGAAACGTTCGGAATCGCATGATTTGTATGCTTGTGTTTGTGTTGTTTGGTGATCTTTCTACCAAGTTCTATTAGTTCAAAGATTTTTGGACTAGAAAAAGAATGGAAACCATCGGTTCCGAAACAATAGCCTAGGAAAATCAAACGAATCAATAAGAAAGGTTGTGTTCTTGAGAATTTGAGAAACATTCGGAATCGCATGATTCGTATGCTTGTGTTTGTGTTGTTTGGTGATCTTTCTATCAAGTTCTATTAGTTCAAAGATTTCTTTACGAAAAAAAGAATGGAAACCAACGGTTCCCGAACCATAGCCTAGGCAAATCAAACACCTCAATAAGAAAGGTTGTGTTATTGAGAATTTGAGAAACATTCGGAATCGCATGATTCGTATGCTTGTGTTTGTGTTGTTTGGTAATCTTTCTACCAAGTTCTATTAGTTCAAAGATTTTTGGACTAGAAAAAGAATGGAAACCAACGGTTCCCAAACCATAGTCTAGGCAAATCAAACCAATCAATAAGAAAGGTTGTTTTATTGAGAAACATTCGGAATCGCATGATTCGTATGCTTGTGTTTGTGTTGTTTGGTGATCTTTCTACCAAGTTCTATTAGTTCAAAGATTTTTGGACTAGAAAAAGAATGGAAACCAACGGTTCCCAAACCATAGCCTAGGCAAATCAAACGAATCAATAAGAAAGATTGTGTTCTTGAGAATTTGAGAAACATTCGGAATCGCATGATTCGTATGCTTGTGTTTGTGTTGTTTGGTGATCTTTCTACCAAATTCTATTAGTTCAAACATTTATGGACTAGAAAAAGAATGGAAACCAACGGTTCCTAAACCATAGCCTACGCAAATCAAACCAATCAATAAGAAAGGTTGTTTTATTGAGAATTTGAGAATCATTCGGAATCGCATGATTCGTATGCTTGTGTTTGTGTTGTTTGGTGATCTTTCTACCAAGTTCTATTAGTTCAAAGATTTTTGGACTAGAAAAAGAATGGAAACCAACGGTTCCCGAACCATACCCTAGGCAAATCAAACCAATCAATAAGAAAGGTTGTTTTATTGAGAAACATTCGGAATCGCATGATTCGTATGCTTGTGTTTGTGTTGTTTGGTGATCTTTCTACCAAGTTCTAATAGTTCAAACATTTATGGACTAGAAAAAGAATGGAAACCAACGGTTCCTAAACCTAAGCCTACGCAAATCAAACGAATCAATAAGAAATGTTGTTTTATTGAGAATTTGAGAAAGATTCGGAATCGCATGATTCGTATGCTTGTGTTTGTGTTATTTGGTGATCTTTCTACGAAGTTCTATTAGTTCAAACATTTATGGACTAGAAAAGAATGGAAACCAACGGTTCCTAAACCTTAGCCTACGCAAATCGAACCAATCAATAAGAAAGGTTATTTTATTGAGAATTTGAGAAACGTTCGGAATCGCATGATTTGTATGCTTGTGTTTGTGTTGTTTGGTGATCTTTCTACCAAGTTCTATTAGTTCAAAGATTTTTGGACTAGAAAAAGAATGGAAACCATCGGTTCCGAAACAATAGCCTAGGAAAATCAAACGAATCAATAAGAAAGGTTGTGTTCTTGAGAATTTGAGAAACATTCGGAATCGCATGATTCGTATGCTTGTGTTTGTGTTGTTTGGTGATCTTTCTATCAAGTTCTATTAGTTCAAAGATTTCTTTACGAAAAAAAGAATGGAAACCAACGGTTCCCGAACCATAGCCTAGGCAAATCAAACACCTCAATAAGAAAGGTTGTGTTATTGAGAATTTGAGAAACATTCGGAATCGCATGATTCGTATGCTTGTGTTTGTGTTGTTTGGTAATCTTTCTACCAAGTTCTCTTAGTTCAAAGATTTTTGGACTAGAAAAAGAATGGAAACCAACGGTTCCCAAACCATAGTCTAGGCAAATCAAACCAATCAATAAGAAAGGTTGTTTTATTGAGAAACATTCGGAATCGCATGATTCGTATGCTTGTGTTTGTGTTGTTTGGTGATCTTTCTACCAAGTTCTATTAGTTCAAAGATTTTTGGACTAGAAAAAGAATGGAAACCAACGGTTCCTAAACCATAGCCTAGGCAAATCAAACGAATCAATAAGAAAGATTGTGTTCTTGAGAATTTGAGAAACATTCGGAATCGCATGATTCGTATGCTTGTGTTTGTGTTGTTTGGTGATCTTTCTACCAAATTCTATTAGTTCAAACATTTATGGACTAGAAAAAGAATGGAAACCAACGGTTCCTAAACCATAGCCTAGGCAAATCAAACGAATCAATAAGAAAGGTTGTGTTCTTGAGAATTTGAGAAACATTCGGAATCGCATGATTCGTATGCTTGTGTTTGTGTTGTTTGGTGATCTTTCTACCAAGTTCTATTAGTTCAAACATTTATGGACTAGAAAAAGAATGGAAACCAACGGTTCCCAACCCATAGCCTAGGCAAATAAAACCAATCAATAAGAAAGGTTGTTTTATTGAGAATTTGAGAAACATTCGGAATCGCATGATTCGTATGCTTGTGTTTGTGTTGTTTGGTGATCTTTCTACCAAGTTCTATTAGTTCAAAGATTTTTGGACTAGAAAAAGAATGGAAACCAACGGTTCCCAAACCATAGCCTAGGCAAATCAAACCAATCAATAAGAAAGGTTGTTTTATTGAGAATTTGAGAAAGATTCGGAATCGCATGATTCGTATGCTTATGTTTGTGTTATTTGGTGATCTTTCTACCAAGTTCTATTAGTTCAAACATTTATGGACTAGAAAAAGAATGGAAACCAACGGTTCCTAAACCATAGCCTACGCAAATCAAACCAATCAATAAGAAAGGTTGTTTTATTGAGAATTTGAGAATCATTCGGAATCGCATGATTCGTATGCTTGTGTTTGTGTTGTTTGGTGATCTTTCTACCAAGTTCTATTAGTTCAAAGATTTTTGGACTAGAAAAAGAATGGAAACCAACGGTTCCCGAACCATACCCTAGGCAAATCAAACCAATCAATAAGAAAGGTTGTTTTATTGAGAAACATTCGGAATCGCATGATTCGTATGCTTGTGTTTGTGTTGTTTGGTGATCTTTCTACCAAGTTCTAATAGTTCAAACATTTATGGACTAGAAAAAGAATGGAAACCAACGGTTCCTAAACCTAAGCCTACGCAAATCAAACGAATCAATAAGAAATGTTGTTTTATTGAGAATTTGAGAAAGATTCGGAATCGCATGATTCGTATGCTTGTGTTTGTGTTATTTGGTGATCTTTCTACCAAGTTCTATTGGTTCAAACATTTATGGACTAGAAAAGAATGGAAACCAACGGTTCCTAAACCTTAGCCTACGCAAATCGAACCAATCAATAAGAAAGGTTGTTTTATTGAGAATTTGAGAAACGTTCGGAATCGCATGATTCGTATGCTTGTGTTTGTGTTGTTTGGTGATCTTTCTACCAAGTTCTATGAGTTCAAAGATTTTTGGACTAGAAAAAGAATGGAAACCAACGGTTCCCAAACCATAGCCTAGGCAAATCAAACGAATCAATAAGAAAGATTGTGTTCTTGAGAATTTGAGAAACATTCGGAATCGCATGATTCGTATGCTTGTGTTTGTGTTGTTTGGTGATCTTTCTCCCAAATTCTATTAGTTCAAACATTTATGGACTAGAAAAAGAATGGAAACAAACGGTTCCCAAACCATAGCCTAGGCAATCAAACCAATCAATAAGAAAGGTTGTTTGATTGAGAATTTGAGAAACATTCGGAATCGCATGATTCGTATGCTTGTGTTTGTGTTGTTTGGTGATCTATCTACCAAGTTCTATTAGTTCAAAGATTTTTGGACTAGAAAAAGAATGGAAACCAACGGTTCCCAAACCATAGCCTAGGCAAATCAAACGAATCAATAAGAAAGGTTGTGTTCTTGAGAATTTGAGAAACATTCGGAATCGCATGATTCGTATGCTTGTGTTTGTATTGTTTGGTGATCTTTCTACCAAATTCTATTAGCTCAAACAGTTATGGACTAGAAAAAGAATGGAAACCAACGGTTCCCAACCCATGGCCTAGGCAAATAAAACTAATCAATAAGAAAGGTTGTTTTATTGAGAATTTGAGAAACATTCGGAATCGCATGATTCGTATGCTTGTGTTTGTGTTGTTTGGTGATCTTTCTACCAAGTTCTATTAGTTCAAAGATTTTTGGACTAGAAAAAGAATGGAAACCAACGGTTCCCAAACCATAGCCTAGGCAAATCAAACCAATCAATAAGAAAGGTGGTTTTATTGAGAAACATTCGGAATCGCATGATTCGTATGCATGTGTTTGTGTTGTTTGGTGATCTTTCTACCAAGTTCTATTAGTTCAAACATTTATGGACTAGAAAAAGAATGGAAACCAACGGTTCCTAAACCATAGCCTACGCAAATCAAACCAATCAATAAGAAAGGTTGTTTTATTGAGAATTTGAGAAAGATTCGGAATCGCATGATTCGTATGCTTATGTTTGTGTTATTTGGTGATCTTTCTACCAAGTTCTATTAGTTCAAACATTTATGGAATAGAAAAAGAATGGAAACCAACGGTTCCAAAACCATAGCCTACGCAAATCAAACCAATCAATAAGAAAGGTTGTTTTATTGAGAATTTGAGAATCATTCGGAATCGCATGATTTGTATGCTTGTGTTTGTGTTGTTTGGTGATCTTTCTACCAAGTTCTATTAGTTCAAAGATTTTTGGAATAGAAAAAGAATGGAAACCAACGGTTCCCGAACCATACCCTAGGCAAATCAAACCAATCAATAAGAAAGGTTGTTTTATTGAGAAACATTCGGAATCGCATGATTCGTATGCTTGTGTTTGTGTTGTATGGTGATCTTTCTACCAAGTTCTAATAGTTCAAACATTTATGGACTAGAAAAAGAATGGAAACCAACGGTTCCTAAACCTAAGCCTACGCAAATCAAACGAATCAATAAGAAATGTTGTTTTATTGAGAATTTGAGAAAGATTCGGAATCGCATGATTCGTATGCTTGTGTTTGTGTTATTTGGTGATCTTTCTACGAAGTTCTATTAGTTCAAACATTTATGGACTAGAAAAGAATGGAAACCAACGGTTCCTAAACCTTAGCCTACGCAAATCGAACCAATCAATAAGAAAGGTTGTTTTATTGAGAATTTGAGAAACGTTCGGAATCGCATGATTCGTATGCTTGTGTTTGTGTTGTTTGGTGATCTTTCTACCAAGTTCTATTAGTTCAAAGATTTTTGGACTAGAAAAAGAATGGAAACCATCGGTTCCGAAACAATAGCCTAGGCAAATCAAACGAATCAATAAGAAAGGTTGTGTTCTTGAGAATTTGAGAAACATTCGGAATCGCATGATTCGTATGCTTGTGTTTGTGTTGTTTGGTGATCTTTCTATCAAGTTCTATTAGTTCAAAGATTTCTTTACGAAAAAAAGAATGGAAACCAACGGTTCCCGAACCATAGCCTAGGCAAATCAAACACCTCAATAAGAAAGGTTGTGTTATTGAGAATTTGAGAAACATTCGGAATCGCATGATTCGTATGCTTGTGTTTGTGTTGTTTGGTAATCTTTCTACCAAGTTCTATTAGTTCAAACATTTATGGACTAGAAAAAGAATCGAAACCAACGGTTCCTAAACCATAGCCTAGGCAAATCAAACGAATCAATAAGAAAGGTTGTGTTCTTGAGAATTTGAGAAACATTCGGAATCGCATGATTTGTATGCTTGTGTTTGTGTTGTTTGGTGATCTTTCTACCAAATTCTATTAGTTCAAACATTTATGGACTAGAAAAAGAATGGAAACCAACGGTTCCCAAATCATAGCCTAGGCAAATCAAACCAATCAATAAGAAAGGTTGTTTTATTGAGAATTTGAGAAACATTCGGAATCGCATGATTCGTATGCTTGTGTTTGTGCTGTTTGGTGATCTTTGTACCAAGTTCTATTAGTTCAAAGATTTTTGGACTAGAAAAAGAATGGAAACCAACGGTTCCCAAACCATAGCCTAGGCAAATCAAACGAATCAATAAGAAAGATTGTGTTCTTGAGAATTTGAGAAACATTCGGAATCGCATGATTCGTATGCTTGTGTTTGTGTTGTTTGGTGATCTTTCTACCAAATTCTATTAGTTCAAACATTTATGGACTAGAAAAAGAATGGAAACAAACGGTTCCCAAACCATAGCCTAGGCAATCAAACCAATCAATAAGAAAGGTTGTTTGATTGAGAATTTGAGAAACATTCGGAATCGCATGATTCGTATGCTTGTGTTTGTGTTGTTTGGTGATCTATCTACCAAGTTCTATTAGTTCAAAGATTTTTGGACTAGAAAAAGAATGGAAACCAACAGTTCCCAAACCATAGCCTAGGCAAATCAAACGAATCAATAAGAAAGGTTGTGTTCTTGAGAATTTGAGAAACATTCGGAATCGCATGATTCGTATGCTTGTGTTTGTATTGTTTGGTGATCTTTCTACCAAATTCTATTAGCTCAAACAGTTATGGACTAGAAAAAGAATGGTAACCAACGGTTCCCAACCCATAGCCTAGGCAAATAAAACCAATCAATAAGAAAGGTTGTTTTATTGAGAATTTGAGAAACATTCGGAATCGCATGATTCGTATGCTTGTGTTTGTGTTGTTTGGTGATCTTTCTACCAAGTTCTATTAGTTCAAAGATTTTTGGACTAGAAAAAGAATGGAAACCAACGGTTCCCAAACCATAGCCTAGGCAAATCAAACCAATCAATAAGAAAGGTGGTTTTATTGAGAAACATTCGGAATCGCATGATTCGTATGCATGTGTTTGTGTTGTTTGGTGATCTTTCTACCAAGTTCTATTAGTTCAAACATTTATGGACTAGAAAAAGAATGGAAACCAACGGTTCCTAAACCATAGCCTACGCAAATCAAACCAATCAATAAGAAAGGTTGTTTTATTGAGAATTTGAGAAAGATTCGGAATCGCATGATTCGTATGCTTATGTTTGTGTTATTTGGTGATCTTTCTACCAAGTTCTATTAGTTCAAACATTTATGGAATAGAAAAAGAATGGAAACCAACGGTTCCTAAACCATAGCCTACGCAAATCAAACCAATCAATAAGAAAGGTTGTTTTATTGAGAATTTGAGAATCATTCGGAATCGCATGATTCGTATGCTTGTGTTTGTGTTGTTTGGTGATCTTTCTACCAAGTTCTATTAGTTCAAAGATTTTTGGACTAGAAAAAGAATAGAAACCAACGGTTCCCGAACCATACCCTAGGCAAATCAAACCAATCAATAAGAAAGGTTGTTTTATTGAGAAACATTCGGAATCGCATGATTCGTATGCTTGTGTTTGTGTTGTTTGGTGATCTTTCTACCAAGTTCTAATAGTTCAAACATTTATGGACTAGAAAAAGAATGGAAACCAACGGTTCCTAAACCTAAGCCTACGCAAATCAAACGAATCAATAAGAAATGTTGTTTTATTGAGAATTTGAGAAAGATTCGGAATCGCATGATTCGTATGCTTGTGTTTGTGTTATTTGGTGATCTTTCTACGAAGTTCTATTAGTTCAAACTTTTATGGACTAGAAAAGAATGGAAACCAACGGTTCCTAAACCTTAGCCTACGCAAATCGAACCAATCAATAAGAAAGGTTGTTTTATTGAGAATTTGAGAAACGTTCGGAATCGCATGATTTGTATGCTTGTGTTTGTGTTGTTTGGTGATCTTTCTACCAAGTTCTATTAGTTCAAAGATTTTTGGACTAGAAAAAGAATGGAAACCATCGGTTCCGAAACAATAGCCTAGGCAAATCAAACGAATCAATAAGAAAGGTTGTGTTCTTGAGAATTTGAGAAACATTCGGAATCGCATGATTCGTATGCTTGTGTTTGTGTTGTTTGGTGATCTTTCTATCAAGTTCTATTAGTTCAAAGATTTCTTTACGAAAAAAAGAATGGAAACCAACGGTTCCCGAACCATAGCCTAGGCAAATCAAACACCTCAATAAGAAAGGTTGTGTTATTGAGAATTTGAGAAACATTCGGAATCGCATGATTCGTATGCTTGTGTTTGTGTTGTTTGGTAATCTTTCTACCAATTTCTATTAGTTCAAAGATTTTTGGACTAGAAAAAGAATGGAAACCAACGGTTCCCAAACCATAGCCTAGGCAAATCAAACCAATCAATAAGAAAGGTTGTTTTATTGAGAAACATTCGGAATCGCATGATTCGTATGCTTGTGTTTGTGTTGTTTGGTGATCTTTCTACCAAGTTCTATTAGTTCAAAGATTTTTGGACTAGAAAAAGAATGGAAACCAACGGTTCCCAAACCATAGCCTAGGCAAATCAAACGAATCAATAAGAAAGATTGTGTTCTTGAGAATTTGAGAAACATTCGGAATCGCATGATTCGTATGCTTGTGTTTGTGTTGTTTGGTGATCTTTCTACCAAATTCTATTAGTTCAAACATTTATGGACTAGAAAAAGAATGGAAACCAACGGTTCCCAACCCATAGCCTAGGCAAATAAAACCAATCAATAAGAAAGGTTGTTTTATTGAGAATTTGAGAAACATTCGGAATCGCATGATTCGTATGCTTGTGTTTGTGTTGTTTGGTGATCTTTCTACCAAGTTCTATTAGTTCAAACATTTATGGACTACAAAAAGAATGGAAACCAACGGTTCCTAAACCATAGCCTAGGCAAATCAAACGAATCAATAAGAAAGGTCGTGTTCTTGAGAATTTGAGAAACATTCGGAATCGCATGATTCGTATGCTTGTGTTTGTGTTATTTGGTGATCTTTCTACCAAATTCTATTAGTTCAAACATTTATGGACTAGAAAAAGAATGGAAACCAACGGTTCCCAACCCATAGCCTAGGCAAATAAAACCAATCAATAAGAAAGGTTGTTTTATTGAGAATTTGAGAAACATTCGGAATCGCATGATTCGTATGCTTGTGTTTGTGTTGTTTGGTGATCTTTCTACCAAGTTCTATTAGTTTCAAAGATTTTTGGACTAGAAAAAGAATGGAAACCAACGGTTCCCAAACCATAGCTTAGGCAAATCAAACCAATCAATAAGAAAGGTTGTTTTATTGAGAATTTGAGAAAGATTCGGAATCGCATGATTCGTATGCTTATGTTTGTGTTATTTGGTGATCTTTCTACCAAGTTCTATTAGTTCAAACATTTATGGACTAGAAAAAGAATGGAAACCAACGGTTCCTAAACCATAGCCTACGCAAATCAAACCAATCAATAAGAAAGGTTGTTTTATTGATATTTGAGAATCATTCGGAATCGCATGATTCGTATGCTTGTGTTTGTGTTGTTTGGTGATCTTTCTACCAAGTTTTATTAGTTCAAAGATTTTTGGACTAGAAAAAGAATGGAAACCAACGGTTCCCGAACCATACCCTAGGCAAATCAAACCAATCAATAAGAAAGGTTGTTTTATTGAGAAACATTCGGAATCGCATGATTCGTATGCTTGTGTTTGTGTTGTTTGGTGATCTTTCTACCAAGTTCTAATAGTTCAAACATTTATGGACTAGAAAAAGAATGGAAACCAACGGTTCCTAAACCTAAGCCTACGCAAATCAAACGAATCAATAAGAAATGTTGTTTTATTGAGAATTTGAGAAAGATTCGGAATCGCATGATTCGTATGCTTGTGTTTGTGTTATTTGGTGATCTTTCTACCAAGTTCTATTGGTTCAAACATTTATGGACTAGAAAAGAATGGAAACCAACGGTTCCTAAACCTTAGCCTACGCAAATCGAACCAATCAATAAGAAAGGTTGTTTTATTGAGAATTTGAGAAACGTTCGGAATCGCATGATTCGTATGCTTGTGTTTGTGTTGTTTGGTGATCTTTCTACCAAGTTCTATTAGTTCAAAGATTTTTGGACTAGAAAAAGAATGGAAACCAACGGTTCCCAAACCATAGCCTAGGCAAATCAAACGAATCAATAAGAAAGATTGTGTTCTTGAGAATTTGAGAAACATTCGGAATCGCATGATTCGTATGCTTGTGTTTGTGTTGTTTGGTGATCTTTCTACCAAATTCTATTAGTTCAAACATTTATGGACTAGAAAAAGAATGGAAACAAACGGTTCCCAAACCATAGCCTAGGCAATCAAACCAATCAATAAGAAAGGTTGTTTGATTGAGAATTTGAGAAACATTCGGAATCGCATGATTCGTATGCTTGTGTTTGTGTTGTTTGGTGATCTATCTACCAAGTTCTATTAGTTCAAAGATTTTTGGACTAGAAAAATAATGGAAACCAATGGTTCCCAAACCATAGCCTAGGCAAATCAAACGAATCAATAAGAAAGGTTGTGTTCTTGAGAATTTGAGAAACATTCGGAATCGCATGATTCGTATGCTTGTGTTTGTATTGTTTGGTGATCTTTCTACCAAATTCTATTAGCTCAAACAGTTATGGACTAGAAAAAGAATGGAAACCAACGGTTCCCAACCCATAGCCTAGGCAAATAAAACCAATCAATAAGAAAGGTTGTTTTATTGAGAATTTGAGAAACATTCGGAATCGCATGATTCGTATGCTTGTGTTTGTGTTGTTTGGTGATCTTTCTACCAAGTTCTATTAGTTCAAAGATTTTTGGACTAGAAAAAGAATGGAAACCAACGGTTCCTAAACCATAGCCTACGCAAATCAAACCAATCAATAAGAAAGGTTGTTTTATTGAGAATTTGAGAAAGATTCGGAATCGCATGATTCGTATGCTTATGTTTGTGTTATTTGGTGATCTTTCTACCAAGTTCTATTAGTTCAAACATTTATGGAATAGAAAAAGAATGGAAACCAACGGTTCCTAAACCATAGCCTACGCAAATCAAACCAATCAATAAGAAAGGTTGTTTTATTGAGAATTTGAGAATCATTCGGAATCGCATGATTCGTATGCTTGTGTTTGTGTTGTTTGGTGATCTTTCTACCAAGTTCTATTTAGTTCAAAGATTTTTGGACTAGAAAAAGAATGGAAACCAACGGTTCCCGAACCATACCCTAGGCAAATCAAACCAATCAATAAGAAAGGTTGTTTTATTGAGAAACATTCGGAATCGCATGATTCGTATGCTTGTGTTTGTGTTGTTTGGTGATCTTTCTACCAAGTTCTATTAGTTCAAAGATTTTTGGACTAGAAAAAGAATGGAAACCAACGGTTCCCAAACCATAGCCTAGGCAAATCAAACCAATCAATAAGAAAGGTGGTTTTATTGAGAAACATTCGGAATCGCATGATTCGTATGCATGTGTTTGTGTTGTTTGGTGATCTTTCTACCAAGTTCTATTAGTTCAAACATTTATGGACTAGAAAAAGAATGGAAACCAACGGTTCCTAAACCATAGCCTACGCAAATCAAACCAATCAATAAGAAAGGTTGTTTTATTGAGAATTTGAGAAAGATTCGGAATCGCATGATTCGTATGCTTATGTTTGTGTTATTTGGTGATCTTTCTACCAAGTTCTATTAGTTCAAACATTTATGGAATAGAAAAAGAATGGAAACCAACGGTTCCTAAACCATAGCCTACGCAAATCAAACCAATCAATAAGAAAGGTTGTTTTATTGAGAATTTGAGAATCATTCGGAATCGCATGATTCGTATGCTTGTGTTTGTGTTGTTTGGTGATCTTTCTACCAAGTTCTATTAGTTCAAAGATTTTTGGACTAGAAAAAGAATAGAAACCAACGGTTCCCGAACCATACCCTAGGCAAATCAAACCAATCAATAAGAAAGGTTGTTTTATTGAGAAACATTCGGAATCGCATGATTCGTATGCTTGTGTTTGTGTTGTTTGGTGATCTTTCTACCAAGTTCTAATAGTTCAAACATTTATGGACTAGAAAAAGAATGGAAACCAACGGTTCCTAAACCTAAGCCTACGCAAATCAAACGAATCAATAAGAAATGTTGTTTTATTGAGAATTTGAGAAAGATTCGGAATCGCATGATTCGTATGCTTGTGTTTGTGTTATTTGGTGATCTTTCTACGAAGTTCTATTAGTTCAAACTTTTATGGACTAGAAAAGAATGGAAACCAACGGTTCCTAAACCTTAGCCTACGCAAATCGAACCAATCAATAAGAAAGGTTGTTTTATTGAGAATTTGAGAAACGTTCGGAATCGCATGATTTGTATGCTTGTGTTTGTGTTGTTTGGTGATCTTTCTACCAAGTTCTATTAGTTCAAAGATTTTTGGACTAGAAAAAGAATGGAAACCATCGGTTCCGAAACAATAGCCTAGGCAAATCAAACGAATCAATAAGAAAGGTTGTGTTCTTGAGAATTTGAGAAACATTCGGAATCGCATGATTCGTATGCTTGTGTTTGTGTTGTTTGGTGATCTTTCTATCAAGTTCTATTAGTTCAAAGATTTCTTTACGAAAAAAAGAATGGAAACCAACGGTTCCCGAACCATAGCCTAGGCAAATCAAACACCTCAATAAGAAAGGTTGTGTTATTGAGAATTTGAGAAACATTCGGAATCGCATGATTCGTATGCTTGTGTTTGTGTTGTTTGGTAATCTTTCTACCAATTTCTATTAGTTCAAAGATTTTTGGACTAGAAAAAGAATGGAAACCAACGGTTCCCAAACCATAGCCTAGGCAAATCAAACCAATCAATAAGAAAGGTTGTTTTATTGAGAAACATTCGGAATCGCATGATTCGTATGCTTGTGTTTGTGTTGTTTGGTGATCTTTCTACCAAGTTCTATTAGTTCAAAGATTTTTGGACTAGAAAAAGAATGGAAACCAACGGTTCCCAAACCATAGCCTAGGCAAATCAAACGAATCAATAAGAAAGATTGTGTTCTTGAGAATTTGAGAAACATTCGGAATCGCATGATTCGTATGCTTGTGTTTGTGTTGTTTGGTGATCTTTCTACCAAATTCTATTAGTTCAAACATTTATGGACTAGAAAAAGAATGGAAACCAACGGTTCCCAACCCATAGCCTAGGCAAATAAAACCAATCAATAAGAAAGGTTGTTTTATTGAGAATTTGAGAAACATTCGGAATCGCATGATTCGTATGCTTGTGTTTGTGTTGTTTGGTGATCTTTCTACCAAGTTCTATTAGTTCAAACATTTATGGACTACAAAAAGAATGGAAACCAACGGTTCCTAAACCATAGCCTAGGCAAATCAAACGAATCAATAAGAAAGGTCGTGTTCTTGAGAATTTGAGAAACATTCGGAATCGCATGATTCGTATGCTTGTGTTTGTGTTATTTGGTGATCTTTCTACCAAATTCTATTAGTTCAAACATTTATGGACTAGAAAAAGAATGGAAACCAACGGTTCCCAACCCATAGCCTAGGCAAATAAAACCAATCAATAAGAAAGGTTGTTTTATTGAGAATTTGAGAAACATTCGGAATCGCATGATTCGTATGCTTGTGTTTGTGTTGTTTGGTGATCTTTCTACCAAGTTCTATTAGTTTCAAAGATTTTTGGACTAGAAAAAGAATGGAAACCAACGGTTCCCAAACCATAGCTTAGGCAAATCAAACCAATCAATAAGAAAGGTTGTTTTATTGAGAATTTGAGAAAGATTCGGAATCGCATGATTCGTATGCTTATGTTTGTGTTATTTGGTGATCTTTCTACCAAGTTCTATTAGTTCAAACATTTATGGACTAGAAAAAGAATGGAAACCAACGGTTCCTAAACCATAGCCTACGCAAATCAAACCAATCAATAAGAAAGGTTGTTTTATTGATATTTGAGAATCATTCGGAATCGCATGATTCGTATGCTTGTGTTTGTGTTGTTTGGTGATCTTTCTACCAAGTTTTATTAGTTCAAAGATTTTTGGACTAGAAAAAGAATGGAAACCAACGGTTCCCGAACCATACCCTAGGCAAATCAAACCAATCAATAAGAAAGGTTGTTTTATTGAGAAACATTCGGAATCGCATGATTCGTATGCTTGTGTTTGTGTTGTTTGGTGATCTTTCTACCAAGTTCTAATAGTTCAAACATTTATGGACTAGAAAAAGAATGGAAACCAACGGTTCCTAAACCTAAGCCTACGCAAATCAAACGAATCAATAAGAAATGTTGTTTTATTGAGAATTTGAGAAAGATTCGGAATCGCATGATTCGTATGCTTGTGTTTGTGTTATTTGGTGATCTTTCTACCAAGTTCTATTGGTTCAAACATTTATGGACTAGAAAAGAATGGAAACCAACGGTTCCTAAACCTTAGCCTACGCAAATCGAACCAATCAATAAGAAAGGTTGTTTTATTGAGAATTTGAGAAACGTTCGGAATCGCATGATTCGTATGCTTGTGTTTGTGTTGTTTGGTGATCTTTCTACCAAGTTCTATTAGTTCAAAGATTTTTGGACTAGAAAAAGAATGGAAACCAACGGTTCCCAAACCATAGCCTAGGCAAATCAAACGAATCAATAAGAAAGATTGTGTTCTTGAGAATTTGAGAAACATTCGGAATCGCATGATTCGTATGCTTGTGTTTGTGTTGTTTGGTGATCTTTCTACCAAATTCTATTAGTTCAAACATTTATGGACTAGAAAAAGAATGGAAACAAACGGTTCCCAAACCATAGCCTAGGCAATCAAACCAATCAATAAGAAAGGTTGTTTGATTGAGAATTTGAGAAACATTCGGAATCGCATGATTCGTATGCTTGTGTTTGTGTTGTTTGGTGATCTATCTACCAAGTTCTATTAGTTCAAAGATTTTTGGACTAGAAAAATAATGGAAACCAATGGTTCCCAAACCATAGCCTAGGCAAATCAAACGAATCAATAAGAAAGGTTGTGTTCTTGAGAATTTGAGAAACATTCGGAATCGCATGATTCGTATGCTTGTGTTTGTATTGTTTGGTGATCTTTCTACCAAATTCTATTAGCTCAAACAGTTATGGACTAGAAAAAGAATGGAAACCAACGGTTCCCAACCCATAGCCTAGGCAAATAAAACCAATCAATAAGAAAGGTTGTTTTATTGAGAATTTGAGAAACATTCGGAATCGCATGATTCGTATGCTTGTGTTTGTGTTGTTTGGTGATCTTTCTACCAAGTTCTATTAGTTCAAAGATTTTTGGACTAGAAAAAGAATGGAAACCAACGGTTCCTAAACCATAGCCTACGCAAATCAAACCAATCAATAAGAAAGGTTGTTTTATTGAGAATTTGAGAAAGATTCGGAATCGCATGATTCGTATGCTTATGTTTGTGTTATTTGGTGATCTTTCTACCAAGTTCTATTAGTTCAAACATTTATGGAATAGAAAAAGAATGGAAACCAACGGTTCCTAAACCATAGCCTACGCAAATCAAACCAATCAATAAGAAAGGTTGTTTTATTGAGAATTTGAGAATCATTCGGAATCGCATGATTCGTATGCTTGTGTTTGTGTTGTTTGGTGATCTTTCTACCAAGTTCTATTTAGTTCAAAGATTTTTGGACTAGAAAAAGAATGGAAACCAACGGTTCCCGAACCATACCCTAGGCAAATCAAACCAATCAATAAGAAAGGTTGTTTTATTGAGAAACATTCGGAATCGCATGATTCGTATGCTTGTGTTTGTGTTGTATGGTGATCTTTCTACCAAGTTCTAATAGTTCAAACATTTATGGACTACAAAAAGAATGGAAACCAACGGTTCCTAAACCTAAGCCTACGCAAATCAAACGAATCAATAAGAAATGTTGTTTTATTGAGAATTTGAGAAAGATTCGGAATCGCATGATTCGTATGCTTGTGTTTGTGTTATTTGGTGATCTTTCTACGAAGTTCTATTAGTTCAAACATTTATGGACTAGAAAAGAATGGAAACCAACGGTTCCTAAACCTTAGCCTACGCAAATCGAACCAATCAATAAGAAAGGTTGTTTTATTGAGAATTTGAGAAACGTTCGGAATCGCATGATTCGTATGCTTGTGTTTGTGTTGTTTGGTGATCTTTCTACCAAGTTCTATTAGTTCAAAGATTTTTGGACTAGAAAAAGATTGGAAACCATCGGTTCCGAAACAATAGCCTAGGCAAATCAAACGAATCAATAAGAAAGGTTGTGTTCTTGAGAATTTGAGAAACATTCGGAATCGCATGATTCGTATGCTTATGTTTGTGTTGTTTGGTGATCTTTCTATCAAGTTCTATTAGTTCAAAGATTTCTTTACGAAAAAAAGAATGGAAACCAACGGTTCCCGAACCATAGCCTAGGCAAATCAAACACCTCAATAAGAAAGGTTGTGTTATTGAGAATTTGAGAAACATTCGGAATCGCATGATTCGTATGCTTGTGTTTGTGTTGTTTGGTAATCTTTCTACCAAGTTCTATTAGTTCAAACATTTATGGACTAGAAAAAGAATGGAAACCAACGGTTCCTAAACCATAGCCTAGGCAAATCAAACGAATCAATAAGAAAGGTTGTGTTCTTGAGAATTTGAGAAACATTCGGAATCGCATGATTCGTATGCTTGTGTTTGTGTTGTTTGGTGATCTTTCTACCAAATTCTATTAGTTCAAACATTTATGGACTAGAAAAAGAATGGAAACCAACGGTTCCCAAACCATAGCCTAGGCAAATCAAACCAATCAATAAGAAAGGTTGTTTTATTGAGAAACATTCGGAATCGCATGATTCGTATGTTTGTGTTTGTGTTGTTTGGTGATCTTTCTACCAAGTTCTATTAGTTCAAAGATTTTTGGACTAGAAAAAGAATGGAAACCAACGGTTCCCAAACCATAGCCTAGGCAAATCAAACGAATCAATAAGAAAGATTGTGTTCTTGAGAATTTGAGAAACATTCGGAATCGCATGATTCGTATGCTTGTGTTTGTGTTGTTTGGTGATCTTTCTACCAAATTCTATTAGTTCAAACATTTATGGACTAGAAAAAGAATGGAAACCAACGGTTCCTAAACCATAGCCTAGGCAAATCAAACGAATCAATAAGAAAGGTTGTGTTCTTGAGAATTTGAGAAACATTCGGAATCGCATGATTCGTATGCTTGTGTTTGTGTTGTTTGGTGATCTTTCAACCAAGTTCTATTAGTTCAAACATTTATGGACTACAAAAAGAATGGAAACCAACGGTTCCTAAACCATAGCCTAGGCAAATCAAACGAATCAATAAGAAAGGTCGTGTTCTTGAGAATTTGAGAAACATTCGGAATCGCATGATTCGTATGCTTGTGTTTGTGTTATTTGGTGATCTTTCTACCAAATTCTATTAGTTCAAACATTTCTGGACTAGAAAAAGAATGGAAACCAACGGTTCCCAACCCATAGCCTAGGCAAATAAAACCAATCAATAAGAAAGGTTGTTTTATTGAGAATTTGAGAAACATTCGGAATCGCATGATTCGTATGCTTGTGTTTGTGTTGTTTGGTGATCTTTCTACCAAGTTCTATTAGTTCAAAGATTTTTGGACTAGAAAAAGAATGGAAACCAACGGTTCCCAAACCATAGCCTAGGCAAGTCAAACCAATCAATAAGAAAGGTTGTTTTATTGAGAAACATTCGGAATCGCATGATTCGTATGCTTGTGTTTGTGTTGTTTGGTGATCTTTCTACCAAGTTCTATTAGTTCAAAGATTTTTGGACTAGAAAAAGAATGGAAACCAACGGTTCCTAAACCATAGCCTACGCAAATCAAACCAATCAATAAGAAAGGTTGTTTTATTGAGAATTTGAGAAAGATTCGGAATCGCATGATTCGTATGCTTATGTTTGTGTTATTTGGTGATCTTTCTACCAAGTTCTATTAGTTCAAACATTTATGGAATAGAAAAAGAATGGAAACCAACGGTTCCTAAACCATAGCCTACGCAAATCAAACCAATCAATAAGAAAGGTTGTTTTATTGAGAATTTGAGAATCATTCGGAATCGCATGATTCGTATGCTTGTGTTTGTGTTGTTTGGTGATCTTTCTACCAAGTTCTATTAGTTCAAAGATTTTTGGACTATAAAAAGAATGGAAACCAACGGTTCCCGAACCATACCCTAGGCAAATCAAACCAATCAATAAGAAAGGTTGTTTTATTGAGAAACATTCGGAATCGCATGATTCGTATGCTTGTGTTTGTGTTGTTTGGTGATCTTTCTACCAAGTTCTATTAGTTCAAACATTTATGGACTAGAAAAAGAATGGAAACCAACGGTTCCTAAACCATAGCCTAGGCAAATCAAACGAATCAATAAGAAAGGTTGTGTTCTTGAGAATTTGAGAAACATTCGGAATCGCATGATTCGTATGCTTGTGTTTGTGTTGTTTGGTGATCTTTCTACCAAGTTCTATTAGTTCAAAGATTTTTGGACTAGAAAAAGAATGGAAACCAACGGTTCCCAAACCATAGCCTAGGCAAATCAAACCAATCAATAAGAAAGGTTGTTTTATTGAGAAACATTCGGAATCGCATGATTCGTATGCTTGTGTTTGTGTTATTTGGTGATCTTTCTACCAAGTTCTATTAGTTCAAACATTTATGGACTAGAAAAGAATGGAAACCAACGTTTCCTAAATCTTAGCCTACGCAAATCGAACCAATCAATAAGAAAGGTTGTTTTATTGAGAATTTGAGAAACATTCGGAATCGCATGATTCGTATGCTTGTGTTTGTGTTGTTTGGTGATCTTTCTACCAAGTTCTATTAGTTCAAAGATTTTTGGACTAGAAAAAGAATGGAAACCAACGGTTCCGAAACCATAGCCTAGGCAAATCAAACGAATCAATAAGAAAGGTTGTGTTTTTGAGAATTTGAGAAACATTCGGAATCGCATGATTCGTATGCTTGTGTTTGTGTTGTTTGGAGATCTTTCTACCAAATTCTATTAGTTCAAACATTTATGGACTAGAAAAAGAATGGAAACCAACGGTTCCCAAACCATAGCCTAGACAAATAAAACCAATCAATAAGAAAGGTTGTTTTATTGAGAATTTGAGAAACATTCGGAATCGCATGATTCGTATGCTTGTGTTTGTGTTGTTTGGTAATCTTTCTATCAAGTTCTATTAGCTCAAAGATTTTTTTACGAGAAAAAGAATCGAAACCAACGGTTCCCAAACCATAGCCTAGGCAAATCAAACACCTCAATAAGAAAGGTTGTGTTATTGAGAATTTGAGAAACATTCGGAATCGCATGATTCGTATGCTTGTGTTTGTGTTGTTTGGTGATCTTTCTACCAAGTTCTATTAGTTCAAACATTTATGGACTAGAAAAAAAATGGAAACCAACGGTTGCTAAACCATAGCCTAGGCAAATCAAACCAATCAATAAGAAAGGTTGTTTTATTGAGAATTTGAGAAACATTCGGAATCGCATGATTCGTATGCTTGTGTTTGTGTTGTTTGGTGATCTTTCTACCAAGTTCTATTAGCTCAAAGATTTTTGGGCTAGAAAAAGAATGGAAACCAACGGTTCCCAAACCATAGCCTAGGCAAATGAAACGAATCAATAAGAAGAGTTCTTTTATTGAGAATTTGAGAAACATTCGGAATCGCATAATTCGTATGCTTGTGTTTGTGTTGTTTGGTGATCTTTCTATCAACTTCTATTAGTTCAATGATTTCTTTACGAAAAAAAGAATGGAAACCAACGGTTCCCAAACCATAGCCTAGGCAAATCAAACACCTCAATAAGAAAGGTTGTGTTATTGAGAATTTGAGAAACATTCGGAATCGCATGATTCGTATGCTTGTGTTTGTGTTGTTTGGTAATCTTTCTATCAAGTTCTATTAGTTCAAAGATTTTTTTACGAGAAAAAGAATGGAAACCAACGGTTCCCAAACCATAGCCCAAGCAAATCAAACCAATCAATAAGAAAAGTTGTGTTCTTGAGAATTTGAGAAACATTCGGAATCGCATGATTCGTATGCTTGTGTTTGTGTTGTTTGGTGATCTTTCTACCAAATTCTATTAGTTCAAACATTTATGGACTAGAAAAAGAATGGAAACCAACGGTTCCTAAACCATAGCCTAGGCAAATCAAACCAATCAATAAGAAAGGTTGTTTTATTGAGAATTTGAGAAACATTCGGAATCGCATGATACGTATGATTGTGTTTGTGTTGTTTGGTGATCTTTCTACCAAGTTCTATTAGTTCAAAGATCTTTGGTCTAGAAAAAGAATCGAAACCAACGGTTCCTAAACCATAGCCTACGCAAATCAAACCAATCAATAAGAAAGGTTGTTTTATTAAGAATTTGAGAAACATTCGGAATCTAATGATTCGTATGCTTGTGTTTGTGTTGTTTGGTAATCTTTCTATCAAGTTCTATTAGTTCAAAGATTTTTTTACGAGAAAAAGAATGGAAACAAACGATTCCCAAACCATAGCCTAGGCAAATCAAACCAATCAATAAGAAAGGTTGTGTTCTTGAGAATTTGAGAAACATTCGGAATCGCATGATTCGTATGCTTGTGTTTTTGTTGTTTGGTGATCTTTCTACCAAATTCTATTAGTTCAAACATTTATGGACTAGAAAAAGAATGGAAACCAACGGTTCCTAAACCATAGCCTAGGCAAATCAACCCAATCAATAAGAAAGGTTGTTTTCTTGAGAATTTGAGAAACATTCGGAATCGCATGATACGTATGATTGTGTTTGTGTTGTTTGGTGATCTTTCTATCAAGTTCTATTAGTTCAAAGATTTTTGGACTAGAAAAAGAATGGAAACCAACGGTTCCTAAACCATAGCCTACGCAAATCAAACCAATCAATAAGAAAGGTTGTTTTATTAAGAATTTGAGAAACATTCGGAATCGCGTGATTCGTATGCTTGTGTTTGTGTTGTTTAGTGATCTTTCTATCAAGTTCTATTAGTTCAAAGATTTCTTTACGTAAAAAAGAATGGAAACCAACGGTTCCCAAACCATAGCCTAGGCAAATCAAACACCTCAATAAGAAAGGTTGTGTTATTGAGAATTTGATAAACATTCGGAATCGCATGATTCGTATGCTTGTGTTTGTTTTGTTTGGTGATCTTTCTACCAAGCTCTATTAGTTAAAACATTTATGGACTAGAAAAAGAATGGAAACCAACGGTTCCCAAACCATAGCCTAGCCTAATCAAACGAATCAATAAGAAGATTTTTTTTATTGAGAATTTGAGAAACATTCGGAATCGCATGATTCGTATGCTTGTATTTGTGTTGTTTGGTGATCTTTCTATCAAGTTCTATTAGTTCAAAGATTTCTTTAAGAAAAAAAGAATGGAAACCAACGGTTCTTTAACCATAGCCTAGGCAAATCAAACACCTCAATAAGAAAGGTTGTGTTATTGAGAATTTGAGAAACATTCGGAATCGCATGATTCGTATGCTTGTGTTTGTGTTGTTTGGTTATCTTTCTACCAAGTTCTATTTGTTCAAACATTTATGGACTAGAAAAAGAATGGAAAACAACAGTTCCTAAACCATAGCCTACGCAAATCAAACCAATCAATAAGAAAGGTTGTTTGATTGAGAATTTGAGAAACATTCGGAATCGCATTATTCATATGCTTGTGTTTGTGTTGTTTCGTGATCTTTCTACCAAGCTCTGGTTCAAACATTTATGGACTAGAAAAAGAATCGAAACCAACGGTTCCCGAACCATAGCCTAGGCAAATCAAACCAATCAATAAGAAAGGTTGTTTTATTGAGAAACATTCGGAATCGCATGATTCGTATGCTTGTGTTTGTGTTGTTTGGTGATCTTTCTACCAAGTTCTATTAGTTCAAACATTTATGGACTAGAAAAAGAATGGAAACCAACGGTTCCTAAACCATAGCCTACGCAAATCAAACCAATCAAAAAGAAAGGTTGTTTTATTGAGAATTTGAGAAACATTTGGAATCGCATGATTCGTATGCTTGTGTTTGTGTTGTTTGGTGATCTTTCTACCAAGTTCTATTAGTTCAAAGATTTTTGGACTAGAAAAAGAATGGAAACCAACGGTTCCCAAACCATAGCCTAGGCAAATCAAACGAATCAATAAGAAAGATTGTGTTCTTGAGAATTTGAGAAACATTCGGAATCGCATGATTCGTATGCTTGTGTTTGTGTTGTTTGGTGATCTTTCTACCAAATTCTATTAGTTCAAACATTTATGGACTAGAAAAAGAATGGAAACCAACGGTTCCCAAACCATAGCCTAGGCAATCAAACCAATCAATAAGAAAGGTTGTTTTATTGAGAATTTGAGAAACATTCGGAATCGCATGATTCGTATGCTTGTGTTTGTGTTGTTTCGTGATCTTTCTACCAAGCTCTGGTTCAAACATTTATGGACTAGAAAAAGAATCGAAACCAACGGTTCCCGAACCATAGCCTAGGCAAATCAAACCAATCAATAAGAAAGGTTGTTTTATTGAGAAACATTCGGAATCGCATGATTCGTATGCTTGTGTTTGTGTTGTTTGGTGATCTTTCTACCAAGTTCTATTAGTTCAAACATTTATGGACTAGAAAAAAAATGGAAACCAACGGTTGCTAAACCATAGCCTAGGCAAATCAAACCAATCAATAAGAAAGGTTGTTTTATTGAGAATTTGAGAAACATTCGGAATCGCATGATTCGTATGCTTGTGTTTGTGTTGTTTGGTGATCTTTCTACCAAGTTCTATTAGCTCAAAGATTTTTGGGCTAGAAAAAGAATGGAAACCAACGGTTCCCAAACCATAGCCTAGGCAAATGAAACGAATCAATAAGAAGAGTTCTTTTATTGAGAATTTGAGAAACATTCGGAATCGCATAATTCGTATGCTTGTGTTTGTGTTGTTTGGTGATCTTTCTATCAACTTCTATTAGTTCAATGATTTCTTTACGAAAAAAAGAATGGAAACCAACGGTTCCCAAACCATAGCCTAGGCAAATCAAACACCTCAATAAGAAAGGTTGTGTTATTGAGAATTTGAGAAACATTCGGAATCGCATGATTCGTATGCTTGTGTTTGTGTTGTTTGGTAATCTTTCTATCAAGTTCTATTAGTTCAAAGATTTTTTTACGAGAAAAAGAATGGAAACCAACGGTTCCCAAACCATAGCCCAAGCAAATCAAACCAATCAATAAGAAAAGTTGTGTTCTTGAGAATTTGAGAAACATTCGGAATCGCATGATTCGTATGCTTGTGTTTGTGTTGTTTGGTGATCTTTCTACCAAATTCTATTAGTTCAAACATTTATGGACTAGAAAAAGAATGGAAACCAACGGTTCCTAAACCATAGCCTAGGCAAATCAAACCAATCAATAAGAAAGGTTGTTTTATTGAGAATTTGAGAAACATTCGGAATCGCATGATACGTATGATTGTGTTTGTGTTGTTTGGTGATCTTTCTACCAAGTTCTATTAGTTCAAAGATCTTTGGTCTAGAAAAAGAATCGAAACCAACGGTTCCTAAACCATAGCCTACGCAAATCAAACCAATCAATAAGAAAGGTTGTTTTATTAAGAATTTGAGAAACATTCGGAATCTAATGATTCGTATGCTTGTGTTTGTGTTGTTTGGTAATCTTTCTATCAAGTTCTATTAGTTCAAAGATTTTTTTACGAGAAAAAGAATGGAAACAAACGATTCCCAAACCATAGCCTAGGCAAATCAAACCAATCAATAAGAAAGGTTGTGTTCTTGAGAATTTGAGAAACATTCGGAATCGCATGATTCGTATGCTTGTGTTTTTGTTGTTTGGTGATCTTTCTACCAAATTCTATTAGTTCAAACATTTATGGACTAGAAAAAGAATGGAAACCAACGGTTCCTAAACCATAGCCTAGGCAAATCAACCCAATCAATAAGAAAGGTTGTTTTCTTGAGAATTTGAGAAACATTCGGAATCGCATGATACGTATGATTGTGTTTGTGTTGTTTGGTGATCTTTCTATCAAGTTCTATTAGTTCAAAGATTTTTGGACTAGAAAAAGAATGGAAACCAACGGTTCCTAAACCATAGCCTACGCAAATCAAACCAATCAATAAGAAAGGTTGTTTTATTAAGAATTTGAGAAACATTCGGAATCGCGTGATTCGTATGCTTGTGTTTGTGTTGTTTAGTGATCTTTCTATCAAGTTCTATTAGTTCAAAGATTTCTTTACGTAAAAAAGAATGGAAACCAACGGTTCCCAAACCATAGCCTAGGCAAATCAAACACCTCAATAAGAAAGGTTGTGTTATTGAGAATTTGATAAACATTCGGAATCGCATGATTCGTATGCTTGTGTTTGTTTTGTTTGGTGATCTTTCTACCAAGCTCTATTAGTTAAAACATTTATGGACTAGAAAAAGAATGGAAACCAACGGTTCCCAAACCATAGCCTAGCCTAATCAAACGAATCAATAAGAAGATTTTTTTTATTGAGAATTTGAGAAACATTCGGAATCGCATGATTCGTATGCTTGTATTTGTGTTGTTTGGTGATCTTTCTATCAAGTTCTATTAGTTCAAAGATTTCTTTAAGAAAAAAAGAATGGAAACCAACGGTTCTTTAACCATAGCCTAGGCAAATCAAACACCTCAATAAGAAAGGTTGTGTTATTGAGAATTTGAGAAACATTCGGAATCGCATGATTCGTATGCTTGTGTTTGTGTTGTTTGGTTATCTTTCTACCAAGTTCTATTTGTTCAAACATTTATGGACTAGAAAAAGAATGGAAAACAACAGTTCCTAAACCATAGCCTACGCAAATCAAACCAATCAATAAGAAAGGTTGTTTGATTGAGAATTTGAGAAACATTCGGAATCGCATTATTCATATGCTTGTGTTTGTGTTGTTTCGTGATCTTTCTACCAAGCTCTGGTTCAAACATTTATGGACTAGAAAAAGAATCGAAACCAACGGTTCCCGAACCATAGCCTAGGCAAATCAAACCAATCAATAAGAAAGGTTGTTTTATTGAGAAACATTCGGAATCGCATGATTCGTATGCTTGTGTTTGTGTTGTTTGGTGATCTTTCTACCAAGTTCTATTAGTTCAAACATTTATGGACTAGAAAAAGAATGGAAACCAACGGTTCCTAAACCATAGCCTACGCAAATCAAATCAATCAAAAAGAAAGGTTGTTTTATTGAGAATTTGAGAAACATTTGGAATCGCATGATTCGTATGCTTGTGTTTGTGTTGTTTGGTGATCTTTCTACCAAGTTCTATTAGTTCAAAGATTTTTGGACTAGAAAAAGAATGGAAACCAACGGTTCCCAAACCATAGCCTAGGCAAATCAAACGAATCAATAAGAAAGATTGTGTTCTTGAGAATTTGAGAAACATTCGGAATCGCATGATTCGTATGCTTGTGTTTGTGTTGTTTGGTGATCTTTCTACCAAATTCTATTAGTTCAAACATTTATGGACTAGAAAAAGAATGGAAACCAACGGTTCCCAAACCATAGCCTAGGCAATCAAACCAATCAATAAGAAAGGTTGTTTTATTGAGAATTTGAGAAACATTCGGAATCGCATGATTCGTATGCTTGTGTTTGTGTTGTTTGGTGATCTTTCTACCAAGTTCAATTAGTTCAAAGATTTTTGGACTAGAAAAAGAATGGAAACCAACGGTTCCCAAACCATAGCCTAGGCAAATCAAACGAATCAATAAGAAAGGTTGTGTTCTTGAGAATTTGAGAAACATTCGGAATCGCATGATTCGTATGCTTGTGTTTGTGTTGTTTGGTGATCTTTCTATCAAGTTCTATTAGTTCAAAGATTTCTTTACGTAAAAAAGAATGGAAACCAACGGTTCCCAAACCATAGCCTAGGCAAATCAAACACCTCAATAAGAAAGGTTGTGTTATTGAGAATTTGATAAACATTCGGAATCGCATGATTCGTATGCTTGTGTTTGTTTTGTTTGGTGATCTTTCTACCAAGCTCTATTAGTTCAAACATTTATGGACTAGAAAAAGAATGGAAACCAACGGTTCCCAAACCATAGCCTAGCCTAATCAAACGAATCAATAAGAAGATTTGTTTTATTGAGAATTTGAGAAACATTCGGAATCGCATGATTCGTATGCTTGTATTTGTGTTGTTTGGTGATCTTTCTATCAAGTTCTATTAGTTCAAAGATTTCTTTATCAAAAAAAGAATGAAAATCAACGGTTCTCAAGCCATAGCCTAGGCAAATCAAACACCTCAATAAGAAAGGTTGTGTTATTGAGAATTTGAGAAACATTCGGAATCACATGATTCGTATGCTTGTGTTTGTGTTGTTTGGTAATCTTTCTATCAAGTTCTATTAGTTCAAAGATTTTTGGACTAGAAAAAGAATGGAAACCAACGGTTCCCAAACTATAGCCTAGGCAAATCAAACCAATCAATAAGAAAGGTTGTTTTATTGAGAAACATTCGGAATCGCATGATTCGTATGCTTGTGTTTGTGTTGTTTGGTGATCTTTCTATCAAGTTCTATTAGTTCAAAGATTTCTTTATGAAAAAAAGAATGAAAACCAACGGTTCCCAAACCATAGCCTAGGCAAATCAAACACCTCAATAAGAAAGGTTGTGTTATTGAGAATTTGAGAAACAATCGGAATCGCATGATACGTATGATTGTGTTTGTGTTGTTTGGTGATCTTTCTACCAAGTTCTATTAGTTCAAAGATTTTTGGACTAGAAAAAGAATGCAAACCAACGGTTCCTAAACCATATCCTACGCAAATCAAACCAATCAATAAGAAAGGTTGTTTTATTGAGAATTTGAGAAACATTCGGAATCGCATGATTCGTATGCTTGTGTTTGTGTTGTTTGGTGATCTTTCTATCAAGTTCTATTAGTTCAAAGATTTCTTTACGTAAAAAAGAATGGAAACCAACGGTTTCCAAACCATAGCCTAGGCAAATCAAACACCTCAATAAGAAAGGTTGTGTTATTGAGAATTTGATAAACATTCGGAATCGCATGATTCGTATGCTTGTGTTTGTGTTGTTTGGTGATCTTTCTACCAAGTTCTATTAGTTCAAACATTTATGGACTAGAAAAAGAATGGAAACCAACAGTTCCTAAACCATAGCCTACGCAAATCAAACCAATCAATAAGAAAGGTTGTTTTATTAAGAATTTGAGAAACATTCGGAATCTAATGATTCGTATGCTTGTGTTTGTGTTGTTTGGTAATCTTTCTATCAAGTTCTATTAGTTCAAAGATTTTTTTACGAGAAAAAGAATGGAAACAAACGATTCCCAAACCATAGCCTAGGCAAATCAAACCAATCAATAAGAAAGGTTGTGTTCTTGAGAATTTGAGAAACATTCGGAATCGCATGATTCGTATGCTTGTGTTTGTGTTGTTTGGAGATCTTTCTACCAAGTTCTATTAGTTCAAACATTTATGGACTAGAAAAAGAATGGAAACCAACGGTTCCTAAACCATAGCCTACGCAAATCAAACCAATCAATAAGAAAGGTTGTTTTATTAAGAATTTGAGAAACATTCGGAATCTAATGATTCGTATGCTTGTGTTTGTGTTGTTTGGTAATCTTTCTATCAAGTTCTATTAGTTCAAAGAATTTTTTACGAGAAAAAGAATGGAAACAAACGATTCCCAAACCATAGCCTAGGCAAATCAAACCAATCAATAAGAAAGGTTGTGTTCTTGAGAATTTGAGAAACATTCGGAATCGCATGATTCGTATGCTTGTGTTTTTGTTGTTTGGTGATCTTTCTACCAAATTCTATTAGTTCAAACATTTATGGACTAGAAAAAGAATGGAAACCAACGGTTCCTAAACCATAGCCTAGGCAAATCAACCCAATCAATAAGAAAGGTTGTTTTCTTGAGAATTTGAGAAACATTCGGAATCGCATGATACGTATGATTGTGTTTGTGTTGTTTGGTGATCTTTCTACCAAGTTCTATTAGTTCAAAGATTTTTGGACTAGAAAAAGAATGGAAACCAACGGTTCCTAAACCATAGCCTACGCAAATCAAACCAATCAATAAGAAAGGTTGTTTTATTAAGAATTTGAGAAACATTCGGAATCGCGTGATTCGTATGCTTGTGTTTGTGTTGTTTGGTGATCTTTCTATCAAGTTCTATTAGTTCAAAGATTTCTTTACGTAAAAAAGAATGGAAACCAACGGTTCCCAAACCATAGCCTAGGCAAATCAAACACCTCAATAAGAAAGGTTGTGTTATTGAGAATTTGATAAACATTCGGAATCGCATGATTCGTATGCTTGTGTTTGTTTTGTTTGGTGATCTTTCTACCAAGCTCTATTAGTTCAAACATTTATGGACTAGAAAAAGAATGGAAACCAACGGTTCCCAAACCATAGCCTAGCCTAATCAAACGAATCAATAAGAAGATTTGTTTTATTGAGAATTTGAGAAACATTCGGAATCGCATGATTCGTATGCTTGTATTTGTGTTGTTTGGTGATCTTTCTATCAAGTTCTATTAGTTCAAAGATTTCTTTAAGAAAAAAAGAATGGAAACCAACGGTTCTTTAACCATAGCCTAGGCAAATCAAACACCTCAATAAGAAAGGTTGTGTTATTGAGAATTTGAGAAACATTCGGAATCGCATGATTCGTATGCTTGTGTTTGTGTTGTTCGGTGATCTTTCTACCAAGTTCTATTTGTTCAAACATTTATGGACTAGAAAAAGAATGGAAACCAACAGTTCCTAAACCATAGCCTACGCAAATCAAACCAATCAATAAGAAAGGTTGTTTGATTCAGAATTTGAGAAACATTCGGAATCGCATTATTCGTATGCTTGTGTTTGTGTTGTTTGGTGATCTTTCTACCAAGCTCTGGTTCAAACATTTATGGACTAGAAAAAGAATGGAAACCAACGGTTCCCGAACCATAGCCTAGGCAAATCAAACCAATCAATAAGAAAGGTTGTTTTATTGAGAAACATTCGGAATCGCATGATTCGTATGCTTGTGTTTGTGTTGTTTGGTGATCTTTCTACCAAGTTCTATTAGTTCAAACATTTATGGACTAGAAAAAGAATGGAAACCAACGGTTCCTAAACCATAGCCTACGCAAATCAAACCAATCAATAAGAAAGGTTGTTTTATTGAGAATTTGAGAAACATTTGGAATCGCATGATTCGTATGCTTGTGTATGTGTTGTTTGGTGATCTTTCTACCAAGTTCTATTAGTTCAAAGATTTTTGGACTAGAAAAAGAATGGAAACCAACGGTTCCCAAACCATAGCCTAGGCAAATCAAACGAATCAATAAGAAAGATTGTGTTCTTGAGAATTTGAGAAACATTCGGAATCGCATGATTCGTATGCTTGTGTTTGTGTTGTTTGGTGATCTTTCTATCAAATTCTATTAGTTCAAACATTTATGGACTAGAAAAATAATGGAAACCAACGGTTCCCAAACCATAGCCTAGGCAATCAAACCAATCAATAAGAAAGGTTGTTTTATTGAGAATTTGAGAAACATTCGGAATCGCATGATTCGTATGCTTGTGTTTGTGTTGTTTGGTGATCTTTCTACCAAGTTCAATTAGTTCAAAGATTTTTGGACTAGAAAAAGAATGGAAACCAACGGTTCCCAAACCATAGCCTAGGCAAATCAAACGAATCAATAAGAAAGGTTGTGTTCTTGAGAATTTGAGAAACATTCGGAATCGCATGATTCGTATGCTTGTGTTTGTGTTGTTTGGTGATCTTTCTATCAAGTTCTATTAGTTCAAAGATTTCTTTACGTAAAAAAGAATGGAAACCAACGGTTCCCAAACCATAGCCTAGGCAAATCAAACACCTCAATAAGAAAGGTTGTGTTATTGAGAATTTGATAAACATTCGGAATCGCATGATTCGTATGCTTGTGTTTGTTTTGTTTGGTGATCTTTCTACCAAGCTCTATTAGTTCAAACATTTATGGACTAGAAAAAGAATGGAAACCAACGGTTCCCAAACCATAGCCTAGCCTAATCAAACGAATCAATAAGAAGATTTGTTTTATTGAGAATTTGAGAAACATTCGGAATCGCATGATTCGTATGCTTGTATTTGTGTTGTTTGGTGATCTTTCTATCAAGTTCTATTAGTTCAAAGATTTCTTTAAGAAAAAAAGAATGGAAACCAACGGTTCTTTAACCATAGCCTAGGCAAATCAAACACCTCAATAAGAAAGGTTGTGTTATTGAGAATTTGAGAAACATTCGGAATCGCATGATTCGTATGCTTGTGTTTGTGTTGTTCGGTGATCTTTCTACCAAGTTCTATTTGTTCAAACATTTATGGACTAGAAAAAGAATGGAAACCAACAGTTCCTAAACCATAGCCTACGCAAATCAAACCAATCAATAAGAAAGGTTGTTTGATTGAGAATTTAAGAAACATTCGGAATCGCATTATTCGTATGCTTGTGTTTGTGTTGTTTGGTGATCTTTCTACCAAGCTCTGGTTCAAACATTTATGGACTAGAAAAAGAATGGAAACCAACGGTTCCCGAACCATAGCCTAGGCAAATCAAACCAATCAATAAGAAAGGTTGTTTTATTGAGAAACATTCGGAATCGCATGATTCGTATGCTTGTGTTTGTGTTGTTTGGTGATCTTTCTACCAAGTTCTATTAGTTCAAACATTTATGGACTAGAAAAAGAATGGAAACCAACGGTTCCTAAACCATAGCCTACGCAAATCAAACCAATCAATAAGAAAGGTTGTTTTATTGAGAATTTGAGAAACATTTGGAATCGCATGATTCGTATGCTTGTGTTTGTGTTGTTTGGTGATCTTTCTACCAAGTTCTATTAGTTCAAAGATTTTTGGACTAGAAAAAGAATGGAAACCAACGGTTCCCAAACCATAGCCTAGGCAAATCAAACGAATCAATAAGAAAGATTGTGTTCTTGAGAATTTGAGAAACATTCGGAATCGCATGATTCGTATGCTTGTGTTTGTGTTGTTTGGTGATCTTTCTACCAAATTCTATTAGTTCAAACATTTATGGACTAGAAATAGAATGGAAACCAACGGTTCCCAAACCATAGCCTAGGCAATCAAACCAATCAATAAGAAAGGTTGTTTTATTGAGAATTTGAGAAACATTCGGAATCGCATGATTCGTATGCTTGTGTTTGTGTTGTTTGGTGATCTTTCTACCAAGTTCAATTAGTTCAAAGATTTTTGGACTAGAAAAAGAATGGAAACCAACGGTTCCCAAACCATAGCCTAGGCAAATCAAACGAATCAATAAGAAAGGTTGTGTTCTTGAGAATTTGAGAAACATTCGGAATCGCATGATTCGTATGCTTGTGTTTGTGTTGTTTGGTGATCTTTCTATCAAGTTCTATTAGTTCAAAGATTTCTTTACGTAAAAAAGAATGGAAACCAACGGTTCCCAAACCATAGCCTAGGCAAATCAAACACCTCAATAAGAAAGGTTGTGTTATTGAGAATTTGATAAACATTCGGAATCGCATGATTCGTATGCTTGTGTTTGTTTTGTTTGGTGATCTTTCTACAAAGCTCTATTAGTTCAAACATTTATGGACTAGAAAAAGAATGGAAACCAACGGTTCCCAAACCATAGCCTAGCCTAATCAAACGAATCAATAAGAAGATTTGTTTTATTGAGAATTTGAGAAACATTCGGAATCGCATGATTCGTATGCTTGTATTTGTGTTGTTTGGTGATCTTTCTATCAAGTTCTATTAGTTCAAAGATTTCTTTATCAAAAAAAGAATGAAAACCAACGGTTCCCAAGCCATAGCCTAGGCAAATCAAACACCTCAATAAGAAAGGTTGTGTTATTGAGAATTTGAGAAACATTCGGAATCACATGATTCGTATGCTTGTGTTTGTGTTGTTTGGTAATCTTTCTATCAAGTTCTATTAGTTCAAAGATTTTTGGACTAGAAAAAGAATGGAAACCAACGGTTCCCAAACTATAGCCTAGGCAAATCAAACCAATCAATAAGAAAGGTTGTTTTATTGAGAAACATTCGGAATCGCATGATTTGTATGCTTGTGTTTGTGTTCTTTGGTGATCTTTCTATCAAGTTCTATTAGTTCAAAGATTTCTTTATGAAAAAAAGAATGAAAACCAACGGTTCCCAAACCATAGCCTAGGCAAATCAAACACCTCAATAAGAAAGGTTGTGTTATTGAGAATTTGAGAAACAATCGGAATCGCATGATACGTATGATTGTGTTTGTGTTGTTTGGTGATCTTTCTACCAAGTTCTATTAGTTCAAAGATTTTTGGACTAGAAAAAGAATGGAAACCAACAGTTCCTAAACCATAGCCTACGCAAATCAAACCAATCAATAAGAAAGGTTGTTTTATTGAGAATTTGAGAAACATTCGGAATCGCATGATTCGTATGCTTGTGTTTGTGTTGTTTGGTGATCTTTCTATCAAGTTCTATTAGTTCAAAGATTTCTTTACGTAAAAAAGAATGGAAACCAACGGTTTCCAAACCATAGCCTAGGCAAATCAAACACCTCAATAAGAAAGGTTGTGTTATTGAGAATTTGATAAACATTCGGAATCGCATGATTCGTATGCTTGTGCTTGTGTTGTTTGGTGATCTTTCTACCAAGTTCTATTAGTTCAAACATTTATGGACTAGAAAAAGAATGGAAACCAACAGTTCCTAAACCATAGCCTACGCAAATCAAACCAATCAATAAGAAAGGTCGTTTGATTGAGAATTTGAGAAACATTCGGAATCGCATGATTCGTATGCTTGTGTTTGTGTTGTTTGGTGATCTTTCTACCAAGCTCTGGTTCAAACATTTATGGACTAGAAAAAGTATGGAAACCAACGGTTCCCGAACCATAGCCTAGGCAAATCAAACCAATCAATAAGAAAGGTTGTTTTATTGAGAAACATTCGGAATCGCATGATTCGTATGCTTGTGTTTGTGTTGTTTGGTGATCTTTCTACCAAGATCTATTAGTTCAAACATTTATGGACTAGAAAAAGAATGGAAACCAACGGTTCCTAAACCATAGCCTACGCAAATCAAACCAATCAATAAGAAAGCTTGTTTTATTGAGAATTTGAGAAAGATTCGGAATCGCATGATTCGTATGCTTGTCTTTGTGTTGTTTGGTGATCTTTCTACCAAGTTCTATTAGTTCAAAGATTTTTGGACTAGAAAAAGAATGGAAACCAACATTTCCCAAACCATAGCCTAGGCAAATCAAACGAATCAATAAGAAAGATTGTGTTCTTGAGAATTTGAGAAACATTCGGAATCGCATGATTCGTATGCTTGTGTTTGTGTTGTTTGGTGATCTTTCTACCAAATTCTATTAGTTCAAACATTTATGGACTAGAAAAAGAATGGAAACCAACGGTTCCCAAACCATAGCCTAGGCAATCAAACCAATCAATAAGAAAGGTTGTTTTATTGAGAATTTGAGAAACATTCGGAATCGCATGATTCGTATGCTTGTGTTTGTGTTGTTTGGTGATCTTTCTACCAAGTTCAATTAGTTCAAAGATTTTTGGACTAGAAAAAGAATGGAAACCAACGGTTCCCAAACCATAGCCTAGGCAAATCAAACGAATCAATAAGAAAGATTGTGTTCTTGAGAATTTGAGAAACATTCGGAATCGCATGATTCGTATGCTTGTGTTTGTGTTCTTCGGTGATCTTTCTATCAAGTTCTAGTTCAAAGATTTCTTTACGAAAAAAAGAATGGAAACCAACGGTTCCCGAACCATAGCCTAGGCAAATCAAACACCTCAATAAGAAATGTTGTGTTATTGAGAATTTGAGAAACATTCGGATTCGCATGATTCGTATGCTTGTGTTTGCGTTGTTTGGTGATCTTTCTACCAAGCTCTGGTTCAAACATTTATGGACTAGAAAAAGAATGGAAACCAACGGTTCCCAAACCATAGCCTACGCAAATCAAACGAATCAATAAGAAGAGTTGTTTTATTGAGAATTTGAGAAACATTCGGAATCGCATGATTCGTATGCTTGTGTTTGTGTTGTTTGGTGATATTTCTATCAAGTTCTATTAGTTCAAAGATTTCTTTATCAAAAAAAGAATGAAAACCAACGGTTCCCAAGCCATAGCCTAGGCAAATCAAACACCTCAATAAGAAAGGTTGTGTTATTGAGAATTTGAGAAACATTCGGAATCACATGATTCGTATGCTTGTGTTTGTGTTGTTTGGTAATCTTTCTATCAAGTTCTATTAGTTCAAAGATTTTTGGACTAGAAAAAGAATGGAAACCAACGGTTCCCAAACTATAGCCTAGGCAAATCAAACCAATCAATAAGAAAGGTTGTTTTATTGAGAAACATTCGGAATCGCATGATTCGTATGCTTGTGTTTGTGTTGTTTGGTGATCTTTCTACCAAGTTCTATTAGTTCAAACATTTATGGACTAGAAAAAGAATGGAAACCAACGGTTCCCAAACCATAGCCTAGGCAAATCAAACGAATCAATAAGAAAGGTTGTGTTCTTGAGAATTTGAGAAACATTCGGAATCGCATGATTCGTATGCTTGTGTTTGTATTGTTTGGTGATCTTTCTACCAAATTCTATTAGCTCAAACAGTTATGGACTAGAAAAAGAATGGAAACCAACGGTTCCCAAACCATAGCCTAGGCAAATCAAACGAATCAATAAGAAAGGTTGTGTTCTTGAGAATTTGAGAAACATTCGGAATCGCATGATTCGTATGCTTGTGTTTGTATTGTTTGGTGATCTTTCTACCAAATTCTATTAGCTCAAACAGTTATGGACTAGAAAAAGAATGGAAACCAACGGTTCCCAACCCATAGCCTAGGCAAATAAAACCAATCAATAAGAAAGGTTGTTTTATTGAGAATTTGAGAAACATTCGGAATCGCATGATTCGTATGCTTGTGTTTGTGTTGTTTGGTGATCTTTCTACCAAGTTCTATTAGTTCAAAGATTTTTGGACTAGAAAAAGAATGGAAACCAACGGTTCCCAAACCATAGCCTAGGCAAATCAAACCAATCAATAAGAAAGGTGGTTTTATTGAGAAACATTCGGAATCGCATGATTCGTATGCATGTGTTTGTGTTGTTTGGTGATCTTTCTACCAAGTTCTATTAGTTCAAACATTTATGGACTAGAAAAAGAATGGAAACCAACGGTTCCTAAACCATAGCCTACGCAAATCAAACCAATCAATAAGAAAGGTTGTTTTATTGAGAATTTGAGAAAGATTCGGAATCGCATGATTCGTATGCTTATGTTTGTGTTATTTGGTGATCTTTCTACCAAGTTCTATTAGTTCAAACATTTATGGACTAGAAAAAGAATGGAAACCAACGGTTCCTAAACCATAGCCTACGCAAATCAAACCAATCAATAAGAAAGGTTGTTTTATTGAGAATTTGAGAATCATTCGGAATCGCATGATTCGTATGCTTGTGTTTGTGTTGTTTGGTGATCTTTCTACCAAGTTCTATTAGTTCAAAGATTTTTGGACTAGAAAAAGAATGGAAACCAACGGTTCCCGAACCATACCCTAGGCAAATCAAACCAATCAATAAGAAAGGTTGTTTTATTGAGAAACATTCGGAATCGCATGATTCGTATGCTTGTGTTTGTGTTGTTTGGTGATCTTTCTACCAAGTTCTATTAGTTCAAAGATTTTTGGACTAGAAAAAGACTGGAAACCAACGGTTCCCGAACCATACCCTAGGCAAATCAAACCAATCAATAAGAAAGGTTGTTTTATTGAGAAACATTCGGAATCGCATGATTCGTATGCTTGTGTTTGTGTTGTTTGGTGATCTTTCTACCAAATTCTATTAGTTCAAACAGTTATGGACTAGAAAAAGAATGGAAACCAACGGTTCCCAAACCATATCCTAGGCAAATCAAACCAATCAATAAGAAAGGTTGTTTTATTGAGAATTTGAGAAACATTCGGAATCGCATGATTCGTATGCTTGTGTTTGTGTTGTTTGGTGATCTTTCTACCAAGTTCTATTAGCTCAAAGATTTTTGGGCTAGAAAAAGAATGGAAACCAACGGTTCCCAAACCATAGCTTAGGCAAATGAAACGAATCAATAAGAAGAGTTCTTTTATTGAGAATTTGAGAAACATTCGGAATCGCATAATTCGTATGCTTGTGTTTGTGTTGTTTGGTGATCTTTCTATCAACTTCTATTAGTTCAACGATTTCTTTACGAAAAAAAGAATGGAAACCAACGGTTCCCAAACCATAGCCTAGGCAAATCAAACACCTCAATAAGAAAGGTTGTGTTGTTGAGAATTTGAGAAACATTCGGAATCGCATGATTCGTATGCTTGTGTTTGTGTTGTTTGGTAATCTTTCTATCAAGTTCTATTAGTTCAAAGATTTTTTTACGAGAAAAAGAATGGAATCCAACGGTTCCTAAACCATACCCCAAGCAAATCAAACCAATCAATAAGAAAAGTTGTGTTCTTGAGAATTTGAGAAACATTCGGAATCGCATGATTCGTATGCTTGTGTTTGTGTTGTTTGGTGATCTTTCTACCAAATTCTATTAGTTCAAACATTTATGGACTAGAAAAAGAATGGAAACCAACGGTTCCTAAACCATAGCCTAGGCAAATCAAACCAATCAATAAGAAAGGTTGTTTTATTGAGAATTTGAGAAACATTCGGAATCGCATGATACGTATGATTGTGTTTGTGTTGTTTGGTGATCTTTCTACCAAGTTCTATTAGTTCAAAGATCTTTGGTCTAGAAAAAGAATCGAAACCAACGGTTCCTAAACCATAGCCTACGCAAATCAAACCAATCAATAAGAAAGGTTGTTTTATTAAGAATATGAGAAACATTCGGAATCTAATGATTCGTATGCTTGTGTTTGTGTTGTTTGGTAATCTTTCTATCAAGTTCTATTAGTTCAAAGATTTTTTTACGAGAAAAAGAATGGAAACAAACGATTCCCAAACCATAGCCTAGGCAAATCAAACCAATCAATAAGAAAGGTTGTGTTCTTGAGAATTTGAGAAACATTCGGAATCGCATGATTCGTATGCTTGTGTTTTTGTTGTTTGGTGATCTTTCTACCAAATTCTATTAGTTCAAACATTTATGGACTAGAAAAAGAATGGAAACCAACGGTTCCTAAACCATAGCCTAGGCAAATCAACCCAATCAATAAGAAAGGTTGTTTTCTTGAGAATTTGAGAAACATTCGGAATCGCATGATACGTATGATTGTGTTTGTGTTGTTTGGTGATCTTTCTACCAAGTTCTATTAGTTCAAAGATTTTTGGACTAGAAAAAGAATGGAAACCAACGGTTCCTAAACCATAGCCTACGCAAATCAAACCAATCAATAAGAAAGGTTGTTTTATTAAGAATTTGAGAAACATTCGGAATCGCGTGATTCGTATGCTTGTGTTTGTGTTGTTTGGTGATCTTTCTATCAAGTTCTATTAGTTCAAAGATTTCTTTACGTAAAAAAGAATGGAAACCAACGGTTCCCAAACCATAGCCTAGGCAAATCAAACACCTCAATAAGAAAGGTTGTGTTATTGAGAATTTGATAAACATTCGGAATCGCATGATTCGTATGCTTGTGTTTGTTTTGTTTGGTGATCTTTCTACCAAGCTCTATTAGTTAAAACATTTATGGACTAGAAAAAGAATGGAAACCAACGGTTCCCAAACCATAGCCTAGCCTAATCAAACGAATCAATAAGAAGATTTGTTTTATTGAGAATTTGAGAAACATTCGGAATCGCATGATTCGTATGCTTGTATTTGTGTTGTTTGGTGATCTTTCTATCAAGTTCTATTAGTTCAAAGATTTCTTTAAGAAAAAAAGAATGGAAACCAACGGTTCTTTAACCATAGCCTAGGCAAATCAAACACCTCAATAAGAAAGGTTGTGTTATTGAGAATTTGAGAAACATTCGGAATCGCATGATTCGTATGCTTGTGTTTGTGTTGTTCGGTGATCTTTCTACCAAGTTCTATTTGTTCAAACATTTATGGACTAGAAAAAGAATGGAAACCAACAGTTCCTAAACCATACCCTACGCAAATCAAACCAATCAATAAGAAAGGTTGTTTGATTCAGAATTTGAGAAACATTCGGAATCGCATTATTCGTATGCTTGTGTTTGTGTTGTTTGGTGATCTTTCTACCAAGCTCTGGTTCAAACATTTATGGACTAGAAAAAGAATGGAAACCAACGGTTCCCGAACCATAGCCTAGGCAAATCAAACCAATCAATAAGAAAGGTTGTTTTATTGAGAAACATTCGGAATCGCATGATTCGTATGCTTGTGTTTGTGTTGTTTGGTGATCTTTCAACCAAGTTCTATTAGTTCAAACATTTATGGACTAGAAAAAGAATGGAAACCAACGGTTCCTAAACCATAGCCTACGCAAATCAAACCAATCAATAAGAAAGGTTGTTTTATTGAGAATTTGAGAAACATTTGGAATCGCATGATTCGTATGCTTGTGTATGTGTTGTTTGGTGATCTTTCTACCAAGTTCTATTAGTTCAAAGATTTTTGGACTAGAAAAAGAATGGAAACCAACGGTTCCCAAACCATAGCCTAGGCAAATAAAACGAATCAATAAGAAAGATTGTGTTCTTGAGAATTTGAGAAACATTCGGAATCGCATGATTCGTATGCTTGTGTTTGTGTTGTTTGGTGATCTTTCTATCAAATTCTATTAGTTCAAACATTTATGGACTAGAAAAAGAATGGAAACCAACGGTTCCCAAACCATAGCCTAGGCAATCAAACCAATCAATAAGAAAGGTTGTTTTATTGAGAATTTGAGAAACATTCGGAATCGCATGATTCGTATGCTTGTGTTTGTGTTGTTTGGTGATCTTTCTACCAAGTTCAATTAGTTCAAAGATTTTTGGACTAGAAAAAGAATGGAAACCAACGGTTCCCAAACCATAGCCTAGGCAAATCAAACGAATCAATAAGAAAGGTTGTGTTCTTGAGAATTTGAGAAACATTCGGAATCGCATGATTCGTATGCTTGTGTTTGTGTTGTTTGGTGATCTTTCTATCAAGTTCTATTAGTTCAAAGATTTCTTTACGTAAAAAAGAATGGAAACCAACGGTTCCCAAACCATAGCCTAGGCAAATCAAACACCTCAATAAGAAAGGTTGTGTTATTGAGAATTTGATAAACATTCGGAATCGCATGATTCGTATGCTTGTGTTTGTTTTGTTTGGTGATCTTTCTACCAAGCTCTATTAGTTCAAACATTTATGGACTAGAAAAAGAATGGAAACCAACGGTTCCCAAACCATAGCCTAGCCTAATCAAACGAATCAATAAGAAGATTTGTTTTATTGAGAATTTGAGAAACATTCGGAATCGCATGATTCGTATGCTTGTATTTGTGTTGTTTGGTGATCTTTCTATCAAGTTCTATTAGTTCAAAGATTTCTTTATCAAAAAAAGAATGAAAACCAACGGTTCCCAAGCCATAGCCTAGGCAAATCAAACACCTCAATAAGAAAGGTTGTGTTATTGAGAATTTGAGAAACATTCGGAATCACATGATTCGTATGCTTGTGTTTGTGTTGTTTGGTAATCTTTCTATCAAGTTCTATTAGTTCAAAGATTTTTGGACTAGAAAAAGAATGGAAACCAACGGTTCCCAAACTATAGCCTAGGCAAATCAAACCAATCAATAAGAAAGGTTGTTTTATTGAGAAACATTCGGAATCGCATGATTCGTATGCTTGTGTTTGTGTTGTTTGGTGATCTTTCTATCAAGTTCTATTAGTTCAAAGATTTCTTTATGAAAAAAAGAATGAAAACCAACGGTTCCCAAACCATAGCCTAGGCAAATCAAACACCTCAATAAGAAAGGTTGTGTTATTGAGAATTTGAGAAACAATCGGAATCGCATGATACGTATGATTGTGTTTGTGTTGTTTGGTGATCTTTCTACCAAGTTCTATTAGTTCAAAGATTTTTGGACTAGAAAAAGAATGGAAACCAACAGTTCCTAAACCATAGCCTACGCAAATCAAACCAATCAATAAGAAAGGTTGTTTTATTGAGAATTTGAGAAACATTCGGAATCGCATGATTCGTATGCTTGTGTTTGTGTTGTTTGGTGATCTTTCTATCAAGTTCTATTAGTTCAAAGATTTCTTTACGTAAAAAAGAATGGAAACCAACGGTTTCCAAACCATAGCCTAGGCAAATCAAACACCTCAATAAGAAAGGTTGTGTTATTGAGAATTTGATAAACATTCGGAATCGCATGATTCGTATGCTTGTGTTTGTGTTGTTTGGTGATCTTTCTACCAAGTTCTATTAGTTCAAACATTTATGGACTAGAAAAAGAATGGAAACCAACAGTTCCTAAACCATAGCCTACGCAAATCAAACCAATCAATAAGAAAGGTCGTTTGATTGAGAATTTGAGAAACATTCGGAATCGCATGATTCGTATGCTTGTGTTTGTGTTGTTTGGTGATCTTTCTACCAAGCTCTGGTTCAAACATTTATGGACTAGAAAAAGTATGGAAACCAACGGTTCCCGAACCATAGCCTAGGCAAATCAAACCAATCAATAAGAAAGGTTGTTTTATTGAGAAACATTCGGAATCGCATGATTCGTATGCTTGTGTTTGTGTTGTTTGGTGATCTTTCTACCAAGATCTATTAGTTCAAACATTTATGGACTAGAAAAAGAATGGAAACCAACGGTTCCTAAACCATAGCCTACGCAAATCAAACCAATCAATAAGAAAGCTTGTTTTATTGAGAATTTGAGAAAGATTCGGAATCGCATGATTCGTATGCTTGTGTTTGTGTTATTTGGTGATCTTTCTACCAAGTTTTATTAGTTCAAACATTTATGGACTAGAAAAAGAATGGAAACCAACGGTTCCTAAACCATAGCCTACGCAAATCAAACCAATCAATAAGAAAGCTTGTTTTATTGAGAATTTGAGAAAGATTCGGAATCGCATGATTCGTATGCTTGTCTTTGTGTTGTTTGGTGATCTTTCTACCAAGTTCTATTAGTTCAAAGATTTTTGGACTAGAAAAAGAATGGAAACCAACATTTCCCAAACCATAGCCTAGGCAAATCAAACGAATCAATAAGAAAGATTGTGTTCTTGAGAATTTGAGAAACATTCGGAATCGCATGATTCGTATGCTTGTGTTTGTGTTGTTTGGTGATCTTTCTACCAAATTCTATTAGTTCAAACATTTATGGACTAGAAAAAGAATGGAAACCAACGGTTCCCAAACCATAGCCTAGGCAATCAAACCAATCAATAAGAAAGGTTGTTTTATTGAGAATTTGAGAAACATTCGGATTCGCATGATTCGTATGCTTGTGTTTGTGTTGTTTGGTGATCTTTCTACCAAGTTCAATTAGTTCAAAGATTTTTGGACTAGAAAAAGAATGGAAACCAACGGTTCCCAAACCATAGCCTAGGCAAATCAAACGAATCAATAAGAAAGATTGTGTTCTTGAGAATTTGAGAAACATTCGGAATCGCATGATTCGTATGCTTGTGTTTGTGTTCTTTGGTGATCTTTCTATCAAGTTCTAGTTCAAAGATTTCTTTACGAAAAAAAGAATGGAAACCAACGGTTCCCGAACCATAGCCTAGGCAAATCAAACACCTCAATAAGAAAGGTTGTGTTATTGAGAATTTGAGAAACATTCGGATTCGCATGATTCGTATGCTTGTGTTTGCGTTGTTTGGTGATCTTTCTACCAAGCTCTGGTTCAAACATTTATGGACTAGAAAAAGAATGGAAACCAACGGTTCCCAAACCATAGCCTAGGCAAATCAAACGAATCAATAAGAAGAGTTGTTTTATTGAGAATTTGAGAAACATTCGGAATCGCATGATTCGTATGCTTGTGTTTGTGTTGTTTGGTGATATTTCTATCAAGTTCTATTAGTTCAAAGATTTCTTTATCAAAAAAAGAATGAAAACCAACGGTTCCCAAGCCATAGCCTAGGCAAATCAAACACCTCAATAAGAAAGGTTGTGTTATTGAGAATTTGAGAAACATTCGGAATCACATGATTCGTATGCTTGTGTTTGTGTTGTTTGGTAATCTTTCTATCAAGTTCTATTAGTTCAAAGATTTTTGGACTAGAAAAAGAATGGAAACCAACGGTTCCCAAACTATAGCCTAGGCAAATCAAACCAATCAATAAGAAAGGTTGTTTTATTGAGAAACATTCGGAATCGCATGATTCGTATGCTTGTGTTTGTGTTGTTTGGTGATCTTTCTACCAAGTTCTACTAGTTCAAACATTTATGGACTAGAAAAAGAATGGAAACCAACGGTTCCTAAACCTAAGCCTACGCAAATCAAACCAATCAATAAGAAATGTTGTTTTATTGAGAATTTGAGAAAGATTCGGAATCGCATGATTCGTATGCTTGTGTTTGTGTTGTTTGGTGATCTTTCTACCAAGTTCTATTAGTTCAAACATTTATGGACTAAAAAAAGAATGGAAACCAACGGTTCCCAACCCATAGCCTAGGCAAATAAAACCAATAAATAAGAAAGGTTGTTTTATTGAGAATTTGATAAACATTCGGAATCGCATGATTCGTATGCTTGTGTTTGTGTTGTTTGGTGATCTTTCTACCAAGTTCTATTAGTTCAAAGATTTTTGGACTAGAAAAAGAATGGAAACCAATGGTTCCCAAACCATAGCCTAGGCAAATCAAACGAATCAATAAGAAAGATTGTGTTCTTGAGAATTTGAGAAACATTCGGAATCGCATGATTCGTATGCTTGTGTTTGTGTTGTTTGGTGATCTTTCTACCAAATTCTATTAGTTCAAACATTTATGGACTAGAAAAAGAATGGAAACAAACGGTTCCCAAACCATAGCCTAGGCAATCAAACCAATCAATAAGAAAGGTTGTTTGATTGAGAATTTGAGAAACATTCGGAATCGCGTGATTCGTATGCTTGTGTTTGTGTTGTTTGGTGATCTATCTACCAAGTTCTATTAGTTCAAAGATTTTTGGACTAGAAAAAGAATGGAAACCAACGGTTCCCAAACCATAGCCTAGGCAAATCAAACGAATCAATAAGAAAGGTTGTGTTCTTGAGAATTTGAGAAACATTCGGAATCGCATGATTCGTATGCTTGTGTTTGTATTGTTTGGTGATCTTTCTACCAAATTCTATTAGCTCAAACAGTTATGGACTAGAAAAAGAATGGAAACCAACGGTTCCCAACCCATAGCCTAGGCAAATAAAACCAATCAATAAGAAAGGTTGTTTTATTGAGAATTTGAGAAACATTCGGAATCGCATGATTCGTATGCTTGTGTTTGTGTTGTTTGGTGATCTTTCTACCAAGTTCTATTAGTTCAAAGATTTTTGGACTAGAAAAAGAATGAAACCAACGGTTCCCGAACCATACCCTAGGCAAATCAAACCAATCAATAAGAAAGGTTGTTTTATTGAGAAACATTCGGAATCGCATGATTCGTATGCTTGTGTTTGTGTTGTTTGGTGATCTTTCTACCAAGTTCTAATAGTTCAAACATTTATGGACTAGAAAAAGAATAGAAACCAACGGTTCCTAAACCTAAGCCTACGCAAATCAAACGAATCAATAAGAAATGTTGTTTTATTGAGAATTTGAGAAAGATTCGGAATCGCATGATTCGTATGCTTGTGTTTGTGTTATTTGGTGATCTTTCTACGAAGTTCTATTAGTTCAAACATTTATGGACTAGAAAAGAATGGAAACCAACGGTTCCTAAACCTTAGCCTACGCAAATCGAACCAATCAATAAGAAAGGTTGTTTTATTGAGAATTTGAGAAACGTTCGGAATCGCATGATTCGTATGCTTGTGTTTGTGTTGTTTGGTGATCTTTCTACCAAGTTCTATTAGTTCAAAGATTTTTGGACTAGAAAAAGAATGGAAACCATCGGTTCCGAAACAATAGCCTAGGCAAATCAAACGAATCAATAAGAAAGGTTGTGTTCTTGAGAATTTGAGAAACATTCGGAATCGCATGATTCGTATGCTTGTGTTTGTGTTGTTTGGTGATCTTTCTATCAAGTTCTATTAGTTCAAAGATTTCTTTACGAAAAAAAGAATGGAAACCAACGGTTCCCGAACCATAGCCTAGGCAAATCAAACACCTCAATAAGAAAGGTTGTGTTATTGAGAATTTGAGAAACATTCGGAATCGCATGATTCGTATGCTTGTGTTTGTGTTGTTTGGTAATCTTTCTACCAAGTTCTATTAGTTCAAACATTTATGGACTAGAAAGAGAATGGAAACCAACGGTTCCTAAACCATAGCCTAGGCAAATCAAACGAATCAATAAGAAAGGTTGTGTTCTTGAGAATTTGAGAAACATTCGGAATCGCATGATTCATATGCTTGTGTTTGTGTTGTTTGGTGATCTTTCTACCAAATTCTATTAGTTCAAACATTTATGGACTAGAAAACGAATGGAAACCAACGGTTCCCAAACCATAGCCTAGGCAAATCAAACCAATCAATAAGAAAGGTTGTTTTATTGAGAAAAATTCGGAATCGCATGATTCGTATGCTTGTGTTTGTGTTGTTTGGTGATCTTTCTACCAAGTTCTATTAGTTCAAAGATTTTTGGACTAGAAAAAGAATGGAAACCAACGGTTCCCAAACCATAGCCTAGGCAAATCAAACGAATCAATAAGAAAGATTGTGTTCTTGAGAATTTGAGAAACATTCGGAATCGCATGATTCGTATGCTTGTGTTTGTGTTGTTTGGTGATCTTTCTACCAAATTCTATTAGTTCAAACCTTTATGGACTAGAAAAAGAATGGAAACCAACGGTTCCTAAACCATGGCCTAGGCAAATCAAACGAATCAATAAGAAAGGTTGTGTTCTTGAGAATTTGAGAAACATTCGGAATCGCATGATTCGTATGCTTGTGTTTGTGTTGTTTGGTGATCTTTCTACCAAGTTCTATTAGTTCAAACATTTATGGACTACAAAAAGAATGGAAACCAACGGTTCCTAAACCATAGCCTAGGCAAATCAAACCAATCAATAAGAAAGGTTGTGTTCTTGAGAATTCGAGAAACATTCGGAATCGCATGATTCGTATGCTTGTGTTTGTGTTATTTGGTGATCTTTCTACCAAATTCTATTAGTTCAAACATTTATGGACTAGAAAAAGAATGGAAACCAACGGTTCCCAACCCATAGCCTAGGCAAATAAAACCAATCAATAAGAAAGGTTGTTTTATTGAGAATTTGAGAAACATTCGGAATCGCATGATTCGTATGCTTGTGTTTGTGTTGTTTGGTGATCTTTCTACCAAGTTCTATTAGTTCAAAGATTTTTGGACTAGAAAAAGAATGGAAACCAACGGTTCCCAAACCATAGCCTAGGCAAATCAAACCAATCAATAAGAAAGGTTGTTTTATTGAGAAACATTCGGAATCGCATGATTCGTATGCTTGTGTTTGTGTTGTTTGGTGATCTTTCTACCAAGTTCTATTAGTTCAAACATTTATGGACTAGAAAAAGAATGGAAACCAACGGTTCCTAAACCATAGCCTACGCAAATCAAACCAATCAATAAGAAAGGTTGTTTTATTGAGAATTTGAGAAAGATTCGGAATCGCATGATTCGTATGCTTATGTTTGTGTTATTTGGTGATCTTTCTACCAAGTTCTATTAGTTCAAACATTTATGGACTAGAAAACGAATGGAAACCAACGCTTCCTAAACCATAGCCTACGCAAATCAAACCAATCAATAAGAAAGGTTGTTTTATTGAGAATTTGAGAATCATTCGGAATCGCATGATTCGTATGCTTGTGTTTGTGTTGTTTGGTGATCTTTCTACCAAGTTCTATTAGTTCAAAGATTTTTGGACTAGAAAAAGAATGGAAACCAACGGTTCCCGAACCATACCCTAGGCAAATCAAACCAATCAATAAGAAAGGTTGTTTTATTGAGTAACATTCGGAATCGCATGATTCGTATGCTTGTGTTTGTGTTGTTTGGTGATCTTTCTACCAGGTTCTAATAGTTCAAACATTTATGGACTAGAAAAAGAATGGAAACCAACGGTTCCTAAACCTAAGCCTACGCAAATCAAACCAATCAATAAGAAATGTTGTTTTATTGAGAATTTGAGAAAGATTCGGAATCGCATGATTCGTATGCTTGTGTTTGTGTTGTTTGGTGATCTTTCTACCAAGTTCTATTAGTTCAAACATTTATGGACTAGAAAAAGAATGGAAACCAACGGTTCCCAACCCATAGCCTAGGCAAATAAAACCAATCAATAAGAAAGGTTGTTTTATTGAGAATTTGAGAAACATTCGGAATCGCATGATTCGTATGCTTGTGTTTGTGTTGTTTGGTGATCTTTCTACCAAGTTCTATTAGTTCAAAGATTTTTGGACTAGAAAAAGAATGGAAACCAACGGTTCCCAAACCATAGCCTAGGCAAATCAAACCAATCAATAAGAAAGGTTGTTTTATTGAGAAACATTCGGAATCGCATGATTCGTATGCTTGTGTTTGTGTTGTTTGGTGATCTTTCTACCAAGTTCTATTAGTTCAAACATTTATGGACTAGAAAAGAATGGAAACCAACGGTTCCTAAACCTTATCCTACGCAAATCGAACCAATCAATAAGAAAGGTTGTTTTATTGAGAATTTGAGAAACATTCGGAATCGCATGATTCGTATGCTTGTGTTTGTGTTGTTTGGTGATCTTTCTACCAAGTTCTATTAGTTCAAAGATTTTTGGACTAGAAAAAGAATGGAAACCAACGGTTCCGAAACCATAGCCTAGGCAAATCAAACGAATCAATAAGAAAGGTTGTGTTTTTGAGAATTTGAGAAACATTCGGAATCGCATGATTCGTATGCTTGTGTTTGTGTTGTTTGGAGATCTTTCTACCAAATTCTATTAGTTCAAACATTTATGGACTAGAAAAAGAATGGAAACCAACGGTTCCCAAACCATAGCCTAGGCAAATAAAACCAATCAATAAGAAAGGTTGTTTTATTGAGAATTTGAGAAACATTCGGAATCGCATGATTCGTATGCTTGTGTTTGTGTTGTTTGGTAATCTTTCTATCAAGTTCTATTAGCTCAAAGATTTTTTTACGAGAAAAAGAATCGAAACCAACGGTTCCCAAACCATAGCCTAGGCAAATCAAACACCTCAATAAGAAAGGTTGTGTTATTGAGAATTTGAGAAACATTCGGAATCGCATGATTCGTATGCTTGTGTTTGTGTTGTTTGGTGATCTTTCTACCAAGTTCTATTAGTTCAAACATTTATGGACTAGAAAAAAAATGGAAACTAACGGTTCCTAAACCATAGCCTACGCAAATCAAACCAATCAATAAGAAAGGTCGTTTTATTGAGAATTTGAGAAACATTCGGAATCGCATGATTCATATGCTTGTGTTTGTGTTGTTTGGTGATCTCTCTACCAAGTTCTATTAGTTCAAAGATTTTTGGGATAGAAAAAGAATGGAAACCAACGGTTCCCAAACCATAGCCTGTGCAAATCAAACGAATCAATAAGAAAGGTTGTGTTCTTGAGAATTTGAGAAACATTTGGAATCGCATGATTCGTATGCTTGTGTTTGTGTTGTTTGGTGATCTTTCTACCAAATTCTATTAGTTCAAACAGTTATGGACTAGAAAAAGAATGGAAACCAACGGTTCCCAAACCATAGCCTAGGCAAATCAAACCAATCAATAAGAAAGGTTGTTTTATTGAGAATTTGAGAAACATTCGGAATCGCATGATTCGTATGCTTGTGTTTGTGTTGTTTGGTGATCTTTCTACCAAGTTCTATTAGCTCAAAGATTTTTGGGCTAGAAAAAGAATGGAAACCAACGGTTCCTAAACCATAGCCTAGGCAAATCAAACCAATCAATAAGAAAGGTTGTTTTATTGAGAATTTGAGAAACATTCGGAATCGCATGATACGTATGATTGTGTTTGTGTTGTTTGGTGATCTTTCTACCAAGTTCTATTAGTTCAAAGATCTTTGGTCTAGAAAAAGAATCGAAACCAACGGTTCCTTAACCATAGCCTACGCAAATCAAACCAATCAATAAGAAAGGTTGTTTTATTAAGAATTTGAGAAACATTCGGAATCTAATGATTCGTATGCTTGTGTTTGTGTTGTTTGGTAATCTTTCTATCAAGTTCTATTAGTTCAAAGATTTTTTTACGAGAAAAAGAATGGAAACAAACGATTCCCAAACCATAGCCTAGGCAAATCAAACCAATCAATAAGAAAGGTTGTGTTCTTGAGAATTTGAGAAACATTCGGAATCGCATGATTCGTATGCTTGTGTTTTTGTTGTTTGGTGATCTTTCTACCAAATTCTATTAGTTCAAACATTTATGGACTAGAAAAAGAATGGAAACCAACGGTTCCTAAACCATAGCCTAGGCAAATAAAACCAATCAATAAGAAAGGTTGTTTTATTGAGAATTTGAGAAACATTCGGAATCGCATGATTCGTATGCTTGTGTTTGTGTTGTTTGGTAATCTTTCTATCAAGTTCTATTAGCTCAAAGATTTTTTTACGAGAAAAAGAATCGAAACCAACGGTTCCCAAACCATAGCCTAGGCAAATCAAACACCTCAATAAGAAAGGTTGTGTTATTGAGAATTTGAGAAACATTCGGAATCGCATGATTCGTATGCTTGTGTTTGTGTTGTTTGGTGATCTTTCTACCAAGTTCTATTAGTTCAAACATTTATGGACTAGAAAAAAAATGGAAACCAACGGTTCCTAAACCATAGCCTACGCAAATCAAACCAATCAATAAGAAAGGTCGTTTTATTGAGAATTTGAGAAACATTCGGAATCGCATGATTCATATGCTTGTGTTTGTGTTGTTTGGTGATCTCTCTACCAAGTTCTATTAGTTCAAAGATTTTTGGGCTAGAAAAAGAATGGAAACCAACGGTTCCCAAACCATAGCCTGTGCAAATCAAACGAATCAATAAGAAAGGTTGTGTTCTTGAGAATTTGAGAAACATTCGGAATCGCATGATTCGTATGCTTGTGTTTGTGTTGTTTGGTGATCTTTCTACCAAATTCTATTAGTTCAAACAGTTATGGACTAGAAAAAGAATGGAAACCAACGGTTCCCAAACCATAGCCTAGGCAAATCAAACCAATCAATAAGAAAGGTTGTTTTATTGAGAATTTGAGAAACATTCGGAATCGCATGATTCGTATGCTTGTGTTTGTGTTGTTTGGTGATCTTTCTACCAAGTTCTATTAGCTCAAAGATTTTTGGGCTAGAAAAAGAATGGAAACCAACGGTTCCCAAACCATAGCCAAGGCAAATGAAACGAATCAATAAGAAGAGTTCTTTTATTGAGAATTTGAGAAACATTCGGAATCGCATAATTCGTATGCTTGTGTTTGTGTTGTTTGGTGATCTTTCTATCAACTTCTATTAGTTCAATGATTTCTTTACGAAAAAAAGAATGGAAACCAACGGTTCCCAAACCATAGCCTAGGCAAATCAAACACCTCAATAAGAAAGGTTGTGTTATTGAGAATTTGAGAAACATTCGGAATCGCATGATTCGTATGCTTGTGTTTGTGTTGTTTGGTAATCTTTCTATCAAGTTCTATTAGTTCAAAGATTTTTTTACGAGAAAAAGAATGGAAACCAACGGTTCCCAAACCATAGCCCAAGCAAATCAAACCAATCAATAAGAAAGGTTGTGTTCTTGAGAATTTGAGAAACATTCGGAATCGCATGATTCGTATGCTTGTGTTTGTGTTGTTTGGTGATCTTTCTACCAAATTCTATTAGTTCAAACATTTATGGACTAGAAAAAGAATGGAAACCAACGGTTCCTAAACCATAGCCTAGGCAAATCAAACCAATCAATAAGAAAGGTTGTTTTATTGAGAATTTGAGAAACATTCGGAATCGCATGATACGTATGATTATGTTTGTGTTGTTTGGTGATCTTTCTACCAAGTTCTATTAGTTCAAAGATCTTTGGTCTAGAAAAAGAATCGAAACCAACGGTTCCCAAACCATAGCCTACGCAAATCAAACCAATCAATAAGAAAGGTTGTTTTATTAAGAATTTGAGAAATATTCGGAATCTAATGATTCGTATGCTTGTGTTTGTGTTGTTTGGTAATCTTTCTATCAAGTTCTATTAGTTCAAAGATTTTTTTACGAGAAAAAGAATGGAAACAAACGATTCCCAAACCATAGCCTAGGCAAATCAAACCAATCAATAAGAAAGGTTGTGTTGTTGAGAATTTGAGAAACATTCGGAATCGCATGATTCGTATGCTTGTGTTTTTGTTGTTTGGTGATCTTTCTACCAAATTCTATTAGTTCAAACATTTATGGACTAGAAAAAGAATGGAAACCAACGGTTCCTAAACCATAGCCTAGGCAAATCAACCCAATCAATAAGAAAGGTTGTTTTCTTGAGAATTTGAGAAACATTCGGAATCGCATGATACGTATGATTGTGTTTGTGTTGTTTGGTGATCTTTCTACCAAGTTCTATTAGTTCAAAGATTTTTGGACTAGAAAAAGAATGGAAACCAACGGTTCCTAAACCATAGCCTACGCAAATAAAACCAATCAATAAGAAAGGTTGTTTTATTAAGAATTTGAGAAACATTCGGAATCGCGTGATTCGTATGCTTGTGTTTGTGTTGTTTGGTGATCTTTCTATCAAGTTCTATTAGTTCAAAGATTTCTTTACGTAAAAAAGAATGGAAACCAACGGTTCCCAAACCATAGCCTAGGCAAATCAAACACCTCAATAAGAAAGGTTGTGTTATTGAGAATTTGATAAACATTCGGAATCGCATGATTCGTATGCTTGTGTTTGTTTTGTTTGGTGATCTTTCTACCAAGCTCTATTAGTTAAAACATTTATGGACTAGAAAAAGAATGGAAACCAACGGTTTCCAAACCATAGCCTAGCCTAATCAAACGAATCAATAAGAAGATTTGTTTTATTGAGAATTTGAGAAACATTCGGAATCGCATGATTCGTATGCTTGTATTTGTGTTGTTTGGTGATCTTTCTATCAAGTTCTATTAGTTCAAAAATTTCTTTAAGAAAAAAAGAATGGAAACCAACGGTTCTTTAACCATAGCCTAGGCAAATCAAACACCTCAATAAGAAAGGTTGTGTTATTGAGAATTTGAGAAACATTCGGAATCGCATGATTCGTATGCTTGTGTTTGTGTTGTTTGGTGATCTTTCTACCAAGTTCTATTTGTTCAAACATTTATGGACTAGAAAAAGAATGGAAACCAACAGTTCCTAAACCATAGCCTACGCAAATCAAACCAATCAATAAGAAAGGTTGTTTGATTGAGAATTTGAGAAACATTCGGAATCGCATTATTCGTATGCTTGTGTTTGTGTTGTTTGGTGATCTTTCTACCAAGCTCTGGTTCAAACATTTATGGACTAGAAAAAGAATGGAAACCAACGGTTCCCGAACCATAGCCTAGGCAAATCAAACCAATCAATAAGAAAGGTTGTTTTATTGAGAAACATTCGGAATCGCATGATTCGTATGCTTGTGTTTGTGTTGTTTGGTGATCTTTCTACCAGGTTCTATTAGTTCAAACATTTATGGACTAGAAAAAGAATGGAAACCAACGGTTCCTAAACCATAGCCTACGCAAATCAAACCAATCAATAAGAAAGGTTGTTTTATTGAGAATTTGAGAAACATTTGGAATCGCATGATTCGTATGCTTGTGTTTGTGTTGTTTGGTGATCTTTCTACCAAGTTCTATTAGTTCAAAGATTTTTGGACTAGAAAAAGAATGGAAACCAACGGTTCCCAAACCATAGCCTAGGCAAATCAAACGAATCAATAAGAAAGATTGTGTTCTTGAGAATTTGAGAAACATTCGGAATCGCATGATTCGTATGCTTGTGTTTGTGTTGTTTGGTGATCTTTCTACCAAATTCTATTAGTTCAAACATTTATGGACTAGAAAAAGAATGGAAACCAACGTTTCCCAAACCATAGCCTAGGCAATCAAACCAATCAATAAGAAAGGTAGTTTTATTGAGAATTTGAGAAACATTCGGAATCGCATGATTCGTATGCTTGTGTTTGTGTTGTTTGGTGATCTTTCTACCAAGTTCAATTAGTTCAAAGATTTTTGGACTAGAAAAAGAATGGAAACCAACGGTTCCCAAACCACAGCCTAGGCAAATCAAACGAATCAATAAGAAAGGTTGTGTTCTTGAGAATTTGAGAAACATTCGGAATCGCATTCGTATGCTTGTGTTTGTGTTGTTTGGTGATCTTTCTATCAAGTTCTATTAGTTCAAAGATTTCTTTACGTAAAAAAGAATGGAAACCAACGGTTCCCAAACCATAGCCTAGGCAAATCAAACACCTCAATAAGAAAGGTTGTGTTATTGAGAATTTGATAAACATTCGGAATCGCATGATTCGTATGCTTGTGTTTGTTTTGTTTGGTGATCTTTCTACCAAGCTCTATTAGTTCAAACATTTATGGACTAGAAAAAGAATGGAAACCAACGGTTCCCAAACCATAGCCTAGCCTAATCAAATGAATCAATAAGAAGATTTGTTTTATTGAGAATTTGAGAAACATTCGGAATCGCATGATTCGTATGCTTGTATTTGTGTTGTTTGGTGATCTTTCTATCAAGTTCTATTAGTTCAAAGATTTCTTTATCAAAAAAAGAATGAAAACCAACGGTTCCCAAGCCATAGCCTAGGCAAATCAAACACCTCAATAAGAAAGGTTGTGTTATTGAGAATTTGAGAAACATTCGGAATCACATGATTCGTATGCTTGTGTTTGTGTTGTTTGGTAATCTTTCTATCAAGTTCTATTAGTACAAAGATTTTTGGACTAGAAAAAGAATGGAAACCAACGGTTCCCAAACTATAGCCTAGGCAAATCAAACCAATCAATAAGAAAGGTTGTTTTATTGAGAAACATTCGGAATCGCATGATTCGTATGCTTGTGTTTGTGTTGTTTGGTGATCTTTCTATCAAGTTCTATTAGTTCAAAGATTTCTTTATGAAAAAAAGAATGAAAACCAACGGTTCCCAAACCATAGCCTAGGCAAATCAAACACCTCAATAAGAAAGGTTGTGTTATTGAGAATTTGAGAAACAATCGGAATCGCATGATACGTATGATTGTGTTTGTGTTGTTTGGCGATCTTTCTACCAAGTTCTATTAGTTCAAAGATTTTTGGACTAGAAAAAGAATGGAAACCAACGGTTCCTAAACCATAGCCTACGCAAATCAAACCAATCAATAAGAAAGGTTGTTTTATTGAGAATTTGAGAAACATTCGGAATCGCATGATTCGTATGCTTGTGTTTGTGTTGTTTGGTGATCTTTCTATCAAGTTCTATTAGTTCAAAGATTTCTTTACGTAAAAAAGAATGGAAACCAACGGTTTCCAAACCATAGCCTAGGCAAATCAAACAGCTCAATAAGAAAGGTTGTGTTATTGAGAATTTGAGAAACATTCGGAATCGCATGATTCGTATGCTTGTGTTTGTGTTGTTTGGTGATCTTTCTACCAAGTTCTATTAGCTCAAAGATTTTTGGGCTAGAAAAAGAATGGAAACCAACGGTTCCCAAACCATAGCCTAGGCAAATGAAACGAATCAATAAGAAGAGTTCTTTTATTGAGAATTTGAGAAACATTCGGAATCGCATGATTCGTATGCTTGTGTTTGTGTTGTTTGGTGATCTTTCTACAAAGTTCAATTAGTTCAAAGATTTTTGGACTAGAAAAAGAATGGAAACCAACGGTTCCCAAACCATATCCTAGGCAAATCAAACGAATCAATAAGAAAGGTTGTGTTCTTGAGAATTTGAGAAACATTCGGAATCGCATGATTCGTATGCTTGTGTTTGTGTTGTTTGGTGATCTTTCTATCAAGTTCTATTAGTTCAAAGATTTCTTTACGTAAAAAAGAATGGAAACCATCGGTTCCCAAACCATAGCCTAGGCAAATCAAACACCTCAATAAGAAAGGTTGTGTTATTGAGAATTTGATAAACATTCGGAATCGCATGATTCGTATGCTTGTGTTTGTTTTGTTTGGTGATCTTTCTACCAAGCTCTATTAGTTCAAACATTTATGGACTAGAAAAAGAATGGAAACCAACGGTTCCCAAACCATAGCCTAGCCTAATCAAATGAATCAATAAGAAGATTTGTTTTATTGAGAATTTGAGAAACATTCGGAATCGCATGATTCGTATGCTTGTATTTGTGTTGTTTGGTGATCTTTCTATCAAGTTCTATTAGTTCAAAGATTTCTTTATCAAAAAAAGAATGAAAACCAACGGTTCCCAAGCCATAGCCTAGGCAAATCAAACACCTCAATAAGAAAGGTTGTGTTATTGAGAATTTGAGAAACATTCGGAATCACATGATTCGTATGCTTGTGTTTGTGTTGTTTGGTAATCTTTCTATCAAGTTCTATTAGTACAAAGATTTTTGGACTAGAAAAAGAATGGAAACCAACGGTTCCCAAACTATAGCCTAGGCAAATCAAACCAATCAATAAGAAAGGTTGTTTTATTGAGAAACATTCGGAATCGCATGATTCGTATGCTTGTGTTTGTGTTGTTTGGTGATCTTTCTATCAAGTTCTATTAGTTCAAAGATTTCTTTATGAAAAAAAGAATGAAAACCAACGGTTCCCAAACCATAGCCTAGGCAAATCAAACACCTCAATAAGAAAGGTTGTGTTATTGAGAATTTGAGAAACAATCGGAATCGCATGATACGTATGATTGTGTTTGTGTTGTTTGGCGATCTTTCTACCAAGTTCTATTAGTTCAAAGATTTTTGGACTAGAAAAAGAATGGAAACCAACGGTTCCTAAACCATAGCCTACGCAAATCAAACCAATCAATAAGAAAGGTTGTTTTATTGAGAATTTGAGAAACATTCGGAATCGCATGATTCGTATGCTTGTGTTTGTGTTGTTTGGTGATCTTTCTATCAAGTTCTATTAGTTCAAAGATTTCTTTACGTAAAAAAGAATGGAAACCAACGGTTTCCAAACCATAGCCTAGGCAAATCAAACAGCTCAATAAGAAAGGTTGTGTTATTGAGAATTTGAGAAACATTCGGAATCGCATGATTCGTATGCTTGTGTTTGTGTTGTTTGGTGATCTTTCTACGAAGTTCTATTAGCTCAAAGATTTTTGGGCTAGAAAAAGAATGGAAACCAACGGTTCCCAAACCATAGCCTAGGCAAATGAAACGAATCAATAAGAAGAGTTCTTTTATTGAGAATTTGAGAAACATTCGGAATCGCATAATTCGTATGCTTGTGTTTGTGTTGTTTGGTGATCTTTCTATCAACTTCTATTAGTTCAATGATTTCTTTACGAAAAAAAGAATGGAAACCAACGGTTCCCAAACCATAGCCTAGGCAAATCAAACACCTCAATAAGAAAGGTTGTGTTATTGAGAATTTGAGAAACATTCGGAATCGCATGATTCGTATGCTTGTGTTTGTGTTGTTTGGTAATCTTTCTATCAAGTTCTATTAGTTCAAAGATTTTTTTACGAGAAAAAGAATGGAAACCAACGGTTCCCAAACCATAGCCCAAGCAAATCAAACCAATCAATAAGAAAGGTTGTGTTCTTGAGAATTTGAGAAACATTCGGAATCGCATGATTCGTATGCTTGTGTTTGTGTTGTTTGGTGATCTTTCTACCAAATTCTATTAGTTCAAACATTTATGGACTAGAAAAAGAATGGAAACCAACGGTTCCTAAACCATAGCCGAGGCAAATCAAACCAATCAATAAGAAAGGTTGTTTTATTGAGAATTTGAGAAACATTCGGAATCGCATGATACGTATGATTGTGTTTGTGTTGTTTGGTGATCTTTCTACCAAGTTCTATTAGTTCAAAGATCTTTGGTCTAGAAAAAGAATCGAAACCAACGGTTCCTAAACCATAGCCTACGCAAATCAAACCAATCAATAAGAAAGGTTGTTTTATTAAGAATTTGAGAAACATTCGGAATCTAATGATTCGTATGCTTGTGTTTGTGTTGTTTGGTAATCTTTCTATCAAGTTCTATTAGTTCAAAGATTTTTTTACGAGAAAAAGAATGGAAACAAACGATTCCCAAACCATAGCCTAGGCAAATCAAACCAATCAATAAGAAAGGTTGTGTTCTTGAGAATTTGAGAAATATTCGGAATCGCATGATTCGTATGCTTGTGTTTGTGTTGTTTGGTGATCTTTCTACCAAATTCTATTAGTTCAAACATTTATGGACTAGAAAAAGAATGGAAACCAACGGTTCCTAAACCATAGCCTAGGCAAATCAAACCAATCAATAAGAAAGGTTGTTTTATTGAGAATTTGAGAAACATTCGGAATCGCATGATACGTATGATTGTGTTTGTGTTGTTTGGTGATCTTTCTACCAAGTTCTATTAGTTCAAAGATCTTTGGTCTAGAAAAAGAATCGAAACCAACGGTTCCTAAACCATAGCCTACGCAAATCAAACCAATCAATAAGAAAGGTTGTTTTATTGAGAATTTGAGAAACATTCGGAATCGCATGATTCGTATGCTTGTGTTTGTGTTGTTTGGTAATCTTTCTATCAAGTTCTATTAGCTCAAAGATTTTTTTACGAGAAAAAGAATCGAAACCAACGGTTCCCAAACCATAGCCTAGGCAAATCAAACACCTCAATAAGAAAGGTTGTGTTATTGAGAATTTGAGAAACATTCGGAATCGCATGATTCGTATGCTTGTGTTTGTGTTGTTTGGTGATCTTTCTACCAAATTCTATTAGTTCAAACATTTATGGACTAGAAAAAGAATGGAAACCAACGGTTCCTAAACCATAGCCTAGGCAAATCAAACCAATCAATAAGAAAGGTTGTTTTATTGAGAATTTGAGAAACATTCGGAATCGCATGATACGTATGATTGTGTTTGTGTTGTTTGGTGATCTTTCTACCAAGTTCTATTAGTTCAAAGATCTTTGGTCTAGAAAAAGAATCGAAACCAACGGTTCCTAAACCATAGCCTACGCAAATCAAACCAATCAATAAGAAAGGTTGTTTTATTGAGAATTTGAGAAACATTCGGAATCGCATGATTCGTATGCTTGTGTTTGTGTTGTTTGGTAATCTTTCTATCAAGTTCTATTAGCTCAAAGATTTTTTTACGAGAAAAAGAATCGAAACCAACGGTTCCCAAACCATAGCCTAGGCAAATCAAACACCTCAATAAGAAAGGTTGTGTTATTGAGAATTTGAGAAACATTCGGAATCGCATGATTCGTATGCTTGTGTTTGTGTTGTTTGGTGATCTTTCTACCAAGTTCTATTAGTTCAAACATTTATGGACTAGAAAAAAAATGGAAACCAACGGTTCCTAAACCATAGCCTACGCAAATCAAACCAATCAATAAGAAAGGTTGTTTTATTGAGAATTTGAGAAACATTCGGAATCGCATGATTCATATGCTTGTGTTTGTGTTGTTTGGTGATCTCTCTACCAAGTTCTATTAGTTCAAAGATTTTTGGGCTAGAAAAAGAATGGAAACCAACGGTTCCCAAACCATAGCCTGTGCAAATCAAACGAATCAATAAGAAAGGTTGTGTTCTTGAGAATTTGAGAAACATTCGGAATCGCATGATTCGTATGCTTGTGTTTGTGTTGTTTGGTGATCTTTCTACCAAATTCTATTAGTTCAAACAGTTATGGACTAGAAAAAGAATGGAAACCAACGGTTCCCAAACCATAGCCTAGGCAAATCAAACCAATCAATAAGAAAGGTTGTTTTATTGAGAATTTGAGAAATATTCGGAATCGCATGATTCGTATGCTTGTGTTTGTGTTGTTTGGTGATCTTTCTACCAAGTTCTATTAGCTCAAAGATTTTTGGGCTAGAAAAAGAATGGAAACCAACGGTTCCCAAACCATAGCCTAGGCAAATGAAACGAATCAATAAGAAGAGTTCTTTTATTGAGAATTTGAGAAACATTCGGAATCGCATAATTCGTATGCTTGTGTTTGTGTTGTTTGGTGATCTTTCTATCAAGTTCTATTAGTTCAAAGATTTTTTTACGAGAAAAAGAATGGAAACCAACGGTTCCCAAACCATAGCCCAAGCAAATCAAACCAATCAATAAGAAAGGTTGTGTTCTTGAGAATTTGAGAAACATTCGGAATCGCATGATTCGTATGCTTGTGTTTGTGTTGTTTGGTGATCTTTCTACCAAATTCTATTAGTTCAAACATTTATGGACTAGAAAAAGAATGGAAACCAACGGTTCCTAAACCATAGCCTAGGCAAATCAAACCAATCAATAAGAAAGGTTGTTTTATTGAGAATTTGAGAAACATTCGGAATCGCATGATACGTATGATTGTGTTTGTGTTGTTTGGTGATCTTTCTACCAAGTTCTATTAGTTCAAAGATCTTTGGTCTAGAAAAAGAATCGAAACCAACGGTTCCTAAACCATAGCCTACGCAAATCAAACCAATCAATAAGAAAGGTTGTTTTATTAAGAATTTGAGAAACATTCGGAATCTAATGATTCGTATGCTTGTGTTTGTGTTGTTTGGTAATCTTTCTATCAAGTTCTATTAGTTCAAAGATTTTTTTACGAGAAAAAGAATGGAAACAAACGATTCCCAAACCATAGCCTAGGCAAATCAAACCAATCAATAAGAAAGGTTGTGTTCTTGAGAATTTGAGAAACATTCGGAATCGCATGATTCGTATGCTTGTGTTTTTGTTGTTTGGTGATCTTTCTACCAAATTCTATTAGTTCAAACATTTATGGACTAGAAAAAGAATGGAAACCAACGGTTCCTAAACCATAGCCTAGGCAAATCAACCCAATCAATAAGAAAGGTTGTTTTCTTGAGAATTTGAGAAACATTCGGAATCGCATGATACGTATGATTGTGTTTGTGTTGTTTGGTGATCTTTCTACCAAGTTCTATTAGTTCAAAGATTTTTGGACTAGAAAAAGAATGGAAACCAACGGTTCCTAAACCATAGCCTACGCAAATCAAACCAATCAATAAGAAAGGTTGTTTTATTAAGAATTTGAGAAACATTCGGAATCGCGTGATTCGTATGCTTGTGTTTGTGTTGTTTGGTGATCTTTCTATCAAGTTCTATTAGTTCAAAGATTTCTTTACGTAAAAAAGAATGGAAACCAACGGTTCCCAAACCATAGCCTAGGCAAATCAAACACCTCAATAAGAAAGGTTGTGTTATTGAGAATTTGATAAACATTCGGAATCGCATGATTCGTATGCTTGTGTTTGTTTTGTTTGGTGATCTTTCTACCAAGCTCTATTAGTTAAAACATTTATGGACTAGAAAAAGAATGGAAACCAACGGTTCCCAAACCATAGCCTAGCCTAATCAAACGAATCAATAAGAAAGGTTGTGTTCTTGAGAATTTGAGAAACATTCGGAATCGCATGATTCGTATGCTTGTGTTTGTGTTGTTTGGTGATCTTTCTACCAAATTCTATTAGTTCAAACAGTTATGGACTAGAAAAAGAATGGAAACCAACGGTTCCCAAACCATCGCCTAGGCAAATCAAACCAATCAATAAGAAAGGTTGTTTTATTGAGAATTTGAGAAACATTCGGAATCGCATGATTCGTATGCTTGTGTTTGTGTTGTTTGGTGATCTTTCTACCAAGTTCTATTAGCTCAAAGATTTTTGGGCTAGAAAAAGAATGGAAACCAACGGTTCCCAAACCATAGCCTAGGCAAATGAAACGAATCAATAAGAAGAGTTCTTTTATTGAGAATTTGAGAAACATTCGGAATCGCATAATTCGTATGCTTGTGTTTGTGTTGTTTGGTGATCTTTCTATCAACTTCTATTAGTTCAATGATTTCTTTACGAAAAAAAGAATGGAAACCAACGGTTCCCAAACCATAGCCTAGGCAAATCAAACACCTCAATAAGAAAGGTTGTGTTATTGAGAATTTGAGAAACATTCGGAATCGCATGATTCGTATGCTTGTGTTTGTGTTGTTTGGTAATCTTTCTATCAAGTTCTATTAGTTCAAAGATTTTTTTACGAGAAAAAGAATGGAAACCAACGGTTCCCAAACCATAGCCCAAGCAAATCAAACCAATCAATAAGAAAGGTTGTGTTCTTGAGAATTTGAGAAACATTCGGAATCGCATGATTCGTATGCTTGTGTTTGTGTTGTTTGGTGATCTTTCTACCAAATTCTATTAGTTCAAACATTTATGGACTAGAAAAAGAATGGAAACCAACGGTTCCTAAACCATAGCCTAGGCAAATCAAACCAATCAATAAGAAAGGTTGTTTTATTGAGAATTTGAGAAACATTCGGAATCGCATGATACGTATGATTGTGTTTGTGTTGTTTGGTGATCTTTCTACCAAGTTCTATTAGTTCAAAGATCTTTGGTCTCGAAAAAGAATCGAAACCAACGGTTCCTAAACCATAGCCTACGCAAATCAAACCAATCAATAAGAAAGGTTGTTTTATTAAGAACTTGAGAAACATTCGGAATCTAATGATTCGTATGCTTGTGTTTGTGTTGTTTGGTAATCTTTCTATCAAGTTCTATTAGTTCAAAGATTTTTTTACGAGAAAAAGAATGGAAACAAACGATTCCCAAACCATAGCCTAGGCAAATCAAACCAATCAATAAGAAAGGTTGTGTTCTTGAGAATTTGAGAAACATTCGGAATTGCATGATTCGTATGCTTGTGTTTGTGTTGTTTGGTGATCTTTCTACCAAATTCTATTAGTTCAAACATTTATGGACTAGAAAAAGAATGGAAACCAACGGTTCCTAAACCATAGCCTAGGCAAATCAAACCAATCAATAAGAAAGGTTGTTTTATTGAGAATTTGAGAAACATTCGGAATCGCATGATACGTATGATTGTGTTTGTGTTGTTTGGTGATCTTTCTACCAAGTTCTATTAGTTCAAAGATCTTTGGTCTAGAAAAAGAATCGAAACCAACGGTTCCTAAACCATAGCCTACGCAAATCAAACCAATCAATAAGAAAGGTTGTTTTATTGAGAATTTGAGAAACATTCGGAATCGCATGATTCGTATGCTTGTGTTTGTGTTGTTTGGTAATCTTTCTATCAAGTTCTATTAGCTCAAAGATTTTTTTACGAGAAAAAGAATCGAAACCAACGGTTCCCAAACCATAGCCTAGGCAAATCAAACACCTCAATAAGAAAGGTTGTGTTATTGAGAATTTGAGAAACATTCGGAATCGCATGATTCGTATGCTTGTGTTTGTGTTGTTTGGTGATCTTTCTACCAAGTTCTATTAGTTCAAACATTTATGGACTAGAAAAAAAATGGAAACCAACGGTTCCTAAACCATAGCCTACGCAAATCAAACCAATCAATAAGAAAGGTTGTTTTATTGAGAATTTGAGAAACATTCGGAATCGCATGATTCATATGCTTGTGTTTGTGTTGTTTGGTGATCTCTCTACCAAGTTCTATTAGTTCAAAGATTTTTGGGCTAGAAAAAGAATGGAAACCAACGGTTCCCAAACCATAGCCTGTGCAAATCAAACGAATCAATAAGAAAGGTTCTGTTCTTGAGAATTTGAGAAACATTCGGAATCGCATGATTCGTATGCTTGTGTTTGTGTTGTTTGGTGATCTTTCTACCAAATTCTATTAGTTCAAACAGTTATAGACTAGAAAAAGAATGGAAACCAACGGTTCCCAAACCATAGCCTAGGCAAATCAAACCAATCAATAAGAAAGGTTGTTTTATTGAGAATTTGAGAAACATTCGGAATCGCATGATTCGTATGCTTGTGTTTGTGTTGTTTGGTGATCTTTCTACCAAGTTCTATTAGCTCAAAGATTTTTGGGCTAGAAAAAGAATGGAAACCAACGGTTCCCAAACCATAGCCTAGGCAAATGAAACGAATCAATAAGAAGAGTTCTTTTATTGAGAATTTGAGAAACATTCGGAATCGCATAATTCGTATGCTTGTGTTTGTGTTGTTTGGTGATCTTTCTATCAAGTTCTATTAGTTCAAAGATTTTTTTACGAGAAAAAGAATGGAAACCAACGGTTCCCAAACCATAGCCCAAGCAAATCAAACCAATCAATAAGAAAGGTTGTGTTCTTGAGAATTTGAGAAACATTCGGAATCGCATGATTCGTATGCTTGTGTTTGTGTTGTTCGGTGATCTTTCTACCAAATTCTATTAGTTCAAACATTTATGGACTAGAAAAAGAATGGAAACCAACGGTTCCTAAACCATAGCCTAGGCAAATCAAACCAATCAATAAGAAAGGTTGTTTTATTGAGAATTTGAGAAACATTCGGAATCGCATGATACGTATGATTGTGTTTGTGTTGTTTGGTGATCTTTCTACCAAGTTCTATTAGTTCAAAGATCTTTGGTCTAGAAAAAGAATCGAAACCAACGGTTCCTAAACCATAGCCTACGCAAATCAAACCAATCAATAAGAAAGGTTGTTTTATTAAGAATTTGAGAAACATTCGGAATCTAATGATTCGTATGCTTGTGTTTGTGTTGTTTGGTAATCTTTCTACCAAGTTCTATTAGTTCAATGATTTTTTTACGAGAAAAAGAATGGAAACAAACGATTCCCAAACCATAGCCTAGGCAAATCAAACCAATCAATAAGAAAGGTTGTGTTCTTGAGAATTTGAGAAACATTCGGAATCGCATGATTCGTATGCTTGTGTTTTTGTTGTTTGGTGATCTTTCTACCAAGTTCTATTTGTTCAAACATTTATGGACTAGAAAAAGAATGGAAACCAACAGTTCCTAAACCATAGCCTACGCAAATCAAACCAATCAATAAGAAAGGTTGTTTGATTGAGAATTTGAGAAACATTCGGAATCGCATTATTCGTATGCTTGTGTTTGTGTTGTTTGGTGATCTTTCTACCAAGCTCTGGTTCAAACATTTATGGACTAGAAAAAGAATGGAAACCAACGGTTCCCAAACCATAGCCTAGGCAAATCAAACCAATCAATAAGAAAGGTTGTTTTATTGAGAAACATTCGGAATCGCATGATTCGTATGCTTGTGTTTGTGTTGTTTGGTGATCTTTCTACCAGGTTCTATTAGTTCAAACATTTATGGACTAGAAAAAGAATGGAAACCAACGGATCCTAAACCATAGCCTACGCAAATCAAACCAATCAATAAGAAAGGTTGTTTTATTGAGAATTTGAGAAACATTTGGAATCGCATGATTCGTATGCTTGTGTTTGTGATGTTTGGTGATCTTTCTACCAAGTTCTATTAGTTCAAAGATTTTTGGACTAGAAAAAGAATAGAAACCAACGGTTCCCAAACCATAGCCTAGGCAAATCAAACGAATCAATAAGAAAGATTGTGTTCTTGAGAATTTGAGAAACATTCGGAATCGCATGATTTGTATGCTTGTGTTTGTGTTGTTTGGTGATCTTTCTACCAAATTCTATTAGTTCAAACATTTATGGACTAGAAAAAGAATGGAAACCAACGGTTCCCAAACCATAGCCTTGGCAATCAAACCAATCAATAAGAAAGGTTGTTTTATTGAGAATTTGAGAAACATTCGGAATCGCATGATTCGTATGCTTGTGTTTGTGTTGTTTGGCGATCTTTCTACCAAGTTCAATTAGTTCAAAGATTTTTGGACTAGAAGAAGAATGGAAACCAACGGTTCCCAAACCATAGCCTAGGCAAATCAAACGAATCAATAAGAAAGGTTGTGTTCTTGAGAATTTGAGAAACATTCGGAATCGCATCATTCGTATGCTTGTGTTTGTGTTGTTTGGTGATCTTTCTATCAAGTTCTATTAGTTCAAAGATTTCTTTACGTAAAAAAGAATGGAAACCAACGGTTCCCAAACCATAGCCTAGGCAAATCAAACACCTCAATAAGAAAGGTTGTGTTATTGAGAATTTGATAAACATTCGGAATCGCATGATTCGTATGCTTGTGTTTGTTTTGTTTGGTGATCTTTCTACCAAGCTCTATTAGTTCAAACATTTATGGACTAGAAAAAGAATGGAAACCAACGGTTCCCAAACCATAGCCTAGCCTAATCAAACGAATCAATAAGAAGATTTGTTTTATTGAGAATTTGAGAAACATTCGGAATCGCATGATTCGTATGCTTGTATTTGTGTTGTTTGGTGATCTTTCTACCAAGTTCTATTAGTTCAAAGATTTTTGGACTAGAAAAAGAATGGAAACCAACGGTTCCCAAACCATAGCCTAGGCAAATCAAACGAATCAATAAGAAAGGTTGTGTTCTTGAGAATTTGAGAAACATTCAGAATCGCATGATTCGTATGCTTGTGTTTGTGTTGTTTGGTGATCTTTCTACCAAATTCTATTAGTTCAAACATTTATGGACTAGACAAAGAATGGAAACCAACGGTTCCCAAACCATAGCCTAGGCAAATAAAACCAATCAATAAGAAAGGTTGTTTTATTGAGAATTTGAGAAACATTCGGAATCGCATTATTCGTATGCTTGTGTTTGTGTTGTTTGGTAATCTTGCTATCAAGTTCTATTAGTTCAAAGATTTTTGGACTAGAAAAAGAATGGAAACCAACGGTTCCCAAACCATAGCCTAGGCAAATCAAACCAATCAATAAGAAAGGTTGTGTTCTTGAGAATTTGAGAAACATTCGGAATCGCATGATTCGTATGCTTGTGTTTGTGTTGTTCGGTGATCTTTCTACCAAATTCTATTAGTTCAAACATTTATGGACTAGAAAAAGAATGCAAACCAACGGTTCCCAACCCATAGCCTAGGCAAATAAAACCAATCAATAAGAAAGGTTGTTTTATTGAGAATTTGAGAAACATTCGGAATCGCATGATTCGTATGCTTGTGTTTGTGTTGTTTGGTGATCTTTCTACCAAGTTCTATTAGTTCAAAGATTTTTGGACTAGAAAAAGAATGGAAACCAACGGTTCCCAAACCATAGCCTAGGCAAATCAAACCAATCAATAAGAAAGGTTGTTTTATTTAGAAACATTCGGAATCGCATGATTCGTATGCTTGTGTTTGTGTTGTTTGGTGATCTTTCTACCAAGTTCTATTAGTTCAAACATTTATGGACTAGAAAAAGAATGGAAACCAACGGTTCCTAAACCATAGCCTACGCAAATCAAACCAATCAATAAGAATGGTTGTTTTATTGAGAATTTGAGAAAGATTCGTAATCGCATGATTCGTATGCTTATGTTTGTGTTATTTGGTGATCTTTCTACCAAGTTCTATTAGTTCAAAGATTTTTGGACTAGAAAAAGAATGGAAACCAACGGTTCCCAAACCATAGCCTAGGCAAATCAAACAAATCAATAAGAAAGGTTGTTTTATTGAGAAACATTCGGAATCGCATGATTCGTATGCTTGTGTTTGTGTTGTTTGGTGATCTTTCTACCAAGTTCTATTTGTTCAAACATTTATGGACTAGAAAAAGAATGGAAACCAACAGTTCCTAAACCATAGCCTACGCAAATCAAACCAATCAATAAGAAAGGTTGTTTGATTGAGAATTTGAGAAACATTCGGAATCGCATTATTCGTATGCTTGTGTTTGTGTTGTTTGGTGATCTTTCTACCAAGCTCTGGTTCAAACATTTATGGACTAGAAAAAGAATGGAAACCAACGGTTCCCAAACCATAGCCTAGGCAAATCAAACCAATCAATAAGAAAGGTTGTTTTATTGAGAAACATTCGGAATCGCATGATTCGTATGCTTGTGTTTGTGTTGTTTGGTGATCTTTCTACCAGGTTCTATTAGTTCAAACATTTATGGACTAGAAAAAGAATGGAAACCAACGGTTCCTAAACCATAGCCTACGCAAATCAAACCAATCAATAAGAAAGGTTGTTTTATTGAGAATTTGAGAAACATTTGGAATCGCATGATTCGTATGCTTGTGTTTGTGATGTTTGGTGATCTTTCTACCAAGTTCTATTAGTTCAAAGATTTTTGGACTAGAAAAAGAATAGAAACCAACGGTTCCCAAACCATAGCCTAGGCAAATCAAACGAATCAATAAGAAAGATTGTGTTCTTGAGAATTTGAGAAACATTCGGAATCGCATGATTTGTATGCTTGTGTTTGTGTATTTTGGTGATCTTTCTACCAAATTCTATTAGTTCAAACATTTATGGACTAGAAAAAGAATGGAAACCAACGGTTCCCAAACCATAGCCTTGGCAATCAAACCAATCAATAAGAAAGGTTGTTTTATTGAGAATTTGAGAAACATTCGGAATCGCATGATTCGTATGCTTGTGTTTGTGTTGTTTGGCGATCTTTCTACCAAGTTCAATTAGTTCAAAGATTTCTTTACGTAAAAAGAATGGAAACCAACGGTTCCCAAACCATAGCCTAGGCAAATCAAACACCTCAATAAGAAAGGTTGTGTTATTGAGAATTTGATAAACATTCGGAATCGCATGATTCGTGTGCTTGTGTTTGTTTTGTTTGGTGATCTTTCTACCAAGCTCTATTAGTTCAAACATTTATGGACTAGAAAAAGAATGGAAACCAACGGTTCCCAAACCATAGCCTAGCCTAATCAAACGAATCAATAAGAAGATTTGTTTTATTGAGAATTTGAGAAACATTCGGAATCGCATGATTCGTATGCTTGTATTTGTGTTGTTTGGTGATCTTTCTACCAAGTTCTATTAGTTCAAAGATTTTTGGACTAGAAAAAGAATGGAAACCAACGGTTCCCAAACCATAGCCTAGGCAAATCAAACGAATCAATAAGAAAGGTTGTGTTCTTGAGAATTTGAGAAACATTCAGAATCGCATGATTCGTATGCTTGTGTTTGTGTTGTTTGGTGATCTTTCTACCAAATTCTATTAGTTCAAACATTTATGGACTAGACAAAGAATGGAAACCAACGGTTCCCAAACCATAGCCTAGGCAAATAAAACCAATCAATAAGAAAGGTTGTTTTATTGAGAATTTGAGAAACATTCGGAATCGCATTATTCGTATGCTTGTGTTTGTGTTGTTTGGTAATCTTTCTATCAAGTTCTATTAGTTCAAAGATTTTTGGACTAGAAAAAGAATGGAAACCAACGGTTCCCAAACCATAGCCTAGGCAAATCAAACGAATCAATAAGAAAGGTTGTGTTCTTGAGAATTTGAGAAACATTCGGAATCGCATGATTCGTATGCTTGTGTTTGTGTTGTTCGGTGATCTTTCTACCAAATTCTATTAGTTCAAACATTTATGGACTAGAAAAAGAATGCAAACCAACGGTTCCCAACCCATAGCCTAGGCAAATAAAACCAATCAATAAGAAAGGTTGTTTTATTGAGAATTTGAGAAACATTCGGAATCGCATGATTCGTATGCTTGTGTTTGTGTTGTTTGGTGATCTTTCTACCAAGTTCTATTAGTTCAAAGATTTTTGGACTAGAAAAAGAATGGAAACCAACGGTTCCCAAACCATAGCCTAGGCAAATCAAACCAATCAATAAGAAAGGTTGTTTTATTGAGAAACATTCGGAATCGCATGATTCGTATGCTTGTGTTTGTGTTGTTTGGTGATCTTTCTACCAAGTTCTATTAGTTCAAACATTTATGGACTAGAAAAAGAATGGAAACCAACGGTTCCTAAACCATAGCCTACGCAAATCAAACCAATTAATAAGAATGGTTGTTTTATTGAGAATTTGAGAAAGATTCGTAATCGCATGATTCTTATGCTTATGTTTGTGTTATTTGGTGATCTTTCTACCAAGTTCTATTAGTTCAAACATTTATCGACTAGAAAAAGAATGGAAACCAACGGTTCCTAAACCATAGCCTACGCAAATCAAACCAATCAATAAGAAAGGTTGTTTTATTGAGAATTTGAGAATCATTCGGAATCGCATGATTCGTATGCTTGTGTTTGTGTTGTTTGGTGATCTTTCTACCAAGTTCTATTAGTTCAAAGATTTTTGGACTAGAAAAAGAATGGAAACCAACGGTTCCCGAACCATACCCTAGGCAAATCAAACCAATCAATAAGAAAGGTTGTTTTATTGAGAAACATTCGGAATCGCATGATTCGTATGCTTGTGTTTGTGTTGTTTGGTGATCTTTCTACCAAGTTCTAATAGTTCAAACATTTATGGACTAGAAAAAGAATGGAAACCAACGGTTCCTAAACCTAAGCCTACGCAAATCAAACGAATCAATAAGAAATGTTGTTTTATTGAGAATTTGAGAAAGATTCGGAATCGCATGATTCGTATGCTTGTGTTTGTGTTATTTGGTGATCTTTCTACCAAGTTCTATTAGTTCAAACATTTATGGACTAGAAAAGAATGGAAACCAACGGTTCCTAAACCTTAGCCTACGCAAATCGAACCAATCAATAAGAAAGGTTGTTTTATTGAGAATTTGAGAAACATTCGGAATCGCATGATTCGTATGCTTGTGTTTGTGTTGTTTGGTGATCTTTCTACCAAGTTCTATTAGTTCAAAGATTTTTGGACTAGAAAAAGAATGGAAACCAACGGTTCCGAAACCATAGGCTAGGCAAATCAAACGAATCAATAAGAAAGGTTGTGTTCTTGAGAATTTGAGAAACATTCGGAATCGCATGATTCGTATGCTTGTGTTTGTGTTGTTTGGTGATCTTTCTATCAAGTTCTATTAGTTCAAAGATTTCTTTACGGAAAAAAGAAAGGAAACCAACGGTTCCCGAACCATAGCCTAGGCAAATCAAACACCTCAATAAGAAAGGTTGTGTTATTGAGAATTTGAGAAACATTCGGAATCGCATGATTCGTATGCTTGTGTTTGTGTTGTTTGGTAATCTTTCTACCAAGTTCTATTAGTTCAAACATTTATGGACAAGAAAAAGAATGGAAACCAACGGTTCCTAAACCATAGCCTAGGCAAATCAAACGAATCAATAAGAAAGGTAGTGTTCTTGAGAATTTGAGAAACATTCGGAATCGCATGATTCGTATGCTTGTGTTTGTGTTGTTTGTTGATCTTTCTACCAAATTCTATTAGTTCAAACATTTATGGACTAGAAAAAGAATGGAAACCAACGGTTCCCAACCCATAGCCTAGGCAAATCAAACCAATCAATAAGAAAGGTTGTTTTATTGAGAATTTGAGAAACATTCGGAATCGCATGATACGTATGATTGTGTTTGTGTTGTTTGGTGATCTTTCTACCAAGTTCTATTAGTTCAAAGATCTTTGGTCTAGAAAAAGAATCGAAACCAACGGTTCCTAAACCATAGCCTACGCAAATCAAACCAATCAATAAGAAAGGTTGTTTTATTAAGAATTTGAGAAACATTCGGAATCTAATGATTCGTATGCTTGTGTTTGTGTTGTTTGGTGATCTTTCTATCAAGTTCTATTAGTTCAAAGATTTTTTTACGAGAAAAAGAATGGAAACCAACGGTTCCAAGACCATAGCCTAGGCAAATCAAACACCTCAATATGAAAGGTTGTGTTATTGAAAATTTGAGAAACATTCCGAATCGCATGATTCGTGTGCTTGTGTTTGTGTTGTTTGGTGATCTTTCTATCATGTCCTATTAGTTCAAAGATTTTTTTACGAGAAAAAGAATGGAAACCAACGGTTCCCAAACCATAGCCTAGGCAAATCAAACACCTCAATAAGAAAGGTTGTGTTATTGAGAATTTGAGAAACATTCGGAATCGCATGATTCGTATGGTTGTGTTTGTGTTGTTTGGTGATCTTTCTACCAAGTTTCATTAGTTCAAAGATTTATGGACTAGAAAAAGAATGGAAACCAACGGTTCCCAAACCATAGCCTAGGCAAATGAAACGAATCAATAAGAAGAGTTGTGTTATTGAGAATTTGAGAAACATTCGGAATCGCATGATTCGTATCGCATGATTTGTATGCTTGTGTTTGTGTTGTTTGGTGATCTTTCTATCAAGTTCTATTAGTTCAAAGATTTTTTTACGAGTAAAAGAATGGAAACCAACGGTTCCCAGACCATAGCCTAGGCAAATCAAACACCTCAATAAGAAAGGTTGTGTTATTGAGAATTTGAGAAACATTCGGAATCGCATGATTCGTATGCTTGTGTTTGTGTTGTTTGGTAATCATTCTATCAAGTTCTATTAGTTCAAACATTTTTGGACGAGAAAAAGAATGGAAACCAGGAGTTCCCAAACCATAGCCTAGGCAAATCAAACCAATCAATAAGAAAGGTTGTGTTATTGAGAATTTGAGAAACATTCGGAATCGCATGATTCGTATGCTTGTGTTTGTGTTGTTTGGTGATCTTTCTATCAAGTTCTATTAGTTCAAAGATTTTTTTACGAGAAAAAGAATGGAAACCAACGGTTCCCAGACCATAGCCTAGGCAAATCAAACACCTCAATAAGAAAGGTTGTGTTATTGAGAATTTGAGAAACATTCGGAATCGCATGATTCGTATGCTTGTGTTTGTGTTGTTTGGTAATCATTCTATCAAGTTCTAATAGTTCAAACATTTTTCGACAAGAAAAATAATGGAAACCAGCAGTTCCCAAACCATAGCCTAGGCAAATCAAACCAATCAATAAGAAAGGTTGCGTTATTGAGAATTTGAGAAACATTCGGAATCGCATGATTCGTATGCTTGTGTTTGTGTTGTTTGGTGATCTTTCTATCAAGTTCTATTAGTTCAAAGATTTTTTTACGAGAAAAAGAATGGAAACCAACGGTTCCAGACCATAGCCTAGGCAAATCAAACACCTCAATAAGAAAGGTTGTGTTATTGAGAATTTGAGAAACATTCGGAATCGCATGATTCGTATGCTTGTGTTTGTGTTGTTTGGTAATCATTCTATCAAGTTCTATTAGTTCAAACATTTTTGGACGAGAAAAAGAATGGAAACCAACAGTTCCCAAACCATAGCCTAGGCAAATCAAACCAATCAATAAGAAAGGTTGCGTTATTGAGAATTTGAGAAACATTCGGAATCGCATGATTCGTATGCTTGTGTTTGTGTTGTTTGGTGATCTTTCTATCAAGTTCTATTAGTTCAAAGATTTTTTTACGAGAAAAAGAATGGAAACCAACGGTTCCCAGACCATAGCCTAGGCAAATCAAACACCTCAATAAGAAAGGTTGTGTTATTGAGAATTTGAGAAACATTCGGAATCGCATGATTCGTATGCTTGTGTTTGTGTTGTTTGGTAATCATTCTATCAAGTTCTATTAGTTCAAACATTTTTGGACGAGAAAAAGAATGGAAACCAGCAGTTCCCAAACCATAGCCTAGGCAAATCAAACCAATCAATAAGAAAGGTTGTGTTATTGAGAATTTGAGAAATATTCGGAATCGCATGATTCGTATGCTTGTGTTTGTGTTGTTTGGTGATCTTTCTATCAAGTTCTATTAGTTCAAAGATTTTTTTACGAGAAAAAGAATGGAAACCAAAGGTTCCCGGACCATAGCCTAGGCAAATCAGACACCTCAATAAGAAAGGTTGTGTTATTGAGAATTTGAGAAACATTCGGAATCGCATGATTTCTATGCTTGTGTTTGTGTTGTTCGGTAATCATTCTATCAAGTTCTATTAGTTCGAACATTTTTGGACGCGAAAAAGAATGGAAACCAGCAGTTCCCAAACCATAGCCTAGGCAAATCAAACCAATCAATAAGAAAGGTTGCGTTATTGAGAATTTGAGAAACATTCGGAATCGCATGATTCATATGCTTGTGTTTGTGTTGTTTGGTGATCTTTCTATCAAGTTCTATTAGTTCAAAGTTTTTTTACGAGAAAAAGAATGGAAACCAACGGTTCCAAGACCATAGCCTAGGCAAATCAAACACCTCAATATGAAAGGTTGTGTTATTGAGAATTTGAGAAACATTCCGAATCGCATGATTCGTGTGCTTGTGTTTGTGTTGTTTGGTGATCTTTCTATCATGTCCTATTAGTTCAAAGATTTTTTTACGAGAAAAAGAATGGAAACAAACGGTTCCCAAACCATAGCCTAGGCAAATCAAACACCTCAATAAGAAAGGCTGTGTTATTGAGAATTTGAGAAATATTCGGAATCGCATGATTCGTATGGTTGTGTTTGTGTTGTTTGGTGATCTTTCTACCAAGTTTCATTAGTTCAAAGATTTATGGACTAGAAAAAGAATGGAAACCAACGGTTTTCAAACCATAGCCTAGGCAAATGAAACGAATCAATATGAAGAGTTGTGTTATTGCGAATTTGAGAAACATTCGGAATCGCATGATTCGTATGCTTGTGTTTGTGTTGTTTGGTGATCTTTCTATCAAGTTCTATTAATTCAAAGATTTTTTTACGAGAAAAAGAATGGAAACCAACGGTTCCCAGACCATAGCCTAGGCAAATCAAACACCTCAATAAGAAAGGTTTTGTTATTGAGAATTTGAGAAACATTCGGAATCGCATGATTCGTATGCTTGTGTTTGTGTTGTTTGGTAATCATTCTATCAAGTTCTATTAGTTCAAACATTTTTGGACGAGAAAAAGAATGGAAACCAGGAGTTCCCAAACCATAGCCTAGGCAAATCAAACCAATCAATAAGAAAGGTTGCATTATTGAGAATTTGAGAAACATTCGGAATCGCATGATTCGTATGCTTGTGTTTGTGTTGTTTGGTGATCTTTCTATCAAGTTCTATTAGTTCAAAGATTTTTTTACGAGAAAAAGAATGGAAACCAACGGTTCCCAGACCATAGCCTAGGCAAATCAAACACCTCAATAAGAAAGGTTGTGTTATTGAGAATTTGAGAAACATTCGGAATCGCATGATTCGTATGCTTGTGTTTGTATTGTTTGGTAATCATTCTATCAAGTTCTAATAGTTCAAACATTTTTCGACGAGAAAAATAATGGAAACCAGCTGTTCCCAAACCATAGCCTAGGCAAATCAAACCAATCAATAAGAAAGGTTGCGTTATTGAGAATTTGAGAAACATTCGGAATCGCATGATTCGTATGCTTGTGTTTGTGTTGTTTGGCGATCTTTCTATCAAGTTCTATTAGTTCAAAGATTTGTTTACGAGAAAAAGAATGGAAACCAACGGTTCCCAAACCATAGCCTAGGCAAATCAAACACCTCAACAAGAAAGGTTGTGTTATTGAGAATTTGAGAAACATTCGGAATCGCATGATTCGTATGGTTGTGTTTGTGTTGTTCGGTGATCTTTCTACCAAGTTTCATTAGTTCAAAGATTTATGGACTAGAAAAAGAATGGAAACCAACGGTTCCCAAACCATAGCCTAGGCAAATGAAACGAATCAATAAGAAGAGTTGTGTTATTGAGAATTTGAGAAACATTCGGAATCGCATGATTCGTATGCTTGTGTTTGTGTTGTTTGGTGATCTTTCTATCAAGTTCTATTAGTTCAAAGATTTTTTTACGAGAAAAAGAATGGAAACCAACGGTTCCCAGACCATAGCCTAGGCAAATCAAACACCTCAATAAGAAAGGTTGTGTTATTGAGAATTTGAGAAACATTCGGAATCGCATGATTCGTATGCTTGTGTTTGTGTTGTTTTGTAATCATTCTATCAAGTTCTATTAGTTCAAACATTTTTGGACGAGAAAAAGAATGGAAACCAGCAGTTCCCAAACCATAGCCTAGGCAAATCAAACCAATCAATAAGAAAGGTTGCGTTATTGAGAATTTGAGAAACATTCGGAATCGCATGATTCGTATGCTTGTGTTTGTGTTGTTTGGTGATCTTTCTATCAAGTTCTATTAGTTCAAAGATTTTTTTACGAGAAAAAGAATGGAAACCAACGGTTCCCAGACCATAGCCTAGGCAAATCAAACACCTCAATAAGAAAGGTTGTGTTATTGAGAATTTGAGAAACATTCGGAATCGCATGATTCGTATGCTTGTGTTTGTGTTCTTTGGTAATCATTCTATCAAGTTCTAATAGTTCAAACATTTTTGGACGAGAAAAATAATGGATACCAGCAGTTCCCAAACCATAGCCTAGGCAAATCAAACCAATCAATAAGAAAGGTTGCGTTATTGAGAATTTGAGAAACATTCGGAATCGCATGATTCGTATGCTTGTGTTTGTGTTGTTTGGTGATCTTTCTATCAAGTTCTATTACTTCAAAGATTTTTTTACGAGAAAAAGAATGGAAACAACAGTTCCAGACCATAGCCTAGGCAAATCAAACACCTCAATAAGAAAGGTTGTGTTATTGAGAATTTGAGAAACATTCGGAATCGCATGATTCGTATGCTTGTGTTTGTGTTGTTTGGTAATCATTCTATCAAGTTCTATTAGTTCAAACATTTTTGGACGAGAAAAAGAATGGAAACCAGCAGTTCCCAAACCATAGCCTAGGCAAATCAAACCAATCAATAAGAAAGGTTGTGTTATTGAGAATTTGAGAAATATTCGGAATCGCATGATTCGTATGCTTGTGTTTGTGTTGTTTGGTGATCTTTCTATCAAGTTCTATTACTTCAAAGATTTTTTTACGAGAAAAAGAATGGAAACAACAGTTCCAGACCATAGCCTAGGCAAATCAAACACCTCAATAAGAAAGGTTGTGTTATTGAGAATTTGAGAAACATTCGGAATCGCATGATTCGTATGCTTGTGTTTGTGTTGTTTGGTAATCATTCTATCAAGTTCTAATAGTTCAAACATTTTTGGACGAGAAAAATAATGGATACCAGCAGTTCCCAAACCATAGCCTAGGCAAATCAAACCAATCAATAAGAAAGGTTGCGTTATTGAGAATTTGAGAAACATTCGGAATCGCATGATTCATATGCTTGTGTTTGTGTTGTTTGGTGATCTTTCTATCAAGTTCTATTAGTTCAAAGATTTTTTTACGAGAAAAAGAATGGAAACCAACGGTTCCAAGACCATAGCCTAGGCAAATCAAACACCTCAATATGAAAGGTTGTGTTATTGAGAATTTGAGAAACATTCCGAATCGCATGATTCGTGTGCTTGTGTTTGTGTTGTTTGGTGATCTTTCTATCATGTCCTATTAGTTCAAAGATTTTTTTACGAGAAAAAGAATGGAAACCAACGGTTCCCAAACCATAGCCTAGGCAAATCAAACACCTCAATAAGAAAGGCTGTGTTATTGAGAATTTGAGAAACATTCGGAATCGCATGATTCGTATGGTTGTGTTTGTGTTGTTTGGTGATCTTTCTACCAAGTTTCATTAGTTCAAAGATTTATGGACTAGAAAAAGAATGGAAACCAACGGTTTTCAAACCATAGCCTAGGCAAATGAAACGAATCAATATGAAGAGTTGTGTTATTGCGAATTTGAGAAACATTCGGAATCGCATGATTCGTATGCTTGTGTTTGTGTTGTTTGGTGATCTTTCTATCAAGTTCTATTAATTCAAAGATTTTTTTACGAGAAAAAGAATGGAAACCAACGGTTCCCAGACCATAGCCTAGGCAAATCAAACACCTCAATAAGAAAGGTTTTGTTATTGAGAATTTGAGAAACATTCGGAATCGCATGATTCGTATGCTTGTGTTTGTGTTGTTTGGTAATCATTCTATCAAGTTCTATTAGTTCAAACATTTTTGGACGAGAAAAAGAATGGAAACCAGGAGTTCCCAAACCATAGCCTAGGCAAATCAAACCAATCAATAAGAAAGGTTGCATTATTGAGAATTTGAGAAACATTCGGAATCGCATGATTCGTATGCTTGTGTTTGTGTTGTTTGGTGATCTTTCTATCAAGTTCTATTAGTTCAAAGATTTTTTTACGAGAAAAAGAATGGAAACCAACGGTTCCCAGACCATAGCCTAGGCAAATCAAACACCTCAATAAGAAAGGTTGTGTTATTGAGAATTTGAGAAACATTCGGAATCGCATGATTCGTATGCTTGTGTTTGTATTGTTTGGTAATCATTCTATCAAGTTCTAATAGTTCAAACATTTTTCGACGAGAAAAATAATGGAAACCAGCTGTTCCCAAACCATAGCCTAGGCAAATCAAACCAATCAATAAGAAAGGTTGCGTTATTGAGAATTTGAGAAACATTCGGAATCGCATGATTCGTATGCTTGTGTTTGTGTTGTTTGGCGATCTTTCTATCAAGTTCTATTAGTTCAAAGATTTGTTTACGAGAAAAAGAATGGAAACCAACGGTTCCCAAACCATAGCCTAGGCAAATCAAACACCTCAACAAGAAAGGTTGTGTTATTGAGAATTTGAGAAACATTCGGAATCGCATGATTCGTATGGTTGTGTTTGTGTTGTTCGGTGATCTTTCTACCAAGTTTCATTAGTTCAAAGATTTATGGACTAGAAAAAGAATGGAAACCAACGGTTCCCAAACCATAGCCTAGGCAAATGAAACGAATCAATAAGAAGAGTTGTGTTATTGAGAATTTGAGAAACATTCGGAATCGCATGATTCGTATGCTTGTGTTTGTGTTGTTTGGTGATCTTTCTATCAAGTTCTATTAGTTCAAAGATTTTTTTACGAGAAAAAGAATGGAAACCAACGGTTCCCAGACCATAGCCTAGGCAAATCAAACACCTCAATAAGAAAGGTTGTGTTATTGAGAATTTGAGAAACATTCGGAATCGCATGATTCGTATGCTTGTGTTTGTGTTGTTTTGTAATCATTCTATCAAGTTCTATTAGTTCAAACATTTTTGGACGAGAAAAAGAATGGAAACCAGCAGTTCCCAAACCATAGCCTAGGCAAATCAAACCAATCAATAAGAAAGGTTGCGTTATTGAGAATTTGAGAAACATTCGGAATCGCATGATTCGTATGCTTGTGTTTGTGTTGTTTGGTGATCTTTCTATCAAGTTCTATTAGTTCAAAGATTTTTTTACGAGAAAAAGAATGGAAACCAACGGTTCCCAGACCATAGCCTAGGCAAATCAAACACCTCAATAAGAAAGGTTGTGTTATTGAGAATTTGAGAAACATTCGGAATCGCATGATTCGTATGCTTGTGTTTGTGTTCTTTGGTAATCATTCTATCAAGTTCTAATAGTTCAAACATTTTAGGACGAGAAAAATAATGGATACCAGCAGTTCCCAAACCATAGCCTAGGCAAATCAAACCAATCAATAAGAAAGGTTGCGTTATTGAGAATTTGAGAAACATTCGGAATCGCATGATTCGTATGCTTGTGTTTGTGTTGTTTGGTGATCTTTCTATCAAGTTCTATTACTTCAAAGATTTTTTTACGAGAAAAAGAATGGAAACAACAGTTCCAGACCATAGCCTAGGCAAATCAAACACCTCAATAAGAAAGGTTGTGTTATTGAGAATTTGAGAAACATTCGGAATCGCATGATTCGTATGCTTGTGTTTGTGTTGTTTGGTAATCATTCTATCAAGTTCTATTAGTTCAAACATTTTTGGACGAGAAAAAGAATGGAAACCAGCAGTTCCCAAACCATAGCCTAGGCAAATCAAACCAATCAATAAGAAAGGTTGTGTTATTGAGAATTTGAGAAATATTCGGAATCGCATGATTCGTATGCTTGTGTTTGTGTTGTTTGGTGATCTTTCTATCAAGTTCTATTAGTTCAAAGATTTTTTTACGAGAAAAAGAATGGAAACCAAAGGTTCCCGGACCATAGCCTTGGCAAATCAGACACCTCAATAAGAAAGGTTGTGTTATTGAGAATTTGAGAAACATTCGGAATCGCATGATTTGTATGCTTGTGTTTGTGTTGTTCGGTAATCATTCTATCAAGTTCTATTAGTTCAAACATTTTTGGACGAGAAAAAGAATGGAAACCAGCAGTTCCCAAACCATAGCCTAGGCAAATCAAACCAATCAATAAGAAAGGTTGCGTTATTGAGAATTTGAGAAACATTCGGAATCGCATGATTCATATGCTTGTGTTTGTGTTGTTTGGTGATCTTTCTATCAAGTTCTATTAGTTCAAACATTTTTGGACGAGAAAAAGAATGGAAACCAGCAGTTCCCAAACCATAGCCTAGGCAAATCAAACCAATCAATAAGAAAGGTTGCGTTATTGAGAATTTGAGAAACATTCGGAATCGCATGATTCATATGCTTGTGTTTGTGTTGTTTGGTGATCTTTCTATCAAGTTCTATTAGTTCAAAGATTTTTTTACGAGAAAAAGAATGGAAACCAACGGTTCCAAGACCATAGCGTAGGCAAATCAAACACCTCAATATGAAAGGTTGTGTTATTGAGAATTTGAGAAACATTCCGAATCGAATGATTCGTATGCTTGTGTTTGTGTTGTTTGGTGATCTTTCTATCATTTTCTATTAGTTCAAAGATTTTTTTACGAGAAAAAGAATGGAAACCAACGGTTCCCAAACCATAGCCTAGGCAAATCAAACACCTCAATAAGAAAGGTTGTGTTATTGAGAATTTGAGAAACATTCGGAATCGCATGATTCGTATGGTTGTGTTTGTGTTGTTTGGTGATCTTTCTACCAAGTTTCATTAGTTCAAAGATTTATGGACTAGAAAAAGAATGGAAACCAACGGTTCCCAAACCATAGCCTTGGCAAATCAAACACCTCAATATGAAAGGTTGTGTTATTGAGAATTTGAGAAACATTCCGAATCGCATGATTCGTATGCTTGTGTTTGTGTTGTTTGGTGATCTTTCTATCAAGTTCTATTAGTTCAAATATTTTTTTACGAGAAAAAGAATGAAAACCAACGGTTCCGAAACCATAGCCTAGGCAAATCAAACACCTCAATAAGAAAGGTTGTGTTATTGAGAATTTGAGAAACATTCGGAATCGCATGATTCGTATGGTTGTGTTTGTGTTGTTTGGTAATCTTTCTACCAATTTTCATTAGTTCAAAGATTTATGGACTAGAAAAAGAATGGAAACCAACGGTTCCCAAACCATAGCCTAGGCAAATGAAACGAATCAATAAGAAGAGTTGTGCTATTGAGAATTTGAGAAACATTCGGAATCGCATGATTCGTATGCTTGTGTTTGTGTTGTTTGGTGATCTTTCTATCAAGTTCTATTAGTTCAAAGATTTTTTTACAAGAAAAAGAATGGAAACCAACGGTTCCCAAACCATAGCCTAGGCAAATCAAACACCTCAATAAGAAAGGTTGTGTTATTGAGAATTTGAGAAACATTCGGAATCGCATGATTCGTATGCTTGTGTTTGTGTTGTTTGGTAATCATTCTATCAAGTTCTAATAGTTCAAACATTTTTCGACAAGAAAAATAATGGAAACCAGCAGTTCCCAAACCATAGCCTAGGCAAATCAAACCAATCAATAAGAAAGGTTGCGTTATTGAGAATTTGAGAAACATTCGGAATCGCATGATTCGTATGCTTGTGTTTGTGTTGTTTGGTGATCTTTCTATCAAGTTCTATTAGTTCAAAGATTTTTTGACGAGAAAAAGAATGGAAACCAACGGTTCCCAGACCATAGCCTAGGCAAATCAAACACCTCAATAAGAAAGGTTGTGTTATTGAGAATTTGAGAAACATTCGGAATCGCATGATTCGTATGCTTGTGTTTGTGTTGTTTGGTAATCATTCTATCAAGTTCTAATAGTTCAAACATTTTTCGACAAGAAAAATAATGGAAACCAGCAGTTCCCAAACCATAGCCTAGGCAAATCAAACCAATCAATAAGAAAGGTTGCGTTATTGAGAATTTGAGAAACATTCGGAATCGCATGATTCGTATGCTTGTGTTTGTGTTGTTTGGTGATCTTTCTATCAAGTTCTATTAGTTCAGAGATTTTTTTACGAGAAAAAGAATGGAAACCAACGGTTCCAGACCATAGCCTAGGCAAATCAAACACCTCAATAAGAAAGGTTGTGTTATTGAGAATTTGAGAAACATTCGGAATCGCATGATTCGTATGCTTGTGTTTGTGTTGTTTGGTAATCATTCTATCAAGTTCTATTAGTTCAAACATTTTTGGACGAGAAAAAGAATGGAAACCAACAGTTCCCAAACCATAGCCTAGGCAAATCAAACCAATCAATAAGAAAGGTTGCGTTATTGAGAATTTGAGAAACATTCGGAATCGCATGATTCGTATGCTTGTGTTTGTGTTGTTTGGTGATCTTTCTATCAAGTTCTATTAGTTCAAAGATTTTTTTACGAGAAAAAGAATGGAAACCAACGGTTCCCAGACCATAGCCTAGGCAAATCAAACACCTCAATAAGAAAGGTTGTGTTATTGAGAATTTGAGAAACATTCGGAATCGCATGATTCGTATGCTTGTGTTTGTGTTGTTTGGTAATCATTCTATCAAGTTCTATTAGTTCAAACATTTTTGGACGAGAAAAAGAATGGAAACCAGCAGTTCCCAAACCATAGCCTAGGCAAATCAAACCAATCAATAAGAAAGGTTGTGTTATTGAGAATTTGAGAAATATTCGGAATCGCATGATTCGTATGCTTGTGTTTGTGTTGTTTGGTGATCTTTCTATCAAGTTCTATTAGTTCAAAGATTTTTTTACGAGAAAAAGAATGGAAACCAAAGTTTCCCGGACCATAGCCTAGGCAAATCAGACACCTCAATAAGAAAGGTTGTGTTATTGAGAATTTGAGAAACATTCGGAATCGCATGATTTGTATGCTTGTGTTTGTGTTGTTCGGTAATCATTCTATCAAGTTCTATTAGTTCAAACATTTTTGGACGAGAAAAAGAATGGAAACCAGCAGTTCCCAAACCATAGCCTAGGCAAATCAAACCAATCAATAAGAAAGGTTGCGTTATTGAGAATTTGAGAAACATTCGGAATCGCATGATTCATATGCTTGTGTTTGTGTTGTTTGGTGATCTTTCTATCAAGTTCTATTAGTTCAAAGATTTTTTTACGAGAAAAAGAATGGAAACCAACGGTTCCAAGACCATAGCCTAGGCAAATCAAACACCTCAATATGAAAGGTTGTGTTATTGAGAATTTGAGAAACATTCCGAATCGCATGATTCGTGTGCTTGTGTTTGTGTTGTTTGGTGATCTTTCTATCATGTCCTATTAGTTCAAAGATTTTTTTACGAGAAAAAGAATGGAAACCAACGGTTCCCAAACCATAGCCTAGGCAAATCAAACACCTCAATAAGAAAGGCTGTGTTATTGAGAATTTGAGAAACATTCGGAATCGCATGATTCGTATGGTTGTGTTTGTGTTGTTTGGTGATCTTTCTACCAAGTTTCATTAGTTCAAAGATTTATGGACTAGAAAAAGAATGGAAACCAACGGTTTTCAAACCATAGCCTAGGCAAATGAAACGAATCAATAAGAAGAGTTGTGTTATTGCGAATTTGAGAAACATTCGGAATCGCATGATTCGTATACTTGTGTTTGTGTTGTTTGGTGATCTTTCTATCAAGTTCTATTAATTCAAAGATTTTTTTACGAGAAAAAGAATGGAAACCAACGGTTCCCAGACCATAGCCTAGGCAAATCAAACACCTCAATAAGAAAGGTTTTGTTATTGAGAATTTGAGAAACATTCGGAATCGCATGATTCGTATGCTTGTGTTTGTGTTGTTTGGTAATCATTCTATCAAGTTCTATTAGTTCAAACATTTTTGGACGAGAATAAGAATGGAAACCAGGAGTTCCCAAACCATAGCCTAGGCAAATCAAACCAATCAATAAGAAAGGTTGCATTATTGAGAATTTGAGAAACATTCGGAATCGCATGATTCGTATGCTTGTGTTTGTGTTGTTTGGTGATCTTTCTATCAAGTTCTATTAGTTCAAAGATTTTTTTACGAGAAAAAGAATGGAAACCAACGGTTCCCAGACCATAGCCTAGGCAAATCAAACACCTCAATAAGAAAGGTTGTGTTATTGAGAATTTGAGAAACATTCGGAATCGCATGATTCGTATGCTTGTGTTTGTATTGTTTGGTAATCATTCTATCAAGTTCTAATAGTTCAAACATTTTTCGACGAGAAAAATAATGGAAACCAGCAGTTCCCAAACCATAGCCTAGGCAAATCAAACCAATCAATAAGAAAGGTTGCGTTATTGAGAATTTGAGAAACATTCGGAATCGCATGATTCGTATGCTTGTGTTTGTGTTGTTTGGTGATCTTTCTATCAAGTTCTATTAGTTCAAAGATTTTTTTACGAGAAAAAGAATGGAAACCAACGGTTCCCAGACCATAGCCTAGGCAAATCAAACACCTCAATAAGAAAGGTTGTGTTATTGAGAATTTGAGAAACATTCGGAATCGCATGATTCGTATGGTTGTGTTTGTGTTGTTTGGTGATCTTTCTACCAAGTTTCATTAGTTCAAAGATTTATGGACTAGAAAAAGAATGGAAACCAACGGTTCCCAAACCATAGCCTAGGCAAATGAAACGAATCAATAAGAAGAGTTGTGCTATTGAGAATTTGAGAAACATTCGGAATCGCATGATTCGTATGCTTGTGTTTGTGTTGTTTGGTGATCTTTCTATCAAGTTCTATTAGTTCAAAGATTTGTTTACGAGAAAAAGAATGGAAACCAACGGTTCCCAAACTATAGCCTAGGCAAATCAAACACCTCAACAAGAAAGGTTGTGTTATTGAGAATTTGAGAAACATTCGGAATCGCATGATTCGTATGGTTGTGTTTGTGTTGTTTGGTGATCTTTCTACCAAGTTTCATTAGTTCAAAGATTTATGGACTAGAAAAAGAATGGAAACCAACGGTTCCCAAACCATAGCCTAGGCAAATGAAACGAATCAATAAGAAGAGATGTGTTATTGAGAATTTGAGAAACATTCGGAATCGCATGATTCGTATGCTTGTGTTTGTGTTGTTTGGTGATCTTTCTATCAAGTTCTATTAGTTCAAAGATTTTTTTACGAGAAAAAGAATGGAAACCAACGGTTCCAAGACCATAGCGTAGGCAAATCAAACACCTCAATATGAAAGGTTGTGTTATTGAGAATTTGAGAAACATTCCGAATCGAATGATTCGTATGCTTGTGTTTGTGTTGTTTGGTGATCTTTCTATCATTTTCTATTAGTTCAAAGATTTTTTTACGAGAAAAAGAATGGAAACCAACGGTTCCCAAACCATAGCCTAGGCAAATCAAACACCTCAATAAGAAAGGTTGTGTTATTGAGAATTTGAGAAACATTCGGAATCGCATGATTCGTATGGTTGTGTTTGTGTTGTTTGGTGATCTTTCTACCAAGTTTCATTAGTTCAAAGATTTATGGACTAGAAAAAGAATGGAAACCAACGGTTCCCAAACCATAGCCTAGGCAAATCAAACACCTCAATATGAAAGGTTGTGTTATTGAGAATTTGAGAAACATTCCGAATCGCATGATTCGTATGCTTGTGTTTGTGTTGTTTGGTGATCTTTCTATCAAGTTCTATTAGTTCAAATATTTTTTTACGAGAAAAAGAATGAAAACCAACGGTTCCGAAACCATAGCCTAGGCAAATCAAACACCTCAATAAGAAAGGTTGTGTTATTGAGAATTTGAGAAACATTCGGAATCGCATGATTCGTATGCTTGTGTTTGTGTTGTTTGGTGATCTTTCTATCAAGTTCTATTAGTTCAAAGATTTTTTTACGAGAAAAAGAATGGAAACCAACGGTTCCCAGACCATAGCCTAGGCAAATCAAACACCTCAATAAGAAAGGTTGTGTTATTGAGAATTTGAGAAACATTCGGAATCGCATGATTCGTATGCTTGTGTTTGTATTGTTTGGTAATCATTCTATCAAGTTCTAATAGTTCAAACATTTTTCGACGAGAAAAATAATGGAAACCAGCAGTTCCCAAACCATAGCCTAGGCAAATCAAACCAATCAATAAGAAAGGTTGCGTTATTGAGAATTTGAGAAACATTCGGAATCGCATGATTCGTATGCTTGTGTTTGTGTTGTTTGGTGATCTTTCTATCAAGTTCTATTAGTTCAAAGATTTTTTTACGAGAAAAAGAATGGAAACCAACGGTTCCCAGACCATAGCCTAGGCAAATCAAACACCTCAATAAGAAAGGTTGTGTTATTGAGAATTTGAGAAACATTCGGAATCGCATGATTCGTATGGTTGTGTTTGTGTTGTTTGGTGATCTTTCTACCAAGTTTCATTAGTTCAAAGATTTATGGACTAGAAAAAGAATGGAAACCAACGGTTCCCAAACCATAGCCTAGGCAAATGAAACGAATCAATAAGAAGAGTTGTGCTATTGAGAATTTGAGAAACATTCGGAATCGCATGATTCGTATGCTTGTGTTTGTGTTGTTTGGTGATCTTTCTATCAAGTTCTATTAGTTCAAAGATTTGTTTACGAGAAAAAGAATGGAAACCAACGGTTCCCAAACTATAGCCTAGGCAAATCAAACACCTCAACAAGAAAGGTTGTGTTATTGAGAATTTGAGAAACATTCGGAATCGCATGATTCGTATGGTTGTGTTTGTGTTGTTTGGTGATCTTTCTACCAAGTTTCATTAGTTCAAAGATTTATGGACTAGAAAAAGAATGGAAACCAACGGTTCCCAAACCATAGCCTAGGCAAATGAAACGAATCAATAAGAAGAGTTGTGTTATTGAGAATTTGAGAAACATTCGGAATCGCATGATTCGTATGCTTGTGTTTGTGTTGTTTGGTGATCTTTCTATCAAGTTCTATTAGTTCAAAGATTTTTTTACGAGAAAAAGAATGGAAACCAACGGTTCCAAGACCATAGCGTAGGCAAATCAAACACCTCAATATGAAAGGTTGTGTTATTGAGAATTTGAGAAACATTCCGAATCGAATGATTCGTATGCTTGTGTTTGTGTTGTTTGGTGATCTTTCTATCATTTTCTATTAGTTCAAAGATTTTTTTACGAGAAAAAGAATGGAAACCAACGGTTCCCAAACCATAGCCTAGGCAAATCAAACACCTCAATAAGAAAGGTTGTGTTATTGAGAATTTGAGAAACATTCGGAATCGCATGATTCGTATGGTTGTGTTTGTGTTATTTGGTGATCTTTCTACCAAGTTTCATTAGTTCAAAGATTTATGGACTAGAAAAAGAATGGAAACCAACGGTTCCCAAACCATAGCCTAGGCAAATCAAACACCTCAATATGAAAGGTTGTGTTATTGAGAATTTGAGAAACATTCCGAATCGCATGATTCGTATGCTTGTGTTTGTGTTGTTTGGTGATCTTTCTATCAAGTTCTATTAGTTCAAATATTTTTTTACGAGAAAAAGAATGAAAACCAACGGTTCCCAAACCATAGCCTAGGCAAATCAAACACCTCAATAAGAAAGGTTGTGTTATTGAGAATTTGAGAAACATTCGGAATCGCATGATTCGTATGCTTGTGTTTGTGTTGTTTGGTAATCATTCTATCAAGTTCTAATAGTTCAAACATTTTTCGACAAGAAAAATAATGGAAACCAGCAGTTCCCAAACCATAGCCTAGGCAAATCAAACCAATCAATAAGAAAGGTTGCGTTATTGAGAATTTGAGAAACATTCGGAATCGCATGATTCGTATGCTTGTGTTTGTGTTGTTTGGTGATCTTTCTATCAAGTTCTATTAGTTCAAAGATTTTTTTACGAGAAAAAGAATGGAAACCAACGGTTCCCAGACCATAGCCTAGGCAAATCAAACACCTCAATAAGAAAGGTTGTGTTATTGAGAATTTGAGAAACATTCGGAATCGCATGATTCGTATGCTTGTGTTTGTGTTGTTTGGTAATCATTCTATCAAGTTCTAATAGTTCAAACATTTTTCGACAAGAAAAATAATGGAAACCAGCAGTTCCCAAACCATAGCCTAGGCAAATCAAACCAATCAATAAGAAAGGTTGCGTTATTGAGAATTTGAGAAACATTCGGAATCGCATGATTCGTATGCTTGTGTTTGTGTTGTTTGGTGATCTTTCTATCAAGTTCTATTAGTTCAGAGATTTTTTTACGAGAAAAAGAATGGAAACCAACGGTTCCAGACCATAGCCTAGGCAAATCAAACACCTCAATAAGAAAGGTTGTGTTATTGAGAATTTGAGAAACATTCGGAATCGCATGATTCGTATGCTTGTGTTTGTGTTGTTTGGTAATCATTCTATCAAGTTCTATTAGTTCAAACATTTTTGGACGAGAAAAAGAATGGAAACCAACAGTTCCCAAACCATAGCCTAGGCAAATCAAACCAATCAATAAGAAAGGTTGCGTTATTGAGAATTTGAGAAACATTCGGAATCGCATGATTCGTATGCTTGTGTTTGTGTTGTTTGGTGACGTTTCTATCAAGTTCTATTAGTTCAAAGATTTTTTTACGAGAAAAAGAATGGAAACCAACGGTTCCCAGACCATAGCCTAGGCAAATCAAACACCTCAATAAGAAAGGTTGTGTTATTGAGAATTTGAGAAACATTCGGAATCGCATGATTCGTATGCTTGTGTTTGTGTTGTTTGGTAATCATTCTATCAAGTTCTATTAGTTCAAACATTTTTGGACGAGAAAAAGAATGGAAACCAGCAGTTCCCAAACCATAGCCTAGGCAAATCAAACCAATCAATAAGAAAGGTTGTGTTATTGAGAATTTGAGAAATATTCGGAATCGCATGATTCGTATGCTTGTGTTTGTGTTGTTTGGTGATCTTTCTATCAAGTTCTATTAGTTCAAAGATTTTTTTACGAGAAAAAGAATGGAAACCAAAGGTTCCCGGACCATAGCCTAGGCAAATCAGACACCTCAATAAGAAAGGTTGTGTTATTGAGAATTTGAGAAACATTCGGAATCGCATGATTTGTATGCTTGTGTTTGTGTTGTTCGGTAATCATTCTATCAAGTTCTATTAGTTCAAACATTTTTGGACGAGAAAAAGAATGGAAACCAGCAGTTCCCAAACCATAGCCTAGGCAAATCAAACCAATCAATAAGAAAGGTTGCGTTATTGAGAATTTGAGAAACATTCGGAATCGCATGATTCATATGCTTGTGTTTGTGTTGTTTGGTGATCTTTCTATCAAGTTCTATTAGTTCAAAGATTTTTTTACGAGAAAAAGAATGGAAACCAACGGTTCCAAGACCATAGCCTAGGCAAATCAAACACCTCAATATGAAAGGTTGTGTTATTGAGAATTTGAGAAACATTCCGAATCGCATGATTCGTGTGCTTGTGTTTGTGTTGTTTGGTGATCTTTCTATCATGTCCTATTAGTTCAAAGATATTTTTACGAGAAAAAGAATGGAAACCAACGGTTCCCAAACCATAGCCTAGGCAAATCAAACACCTCAATAAGAAAGGCTGTGTTATTGAGAATTTGAGAAACATTCGGAATCGCATGATTCGTATGGTTGTGTTTGTGTTGTTTGGTGATCTTTCTACCAAGTTTCATTAGTTCAAAGATTTATGGACTAGAAAAAGAATGGAAACCAACGGTTTTCAAACCATAGCCTAGGCAAATGAAACGAATCAATAAGAAGAGTTGTGTTATTGCGAATTTGAGAAACATTCGGAATCGCATGATTCGTATGCTTGTGTTTGTGTTGTTTGGTGATCTTTCTATCAAGTTCTATTAATTCAAAGATTTTTTTACGAGAAAAAGAATGGAAACCAACGGTTCCCAGACCATAGCCTAGGCAAATCAAACACCTCAATAAGAAAGGTTTTGTTATTGAGAATTTGAGAAACATTCGGAATCGCATGATTCGTATGCTTGTGTTTGTGTTGTTTGGTAATCATTCTATCAAGTTCTATTAGTTCAAACATTTTTGGACGAGAAAAAGAATGGAAACCAGGAGTTCCCAAACCATAGCCTAGGCAAATCAAACCAATCAATAAGAAAGGTTGCATTATTGAGAATTTGAGAAACATTCGGAATCGCATGATTCGTATGCTTGTGTTTGTGTTGTTTGGTGATCTTTCTATCAAGTTCTATTAGTTCAAAGATTTTTTTACGAGAAAAAGAATGGAAACCAACGGTTCCCAGACCATAGCCTAGGCAAATCAAACACCTCAATAAGAAAGGTTGTGTTATTGAGAATTTGAGAAACATTCGAAATCGCATGATTCGTATGCTTGTGTTTGTATTGTTTGGTAATCATTCTATCAAGTTCTAATAGTTCAAACATTTTTCGACGAGAAAAATAATGGAAACCAGCAGTTCCCAAACCATAGCCTAGGCAAATCAAACCAATCAATAAGAAAGGTTGCGTTATTGAGAATTTGAGAAATATTCGGAATCGCATGATTTGTATGCTTGTGTTTGTGTTGTTTGGTGATCTTTCTATCAAGTTCTATTAGTTCAAAGATTTTTTTACGAGAAAAAGAATGGAAACCAAAGGTTCCCGGACCATAGCCTAGGCAAATCAGACACCTCAATAAGAAAGGTTGTGTTATTGAGAATTTGAGAAACATTCGGAATCGCATGATTCGTATGGTTGTGTTTGTGTTGTTTGGTGATCTTTCTACCAAGTTTCATTAGTTCAAAGATTTATGGACTAGAAAAAGAATGGAAACCAACGGTTTTCAAACCATAGCCTAGGCAAATGAAACGAATCAATAAGAAGAGTTGTGTTATTGCGAATTTGAGAAACATTCGGAATCGCATGATTCGTATGCTTGTGTTTGTGTTGTTTGGTGATCTTTCTATCAAGTTCTATTAATTCAAAGATTTTTTTACGAGAAAAAGAATGGAAACCAACGGTTCCCAGACCATAGCCTAGGCAAATCAAACACCTCAATAAGAAAGGTTTTGTTATTGAGAATTTGAGAAACATTCGGAATCGCATGATTCGTATGCTTGTGTTTGTGTTGTTTGGTAATCATTCTATCAAGTTCTATTAGTTCAAACATTTTTGGACGAGAAAAAGAATGGAAACCAGGAGTTCCCAAACCATAGCCTAGGCAAATCAAACCAATCAATAAGAAAGGTTGCATTATTGAGAATTTGAGAAACATTCGGAATCGCATGATTCGAATGCTTGTGTTTGTGTTGTTTGGTGATCTTTCTATCAAGTTCTATTAGTTCAAAGATTTTTTTACGAGAAAAAGAATGGAAACCAACGGTTCCCAGACCATAGCCTAGGCAAATCAAACACCTCAATAAGAAAGGTTGTGTTATTGAGAATTTGAGAAACATTCGGAATCGCATGATTCGTATGGTTGTGTTTGTGTTGTTTGGTGATCTTTCTACCAAGTTTCATTAGTTCAAAGATTTATGGACTAGAAAAAGAATGGAAACCAACGGTTCCCAAACCATAGCCTAGGCAAATGAAACGAATCAATAAGAAGAGTTGTGCTATTGAGAATTTGAGAAACATTCGGAATCGCATGATTCGTATGCTTGTGTTTGTGTTGTTTGGTGATCTTTCTATCAAGTTCTATTAGTTCAAAGATTTGTTTACGAGAAAAAGAATGGAAACCAACGGTTCCAAAACTATAGCCTAGGCAAATCAAACACCTCAACAAGAAAGGTTGTGTTATTGAGAATTTGAGAAACATTCGGAATCGCATGATTCGTATGGTTGTGTTTGTGTTGTTTGGTGATCTTTCTACCAAGTTTCATTAGTTCAAAGATTTATGGACTAGAAAAAGAATGGAAACCAACGGTTCCCAAACCATAGCCTAGGCAAATGAAACGAATCAATAAGAAGAGTTGTGTTATTGAGAATTTGAGAAACATTCGGAATCGCATGATTCGTATGCTTGTGTTTGTGTTGTTTGGTGATCTTTCTATCAAGTTCTATTAGTTCAAAGATTTTTTTACGAGAAAAAGAATGGAAACCAACGGTTCCCAGACCATAGCCTAGGCAAATCAAACACCTCAATAAGAAAGGTTGTGTTATTGAGAATTTGAGAAACATTCGGAATCGCATGATTCGTATGCTTGTGTTTGTGTTGTTTTGTAATCATTCTATCAAGTTCTATTAGTTCAAACATTTTTGGACGAGAAAAAGAATGGAAACCAGCAGTTCCCAAACCATAGCCTAGGCAAATCAAACCAATCAATAAGAAAGGTTGCGTTATTGAGAATTTGAGAAACATTCGGAATCGCATGATTCGTATGCTTGTGTTTGTGTTGTTTGGTGATCTTTCTATCAAGTTCTATTAGTTCAAAGATTTTTTTACGAGAAAAAGAATGGAAACCAACGGTTCCCAGACCATAGCCTACGCAAATCAAACACCTCAATAAGAAAGGTTGTGTTATTGAGAATTTGAGAAACATTCGGAATCGCATGATTCGTATGCTTGTGTTTGTGTTGTTTGGTAATCATTCTATCAAGTTCTAATAGTTCAAACATTTTTGGACGAGAAAAATAATGGATACCAGCAGTTCCCAAACCATAGCCTAGGCAAATCAAACCAATCAATAAGAAAGGTTGCGTTATTGAGAATTTGAGAAACATTCGGAATCGCATGATTCGTATGCTTGTGTTTGTGTTGTTTGGTGATCTTTCTATCAAGTTCTATTAGTTCAAAGATTTTTTTACGAGAAAAAGAATGGAAACAACGGTTCCAGACCATAGCCTAGGCAAATCAAACACCTCAATAAGAAAGGTTGTGTTATTGAGAATTTGAGAAACATTCGGAATCGCATGATTCATATGCTTGTGTTTGTGTTGTTTGGTAATAATTCTATCAAGTTCTATTAGTTCAAACATTTTTGGACGAGAAAAAGAATGGAAACCAGCAGTTCCCAAACCATAGCCTAGGCAAATCAAACCAATCAATAAGAAAGGTTGCGTTATTGAGAATTTGAGAAACATTCGGAATCGCATGATTCATATGCTTGTGTTTGTGTTGTTTGGTGATCTTTCTATCAAGTTCTATTAGTTCAAAGATTTTTTTACGAGAAAAAGAATGGAAACCAACGGTTCCAAGACCATAGCGTAGGCAAATCAAACACCTCAATATGAAAGGTTGTGTTATTGAGAATTTGAGAAACATTCCGAATCGAATGATTCGTATGCTTGTGTTTGTGTTGTTTGGTGATCTTTCTATCATTTTCTATTAGTTCAAAGATTTTTTACGAGAAAAAGAATGGAAACCAACGGTTCCCAAACCATAGCCTAGGCAAATCAAACACCTCAATAAGAAAGGTTGTGTTATTGAGAATTTGAGAAACATTCGGAATCGCATGATTCGTATGGTTGTGTTTGTGTTGTTTGGTGATCTTTCTACCAAGTTTCATTAGTTCAAAGATTTATGGACTAGAAAAAGAATGGAAACCAACGGTTCCCAAACCATAGCCTAGGCAAATCAAACACCTCAATATGAAAGGTTGTGTTATTGAGAATTTGAGAAACATTCCGAATCGCATGATTCGTATGCTTGTGTTTGTGTTGTTTGGTGATCTTTCTATCAAGTTCTATTAGTTCAAATATTTTTTTACGAGAAAAAGAATGAAAACCAACGGTTCCGAAACCATAGCCTAGGAAAATCAAACACCTCAATAAGAAAGGTTGTGTTATTGAGAATTTGAGAAACATTCGGAATCGCATGATTCGTATGGTTGTGTTTGTGTTGTTTGGTGATCTTTCTACCAAGTTTCATTAGTTCAAAGATTTATGGACTAGAAAAAGAATGGAAACCAACGGTTCCCAAACCATAGCCTAGGCAAATCAAACACCTCAATATGAAAGGTTGTGTTATTGAGAATTTGAGAAACATTCCGAATCGCATGATTCGTATGCTTGTGTTTGTGTTGTTTGGTGATCTTTCTATCAAGTTCTATTAGTTCAAATATTTTTTTACGAGAAAAAGAATGAAAACCAACGGTTCCGAAACCATAGCCTAGGCAAATCAAACACCTCAATAAGAAAGGTTGTGTTATTGAGAATTTGAGAAACATTCGGAATCGCATGATTCGTATGGTTGTGTTTGTGTTGTTTGGTGATCTTTCTACCAAGTTTCATTAGTTCAAAGATTTATGGACTAGAAAAAGAATGGAAACCAACGGTTCCCAAACCATAGCCTAGGCAAATGAAACGAATCAATAAGAAGAGTTGTGCTATTGAGAATTTGAGAAACATTCGGAATCGCATGATTCGTATGCTTGTGTTTGTGTTGTTTGGTGATCTTTCTATCAAGTTCTATTAGTTCAAAGATTTTTTTACGAGAAAAAGAATGGAAACCAACGGTTCCCAAACCATAGCCTAGGCAAATCAAACACCTCAATAAGAAAGGTTGTGTTATTGAGAATTTGAGAAACATTCGGAATCGCATGATTCGTATGGTTGTGTTTGTGTTGTTTGGTGATCTTTCTACCAAGTTTCATTAGTTCAAAGATTTATGGACTAGAAAAAGAATGGAAACCAACGGTTCCCAAACCATAGCCTAGGCAAATGAAACGAATCAATAAGAAGAGTTGTGTTATTGAGAATTTGAGAAACATTCGGAATCGCATGATTCGTATGCTTGTGTTTATGTTGTTTAATGATCTTTCTATCAAGTTCTATTAGTTCAAAGATTTATGGACTAGAAAAAGAATGGAAACCAACGGTTTCCAAACCATAGCCTAGGCAAATGAAACGAATCAATAAGAAGAGTTGTGTTATTGAGAATTTGAGAAACATTCGGAATCGCATGATTCGTATGCTTGTGTTTGTGTTGTTTGGTGATCTTTCTATCAAGTTCTATTAGTTCAAAGATTTTTTTACGAGAAAAAGAATGGAAACCAACGGTTCCCAGACCATAGCCTAGGCAAATCAAACACCTCAATTAGAAAGGTTGCGTTATTGAGAATTTGAGAAACATTCGGAATCGCATGAATCGTATGCTTGTGTTTATGTTGTTTAATGATCTTTCTATCAAGTTCTATTAGTTCAAAGATTTTTTTACAAGAAAAAGAATGGAAACCAACGGTTCCCAAACCATAGCCTAGGCAAATGAAACGAATCAATAAGAAGAGTTGTGCTATTGAGAATTTGAGAAACATTCGGAATCGCATGATTCGTATGCTTGTGTTTGTGTTGTTTGGTGATCTTTCTATCAAGTTCTATTAGTTCAAAGATTTGTTTACGAGAAAAAGAATGGAAACCAACGGTTCCCAAACTATAGCCTAGGCAAATCAAACACCTCAACAAGAAAGGTTGTGTTATTGAGAATTTGAGAAACATTCGGAATCGCATGATTCGTATGGTTGTGTTTGTGATGTTTGGTGATCTTTCTACCAAGTTTCATTAGTTCAAAGATTTATGGACTAGAAAAAGAATGGAAACCAACGGTTCCCAAACCATAGCCTAGGCAAATGAAACGAATCAATAAGAAGAGTTGTGTTATTGAGAATTTGAGAAACATTCGGAATCGCATGATTCGTATGCTTGTGTTTGTGTTGTTTGGTGATCTTTCTATCAAGTTCTATTAGTTCAAAGATTTTTTTACGAGAAAAAGAATGGAAACCAACGGTTCCCAGACCATAGCCTAGGCAAATCAAACACCTCAATAAGAAAGGTTGTGTTATTGAGAATTTGAGAAACATTCGGAATCGCATGATTCGTATGCTTGTGTTTGTGTTGTTTTGTAATCATTCTATCAAGTTCTATTAGTTCAAACATTTTTGGACGAGAAAAAGAATGGAAACCAGCAGTTCCCAAACCATAGCCTAGGCAAATCAAACCAATCAATAAGAAAGGTTGCGTTATTGAGAATTTGAGAAACATTCGGAATCGCATGATTCGTATGCTTGTGTTTGTGTTGTTTGGTGATCTTTCTATCAAGTTCTATTAGTTCAAAGATTTTTTTACGAGAAAAAGAATGGAAACCAACGGTTCCCAGACCATAGCCTACGCAAATCAAACACCTCAATAAGAAAGGTTGTGTTATTGAGAATTTGAGAAACATTCGGAATCGCATGATTCATATGCTTGTGTTTGTGTTGTTTGGTAATCATTCTATCAAGTTCTAATAGTTCAAACATTTTTGGACGAGAAAAATAATGGATACCAGCAGTTCCCAAACCATAGCCTAGGCAAATCAAACCAATCAATAAGAAAGGTTGCGTTATTGAGAATTTGAGAAACATTCGGAATCGCATGATTCATATGCTTGTGTTTGTGTTGTTTGGTGATCTTTCTATCAAGTTCTATTAGTTCAAAGATTTTTTTACGAGAAAAAGAATGGAAACCAACGGTTCCAAGACCATAGCGTAGGCAAATCAAACACCTCAATATGAAAGGTTGTGTTATTGAGAATTTGAGAAACATTCCGAATCGAATGATTCGTATGCTTGTGTTTGTGTTGTTTGGTGATCTTTCTATCAAGTTCTATTAGTTCAAATATTTTTTTACGAGAAAAAGAATGAAAACCAACGGTTCCGAAACCATAGCCTAGGCAAATCAAACACCTCAATAAGAAAGGTTGTGTTATTGAGAATTTGAGAAACATTCGGAATCGCATGATTCGTATGGTTGTGTTTGTGTTGTTTGGTGATCTTTCTACCAAGTTTCATTAGTTCAAAGATTTATGGACTAGAAAAAGAATGGAAACCAACGGTTCCCAAACCATAGCCTAGGCAAATGAAACGAATCAATAAGAAGAGTTGTGCTATTGAGAATTTGAGAAACATTCGGAATCGCATGATTCGTATGCTTGTGTTTGTGTTGTTTGGTGATCTTTCTATCAAGTTCTATTAGTTCAAAGATTTTTTTACGAGAAAAAGAATGGAAACCAACGGTTCCCAAACCATAGCCTAGGCAAATCAAACACCTCAATAAGAAAGGTTGTGTTATTGAGAATTTGAGAAACATTCGGAATCGCATGATTCGTATGGTTGTGTTTGTGTTGTTTGGTGATCTTTCTACCAAGTTTCATTAGTTCAAAGATTTATGGACTAGAAAAAGAATGGAAACCAACGGTTCCCAAACCATAGCCTAGGCAAATGAAACGAATCAATAAGAAGAGTTGTGTTATTGAGAATTTGAGAAACATTCGGAATCGCATGATTCGTATGGTTGTGTTTGTGTTGTTTGGTGATCTTTCTACCAAGTTTCATTAGTTCAAAGATTTATGGACTAGAAAAAGAATGGAAACCAACGGTTTCCAAACCATAGCCTAGGCAAATGAAACGAATCAATAAGAAGAGGTGTGTTATTGAGAATTTGAGAAACATTCGGAATCGCATGATTCGTATGCTTGTGTTTGTGTTGTTTGGTGAACTTTATATCAAGTTCTATTAGTTCAAAGATTTTTTTACGAGAAAAAGAATGGAAACCAACGGTTCCCAGACCATAGCCTAGGCAAATCAAACACCTCAATTAGAAAGGTTGCGTTATTGAGAATTTGAGAAACATTCGGAATCGCATGATTCGTATGCTTGTGTTTATGTTGTTTAATGATCTTTCTATCAAGTTCTATTAGTTCAAAGATTTTTTTACAAGAAAAAGAATGGAAACCAACGGTTCCCAAACCATAGCCTAGGCGAATCAAACACCTCAATAAAAAAGGTGGTGTTATTGAGAATTTGAGAAACATTTGGAATCGCATGATTCGTATGGTTGTGTTTGTGTTGTTTGGTGATCTTTCTACCAAGTTCTATTAGTTCAAACATTTATGTACTAGAAAAAGAATGGAAACTAACGGTCCCCAAACCATATCCAAGGCAAATCAAACCAATCAATAAGAAAGGTTGTGTTATTGAGAATTTGAGAAACATTCGGAATCGCATGATTCGTATGCTTGCGTTGGTGTTGTTTGGTGATCTTTCTATCAAGTTCTATTTGTTCAAACATTTTTGGACTAGAAAAAGAATGGAAACCAGCGGTTCCCAAACCATAGCCTAGGCAAATCAAACCAATCAATAAGAAAGGATGTGTTATTGAGAATTTGAGAAACATTCGGAATCGCATGATTCGTATGCTTGTGTTTGTGTTGTTTGGTGATCTTTCTACCAAGTTTCATTAGTTCAAAGATTTTTTTACGAGAAAAAGAATGGAAACCAACGGTTCTCAAACCATAGCCTAGGCAAATCAAACCAATCAATAAGAAAGGTTGCGTTATTGAGAATTTGAGAAACATTCGGAATCGCATGATTCGTATGCTTGTGTTTGTGTTGTTTGGTGATCTTTCTACCAAGTTTCATTAGTTCAAAGATTTTTTTACGAGAAAAAGAATGGAAACCAACGGTTCTCAAACCATAGCCTAGGCAAATCAAACCAATCAATAAGAAAGGTTGCGTTATTGAGAATTTGAGAAACATTCGGAATCGCATGATTCGTATGCTTGTGTTTGTGTTGTTTGGTAATCTTTCTATCAAGTTCTATTAGTTCAAACGTTTTTTGACGAGAAAAAGAATGGAAACCAGCAGTTCCCAAACCATAGCCTAGGCAAATGAAACCAATGAATAAGAAAGGTTGTATTATTGAGAATTTGAGAAACATTCGAAATCGCATGATTCGTATGCTTGTGTTTGTGTTGTTTGGTAATCATTCTATCAAGTTCTATTAGTTCAAACATTTGTGGACGAGAAAACGAATGGAAACCAGCGGTTCCCAAACCATAGCCTAGGCAAATAACACCAATCAATTAGAAAGGTTGCGTTATTGAGAATTTGAGAAACCTTCGGAATCGCATGATTCGTATGCTTGTGTTTATGTTGTTTAATGATCTTTCTATCAAGTTCTATTAGTTCAAAGATTTTTTTACAAGAAAAAGAATGGAAACCAACGGTTCCCAAACCATAGCCTAGGCGAATCAAACACCTCAATAAAAAAGGTGGTGTTATTGAGAATTTGAGAAACATTTGGAATCGCATGATTCGTATGGTTGTGTTTGTGTTGTTTGGTGATCTTTCTACCAAGTTCTATTAGTTCAAACATTTATGTACTAGAAAAAGAATGGAAACTAACGGTCCCCAAACCATATCCAAGGCAAATCAAACCAATCAATAAGAAAGGTTGTGTTATTGAGAATTTGAGAAACATTCGGAATCGCATGATTCGTATGCTTGCGTTTGTGTTGTTTGGTGATCTTTCTATCAAGTTCTATTTGTTCAAACATTTTTGGACTAGAAAAAGAATGGAAACCAGCGGTTCCCAAACCATAGCCTAGGCAAATCAAACCAATCAATAAGAAAGGATGTGTTATTGAGAATTTGAGAAACATTCGGAATCGCATGATTCGTATGCTTGTGTTTGTGTTGTTTGGTGATCTTTCTATCAAGTTCTATTAGTTCAAGGATTTTTTAACGAAAAAAAGAATGGAAACCAACGGTTCCCAAACCATAGCCTAGGCAAATCGAACACCTCAATAAGAAAGGTTGTGTTATTAAGAATTTGAAAAACATTCGGAATCGCAGATTCGTATACTTGTGTTTGTGTTGTTTGGTAATTATTCTATCAAGTTCTATTAGTTCAAACATTTTTGGACGAGAAAAAGAATGGAAACCAGCGGTTCCCAAACCATAGCCTAGTCAAATCAAACCAATCAATAAGAAAGGTTGCGTTATTGAGAATTTGAGAAACATTCGGAATCGCATGATTCGTATGCTTGTGTTTGTGTTGTTTAAGGATCTTCTATCAAGTTCTATTAGTTCAAAGATTTTTTTACGAGAAAAAGAATGGAAACCAACGGTTCCCAAACGATAGCCTAGGCAAATCAAACACCTGAATAAGAAAGGTTGTGTTATTGAGAATTTGAGAAACATTTGGAATCGCATGATTCGTGTGGTTGTGTTTGTGTTGTTTGGTGATCTTTCTACCAAGTTCTATTAGTTCAAACATTTATGTACTAGAAAAAGAATGGAAACTAACGTTTCCCATACCATATCCAAGGCAAATCAAACCAATCAATAAGAAAGGTTGTGTTATTGAGAATTTGAGAAACATTCGGAATCGCACGATTCATATGCTTGTGTTTGTGTTGTTTCGTGATCTTTCTACCAAGTTCTATTAGTTCAAACATTTATGTACTAGAAAAAGAATGGAAACTAACGGTTCCCATACCATATCCAAGGCAAATCAAACACCTCAATAAGAAAGGTTGTGTTATTGAGAATTTGAGAAACATTCGGAATCGCATGATTCGTATGCTTGTGTTTGTGTTGTTTGGTAATCATTCTATCAAGTTCTATTAGTTCAAACATTTTTGGACGAGAAAAAGAATGGAAACCAGCAGTTCCCAAACCATAGCCTAGGCAAATCAAACCAATCAATAAGAAAGGTTGTGTTATTGAGAATTTGAGAAACATTCAGAATCGCATGATTCGTATGCTTGTGTTTGTGTTGTTTAGTGATCTTTCTATCAAGTTCTATTAGTTCAAAGATTTTTTTATGAGAAAAAGAATGGAAACCAACGGTTCCCAAACCATAGCCTAGGCAAATCAAACAAATCAATAAGAAAGGTTGTGTTATTGAGAATTTGAGAAACATTCGGAATCGCATGATTCGTATGGTTGTGTTTGTCTTGTTTGGTGATCTTTCTACCAAGTTTCATTAGTTCAAAGATTTATTGACTAGAAAAAGAAAGGAAACCAACTGTTCCCAAACCATAGCCTAGGCTAATGAAACGAATCAATAAGAAGAGTTGTGTTATTGAGAATTTGAGAAGCATTCGGAATCGCATGATTCGTATGCTTGTGTTTGTGTTGTTTGGTGATCGTTCTATCAAGTTCTATTAGTTCAAAGATTTTTTTACGAGAAAAAGAATGAAAACCAACGGTTCCCAAATCATAGCCTAGGCAAATCAAACACCTCAATAAGAAAGGTTGTGTCATTGAGAATTTGAGAAACATTCGGAATCGCATGATTCGTATGGTTGTGTTTGTGTTGTTTGGTGATCTTTCTACCAAGTTTCATTAGTTAAAAGATTTATGGACTTATTAAAAGAATGGAAACTAACGGTTCCCAAACCATAGCCTAGGCAAATGAAACAAATCAATAAGAAGAGTTGTGTTATTGAGAATTTGAGAAACATTCGGAATCGCATGATTCGTATGCTTGTGTTTGTGTTGTTTGGTGATCTTTCTACCAAGTTTCATTAGTTCAAAGATAATTTTACGAGAAAAAGAATGGAAACCAGCGGTTCCCAAACCATAGCCTAAGCAAATAACACCAATCAATTAGAAAGGTTGCGTTATTGAGAATTTGAGAAACATTCGGAATCGCATGATTCGTATGCTTGTGTTTATGTTGTTTAATGATCTTTCTATCAAGTTCTATTAAAAGAATGGAAACTAACGGTTCCCAAACCATAGCCTAGGCAAATGAAACAAATCAATAAGAAGAGTTGTGTTATTGAGAATTTGAGAAACATTTGGAATCGCATGATTCGTATGGTTGTGTTTGTGTTGTTTGGTGATCTTTCTACCAAGTTCTATTAGTTCAGACATTTATGTACTAGAAAAAGAATGGAAACTAACGGTCCCCAAACCATATCCAAGGCAATTCAAACCAATCAATAAGAAAGGTTGTGTTATTGAGAATTTGAGAAACATTCGGAATCGCATGATTCGTATGCTTGCGTTTGTGTTGTTTGGTGATCTTTCTATCAAGTTCTATTAGTTCAAAGATTTTTTTACGAGAAAAAGAATGGAAACCAGCAGTTCTGAAACCATAGCCTAGGCAAATCAAACCAATCATTAAGAAAGGTTACGTTATTGAGAATTTGAGAAACATTCGGAATCGCATGATTCGTATGCTTGTGTTTGTGTTGTTTGGTAATCATTCTATCAAGTTCTATTAGTTCAAACATTTTTGGAAGAGAAAAAGAATGGAAACCAGCAGTTCCCAAACCATAGCCTAGGCAAATCAAACCAATCAATAAGAAAGGTTGCATTATTGAGAATTTGAGAAACATTCGGAATCGCATGATTCATATGCTTGTGTTTGTGTTGTTTGGTGATCTTTCTATCAAGTTCTACTTGTTCAAAGATTTTTTTACGAGAAAAAGAATGGAAACCAACTGTTCCCAAACCATAGCCTAGGCTAATGAAACGAATCAATAAGAAGAGTTGTGTTATTGAGAATTTGAGAAACATTCGGAATCGCATGATTCGTATGCTTGTGTTTGTGTTGTTTGGTGATCGTTCTATCAAGTTCTATTAGTTCAAAGATTTTTTTACGAGAAAAAGAATGGAAACCAACGGTTCCCAAATCATAGCCTAGGCAAATCAAACACCTCAATAAGAAAGGTTGTGTCATTGAGAATTTGAGAAACATTCGGAATCGCATGATTCGTATGGTTGTGTTTGTGTTGTTTGGTGATCTTTCTACCAAGTTTCATTAGTTCAAAGATTTATGGACTTATTAAAAGAATGGAAACTAACGGTTCCCAAACCATAGCCTAGGCAAATGAAACAAATCAATAAGAAGAGTTGTGTTATTGAGAATTTGAGAAACATTCGGAATCGCATGATTCGTATGCTTGTGTTTGTGTTGTTTGGTGATCTTTCTACCAAGTTTCATTAGTTCAAAGATAATTTTACGAGAAAAAGAATGGAAACCAACGGTTCTCAAACCATAGCCTAGGCAAATCAAACACCTCAATAAGAAAGGTTGTGTTATTGAGAATTTGAGAAACATTCGGAATCGCATGATTCGTATGCTTGTGTTTGTGTTGTTTGGTAATCGTTCTATCAAGTTCTATTAGTTCAAACATTTTTGGACGAGAAAAAGAATGGAAACCAGCGGTTCCCAAACCATAGCCTAAGCAAATAACACCAATCAATTAGAAAGGTTGCGTTATTGAGAATTTGAGAAACATTCGGAATCGCATGATTCGTATGCTTGTGTTTATGTTGTTTAATGATCTTTCTATCAAGTTCTATTAAAAGAATGGAAACTAACGGTTCCCAAACCATAGCCTAGGCAAATGAAACAAATCAATAAGAAGAGTTGTGTTATTGAGAATTTTAGAAACATTTGGAATCGCATGATTCGTATGGTTGTGTTTGTGTTGTTTGGTGATCTTTCTACCAAGTTCTATTAGTTCAAACATTTATGTACTAGAAAAAGAATGGAAACTAACGGTCCCCAAACCATATCCAAGGCAAATCAAACCAATCAATAAGAAAGGTTGTGTTATTGAGAATTTGAGAAACATTCGGAATCGCATGATTCGTATGCTTGCGTTTGTGTTGTTTGGTGATCTTTCTATCAAGTTCTATTAGTTCAAAGATTGTTTTACGAGAAAAAGAATGGAAACCAGCAGTTCTGAAACCATAGCCTAGGCAAATCAAACCAATCATTAAGAAAGGTTACGTTATTGAGAATTTGAGAAACATTCGGAATCGCATGATTCGTATGCTTGTGTTTGTGTTGTTTGGTAATCATTCTATCAAGTTCTAATAGTTCAAACATTTTTGGACGAGAAAAAGAATGGAAACCAGCAGTTCCCAAACCATAGCCTAGGCAAATCAAACCAATCAATAAGAAAGGTTGCGTTATTGACAATTTGAGAAACATTCGGAATCGCATGATTCGTATGCTTGTGTTTGTGTTGTTTGGTAATCTTTCTACCAAGTTTCATTAGTTCAAAGATTTATGGACTTATTAAAAGAATGGAAACTAACGGTTCCCAAACCATAGCCTAGGCAAATGAAACAAATCAATAAGAAGAGTTGTGTTATTGAGAATTTGAGAAACATTTGGAATCGCATGATTCGTATGGTTGTGTTTGTGTTGTTTGGTGATCTTTCTACCAAGTTCTATTAGTTCAAACATTTATGTACTAGAAAAAGAATGGAAACTAACGGTCCCCAAACCATATCCAAGGCAAATCAAACCAATCAATAAGAAAGGTTGTGTTATTGAGAATTTGAGAAACATTCGGAATCGCATGATTCGTATGCTTGCGTTTGTGTTGTTTGGTGATCTTTCTATCAAGTTCTATTAGTTCAAAGATTGTTTTACGAGAAAAAGAATGGAAACCAGCAGTTCTGAAACCATAGCCTAGGCAAATCAAACCAATCATTAAGAAAGGTTACGTTATTGAGAATTTGAGAAACATTCGGAATCGCATGATTCGTATGCTTGTGTTTGTGTTGTTTGGTAATCATTCTATCAAGTTCTAATAGTTCAAACATTTTTGGACGAGAAAAAGAATGGAAACCAGCAGTTCCCAAACCATAGCCTAGGCAAATCAAACCAATCAATAAGAAAGGTTGCGTTATTGACAATTTGAGAAACATTCGGAATCGCATGATTCGTATGCTTGTGTTTGTGTTGTTTGGTAATCTTTCTACCAAGTTTCATTAGTTCAAAGATTTATGGACTTATTAAAAGAATGGAAACTAACGGTTCCCAAACCATAGCCTAGGCAAATGAAACCAATCAATAAGAAAGGTTGCATTATTGAGAATTTGAGAAACATTCGGAATCGCATGATTCATATGCTTGTGTTTGTGTTGTTTGGTGATCTTTCTACCAAGTTTCATTAGTTCAAAGATTTATGGACTTATTAAAAGAATGGAAACTAACGGTTCCCAAACCATAGCCTAGGCAAATGAAACCAATCAATAAGAAAGGTTGCATTATTGAGAATTTGAGAAACATTCGGAATCGCATGATTCATATGCTTGTGTTTGTGTTGTTTGGTGATCTTTCTATCAAGTTCTACTAGTTCAAAGATTTTTTTACGAGAAAAAGAATGGAAACCAACGGTTCCCAGACCATAGCCTATGCAAATCAAACACCTCAATAAGAAAGGTTGTGTTATTGAGAATTTGAGAAACATTCGGAATCGCATGATTCGTATGCTTGTGTTTGTGTTGTTTGGTAATCATTCTATCAAGTTCTAATAGTTCAAAGATTTTTGGACGAGAAAAAGAATGGAAACCAGCAGTTCCCAAACCATAGCCTAGGCAAATCAAACCAATCAATAAGAAAGATTGCGTTATTGACAATTTGAGAAACATTCGGAATCGCATGATTCGTATGCTTGTGTTTGTGTTGTTTGGTAATCTTTCTACCAAGTTTCATTAGTTCAAAGATTTATGGACTTATTAAAAGAATGGAAACTAACGGTTCCCAAACCATAGCCTAGGCAAATGAAACAAATCAATAAGAAAGGTTGTGTTATTGAGAATTTGAGAAACATTCGGAATCGCATGATTCGTATGCTTGTGTTTGTGTTGTTTGGTGATCTTTCTACCAAGTTTCATTAGTTCAAAGATTTTTTTACGAGAAAAAGAATGGAAACCAACGGCTCTCAAACCATAGCCTAGGCAAATCAAACCAATCAATAAGAAAGGTTGCGTTATTGAGAATTTGAGAAACATTCGGAATCGCATGATTCGTATGCTTGTGTTTGTGTTGTTTGGTAATCATTCTATCAAGTTCTATTAGTTCAAACATTTTTGGAAGAGAAAAAGAATGGAAACCAGCAGTTCCCAAACCATAGCCTAGGCAAATCAAACCAATCAATAAGAAAGGTTGCATTATTGAGAATTTGAGAAACATTCGGAATCGCATGATTCATATGCTTGTGTTTGTGTTGTTTGGTGATCTTTCTATCAAGTTCTACTTGTTCAAAGATTTTTTTACGAGAAAAAGAATGGAAACCAACTGTTCCCAAACCATAGCCTAGGCTAATGAAACGAATCAATAAGAAGAGTTGTGTTATTGAGAATTTGAGAAACATTCGGAATCGCATGATTCGTATGCTTGTGTTTGTGTTGTTTGGTGATCGTTCTATCAAGTTCTATTAGTTCAAAGATTTTTTTACGAGAAAAAGAATGGAAACCAACGGTTCCCAAATCATAGCCTAGGCAAATCAAACACCTCAATAAGAAAGGTTGTGTCATTGAGAATTTGAGAAACATTCGGAATCGCATGATTCGTATGGTTGTGTTTGTGTTGTTTGGTGATCTTTCTACCAAGTTTCATTAGTTCAAAGATTTATGGACTTATTAAAAGAATGGAAACTAACGGTTCCCAAACCATAGCCTAGGCAAATGAAACCAATCAATAAGAAAGGTTGCATTATTGAGAATTTGAGAAACATTCGGAATCGCATGATTCATATGCTTGTGTTTGTGTTGTTTGGTGATCTTTCTATCAAGTTCTACTAGTTCAAAGATTTTTTTACGAGAAAAAGAATGGAAACCAACGGTTCCCAGACCATAGCCTATGCAAATCAAACACCTCAATAAGAAAGGTTGTGTTATTGAGAATTTGAGAAACATTCGGAATCGCATGATTCGTATGCTTGTGTTTGTGTTGTTTGGTAATCATTCTATCAAGTTCTAATAGTTCAAAGATTTTTGGACGAGAAAAAGAATGGAAACCAGCAGTTCCCAAACCATAGCCTAGGCAAATCAAACCAATCAATAAGAAAGATTGCGTTATTGACAATTTGAGAAACATTCGGAATCGCATGATTCGTATGCTTGTGTTTGTGTTGTTTGGTAATCTTTCTACCAAGTTTCATTAGTTCAAAGATTTATGGACTTATTAAAAGAATGGAAACTAACGGTTCCCAAACCATAGCCTAGGCAAATGAAACAAATCAATAAGAAAGGTTGTGTTATTGAGAATTTGAGAAACATTCGGAATCGCATGATTCGTATGCTTGTGTTTGTGTTGTTTGGTGATCTTTCTACCAAGTTTCATTAGTTCAAAGATTTTTTTACGAGAAAAAGAATGGAAACCAACGGCTCTCAAACCATAGCCTAGGCAAATCAAACCAATCAATAAGAAAGGTTGCGTTATTGAGAATTTGAGAAACATTCGGAATCGCATGATTCGTATGCTTGTGTTTGTGTTGTTTGGTAATCATTCTATCAAGTTCTATTAGTTCAAACATTTTTGGAAGAGAAAAAGAATGGAAACCAGCAGTTCCCAAACCATAGCCTAGGCAAATCAAACCAATCAATAAGAAAGGTTGCATTATTGAGAATTTGAGAAACATTCGGAATCGCATGATTCATATGCTTGTGTTTGTGTTGTTTGGTGATCTTTCTATCAAGTTCTACTTGTTCAAAGATTTTTTTACGAGAAAAAGAATGGAAACCAACTGTTCCCAAACCATAGCCTAGGCTAATGAAACGAATCAATAAGAAGAGTTGTGTTATTGAGAATTTGAGAAACATTCGGAATCGCATGATTCGTATGCTTGTGTTTGTGTTGTTTGGTGATCGTTCTATCAAGTTCCATTAGTTCAAAGATTTTTTTACGAGAAAAAGAATGGAAACCAACGGTTCCCAAATCATAGCCTAGGCAAATCAAACACCTCAATAAGAAAGGTTGTGTCATTGAGAATTTGAGAAACATTCGGAATCGCATGATTCGTATGGTTGTGTTTGTGTTGTTTGGTGATCTTTCTACCAAGTTTCATTAGTTCAAAGATTTATGGACTTATTAAAAGAATGGAAACTAACGGTTCCCAAACCATAGCCTAGGCAAATGAAACAAATCAATAAGAAGAGTTGTGTTATTGAGAATTTGAGAAACATTCGGAATCGCATGATTCGTATGCTTGTGTTTGTGTTCTTTGGTGATCTTTCTACCAAGTTTCATTAGTTCAAAGATAATTTTACGAGAAAAAGAATGGAAACCAACGGTTCTCAAACCATAGCCTAGGCAAATCAAACCAATCAATAAGAAAGGTTGCGTTATTGAGAATTTGAGAAACATTCGGAATCGCATGATTCGTATGCTTGTGTTTGTGTTGTTTGGTGATCTTTCTATCAAGTTCTATTAGTTCAAAGATTTTTTTACGAGAAAAAGAATGGAAACCAATGGTTCCCAGACCATAGCCTAGGCAAATCAAACACCTCAATAAGAAACGTTGTGTTATTGAGAATTTGAGAAACATTCGGAATCGCATGATTCGTATGCTTGTGTTTGTGTTGTTTGGTAATCATTCTATCAAGTTCTATTAGTTCAAACATTTTTGGACGAGAAAAAGAAAGGAAACCAGCATTTCCCAAACCATAGCCTAGGCAAATCAAACCAATCAATAAGAAAGGTTGCGTTATTGAGAATTTGAGAAACATTCGGAATCGCATGATTCGTATGCTTGTGTTTGTGTTGTTTGGTGATCTTTCTATCAAGTTCTATTAGTTCAAAGATTTTTTTACGAGAAAAAGAATGGAAACCAACGGTTCCCAGACCATAGCCTAGGCAAATCAAACACCTCAATAAGAAAGGTTGTGTTATTGAGAATTTGAGAAACATTCGGAATCGCATGATTCGTATGCTTGTGTTTGTGTTGTTTGGTAATCGTTCTATCAAGTTCTATTAGTTCAAACATTTTTGGACGAGAAAAAGAATGGAAACCAGCGGTTCCCAAACCATAGCCTAAGCAAATAACACCAATCAATTAGAAAGGTTGCGTTATTGAGAATTTGAGAAACATTCGGAATCGCATGATTCGTATGCTTGTGTTTATGTTGTTTAATGATCTTTCTATCAAGTTCTATTAAAAGAATGGAAACTAACGGTTCCCAAACCATAGCCTAGGCAAATGAAACAAATCAATAAGAAGAGTTGTGTTATTGAGAATTTGAGAAACATTTGGAATCGCATGATTCGTATGGTTGTGTTTGTGTTGTTTGGTGATCTTTCTACCAAGTTCTATTAGTTCAAACATTTATGTACTAGAAAAAGAATGGAAACTAACGGTCCCCAAACCATATCCAAGGCAAATCAAACCAATCAATAAGAAAGGTTGTGTTATTGAGAATTTGAGAAACATTCGGAATCGCATGATTTGTATGCTTGCGTTTGTGTTGTTTGGTGATCTTTCTATCAAGTTCTATTAGTTCAAAGATTTTTTTACGAGAAAAAGAATGGAAACCAGCAGTTCTGAAACCATAGCCTAGGCAAATCAAACCAATCATTAAGAAAGGTTACGTTATTGAGAATTTGAGAAACATTCGGAATCGCATGATTCGTATGCTTGTGTTTGTGTTGTTTGGTAATCATTCTATCAAGTTCTAATAGTTCAAACATTTTTGTACGAGAAAAAGAATGGAAACCAGCAGTTCCCAAACCATAGCCTAGGCAAATCAAACCAATCAATAAGAAAGGTTGCGTTATTGACAATTTGAGAAACATTCGGAATCGCATGATTCGTATGCTTGTGTTTGTGTTGTTTGGTAAGCTTTCTACCAAGTTTCATTAGTTCAAAGATTTATGGACTTATTAAAAGAATGGAAACTAACGGTTCCCAAACCATAGCCTAGGCAAATGAAACCAATCAATAAGAAAGGTTGCATTATTGAGAATTTGAGAAACATTCGGAATCGCATGATTCATATGCTTGTGTTTGTGTTGTTTGGTGATCTTTCTATCAAGTTCTACTAGTTCAAAGATTTTTTTACGAGAAAAAGAATGGAAACCAACGGTTCCCAGACCATAGCCTATGCAAATCAAACACCTCAATAAGAAAGGTTGTGTTATTGAGAATTTGAGAAACATTCGGAATCGCATGATTCGTATGCTTGTGTTTGTGTTGTTTGGTAATCATTCTATCAAGTTCTAATAGTTCAAACATTTTTGGACGAGAAAAAGAATGGAAACCAGCAGTTCCCAAACCATAGCCTAGGCAAATCAAACCAATCAATAAGAAAGATTGCGTTATTGACAATTTGAGAAACATTCGGAATCGCATGATTCGTATGCTTGTGTTTGTGTTGTTTGGTAATCTTTCTACCAAGTTTCATTAGTTCAAAGATTTATGGACTTATTAAAAGAATGGAAACTAACGGTTCCCAAACCATAGCCTAGGCAAATGAAACAAATCAATAAGAAAGGTTGTGTTATTGAGAATTTGAGAAACATTCGGAATCGAATGATTCGTATGCTTGTGTTTGTGTTGTTTGGTGATCTTTCTACCAAGTTTCATTAGTTCAAAGATTTTTTTACGAGAAAAAGAATGGAAACCAACGGCTCTCAAACCATAGCCTAGGCAAATCAAACCAATCAATAAGAAAGGTTGCGTTATTGAGAATTTGAGAAACATTCGGAATCGCATGATTCGTATGCTTGTGTTTGTGTTGTTTGGTAATCATTCTATCAAGTTCTATTAGTTCAAACATTTTTGGAAGAGAAAAAGAATGGAAACCAGCAGTTCCCAAACCATAGCCTAGGCAAATCAAACCAATCAATAAGAAAGGTTGCATTATTGAGAATTTGAGAAACATTCGGAATCGCATGATTCATATGCTTGTGTTTGTGTTGTTTGGTGATCTTTCTATCAAGTTCTACTTGTTCAAAGATTTTTTTACGAGAAAAAGAATGGAAACCAACGGTTCCCAGACCATAGCCTATGCAAATCAAACACCTCAATAAGAAAGGTTGTGTTATTGAGAATTTGAGAAACATTCGGAATCGCATGATTCGTATGCTTGTGTTTGTGTTGTTTGGTAATCATTCTATCAAGTTCTAATAGTTCAAACATTTTTGGACGAGAAAAAGAATGGAAACCAGCATTTCCCAAACCATAGCCTAGGCAAATCAAACCAATCAATAAGAAAGGTTGCGTTATTGACAATTTGAGAAACATTCGGAATCGCATGATTCGTATGCTTGTGTTTGTGTTGTTTGGTAATCTTTCTACCAAGTTTCATTAGTTCAAAGATTTATGGACTTATTAAAAGAATGGAAACTAACGGTTCTCAAACCATAGCCTAGGCAAATGAAACAAATCAATAAGAAAGGTTGTGTTATTGAGAATTTGAGAAACATTCGGAATCGCATGATTCGTATGCTTGTGTTTGTGTTTTTTGGTGATCTTTCTACCAAGTTTCATTAGTTCAAAGATTTTTTTACGAGAAAAAGAATGGAAACCAACGGCTCTCAAACCATAGCCTAGGCAAATCAAACCAATCAATAAGAAAGGTTGCGTTATTGAGAATTTGAGAAACATTCGGAATCGCATGATTCGTATGCTTGTGTTTGTGTTGTTTGGTAATCATTCTATCAAGTTCTATTAGTTCAAACATTTTTGGACGAGAAAAAGAATGGAAACCAGCAGTTCCCAAACCATAGCCTAGGCAAATCAAACCAATCAATAAGAAAGGTTGCGTTATTGAGAATTTGAGAAACATTCGGAATCGCATGATTCGTATGCTTGTGTTTGTGTTGTTTGGTGATCTTTCTATCAAGTTCTATTAGTTCAAAGATTTTTTGACGAGAAAAAGAATGGAAAACAACGGTTCCCAAACCATAGCCAAGGCAAATCAAACCAATGAATAAGAAAGGTTGTATTACTGAGAATTTGAGAAACATTCGAAATCGCATGATTCGTATGCTTGTGTTTGTGTTGTTTGGTAATCATTCTATCAAGTTCTATTAGTTCAAACATTTGTGGACGAGAAAACGAATGGAAACCAGTGGTTCCCAAACCATAGCCTAGGCAAATAACACCAATCAATTAGAAATGTTGCGTTATTGAGAATTTGAGAAACATTCGGAATCGCATGATTCGTATGCTTGTGTTTATGTTGTTTAATGATCTTTCTATCAAGTTCTATTAGTTCAAAGATTTTTTTACAAGAAAAAGAATGGAAACCAACGGTTCCCAAACCATAGCCTAGGCGAATCAAACACCTCAATAAAAAAGGTGGTGTTATTGAGAATTTGAGAAACATTTGGAATCGCATGATTCGTATGGTTGTGTTTGTGTTGTTTGGTGATCTTTCTACCAAGTTCTATTAGTTCAAACATTTATGTACTAGAAAAAGAATGGAAACTAAGGGTCCGCAAACCATATCCAAGGCAAATCAAACCAATCAATAAAAAAGGTTGTGTTATTGAGAATTTGAGAAACATTCGGAATCGCATGATTCGTATGCTTGCGTTTGTGTTGTTTGGTGATCTTTCTATCAAGTTCTATTTGTTCAAATATTTTTGGACTAGAAAAAGAATGGAAACCAGCGGTTCCCAAACCATAGCCTAGGCAAATCAAACCAATCAATAAGAAAGGATGTGTTATTGAGAATTTGAGAAACATTCGGAATCGCATGATTCGTATGCTTGGGTTTGTGTTGTTTGGTGATCTTTCTATCAAGTTCTATTAGTTCAAGGATTTTTTAACGAAAAAAAGAATGGAAACCAACGGTTCCCAAACCATAGCCTAGGCAAATCCAACACCTCAATAAGAAAGGTTGTGTTATTAAGAATTTGAAAAACATTCGGAATCGGAGATTCGTATGCTTGTGTTTGTGTTGTTTGGTAATTATTCTATCAAGTTCTATTAGTTCAAACATTTTTGGACGAGAAAAAGAATGGAAACCAGCGGTTCCCAAACCATAGCCTAGTCAAATCAAACCAATCAATAAGAAAGGTTGCGTTATTGAGAATTTGAGAATCATTCGGAATCGCATGATTCGTATGCTTGTGTTTGTGTTGTTTAAGGATCTTCTATCAAGTTCTATTAGTTCAAAGATTTTTTTACGAGAAAAGGAATGGAAACTAACGGTTCCCAAACCATAGCCTAGGCAAATCAAACACCTCAATAAGAAAGGTTGTGTTATTGAGAATTTGAGAAACATTTGGAATCGCATGATTCGTGTGGTTGTGTTTGTGTTGTTTGGTGATCTTTCTACCAAGTTCTATTAGTTCAAACATTTATGTACTAGAAAAAGAATGGAAACTAACGGTTCCCATACCATATCCAAGGCAAATCAAACCAATCAATAAGAAAGGTTGTGTTATTGAGAATTTGAGAAACATTCGGAATCGCACGATTCGTATGCTTGTGTTTGTGTTGTTTGGTGATCTTTCTACCAAGTTCTATTAGTTCAAACATTTATGTACTAGAAAAAGAATGGAAACTAATGGTTCCCATACCATATCCAAGGCAAATCAAACCAATCAATAAGAAAGGTTGTGTTATTGAGAATTTGAGAAACATTCGGAATCGCACGATTCGTATGCTTGTGTTTGTGTTGTTTGGTGATCTTTCTATCAAGTTCTATTAGTTCAAAGATTTTTTTACGAGAAAAAGAATGGAAACCAACGGTTCCCAAACCATAGCCTAGGCGAATCAAACACCTCAATAAGGAAGGTGGTGTTATTGAGAATTTAAGAAACATTTGGAATCGCATGATTCGTATGGTTGTGTTTGTGTTGTTTGGTGATCTTTCTACCAAGTTCTGTTAGTTCAAACATTTATGTACTAGAAAAAGAATGGAAACTAACGGTTCCCAAACCATATCCAAGGCAAATCAAACCAATCAATAAGAAAGGTTGTGTTATTCAGAATTTGAGAAACATTCGGAATCGCATGATTCGTATGCTTGCGTTTGTGTTGTTTGGTGATCTTTCTATCAAGTTCTATTAGTTCAAACATTTTTGGACGAGAAAAAGAAAGGAAACCAGCAGTTCCCAAACCATAGCCTAGGCAAATCAAACCAATCAATAAGAAAGGTTGCGTTATTGAGAATTTGAGAAACATTGGGAATCCCATGATTCGTATGCTTGTGTTTATGTTGTTTAATGATCTTTCTATCAAGTTCTATTAGTTCAAAGATTTTTTTACAAGAAAAAGAATGGAAACCAACGGTTCCCAAACCATAACCTAGGCGAATCATACACCTCAATAAAAAAGGTGGTGTTATTGAGAATTTGAGAAACATTTTGAATCACATGATTCGTATGGTTGTGTTTGTCTTGTTTGGTGATCTTTCTACCAAGTTCTATTAGTCAAACATTTATGTACTAGAAAAAGAATGGAAACTAACGGTCCCCAAACCATATCCAAGGCAAATCAAACCAATCAATAAGAAATGTTGTGTTATTGAGAATTTGAGAAACATTCGGAATCACATGATTCGTATGCTTGCGTTTGTGTTGTTTGGTGATCTTTCTATCAAGTTCTATTTGTTCAAACATTTTTGGACTAGAAAAAGAATGGAAACCAGCGGTTCCCAAACCATAGCCTAGGCAAATCAAACCAATCAATAAGAAAGGATGTGTTATTGAGAATTTGAGAAACATTCGGAATCGCATGATTCGTATGCTTGTGTTTGTGTTGTTTGGTGATCTTTCTATCAAGTTCTATTAGTTCAAGGATTTTTTTACGAAAAAAAGAATGGAAACCAACGGTTCCCAAACTATAGCCTAGGCAAATCGAACACCTCAATAAGAAAGGTTGTGTTATTAAGAATTTGAAAAACATTCGGAATCGCAGATTCGTATGCTTGTGTTTGTGTTGTTTGGTAATTATTCTATCAACTTCTATTAGTTCAAACATTTTTGGACGAGAAAAAGAATGGAAACCAGCGGTTCCCAAACCATAGCCTAGTCAAATCAAACCAATCAATAAGAAATGTTGCGTTATTGAGAATTTGAGAAACATGCGGAATCGCATGATTCGTATGCTTGTGTTTGTGTTGTTTAAGGATCTTCTATCAAGTTCTATTAGTTCAAAGATTTTTTTACGAGAAAAAGAATGGAAACCAACGGTTCCCAAACCATAGCCTAGGCAAATCAAACACCTCAATAAGAAAGGTTGTGTTATTGAGAATTTGAGAAACATTTGGAATCGCATGATTCGTGTGGTTGTGTTTGTGTTGTTTGGTGATCTTTCTACCAAGTTCTATTAGTTCAAACATTTATGTACTAGAAAAAGAATGGAAACTAACGGTTCCCATACCATATCCAAGGCAAATCAAACCAATCAATAAGAAAGGTTGTGTTATTGAGAATTTGAGAAACATTCGGAATCGCACGATTCGTATGCTTGTGTTTGTGTTGTTTGGTGATCTTTCTACCAAGTTCTATTAGTTCAAACATTTATGTACTAGAAAAAGAATGGAAACTAACGGTTCCCATACCATATCCAAGGCAAATCAAACCAATCAATAAGAAAGGTTGTGTTATTGAGAATTTGAGAAACATTCGGAATCGCACGATTCGTATGCTTGTGTTTGTGTTGTTTGGAGATCTTTCTACCAAGTTCTATTAGTTCAAACATTTATGTACTAGAAAAAGAATGGAAACTAACGGTTCCCATACCATATCCAAGGCAAATCAAACAAATCAATAAGAAAAGTTGTGTTATTGAGAATTTGAGAAACATTCGGAATCGCACGATTCGTATGCTTGTGTTTGTGTTGTTTGGTGATCTTTCTATCAAGTTCTATTAGTTCAAAGATTTTTTTACGAGAAAAAGAATGGAAACCAACGGTTCCCAAACCATAGCCTAGGCGAATCAAACACCTCAATAAGGAAGGTGGTGTTATTGAGAATTTAAGAAACATTTGGAATCGCATGATTCGTATGGTTGTGTTTGTGTTGTTTGGTGATCTTTCTACCAAGTTCTGTTAGTTCAAACATTTATGTACTAGAAAAAGAATGGAAACTAACGGTTCCCAAACCATATCCAAGGCAAATCAAACCAATCAATAAGAAAGGTTGTGTTATTGAGAATTTTAGAAACATTCGGAATCGCACGATTCATATGCTTGTGTTTGTGTTGTTTCGTGATCTTTCTACCAAGTTCTATTAGTTCAAACATTTATGTACTAGAAAAAGAATGGAAACTAACGGTTCCCATACCATATCCAAGGCAAATCAAACACCTCAATAAGAAAGGTTGTGTTATTGAGAATTTGAGAAACATTCGGAATCGCGTGATTCGTATGCTTGTGTTTGTGTTGTTTGGTGATCTTTCTACCAAGTTTCATTAGTTCAAAGATTTATGGACTTATTAAAAGAATGGAAACTAACGGTTCCCAAACCATAGCCTAGGCAAATGAAACAAATCAATAAGAAGAGTTGTGTTATTGAGAATTTGAGAAACATTCAGAATCGCATGATTCGTATGCTTGTGTTTGTGTTGTTTGGTGATCTTTCTACCAAGTTTCATTAGTTCAAAGATTTTTTTACGAGAAAAAGAATGGAAACTAACGGTTCTCAAACCATAGCCTAGGCAAATGAAACAAATCAATAAGAAAGGTTGTGTTATTGAGAATTTGAGAAACATTCGGAATCGCATGATTCGTATGCTTGTGTTTGTGTTTTTTGGTGATCTTTCTACCAAGTTTCATTAGTTCAAAGATTTTTTTACGAGAAAAAGAATGGAAACCAACGGCTCTCAAACCATAGCCTAGGCAAATCAAACCAATCAATAAGAAAGGTTGCGTTATTGAGAATTTGAGAAACATTCGGAATCGCATGATTCGTATGCTTGTGTTTGTGTTGTTTGGTAATCATTCTATCAAGTTCTATTAGTTCAAACATTTTTGGACGAGAAAAAGAATGGAAACCAGCAGTTCCCAAACCATAGCCTAGTCAAATCAAACCAATCAATAAGAAAGGTTGCGTTATTGAGAATTTGAGAAACATTCGGAATCGCATGATTCGTATGCTTGTGTTTGTGTTGTTTGGTGATCTTTCTATCAAGTTCTATTAGTTCAAAGATTTTTTGACGAGAAAAAGAATGGAAAACAACGGTTCCCAAACCATAGCCAAGGCAAATCAAACCAATGAATAAGAAAGGTTGTATTACTGAGAATTTGAGAAACATTCGAAATCGCATGATTCGTATGCTTGTGTTTGTGTTGTTTGGTAATCATTCTATCAAGTTCTATTAGTTCAAACATTTGTGGACGAGAAAACGAATGGAAACCAGTGGTTCCCAAACCATAGCCTAGGCAAATCACACCAATCAATTAGAAAGGTTGCGTTATTGAGAATTTGAGAAACATTGGGAATCCCATGATTCGTATGCTTGTGTTTATGTTGTTTAATGATCTTTCTATCAAGTTCTATTAGTTCAAAGATTTTTTTACAAGAAAAAGAATGGAAACCAACGGTTCCCAAACCATAACCTAGGCGAATCATACACCTCAATAAAAAAGGTGGTGTTATTGAGAATTTGAGAAACATTTTGAATCACATGATTCGTATGGTTGTGTTTGTCTTGTTTGGTGATCTTTCTACCAAGTTCTATTAGTCAAACATTTATGTACTAGAAAAAGAATGGAAACTAACGGTCCCCAAACCATATCCAAGGCAAATCAAACCAATCAATAAGAAATGTTGTGTTATTGAGAATTTGAGAAACATTCGGAATCACATGATTCGTATGCTTGCGTTTGTGTTGTTTGGTGATCTTTCTATCAAGTTCTATTTGTTCAAACATTTTTGGACTAGAAAAAGAATGGAAACCAGCGGTTCCCAAACCATAGCCTAGGCAAATCAAACCAATCAATAAGAAAGGATGTGTTATTGAGAATTTGAGAAACATTCGGAATCGCATGATTCGTATGCTTGTGTTTGTGTTGTTTGGTGATCTTTCTATCAAGTTCTATTAGTTCAAGGATTTTTTTACGAAAAAAAGAATGGAAACCAACGGTTCCCAAACTATAGCCTAGGCAAATCGAACACCTCAATAAGAAAGGTTGTGTTATTAAGAATTTGAAAAACATTCGGAATCGCAGATTCGTATGCTTGTGTTTGTGTTGTTTGGTAATTATTCTATCAACTTCTATTAGTTCAAACATTTTTGGACGAGAAAAAGAATGGAAACCAGCGGTTCCCAAACCATAGCCTAGTCAAATCAAACCAATCAATAAGAAATGTTGCGTTATTGAGAATTTGAGAAACATGCGGAATCGCATGATTCGTATGCTTGTGTTTGTGTTGTTTAAGGATCTTCTATCAAGTTCTATTAGTTCAAAGATTTTTTTACGAGAAAAAGAATGGAAACCAACGGTTCCCAAACCATAGCCTAGGCAAATCAAACACCTCAATAAGAAAGGTTGTGTTATTGAGAATTTGAGAAACATTTGGAATCGCATGATTCGTGTGGTTGTGTTTGTGTTGTTTGGTGATCTTTCTACCAAGTTCTATTAGTTCAAACATTTATGTACTAGAAAAAGAATGGAAACTAACGGTTCCCATACCATATCCAAGGCAAATCAAACCAATCAATAAGAAAGGTTGTGTTATTGAGAATTTGAGAAACATTCGGAATCGCACGATTCGTATGCTTGTGTTTGTGTTGTTTGGTGATCTTTCTACCAAGTTCTATTAGTTCAAACATTTATGTACTAGAAAAAGAATGGAAACTAACGGTTCCCATACCATATCCAAGGCAAATCAAACCAATCAATAAGAAAGGTTGTGTTATTGAGAATTTGAGAAACATTCGGAATCGCACGATTCGTATGCTTGTGTTTGTGTTGTTTGGAGATCTTTCTACCAAGTTCTATTAGTTCAAACATTTATGTACTAGAAAAAGAATGGAAACTAACGGTTCCCATACCATATCCAAGGCAAATCAAACAAATCAATAAGAAAAGTTGTGTTATTGAGAATTTGAGAAACATTCGGAATCGCACGATTCGTATGCTTGTGTTTGTGTTGTTTGGTGATCTTTCTATCAAGTTCTATTAGTTCAAAGATTTTTTTACGAGAAAAAGAATGGAAACCAACGGTTCCCAAACCATAGCCTAGGCGAATCAAACACCTCAATAAGGAAGGTGGTGTTATTGAGAATTTAAGAAACATTTGGAATCGCATGATTCGTATGGTTGTGTTTGTGTTGTTTGGTGATCTTTCTACCAAGTTCTGTTAGTTCAAACATTTATGTACTAGAAAAAGAATGGAAACTAACGGTTCCCAAACCATATCCAAGGCAAATCAAACCAATCAATAAGAAAGGTTGTGTTATTGAGAATTTTAGAAACATTCGGAATCGCACGATTCATATGCTTGTGTTTGTGTTGTTTCGTGATCTTTCTACCAAGTTCTATTAGTTCAAACATTTATGTACTAGAAAAAGAATGGAAACTAACGGTTCCCATACCATATCCAAGGCAAATCAAACACCTCAATAAGAAAGGTTGTGTTATTGAGAATTTGAGAAACATTCGGAATCGCGTGATTCGTATGCTTGTGTTTGTGTTGTTTGGTGATCTTTCTACCAAGTTTCATTAGTTCAAAGATTTATGGACTTATTAAAAGAATGGAAACTAACGGTTCCCAAACCATAGCCTAGGCAAATGAAACAAATCAATAAGAAGAGTTGTGTTATTGAGAATTTGAGAAACATTCAGAATCGCATGATTCGTATGCTTGTGTTTGTGTTGTTTGGTGATCTTTCTACCAAGTTTCATTAGTTCAAAGATTTTTTTACGAGAAAAAGAATGGAAACTAACGGTTCTCAAACCATAGCCTAGGCAAATGAAACAAATCAATAAGAAAGGTTGTGTTATTGAGAATTTGAGAAACATTCGGAATCGCATGATTCGTATGCTTGTGTTTGTGTTTTTTGGTGATCTTTCTACCAAGTTTCATTAGTTCAAAGATTTTTTTACGAGAAAAAGAATGGAAACCAACGGCTCTCAAACCATAGCCTAGGCAAATCAAACCAATCAATAAGAAAGGTTGCGTTATTGAGAATTTGAGAAACATTCGGAATCGCATGATTCGTATGCTTGTGTTTGTGTTGTTTGGTAATCATTCTATCAAGTTCTATTAGTTCAAACATTTTTGGACGAGAAAAAGAATGGAAACCAGCAGTTCCCAAACCATAGCCTAGTCAAATCAAACCAATCAATAAGAAAGGTTGCGTTATTGAGAATTTGAGAAACATTCGGAATCGCATGATTCGTATGCTTGTGTTTGTGTTGTTTGGTGATCTTTCTATCAAGTTCTATTAGTTCAAAGATTTTTTGACGAGAAAAAGAATGGAAAACAACGGTTCCCAAACCATAGCCAAGGCAAATCAAACCAATGAATAAGAAAGGTTGTATTACTGAGAATTTGAGAAACATTCGAAATCGCATGATTCGTATGCTTGTGTTTGTGTTGTTTGGTAATCATTCTATCAAGTTCTATTAGTTCAAACATTTGTGGACGAGAAAACGAATGGAAACCAGTGGTTCCCAAACCATAGCCTAGGCAAATCACACCAATCAATTAGAAAGGTTGCGTTATTGAGAATTTGAGAAACATTCGGAATCGCATGATTCGTATGCTTGTGTTTATGTTGTTTAATGATCTTTCTATCAAGTTCTATTAGTTCAAAGATTTTTTTACAAGAAAAAGAATGGAAACCAACGGTTCCCAAACCATAGCCTAGGCGAATCAAACACCTCAATAAAAAAGGTGGTGTTATTGAGAATTTGAGAAACATTTGGAATCGCATGATTCGTATGGTTGTGTTTGTGTTGTTTGGTGATCTTTCTACCAAGTTCTATTAGTTCAAACATTTATGTACTAGAAAAAGAATGGAAACTAAGGGTCCGCAAACCATATCCAAGGCAAATCAAACCAATCAATAAAAAAGGTTGTGTTATTGAGAATTTGAGAAACATTCGGAATCGCATGATTCGTATGCTTGCGTTTGTGTTGTTTGGTGATCTTTCTATCAAGTTCTATTTGTTCAAATATTTTTGGACTAGAAAAAGAATGGAAACCAGCGGTTCCCAAACCATAGCCTAGGCAAATCAAACCAATCAATAAGAAAGGATGTGTTATTGAGAATTTGAGAAACATTCGGAATCGCATGATTCGTATGCTTGGGTTTGTGTTGTTTGGTGATCTTTCTATCAAGTTCTATTAGTTCAAGGATTTTTTAACGAAAAAAAGAATGGAAACCAACGGTTCCCAAACCATAGCCTAGGCAAATCCAACACCTCAATAAGAAAGGTTGTGTTATTAAGAATTTGAAAAACATTCGGAATCGCAGATTCGTATGCTTGTGTTTGTGTTGTTTGGTAATTATTCTATCAAGTTCTATTAGTTCAAACATTTTTGGACGAGAAAAAGAATGGAAACCAGCGGTTCCCAAACCATAGCCTAGTCAAATCAAACCAATCAATAAGAAAGGTTGCGTTATTGAGAATTTGAGAATCATTCGGAATCGCATGATTCGTATGCTTGTGTTTGTGTTGTTTAAGGATCTTCTATCAAGTTCTATTAGTTCAAAGATTTTTTTACGAGAAAAGGAATGGAAACCAACGGTTCCCAAACCATAGCCTAGGCAAATCAAACACCTCAATAAGAAAGGTTGTGTTATTGAGAATTTGAGAAACATTTGGAATCGCATGATTCGTGTGGTTGTGTTTGTGTTGTTTGGTGATCTTTCTACCAAGTTCTATTAGTTCAAACATTTATGTACTAGAAAAAGAATGGAAACTAACGGTTCCCATACCATATCCAAGGCAAATCAAACCAATCAATAAGAAAGGTTGTGTTATTGAGAATTTGAGAAACATTCGGAATCGCACGATTCGTATGCTTGTGTTTGTGTTGTTTGGTGATCTTTCTACCAAGTTCTATTAGTTCAAAAATTTATGTACTAGAAAAAGAATGGAAACTAACGGTTCCCATACCATATCCAAGGCAAATCAAACCAATCAATAAGAAAGGTTGTGTTATTGAGAATTTGAGAAACATTCGGAATCGCACGATTCGTATGCTTGTGTTTGTGTTGTTTGGTGATCTTTCTATCAAGTTCTATTAGTTCAAAGATTTTTTTACGAGAAAAAGAATGGAAACCAACGGTTCCCAAACCATAGCCTAGGCGAATCAAACACCTCAATAAGGAAGGTGGTGTTATTGAGAATTTAAGAAACATTTGGAATCGCATGATTCGTATGGTTGTGTTTGTGTTGTTTGGTGATCTTTCTACCAAGTTCTGTTAGTTCAAACATTTATGTACTAGAAAAAGAATGGAAACTAACGGTTCCCAAACCATATCCAAGGCAAATCAAACCAATCAATAAGAAAGGTTGTGTTATTCAGAATTTGAGAAACATTCGGAATCGCATGATTCGTATGCTTGCGTTTGTGTTGTTTGGTGATCTTTCTATCAAGTTCTATTAGTTTAAACATTTTTGGACGAGAAAAAGAAAGGAAACCAGCAGTTCCCAAACCATAGCCTAGGCAAATCAAACCAATCAATAAGAAAGGTTGCGTTATTGAGAATTTGAGAAACATTGGGAATCGCATGATTCGTATGCTTGTGTTTATGTTGTTTAATGATCTTTCTATCAAGTTCTATTAGTTCAAAGATTTTTTTACAAGAAAAAGAATGGAAACCAACGGTTCCCAAACCATAGCCTAGGCGAATCAAACACCTCAATAAAAAAGGTGGTGTTATTGAGAATTTGAGAAACATTTGGAATCACATGATTCGTATGGTTGTGTTTGTCTTGTTTGGTGATCTTTCTACCAAGTTCTATTAGTCAAACATTTATGTACTAGAAAAAGAATGGAAACTAACGGTCCCCAAACCATATCCAAGGCAAATCAAACAAATCAATAAGAAATGTTGTGTTATTGAGAATTTGAGAAACATTCGGAATCGCATGATTCGTATGCTTGCGTTTGTGTTGTTTGGTGATCTTTCTATCAAGTTCTATTTGTTCAAACATTTTTGGACTAGAAAAAGAATGGAAACCAGCGGTTCCCAAACCATAGCCTAGGCAAATCAAACCAATCAATAAGAAAGGATGTGTTATTGAGAATTTGAGAAACATTCGGAATCGCATGATTCGTATGCTTGTGTTTGTGTTGTTTGGTGATCTTTCTATCAAGTTCTATTAGTTCAAGGATTTTTTTACGAAAAAAAGAATGGAAACCAACGGTTCCCAAACCATAGCCTAGGCAAATCGAACACCTCAATAAGAAAGGTTGTGTTATTAAGAATTTGAAAAACATTCGGAATCGCAGATTCGTATGCTTGTGTTTGTGTTGTTTGGTAATTATTCTATCAAGTTCTATTAGTTCAAACATTTTTGGACGAGAAAAAGAATGGAAACCAGCGGTTCCCAAACCATAGCCTAGTCAAATCAAACCAATCAATAAGAAATGTTGCGTTATTGAGAATTTGAGAAACATGCGGAATCGCATGATTCGTATGCTTGTGTTTGTGTTGTTTAAGGATCTTCTATCAATTTCTATTAGTTCAAAGATTTTTTTACGAGAAAAAGAATGGAAACCAACGGTTCCCAAACCATAGCCTAGGCAAATCAAACACCACAATAAGAAAGGTTGTGTTATTGAGAATTTGAGAAACATTTGGAATCGCATGATTCGTGTGGTTGTGTTTGTGTTGTTTGGTGATCTTTCTACCAAGTTCTATTAGTTCAAACATTTATGTACTAGAAAAAGAATGGAAACTAACGGTTCCCATACCATATCCAAGGCAAATCAAACCAATCAATAAGAAAGGTTGTGTTATTGAGAATTTGAGAAACATTCGGAATCGCACGATTCATATGCTTGTGTTTGTGTTGTTTGGTGATCTTTCTACCAAGTTCTATTAGTTCAAACATTTATGTACTAGAAAAAGAATGGAAACTAACGGTTCCCATACCATATCCAAGGCAAATCAAACACCTCAATAAGAAAGGTTGTGTTATTGAGAATTTGAGAAACATTCGGAATCGCATGATTCGTATGCTTGTGTTTGTGTTGTTTGGTGATCTTTCTACCAAGTTTCATTAGTTCAAAGATTTTTTTACGAGAAAAAGAATGGAAACCAACGGCTCTCAAACCATAGCCTAGGCAAATCAAACCAATCAATAAGAAAGGTTGCGTTATTGAGAATTTGAGAAACATTCGGAATCGCATGATTCGTATGCTTGTGTTTGTGTTGTTTGGTAATCATTCTATCAAGTTCTATTAGTTCAAACATTTTTGGACGAGAAAAAGAATGGAAACCAGCAGTTCCCAAACCATAGCCTAGGCAAATCAAACCAATCAATAAGAAAGGTTGCATTATTGAGAATTTGAGAAACATTCGGAATCGCATGATTCATATGCTTGTGTTTGTGTTGTTTGGTGATCTTTCTATCAAGTTCTACTAGTTCAAAGATTTTTTTACGAGAAAAAGAATGGAAACCAACGCTTCCCAGACCATAGCCTATGCAAATCAAACACCTCAATAAGAAAGGTTGTGTTATTGAGAATTTGAGAAACATTCGGAATCGCATGATTCGTATGCTTGTGTTTGTGTTGTTTGGTAATCATTTTATCAAGTTCTAATAGTTCAAACATTTTTGGACGAGAAAAAGAATGGAAACCAGCAGTTCCCAAACCATAGCCTAGGCAAATCAAACCAATCAATAAGAAAGGTTGCGTTATTGACAATTTGAGAAACATTCGGAATCGAATGATTCGTATGCTTGTGTTTGTGTTGTTTGGTGATCTTTCTACCAAGTTTCATTAGTTCAAAGATTTATGGACTTATTAAAAGAATGGAAACTAACGGTTCCCAAACCATAGCCTAGGCAAATGAAACAAATCAATAAGAAGAGTTGTGTTATTGAGAATTTGAGAAACATTCAGAATCGCATGATTCGTATGCTTGTGTTTGTGTTGTTTGGTGATCTTTCTACCAAGTTTCATTAGTTCAAAGATTTTTTTACGAGAAAAAGAATGGAAACCAACGGTTCTCAAACCATAGCCTAGGCAGATCAAACCAATCAATAAGAAAGGTTGCGTTATTGAGAATTTGAGAAACATTCGGAATCGCGTGATTCGTATGCTTGTGTTTGTGTTGTTTGGTAATCATTCTATCAAGTTCTATTAGTTCAAACATTTTTGGACGAGAAAAAGAATGGAAACCAGCAGTTCCCAAACCATAGCCTAGGCAAATCAAACCAATCAATAAGAAAGGTTGCATTATTGAGAATTTGAGAAACATTCGGAATCGCATGATTCATATGCTTGTGTTTGTGTTGTATGGTGATCTTTCTATCAAGTTCTACTAGTTCAAAGATTTTTTTACGAGAAAAAGAATGGAAACCAACGGTTCCCAGACCATAGCCTATGCAAATCAAACACCTCAATAAGAAAGGTTGTGTTATTGAGAATTTGAGAAACATTCGGAATCGCATGATTCGTATGCTTGTGTTTGTGTTGTTTGGTAATCATTCTATCAAGTTCTAATAGTTCAAACATTTTTGGACGAGAAAAAGAATGGAAACCAGCAGTTCCCAAACCATAGCCTAGGCAAATCAAACCAATCAATAAGAAAGATTGCGTTATTGACAATTTGAGAAACATTCGGAATCGCATGATTCGTATGCTTGTGTTTGTGTTGTTTGGTAATCTTTCTACCAAGTTTCATTAGTTCAAAGATTTATGGACTTATTAAAAGAATGGAAACTAACGGTTCCCAAACCATAGCCTAGGCAAATGAAACAAATCAATAAGAAAGGTTGTGTTATTGAGAATTTGAGAAACATTCGGAATCGCATGATTCGTATGCTTGTGTTTGTGTTGTTTGGTGATCTTTCTACCAAGTTTCATTAGTTCAAAGATTTTTTTACGAGAAAAAGAATGGAAACCAACGGCTCTCAAACCATAGCCTAGGCAAATCAAACCAATCAATAAGAAAGGTTGCGTTATTGAGAATTTGAGAAACATTCGGAATCGCATGATTCGTATGCTTGTGTTTGTGTTGTTTGGTAATCATTCTATCAAGTTCTATTAGTTCAAACATTTTTGGACGAGAAAAAGAATGGAAACCAGCAGTTCCCAAACCATAGCCTAGGCAAATCAAACCAATCAATAAGAAAGGTTGCATTATTGAGAATTTGAGAAACATTCGGAATCGCATGATTCATATGCTTGTGTTTGTGTTGTTTGGTGATCTTTCTATCAAGTTCTACTTGTTCAAAGATTTTTTTACGAGAAAAAGAATGGAAACCAACGGTTCCCAGACCATAGCCTATGCAAATCAAACACCTCAATAAGAAAGGTTGTGTTATTGAGAATTTGAGAAACATTCGGAATCGCATGATTCATATGCTTGTGTTTGTGTTGTTTGGTGATCTTTCTATCAAGTTCTACTAGTTCAAAGATTTTTTTACGAGAAAAAGAATGGAAACCAACGGTTCCCAGACCATAGCCTATGCAAATCAAACACCTCAATAAGAAAGGTTGTGTTATTGAGAATTTGAGAAACATTCGGAATCGCATGATTCGTATGCTTGTGTTTGTGTTGTTTGGTAATCATTTTATCAAGTTCTAATAGTTCAAACATTTTTGGACGAGAAAAAGAATGGAAACCAGCAGTTCCCAAACCATAGCCTAGGCAAATCAAACCAATCAATAAGAAAGGTTGCGTTATTGACAATTTGAGAAACATTCGGAATCGAATGATTCGTATGCTTGTGTTTGTGTTGTTTGGTGATCTTTCTACCAAGTTTCATTAGTTCAAAGATTTATGGACTTATTAAAAGAATGGAAACTAACGGTTCCCAAACCATAGCCTAGGCAAATGAAACAAATCAATAAGAAGAGTTGTGTTATTGAGAATTTGAGAAACATTCAGAATCGCATGATTCGTATGCTTGTGTTTGTGTTGTTTGGTGATCTTTCTACCAAGTTTCATTAGTTCAAAGATTTTTTTACGAGAAAAAGAATGGAAACCAACGGTTCTCAAACCATAGCCTAGGCAGATCAAACCAATCAATAAGAAAGGTTGCGTTATTGAGAATTTGAGAAACATTCGGAATCGCGTGATTCGTATGCTTGTGTTTGTGTTGTTTGGTAATCATTCTATCAAGTTCTATTAGTTCAAACATTTTTGGACGAGAAAAAGAATGGAAACCAGCAGTTCCCAAACCATAGCCTAGGCAAATCAAACCAATCAATAAGAAAGGTTGCATTATTGAGAATTTGAGAAACATTCGGAATCGCATGATTCATATGCTTGTGTTTGTGTTGTATGGTGATCTTTCTATCAAGTTCTACTAGTTCAAAGATTTTTTTACGAGAAAAAGAATGGAAACCAACGGTTCCCAGACCATAGCCTATGCAAATCAAACACCTCAATAAGAAAGGTTGTGTTATTGAGAATTTGAGAAACATTCGGAATCGCATGATTCGTATGCTTGTGTTTGTGTTGTTTGGTAATCATTCTATCAAGTTCTAATAGTTCAAACATTTTTGGACGAGAAAAAGAATGGAAACTAGCAGTTCCCAAACCATAGCCTAGGCAAATCAAACCAATCAATAAGAAAGATTGTGTTATTGACAATTTGAGAAACATTCGGAATCGCATGATTCGTATGCTTGTGTTTGTGTTGTTTGGTAATCTTTCTACCAAGTTTCATTAGTTCAAAGATTTATGGACTTATTAAAAGAATGGAAACTAACGGTTCCCAAACCATAGCCTAGGCAAATGAAACAAATCAATAAGAAAGGTTGTGTTATTGAGAATTTGAGAAACATTCGGAATCGCATGATTCGTATGCTTGTGTTTGTGTTGTTTGGTGATCTTTCTACCAAGTTTCATTAGTTCAAAGATTTTTTTACGAGAAAAAGAATGGAAACCAACGGCTCTCAAACCATAGCCTAGGCAAATCAAACCAATCAATAAGAAAGGTTGCGTTATTGAGAATTTGAGAAACATTCGGAATCGCATGATTCGTATGCTTGTGTTTGTGTTGTTTGGTAATCATTCTATCAAGTTCTATTAGTTCAAACATTTTTGGACGAGAAAAAGAATGGAAACCAGCAGTTCCCAAACCATAGCCTAGGCAAATCAAACCAATCAATAAGAAAGGTTGCATTATTGAGAATTTGAGAAACATTCGGAATCGCATGATTCATATGCTTGTGTTTGTGTTGTTTGGTGATCTTTCTATCAAGTTCTACTTGTTCAAAGATTTTTTTACGAGAAAAAGAATGGAAACCAACGGTTCCCAGACCATAGCCTATGCAAATCAAACACCTCAATAAGAAAGGTTGTGTTATTGAGAATTTGAGAAACATTCGGAATCGCATGATTCGTATGCTTGTGTTTGTGTTGTTTGGTAATCATTCTATCAAGTTCTAATAGTTCAAACATTTTTGGACGAGAAAAAGAATGGAAACCAGCAGTTCCCAAACCATAGCCTAGGCAAATCAAACCAATCAATAAGAAAGATTGCGTTATTGACAATTTGAGAAACATTCGGAATCGCATGATTCGTATGCTTGTGTTTGTGTTGTTTGGTAATCTTTCTACCAAGTTCCATTAGTTCAAAGATTTATGGACTTATTAAAAGAATGGAAACTAACGGTTCCCAAACCATAGCCTAGGCAAATGAAACAAATCAATAAGAAAGGTTGTATTATTGAGAATTTGAGAAACATTCGGAATCGCATGATTCGTATGCTTGTGTTTGTGTTGTTTGGTGATCTTTCTACCAAGTTTCATTAGTTCAAAGATTTTTTTACGAGTAAAAGAATGGAAACCAACGGCTCTCAAACCATAGCCTAGGCAAATCAAACCAATCAATAAGAAAGGTTGCGTTATTGAGAATTTGAGAAACATTCGGAATCGCATGATTCGTATGCTTGTGTTTGTGTTGTTTGGTAATCATTCTATCAAGTTCTATTAGTTCAAACATTTTTGGACGAGAAAAAGAATGGAAACCAGCAGTTCCCAAACCATAGCCTAGGCAAATCAAACCAATCAATAAGAAAGGTTGCATTATTGAGAATTTGTGAAACATTCGGAATCGCATGATTCATATGCTTGTGTTTGTGTTGTTTGGTGATCTTTCTATCAAGTTCTACTTGTTCAAAGATTTTTTTACGAGAAAAAGAATGGAAACCAACGGTTCCCAGACCATAGCCTATGCAAATCAAACACCTCAATAAGAAAGGTTGTGTTATTGAGAATTTGAGAAACATTCGGAATCGCATGATTCGTATGCTTGTGTTTGTGTTGTTTGGTAATCATTCTATCAAGTTCTAATAGTTCAAACATTTTTGGACGACAAAAAGAATGGAAACCAGCATTTCCCAAACCATAGCCTAGGCAAATCAAACCAATCAATAAGAAAGGTTGCGTTATTGACAATTTGAGAAACATTCGGAATCGCATGATTCGTATGCTTGTGTTTGTGTTGTTTGGTAATCTTTCTACCAAGTTTCATTAGTTCAAAGATTTATGGACTTATTAAAAGAATGGAAACTAACGGTTCTCAAACCATAGCCTAGGCAAATGAAACAAATCAATAAGAAAGGTTGTGTTATTGAGAATTTGAGAAACATTCGGAATCGCATGATTCGTATGCTTGTGTTTGTGTTTTTTGGTGATCTTTCTACCAAGTTTCATTAGTTCAAAGATTTTTTTACGAGAAAAAGAATGGAAACCAACGGCTCTCAAACCATAGCCTAGGCAAATCAAACCAATCAATAAGAAAGGTTGCGTTATTGAGAATTTGAGAAACATTCGGAATCGCATGATTCGTATGCTTGTGTTTGTGTTGTTTGGTAATCATTCTATCAAGTTCTATTAGTTCAAACATTTTTGGACGAGAAAAAGAATGGAAACCAGCAGTTCCCAAACCATAGCCTAGGCAAATCAAACCAATCAATAAGAAAGGTTGCGTTATTGAGAATTTGAGAAACATTCGGAATCGCATGATTCGTATGCTTGTGTTTGTGTTGTTTGGTGATCTTTCTATCAAGTTCTATTAGTTCAAAGATTTTTTGACGAGAAAAAGAATGGAAAACAACGGTTCCCAAACCATAGCCAAGGCAAATCAAGCCAATGAATAAGAAAGGTTGTATTACTGAGAATTTGAGAAACATTCGAAATCGCATGATTCGTATGCTTGTGTTTGTGTTGTTTGGTAATCATTCTATCAAGTTCTATTAGTTCAAACATTTGTGGACGAGAAAACGAATGGAAACCAGTGGTTCCCAAACCATAGCCTAGGCAAATAACACCAATCAATTAGAAATGTTGCGTTATTGAGAATTTGAGAAACATTCGGAATCGCATGATTCGTATGCTTGTGTTTATGCTGTTTAATGATCTTTCTATCAAGTTCTATTAGTTCAAAGATTTTTTTACAAGAAAAAGAATGGAAACCAACGGTTCCCAAACCATAGCCTAGGCGAATCAAACACCTCAATAAAAAAGGTGGTGTTATTGAGAATTTGAGAAACATTTGGAATCGCATGATTCGTATGGTTGTGTTTGTGTTGTTTGGTGATCTTTCTACCAAGTTCTATTAGTTCAAACATTTATGTACTAGAAAAAGAATGGAAACTAACGGTCCGCAAACCATATCCAAGGCAAATCAAACCAATCAATAAGAAAGGTTGTGTTATTGAGAATTTGAGAAACATTCGGAATCGCATGATTCGTATGCTTGCGTTTGTGTTGTTTGGTGATCTTTCTATCAAGTTCTATTTGTTCAAATATTTTTGGACTAGAAAAAGAATGGAAACCAGCGGTTCCCAAACCATAGCCTAGGCAAATCAAACCAATCAATAAGAAAGGATGTGTTATTGAGAATTTGAGAAACATTCGGAATCGCATGATTCGTATGCTTGGGTTTGTGTTGTTTGGTGATCTTTCTATCAAGTTCTATTAGTTCAAGGATTTTTTAACGAAAAAAAGAATGGAAACCAACGGTTCCCAAACCATAGCCTAGGCAAATCCAACACCTCAATAAGAAAGGTTGTGTTATTAAGAATTTGAAAAACATTCGGAATCGCAGATTCGTATGCTTGTGTTTGTGTTGTTTGGTAATTATTCTATCAAGTTCTATTAGTTCAAACATTTTTGGACGAGAAAAAGAATGGAAACCAGCGGTTCCCAAACCATAGCCTAGTCAAATCAAACCAATCAATAAGAAAGGTTGCGTTATTGAGAATTTGAGAAACATTCGGAATCGCATGATTCGTATGCTTGTGTTTGTGTTGTTTAAGGATCTTCTATCAAGTTCTATTAGTTCAAAGATTTTTTTACGAGAAAAGGAATGGAAACCAACGGTTCCCAAACCATAGCCTAGGCAAATCAAACACCTCAATAAGAAAGGTTGTGTTATTGAGAATTTGAGAAACATTTGGAATCGCATGATTCGTGTGGTTGTGTTTGTGTTGTTTGGTGATCTTTCTACCAAGTTCTATTAGTTCAAACATTTATGTACTAGAAAAAGAATGGAAACTAACGGTTCCCATACCATATCCAAGGCAAATCAAACCAATCAATAAGAAAGGTTGTGTTATTGAGAATTTGAGAAACATTCGGAATCGCACGATTCGTATGCTTGTGTTTGTGTTGTTTGGTGATCTTTCTACCAAGTTCTATTAGTTCAAACATTTATGTACTAGAAAAAGAATGGAAACTAACGGTTCCCATACCATATCCAAGGAAAATCAAACCAATCAATAAGAAAGGTTGTGTTATTGAGAATTTGAGAAACATTCGGAATCGCACGATTCATATGCTTGTGTTTGTGTTGTTTGGTGATCTTTCTATCAAGTTCTATTAGTTCAAAGATTTTTTTACGAGAAAAAGAATGGAAACCAGCAGTTCCCAAACCATAGCCTAGGCAAATCAAACCAATCAATAAGAAAGGTTGCGTTATTGAGAATTTGAGAAACATTCGGAATCGCATGATTCGTATGCTTGTGTTTGTGTTGTTTGGTGATCTTTCTATCAAGTTCTATTAGTTCAAAGATTTTTGGACGACAAAAAGAATGGAAACCAGCAGTTCCCAAACCATAGCCTAGGCAAATCAAACCAATCAATAAGAAAGGTTGCGTTATTGAGAATTTGAGAAACATTCGGAATCGCATGATTCGTATGCTTGTGTTTGTGTTGTTTGGTAATCATTCTATCAAGTTCTATTAGTTCAAACATTTTTGGACGAGAAAAAGAATGGAAACCAGCAGTTCCCAAACCATAGCCTAGGCAAATCAAACCAATCAATAAGAAAGGTTGCATTATTGAGAATTTGAGAAACATTCGGAATCGCATGATTCATATGCTTGTGTTTGTGTTGTTTGGTGATCTTTCTATCAAGTTCTACTTGTTCAAAGATTTTTTTACGAGAAAAAGAATGGAAACCAACGGTTCCCAGACCATAGCCTATGCAAATCAAACACCTCAATAAGAAAGGTTGTGTTATTGAGAATTTGAGAAACATTCGGAATCGCATGATTCGTATGCTTGTGTTTGTGTTGTTTGGTAATCATTCTATCAAGTTCTAATAGTTCAAACATTTTTGGACGACAAAAAGAATGGAAACCAGCATTTCCCAAACCATAGCCTAGGCAAATCAAACCAATCAATAAGAAAGGTTGCGTTATTGACAATTTGAGAAACATTCGGAATCGCATGATTCGTATGCTTGTGTTTGTGTTGTTTGGTAATCTTTCTACCAAGTTTCATTAGTTCAAAGATTTATGGACTTATTAAAAGAATGGAAACTAACGGTTCTCAAACCATAGCCTAGGCAAATGAAACAAATCAATAAGAAAGGTTGTGTTATTGAGAATTTGAGAAACATTCGGAATCGCATGATTCGTATGCTTGTGTTTGTGTTTTTTGGTGATCTTTCTACCAAGTTTCATTAGTTCAAAGATTTTTTTACGAGAAAAAGAATGGAAACCAACGGCTCTCAAACCATAGCCTAGGCAAATCAAACCAATCAATAAGAAAGGTTGCGTTATTGAGAATTTGAGAAACATTCGGAATCGCATGATTCGTATGCTTGTGTTTGTGTTGTTTGGTAATCATTCTATCAAGTTCTATTAGTTCAAACATTTTTGGACGAGAAAAAGAATGGAAACCAGCAGTTCCCAAACCATAGCCTAGGCAAATCAAACCAATCAATAAGAAAGGTTGCGTTATTGAGAATTTGAGAAACATTCGGAATCGCATGATTCGTATGCTTGTGTTTGTGTTGTTTGGTGATCTTTCTATCAAGTTCTATTAGTTCAAAGATTTTTTGACGAGAAAAAGAATGGAAAACAACGGTTCCCAAACCATAGCCAAGGCAAATCAAGCCAATGAATAAGAAAGGTTGTATTACTGAGAATTTGAGAAACATTCGAAATCGCATGATTCGTATGCTTGTGTTTGTGTTGTTTGGTAATCATTCTATCAAGTTCTATTAGTTCAAACATTTGTGGACGAGAAAACGAATGGAAACCAGTGGTTCCCAAACCATAGCCTAGGCAAATAACACCAATCAATTAGAAATGTTGCGTTATTGAGAATTTGAGAAACATTCGGAATCGCATGATTCGTATGCTTGTGTTTATGTTGTTTAATGATCTTTCTATCAAGTTCTATTAGTTCAAAGATTTTTTTACAAGAAAAAGAATGGAAACCAACGGTTCCCAAACCATAGCCTAGGCGAATCAAACACCTCAATAAAAAAGGTGGTGTTATTGAGAATTTGAGAAACATTTGGAATCGCATGATTCGTATGGTTGTGTTTGTGTTGTTTGGTGATCTTTCTACCAAGTTCTATTAGTTCAAACATTTATGTACTAGAAAAAGAATGGAAACTAACGGTCCGCAAACCATATCCAAGGCAAATCAAACCAATCAATAAGAAAGGTTGTGTTATTGAGAATTTGAGAAACATTCGGAATCGCATGATTCGTATGCTTGCGTTTGTGTTGTTTGGTGATCTTTCTATCAAGTTCTATTTGTTCAAATATTTTTGGACTAGAAAAAGAATGGAAACCAGCGGTTCCCAAACCATAGCCTAGGCAAATCAAACCAATCAATAAGAAAGGATGTGTTATTGAGAATTTGAGAAACATTCGGAATCGCATGATTCGTATGCTTGGGTTTGTGTTGTTTGGTGATCTTTCTATCAAGTTCTATTAGTTCAAGGATTTTTTAACGAAAAAAAGAATGGAAACCAACGGTTCCCAAACCATAGCCTAGGCAAATCCAACACCTCAATAAGAAAGGTTGTGTTATTAAGAATTTGAAAAACATTCGGAATCGCAGATTCGTATGCTTGTGTTTGTGTTGTTTGGTAATTATTCTATCAAGTTCTATTAGTTCAAACATTTTTGGACGAGAAAAAGAATGGAAACCAGCGGTTCCCAAACCATAGCCTAGTCAAATCAAACCAATCAATAAGAAAGGTTGCGTTATTGAGAATTTGAGAAACATTCGGAATCGCATGATTCGTATGCTTGTGTTTGTGTTGTTTAAGGATCTTCTATCAAGTTCTATTAGTTCAAAGATTTTTTTACGAGAAAAGGAATGGAAACCAACGGTTCCCAAACCATAGCCTAGGCAAATCAAACACCTCAATAAGAAAGGTTGTGTTATTGAGAATTTGAGAAACATTTGGAATCGCATGATTCGTGTGGTTGTGTTTGTGTTGTTTGGTGATCTTTCTACCAAGTTCTATTAGTTCAAACATTTATGTACTAGAAAAAGAATGGAAACTAACGGTTCCCATACCATATCCAAGGCAAATCAAACCAATCAATAAGAAAGGTTGTGTTATTGAGAATTTGAGAAACATTCGGAATCGCACGATTCGTATGCTTGTGTTTGTGTTGTTTGGTGATCTTTCTACCAAGTTCTATTAGTTCAAACATTTATGTACTAGAAAAAGAATGGAAACTAACGGTTCCCATACCATATCCAAGGAAAATCAAACCAATCAATAAGAAAGGTTGTGTTATTGAGAATTTGAGAAACATTCGGAATCGCACGATTCATATGCTTGTGTTTGTGTTGTTTGGTGATCTTTCTATCAAGTTCTATTAGTTCAAAGATTTTTTTACGAGAAAAAGAATGGAAACCAACGGTTCCCAAACCATAGCCTAGGCGAATCAAACACCTCAATAAGGAAGGTGGTGTTATTGAGAATTTAAGAAACATTTGGAATCGCATGATTCGTATGGTTGTGTTTGTGTTGTTTGGTGATCTTTCTACCAAGTTCTGTTAGTTCAAACATTTATGTACTAGAAAAAGAATGGAAACTAACGGTTCCCAAACCATATCCAAGGCAAATCAATCCAATCAATAAGAAAGGTTGTGTTATTCAGAATTTGAGAAACATTCGGAATCGCATGATTCGTATGCTTGCGTTTGTGTTGTTTGGTGATCTTTCTATCAAGTTCTATTAGTTCAAACATTTTTGGACCAGAAAAAGAAAGGAAACCAGCAGTTCCCAAACCATAGCCTAGGCAAATCAAACCAATCAATAAGAAAGGTTGCGTTATTGAGAATTTGAGAAACATTGGGAATCGCATGATTCGTATGCTTGTGTTTATGTTGTTTAATGATCTTTCTATCAAGTTCTATTAGTTCAAAGATTTTTTTACAAGAAAAAGAATGGAAACCAACGGTTCCCAAACCATAGCCTAGGCGAATCAAACACCTCAATAAAAAAGGTGGTGTTATTGAGAATTTGAGAAACATTTGGAATCACATGATTCGTATGGGTTTGTGTTGTTTGGTGATCTTTCTACCAAGTTCTATTAGTTCAAACATTTATGTACTAGAAAAAGAATGGAAACTAACGGTCCCCAAACCATATCCAAGGCAAATCAAACCAATCAATAAGAAAGGTTGTGTTATTGAGAATTTGAGAAACATTCGGAATCGCATGATTCGTATGCTTGCGTTTGTGTTGTTTGGTGATCTTTCTATCAAGTTCTATTTGTTCAAACATTTTTGGACTAGAAAAAGAATGGAAACCAGCGGTTCCCAAACCATAGCCTAGGCAAATCAAACCAATCAATAAGAAAGGATGTGTTATTGAGAATTTGAGAAACATTCGGAATCGCATGATTCGTATGCTTGTGTTTGTGTTGTTTGGTGATCTTTCTATCAAGTTCTATTAGTTCAAGGATTTTTTTACGAAAAAAAGAATGGAAACCAACGGTTCCCAAACTATAGCCTAGGCAAATCGAACACCTCAATAAGAAAGGTTGTGTTATTAAGAATTTGAAAAACATTCGGAATCGCATGATTCGTATGCTTGTGTTTGTGTTGTTTGGTAATTATTCTATCAAGTTCTATTAGTTCAAACATTTTTGGACGAGAAAAAGAATGGAAACCAGCGGTTCCCAAACCATAGCCTAGTCAAATCAAACCAATCAATAAGAAATGTTGCGTTATTGAGAATTTGAGAAACATGCGGAATCGCATGATTCGTATGCTTGTGTTTGTGTTGTTTAAGGATCTTCTATCAAGTTCTATTAGTTCAAAGATTTTTTTACGAGAAAAAGAATGGAAACCAACGGTTCCCAAACCATAGCCTAGGCAAATCAAACACCTCAATAAGAAAGGTTGTGTTATTGAGAATTTGAGAAACATTTGGAATCGCATGATTCGTGTGGTTGTGTTTGTGTTGTTTGGTGATCTTTCTACCAAGTTCTATTAGTTCAAACATTTATGTACTAGAAAAAGAATGGAAACTAACGGTTCCCATACCATATCCAAGGCAAATCAAACCAATCAATAAGAAAGGTTGTGTTATTGAGAATTTGAGAAACATTCGGAATCGCACGATTCGTATGCTTTTGTTTGTGTTGTTTGGTGATCTTTCTACCAAGTTCTATTAGTTCAAACATTTTTGTATTAGAAAAAGAATGGAAACTAACGGTTCCCATACCATATCCAAGGCAAATCAAACCAATCAATAAGAAAGGTTGTGTTATTGAGAATTTGAGAAACATTCGGAATCGCACGATTCGTATGCTTGTGTTTGTGTTGTTTGGTGATCTTTCTATCAAGTTCTATTAGTTCAAAGATTTTTTTACGAGAAAAAGAATGGAAACCAACGGTTCCCAAACCATAGCCTAGGCGAATCAAACACCTCAATAAGAAAGGTGGTGTTATTGAGAATTTAAGAAACATTTGGAATCGCATGATTCGTATGGTTGTGTTTGTGTTGTTTGGTGATCTTTCTACCAAGTTCTATTAGTTCAAACATTTATGTACTAGAAAAAGAATGGAAACTAACGGTTCCCAAACCATATCCAAGGCAAATCAAACCAATCAATAAGAAAGGTTGTGTTATTCAGAATTTGAGAAACATTCGGAATCGCATGATTCGTATGCTTGCGTTTGTGTTGTTTGGTGATCTTTCTATCAAGTTCTATTAGTTCAAACATTTTTGGACGAGAAAAAGAAAGGAAACCAGCAGTTCCCAAACCATAGCCTAGGCAAATCAAACCAATCAATAAGAAAGGTTGCGTTATTGAGAATTTGAGAAACATTGGGAATCGCATGATTCGTATGCTTGTGTTTGTGTTGTTTGGTGATCTTTCTATCAAGTTCTATTAGTTCAAAGATTTTTTTGCGAGAAAAAGAATGGAAACCAACGGTTCCCAAACCATAGCCTAGGCAAATCAAACACCTCAATAAGAAAGGTTGTGTTATTGAGAATTTGAGAAACATTCGGAATCGCATGATTCGTATGGTTGTGTTTGTGTTGTTTGGTGATCTTTCTACCAAGTTTCATTAGTTCAAAGATTTATGGACTAGAAAAAGAATGGAAACTAACGGTTCCCAAACAATAGCCTAGGCAAATGAAACAAATCAATAAGAAGAGTTGTGTTATTGAGAATTTGAGAAACATTCGGAATCGCATGATTCGTATGCTTGTGTTTGTGTTGTTTGGTGATCTTTCTACCAAGTTTCATTAGTTCAAACATTTTTTTACGAGAAAAAAAATGGAAACCAATGGTTCTCAAACCATAGCCTAGGCAAATCAAACCAATCAATAAGAAGGTTGCGTTATTGAGAATTTGAGAAACATTCGGAGTCGCATGATTCGTATGCTTGCGTTTATGTTGTTTGGTGATCTTTCTATCAAGTTCTATTAGTTCAAAGATTTTTTTACGAAAAAAAGAATGGAAACCAACGGTTCCCAAACCATAGCCTAGGCAAATCAAACACCTCAATAAGAAAGGTTGTGTTATTGAGAATTTGAGAAACATTCGGAATCGCATGATTCGTATGCTTGGGTTTGTGTAGTTTGGTGATCTTTCTATAAAGTTCTATTAGTTCAAAGATTTTTTAACGAGAAAAAGAATGGAAACCAACGGTTCTCAAACCATAGCCTAGGCAAATCAAACCAATGAATAAGGAAGGTTGCGTTATTGAGAATTTGCGAAACATTCGGAATCGCATGATTCGTATGCTTGTGTTTGTGTTGTTTGGTGATCTTTCTACCAAGTTTCATTAGTTCAAAGATTATTTTACGAGAAAAAGAATGGAAACCAACGGTTCTCAAACCATAGCCTAGGCAAATCAAACCAATCAATAAGAAAGGTTGCGTTATTGAGAATTTCAGAAACATTCGGAATCGCATGATTCGTATGCTTGCGTTTGTGTTGTTTGGTAATCATTCTATCAAGTTCTATTAGTTCAAACATTTTTGGACGAGAAAAAGAATGGAAACCAGCAGTTCCCAAACCATAGCCTAGGCAAATCAAACCAATCAATAAGAAAGGTTGCGTTATTGAGAATTTGAGAAACATTCGGAATCGCATGATTCGTATGCTTGTGTTTGTGTTGTTTGGTGATCTTTCTATCAAGTTCTATTAGTTCAAAGATTTTTTTACGAGAAAAAGAATGGAAACCAACGGTTCTCAAACTATAGCCTAGGCAAATCAAACCAATCAATAAGAAAGGTTGCGTTATTGAGAATTTGAGAAACATTCGGAATCGCATAATTCGTATGCTTGTGTTTGTGTTGTTTGGTGATCTTTCTACCAAGTTTCATTAGTTCAAAGATTTATGGACTAGAAAAGGAATGGAAACCAACGGTTCCCAAACCATAGCCTAGGCAAATGAAACGAATCAATAAGAAGAGTTGTGTTATTGAGAATTTGAGAAACATTCGGAATCGCATGATTCGTATGCTTGTGTTTGTGTTGTTTGGTGATCTTTCTATCAAGTTCTATTAGTTCAAAGATTTTTTTACAAGAAAAAGAATGGAAACCAGCAGTTCCCAAACCATAGCCTAGGCAAATCAAACCAATCAATAAGAAAGGTTGTGTTATTGAGAATTTGAGAAACATTCGAAATCGCATGATTCGTATGCTTGTGTTTGTGTTGTTTGGTGATCTTTCTATCAAGTTCTATTAGTTCAAGGATTTTTTTACTAAAAAAGAATGGAAACCAACGGTTCCCAAACCATAGCCTAGGCAAATCGAACACCTCAATAAGAAAGGTTGTGTTATTGAGAATTTGAAAAACATTCGGAATCGCAGATTCGTATGCTTGTGTTTGTGTTGTTTGGTAATTATTCTATCAAGTTCTATTAGTTCAAACATTTTTGGACGAGAAAAAGAATGGAAACCAGCGGTTCCCAAACCATAGCCTAGGCAAATCAAACCAATCAATAAGAAAGGTTGCGATATTGACAATTTGAGAAACATTCGGAATCGCATGATTCGTATGCTTGTGTTTGTGTTGTTTAATGATCTTTCTATCAAGTTCTATTAGTTCAAAGATTTTTTTACGAGAAAAAGAATGGAAACCAACGGTTCCCAAACCATAGCCTAGGCGAATCAAACACCTCAATAAGAAAGGTGGTGTTATTGAGAATTTGAGAAACATTTGGAATCGCATGATTCGTATGGTTGTGTTTGTGTTGTTTGGTAATCTTTCTACCAAGTTCTATTAGTTCAAACATTTATGTACTAGGAAAAGAATGGAAACTAACGGTTCCCAAACCATATCCAAGGCAAATCAAACCAATCAATAAGAAGAGTTGTGTTATTGAGAATTTGAGAAACATTCGGAATCGCATGATTCGTATGCTTGTGTTTGTGTTGTTTGGTGATCTTTCTACCAAGTTTCATTAGTTCAAAGATTTTTTTACGAGAAAAAGAATGGAAACCAACAGTTCTCAAACCATAGCCTACGCAAATCAAACCTATCAATAAGAAGGTTGCGTTATTGAGAATTTGAGAAACATTCGGAATTGCATGATTCGTATGCTTGCGTTTATGTTGTTTGGCGATCTTTCTATCAAGTTCTATTAGTTCAAAGATTTTTTTACGAAAAAAAGAATGGAAACCAACGGTTCCCAAACCATAGCCTATGCAAATCAAACACCTCAATAAGAAAGGTTGCGTTATTGAGAATTTGAGAAACATTCAGAATCGCATGATTCGTATGGTTGAGTTTGTGTTGTTTGGTGATCTTTCTACCAAGTTCCATTAGTTCAAAGATTTATGGACTAGAAAAAGAATGGAAACTAACGGTTCCCAAACCATAGCCTAGGCAAATGAAACAAATCAATAAGAAGAGTTGTGTTATTGAGAATTTGAGAAACATTCGGAATCGCATGATTCGTATGCTTGTGTTTGTGTTGTTTGGTGATCTTTCTACCAAGTTTCATTAGTTCAAAGATTTTTTTACGAGAAAAAGAATGGAAACCAACGGTTCTCAAACCATAGCCTAGGCAAATCAAACCAATCAATAAGAAGGTTGCGTTATTGAGAATTTGAGAAACATTCGGAGTCGCATGATTCGTATGCTTGCGTTTATGTTGTTTGGTGATCTTTCTATCAAGTTCTATTAGTTCAAAGATTTTTTTACGAAAAAAAGAATGGAAACCAACGGTTCCCAAACCATAGCCTAGGAAAATCAAACACCTCAATAAGAAAGGTTGTGTTATTGAGAATTTGAGAAACATTTGGAATCGCATGATTCGTGTGGTTGTGTTTGTGTTGTTTGGTGATCTTTCTACCAAGTTCTATTAGTTCAAACATTTATGTACTAGAAAAATAATGGAAACTAACGGTTCCCATACCATATCCAAGGCAAATCAAACCAATCAATAAGAAAGGTTGTGTTATTGAGAATTTGAGAAACATTCGGAATCGCACGATTCGTATGCTTTTGTTTGTGTTGTTTGGTGATCTTTCTACCAAGTTCTATTAGTTCAAACATTTATGTATTAGAAAAAGAATGGAAACTAACGGTTCCCATACCATATCCAAGGCAAATCAAACCAATCAATAAGAAAGGTTGTGTTATTGAGAATTTGAGAAACATTCGGAATCGCACGATTCGTATGCTTGTGTTTGTGTTGTTTGGTGATCTTTCTATCAAGTTCTATTAGTTCAAAGATTTTTTTACGAGAAAAAGAATGGAAACCAACGGTTCCCAAACCATAGCCTAGGCGAATCAAACACCTCAATAAGAAAGGTGGTGTTATTGAGAATTTAAGAAACATTTGGAATCGCATGATTCGTATGGTTGTGTTTGTGTTGTTTGGTGATCTTTCTACCAAGTTCTATTAGTTCAAACATTTATGTACTAGAAAAAGAATGGAAACTAACGGTTCCCAAACCATATCCAAGGCAAATCAAACCAATCAATAAGAAAGGTTGTGTTATTCAGAATTTGAGAAACATTCGGAATCGCATGATTCGTATGCTTGCGTTTGTGTTGTTTGGTGATCTTTCTATCAAGTTCTATTAGCTCAAACATTTTTGGACGAGAAAAAGAAAGGAAACCAGCAGTTTCCAAACCATAGCCTAGGCAAATCAAACCAATCAATAAGAAAGGTTGCGTTATTGAGAATTTGAGAAACATTGGGAATCGCATGATTCGTATGCTTGTGTTTGTGTTGTTTTGTGATCTTTCTATCAAGTTCTATTAGTTCAAAGATTTTTTTGCGAGAAAAAGAATGGAAACCAACGGTTCCCAAACCATAGCCTAGGCAAATCAAACACCTCAATAAGAAAGGTTGTGTTATTGAGAATTTGAGAAACATTCGGAATCGCATGATTCGTATGGTTGTGTTTGTGTTGTTTGGTGATCTTTCTACCAAGTTTCATTAGTTCAAAGATTTATGGACTAGAAAAAGAATGGAAACTAACGGTTCCCAAACCATAGCCTAGGCAAATGAAACAAATCAATAAGAAGAGTTGTGTTATTGAGAATTTGAGAAACATTCGGAATCGCATGATTCGTATGCTTGTGTTTGTGTTGTTTGGTGATCTTTCTACCAAGTTTCATTAGTTCAAACATTTTTTTACGAGAAAAAAAATTGAAACCAACGGTTCTCAAACCATAGCCTAGGCAAATCAAACCAATCAATAAGAAGGTTGCGTTATTGAGAATTTGAGAAACATTCGGAGTCGCATGATTCGTATGCTTGCGTTTATGTTGTTTGGTGATCTTTCTATCAAGTTCTATTAGTTCAAAGATTTTTTTACGAAAAAAAGAATGGAAACCAACGGTTCCCAAACCATAGCCTAGGCAAATCAAACACCTCAATAAGAAAGGTTGTGTTATTGAGAATTTGAGAAACATTCGGAATCGCATGATTCGTATGCTTGGGTTTGTGTAGTTTGGTGATCTTTCTATAAAGTTCTATTAGTTCAAAGATTTTTTAACGAGAAAAAGAATGGAAACCAACGGTTCTCAAACCATAACCTAGGCAAATCAAACCAATGAATAAGGAAGGTTGCGTTATTGAGAATTTGAGAAACATTCGGAATCGCATGATTCGTATGCTTGTGTTTGTGTTGTTTGGTAATCATTCTATCAAGTTCTATTAGTTCAAACATTTTTGGAAGAGAAAAAGAATGGAAACCAGCAGTTCCCAAACCATAGCCTAGGCAAATCAAACCAATCAATAAGAAAGGTTGCGTTATTGAGAATTTGAGAAACATTCGGAATCGCATGATTCGTATGCTTGTGTTTGTGTTGTTTGGTGATCTTTCTATCAAGTTCTATTAGTTCAAAGATTTTTTTGCGAGAAAAAGAATGGAAACCAACGGTTCCCAAACCATAGCCTAGGCAAATCAAACACCTCAATAAGAAAGGTTGTGTTATTGAGAATTTGAGAAACATTCGGAATCGCATGATTCGTATGGTTGTGTTTGTGTTGTTTGGTGATCTTTCTATCAAGTTCTATTAGTTCAAAGATTTTTTTGCGAGAAAAAGAATGGAAACCAACGGTTCCCAAACCATAGCCTAGGCAAATCAAACACCTCAATAAGAAAGGTTGTGTTATTGAGAATTTGAGAAACATTCGGAATCGCATGATTCGTATGGTTGTGTTTGTGTTGTTTGGTGATCTTTCTATCAAGTTCTATTAGTTCAAACATTTTTGGACGAGAAAAAGAAAGGAAACCAGCAGTTCCCAAACCATAGCCTAGGCAAATCAAACCAATCAATAAGAAAGGTTGCGTTATTGAGAATTTGAGAAACATTGGGAATCGCATGATTCGTATGCTTGTGTTTGTGTTGTTTGGTGATCTTTCTATCAAGTTCTATTAGTTCAAAGATTTTTTTGCGAGAAAAAGAATGGAAACCAACGGTTCCCAAACCATAGCCTAGGCAAATCAAACACCTCAATAAGAAAGGTTGTGTTATTGAGAATTTGAGAAACATTCGGAATCGCATGATTCGTATGGTTGTGTTTGTGTTGTTTGGTGATCTTTCTACCAAGTTTCATTAGTTCAAAGATTTATGGACTAGAAAAAGAATGGAAACTAACGGTTCCCAAACAATAGCCTAGGCAAATGAAACAAATCAATAAGAAGAGTTGTGTTATTGAGAATTTGAGAAACATTCGGAATCGCATGATTCGTATGCTTGTGTTTGTGTTGTTTGGTGATCTTTCTACCAAGTTTCATTAGTTCAAACATTTTTTTACGAGAAAAAAAATGGAAACCAATGGTTCTCAAACCATAGCCTAGGCAAATCAAACCAATCAATAAGAAGGTTGCGTTATTGAGAATTTGAGAAACATTCGGAGTCGCATGATTCGTATGCTTGCGTTTATGTTGTTTGGTGATCTTTCTATCAAGTTCTATTAGTTCAAAGATTTTTTTACGAAAAAAAGAATGGAAACCAACGGTTCCCAAACCATAGCCTAGGCAAATCAAACACCTCAATAAGAAAGGTTGTGTTATTGAGAATTTGAGAAACATTCGGAATCGCATGATTCGTATGCTTGGGTTTGTGTAGTTTGGTGATCTTTCTATAAAGTTGTATTAGTTCAAAGATTTTTTAACGAGAAAAAGAATGGAAACCAACGGTTCTCAAACCATAGCCTAGGCAAATCAAACCAATGAATAAGGAAGGTTGCGTTATTGAGAATTTGCGAAACATTCGGAATCGCATGATTCGTATGCTTGTGTTTGTGTTGTTTGGTGATCTTTCTACCAAGTTTCATTAGTTCAAAGATTATTTTACGAGAAAAAGAATGGAAACCAACGGTTCTCAAACCATAGCCTAGGCAAATCAAACCAATCAATAAGAAAGGTTGCGTTATTGAGAATTTCAGAAACATTCGGAATCGCATGATTCGTATGCTTGCGTTTGTGTTGTTTGGTAATCATTCTATCAAGTTCTATTAGTTCAAACATTTTTGGACGAGAAAAAGAATGGAAACCAGCAGTTCCCAAACCATAGCCTAGGCAAATCAAACCAATCAATAAGAAAGGTTGCGTTATTGAGAATTTGAGAAACATTCGGAATCGCATGATTCGTATGCTTGTGTTTGTGTTGTTTGGTGATCTTTCTATCAAGTTCTATTAGTTCAAAGATTTTTTTACGAGAAAAAGAATGGAAACCAACGGTTCTCAAACTATAGCCTAGGCAAATCAAACCAATCAATAAGAAAGGTTGCGTTATTGAGAATTTGAGAAACATTCGGAATCGCATAATTCGTATGCTTGTGTTTGTGTTGTTTGGTGATCTTTCTACCAAGTTTCATTAGTTCAAAGATTTATGGACTAGAAAAGGAATGGAAACCAACGGTTCCCAAACCATAGCCTAGGCAAATGAAACGAATCAATAAGAAGAGTTGTGTTATTGAGAATTTGAGAAACATTCGGAATCGCATGATTCGTATGCTTGTGTTTGTGTTGTTTGGTGATCTTTCTATCAAGTTCTATTAGTTCAAAGATTTTTTTACAAGAAAAAGAATGGAAACCAGCAGTTCCCAAACCATAGCCTAGGCAAATCAAACCAATCAATAAGAAAGGTTGTGTTATTGAGAATTTGAGAAACATTCGAAATCGCATGATTCGTATGCTTGTGTTTGTGTTGTTTGGTGATCTTTCTATCAAGTTCTATTAGTTCAAGGATTTTTTTACTAAAAAAGAATGGAAACCAACGGTTCCCAAACCATAGCCTAGGCAAATCGAACACCTCAATAAGAAAGGTTGTGTTATTGAGAATTTGAAAAACATTCGGAATCGCAGATTCGTATGCTTGTGTTTGTGTTGTTTGGTAATTATTCTATCAAGTTCTATTAGTTCAAACATTTTTGGACGAGAAAAAGAATGGAAACCAGCGGTTCCCAAACCATAGCCTAGGCAAATCAAACCAATCAATAAGAAAGGTTGCGATATTGACAATTTGAGAAACATTCGGAATCGCATGATTCGTATGCTTGTGTTTGTGTTGTTTAATGATCTTTCTATCAAGTTCTATTAGTTCAAAGATTTTTTTACGAGAAAAAGAATGGAAACCAACGGTTCCCAAACCATAGCCTAGGCGAATCAAACACCTCAATAAGAAAGGTGGTGTTATTGAGAATTTGAGAAACATTTGGAATCGCATGATTCGTATGGTTGTGTTTGTGTTGTTTGGTGATCTTTCTACCAAGTTCTATTAGTTCAAACATTTATGTACTAGGAAAAGAATGGAAACTAACGGTTCCCAAACCATATCCAAGGCAAATCAAACCAATCAATAAGAAGAGTTGTGTTATTGAGAATTTGAGAAACATTCGGAATCGCATGATTCGTATGCTTGTGTTTGTGTTGTTTGGTGATCTTTCTACCAAGTTTCATTAGTTCAAAGATTTTTTTACGAGAAAAAGAATGGAAACCAACAGTTCTCAAACCATAGCCTACGCAAATCAAACCTATCAATAAGAAGGTTGCGTTATTGAGAATTTGAGAAACATTCGGAATTGCATGATTCGTATGCTTGCGTTTATGTTGTTTGGCGATCTTTCTATCAAGTTCTATTAGTTCAAAGATTTTTTTACGAAAAAAAGAATGGAAACCAACGGTTCCCAAACCATAGCCTATGCAAATCAAACACCTCAATAAGAAAGGTTGCGTTATTGAGAATTTGAGAAACATTCAGAATCGCATGATTCGTATGGTTGAGTTTGTGTTGTTTGGTGATCTTTCTACCAAGTTCCATTAGTTCAAAGATTTATGGACTAGAAAAAGAATGGAAACTAACGGTTCCCAAACCATAGCCTAGGCAAATGAAACAAATCAATAAGAAGAGTTGTGTTATTGAGAATTTGAGAAACATTCGGAATCGCATGATTCGTATGCTTGTGTTTGTGTTGTTTGGTGATCTTTCTACCAAGTTTCATTAGTTCAAAGATTTTTTTACGAGAAAAAGAATGGAAACCAACGGTTCTCAAACCATAGCCTAGGCAAATCAAACCAATCAATAAGAAGGTTGCGTTATTGAGAATTTGAGAAACATTCGGAGTCGCATGATTCGTATGCTTGCGTTTATGTTGTTTGGTGATCTTTCTATCAAGTTCTATTAGTTCAAAGATTTTTTTACGAAAAAAAGAATGGAAACCAACGGTTCCCAAACCATAGCCTAGGAAAATCAAACACCTCAATAAGAAAGGTTGTGTTATTGAGAATTTGAGAAACATTTGGAATCGCATGATTCGTGTGGTTGTGTTTGTGTTGTTTGGTGATCTTTCTACCAAGTTCTATTAGTTCAAACATTTATGTACTAGAAAAATAATGGAAACTAACGGTTCCCATACCATATCCAAGGCAAATCAAACCAATCAATAAGAAAGGTTGTGTTATTGAGAATTTGAGAAACATTCGGAATCGCACGATTCGTATGCTTTTGTTTGTGTTGTTTGGTGATCTTTCTACCAAGTTCTATTAGTTCAAACATTTATGTATTAGAAAAAGAATGGAAACTAACGGTTCCCATACCATATCCAAGGCAAATCAAACCAATCAATAAGAAAGGTTGTGTTATTGAGAATTTGAGAAACATTCGGAATCGCACGATTCGTATGCTTGTGTTTGTGTTGTTTGGTGATCTTTCTATCAAGTTCTATTAGTTCAAAGATTTTTTTACGAGAAAAAGAATGGAAACCAACGGTTCCCAAACCATAGCCTAGGCGAATCAAACACCTCAATAAGAAAGGTGGTGTTATTGAGAATTTAAGAAACATTTGGAATCGCATGATTCGTATGGTTGTGTTTGTGTTGTTTGGTGATCTTTCTACCAAGTTCTATTAGTTCAAACATTTATGTACTAGAAAAAGAATGGAAACTAACGGTTCCCAAACCATATCCAAGGCAAATCAAACCAATCAATAAGAAAGGTTGTGTTATTCAGAATTTGAGAAACATTCGGAATCGCATGATTCGTATGCTTGCGTTTGTGTTGTTTGGTGATCTTTCTATCAAGTTCTATTAGCTCAAACATTTTTGGACGAGAAAAAGAAAGGAAACCAGCAGTTTCCAAACCATAGCCTAGGCAAATCAAACCAATCAATAAGAAAGGTTGCGTTATTGAGAATTTGAGAAACATTGGGAATCGCATGATTCGTATGCTTGTGTTTGTGTTGTTTTGTGATCTTTCTATCAAGTTCTATTAGTTCAAAGATTTTTTTGCGAGAAAAAGAATGGAAACCAACGGTTCCCAAACCATAGCCTAGGCAAATCAAACACCTCAATAAGAAAGGTTGTGTTATTGAGAATTTGAGAAACATTCGGAATCGCATGATTCGTATGGTTGTGTTTGTGTTGTTTGGTGATCTTTCTACCAAGTTTCATTAGTTCAAAGATTTATGGACTAGAAAAAGAATGGAAACTAACGGTTCCCAAACCATAGCCTAGGCAAATGAAACAAATCAATAAGAAGAGTTGTGTTATTGAGAATTTGAGAAACATTCGGAATCGCATGATTCGTATGCTTGTGTTTGTGTTGTTTGGTGATCTTTCTACCAAGTTTCATTAGTTCAAACATTTATGGACTAGAAAAAGAATGGAAACTAACGGTTCCCAAACCATAGCCTAGGCAAATGAAACAAATCAATAAGAAGAGTTGTGTTATTGAGAATTTGAGAAACATTCGGAATCGCATGATTCGTATGCTTGTGTTTGTGTTGTTTGGTAATCTTTCTACCAAGTTCCATTAGTTCAAAGATTTATGGACTTATTAAAAGAATGGAAACTAACGGTTCCCAAACCATAGCCTAGGCAAATGAAACAAATCAATAAGAAAGGTTGTATTATTGAGAATTTGAGAAACATTCGGAATCGCATGATTCGTATGCTTGTGTTTGTGTTGTTTGGTGATCTTTCTACCAAGTTTCATTAGTTCAAAGATTTTTTTACGAGTAAAAGAATGGAAACCAACGGCTCTCAAACCATAGCCTAGGCAAATCAAACCAATCAATAAGAAAGGTTGCGTTATTGAGAATTTGAGAAACATTCGGAATCGCATGATTCGTATGCTTGTGTTTGTGTTGTTTGGTAATCATTCTATCAAGTTCTATTAGTTCAAACATTTTTGGACGAGAAAAAGAATGGAAACCAGCAGTTCCCAAACCATAGCCTAGGCAAATCAAACCAATCAATAAGAAAGGTTGCATTATTGAGAATTTGTGAAACATTCGGAATCGCATGATTCATATGCTTGTGTTTGTGTTGTTTGGTGATCTTTCTATCAAGTTCTACTTGTTCAAAGATTTTTTTACGAGAAAAAGAATGGAAACCAACGGTTCCCAGACCATAGCCTATGCAAATCAAACACCTCAATAAGAAAGGTTGTGTTATTGAGAATTTGAGAAACATTCGGAATCGCATGATTCGTATGCTTGTGTTTGTGTTGTTTGGTAATCATTCTATCAAGTTCTAATAGTTCAAACATTTTTGGACGACAAAAAGAATGGAAACCAGCATTTCCCAAACCATAGCCTAGGCAAATCAAACCAATCAATAAGAAAGGTTGCGTTATTGACAATTTGAGAAACATTCGGAATCGCATGATTCGTATGCTTGTGTTTGTGTTGTTTGGTAATCTTTCTACCAAGTTTCATTAGTTCAAAGATTTATGGACTTATTAAAAGAATGGAAACTAACGGTTCTCAAACCATAGCCTAGGCAAATGAAACAAATCAATAAGAAAGGTTGTGTTATTGAGAATTTGAGAAACATTCGGAATCGCATGATTCGTATGCTTGTGTTTGTGTTTTTTGGTGATCTTTCTACCAAGTTTCATTAGTTCAAAGATTTTTTTACGAGAAAAAGAATGGAAACCAACGGCTCTCAAACCATAGCCTAGGCAAATCAAACCAATCAATAAGAAAGGTTGCGTTATTGAGAATTTGAGAAACATTCGGAATCGCATGATTCGTATGCTTGTGTTTGTGTTGTTTGGTAATCATTCTATCAAGTTCTATTAGTTCAAACATTTTTGGACGAGAAAAAGAATGGAAACCAGCAGTTCCCAAACCATAGCCTAGGCAAATCAAACCAATCAATAAGAAAGGTTGCGTTATTGAGAATTTGAGAAACATTCGGAATCGCATGATTCGTATGCTTGTGTTTGTGTTGTTTGGTGATCTTTCTATCAAGTTCTATTAGTTCAAAGATTTTTTGACGAGAAAAAGAATGGAAAACAACGGTTCCCAAACCATAGCCAAGGCAAATCAAGCCAATGAATAAGAAAGGTTGTATTACTGAGAATTTGAGAAACATTCGAAATCGCATGATTCGTATGCTTGTGTTTGTGTTGTTTGGTAATCATTCTATCAAGTTCTATTAGTTCAAACATTTGTGGACGAGAAAACGAATGGAAACCAGTGGTTCCCAAACCATAGCCTAGGCAAATAACACCAATCAATTAGAAATGTTGCGTTATTGAGAATTTGAGAAACATTCGGAATCGCATGATTCGTATGCTTGTGTTTATGCTGTTTAATGATCTTTCTATCAAGTTCTATTAGTTCAAAGATTTTTTTACAAGAAAAAGAATGGAAACCAACGGTTCCCAAACCATAGCCTAGGCGAATCAAACACCTCAATAAAAAAGGTGGTGTTATTGAGAATTTGAGAAACATTTGGAATCGCATGATTCGTATGGTTGTGTTTGTGTTGTTTGGTGATCTTTCTACCAAGTTCTATTAGTTCAAACATTTATGTACTAGAAAAAGAATGGAAACTAACGGTCCGCAAACCATATCCAAGGCAAATCAAACCAATCAATAAGAAAGGTTGTGTTATTGAGAATTTGAGAAACATTCGGAATCGCATGATTCGTATGCTTGCGTTTGTGTTGTTTGGTGATCTTTCTATCAAGTTCTATTTGTTCAAATATTTTTGGACTAGAAAAAGAATGGAAACCAGCGGTTCCCAAACCATAGCCTAGGCAAATCAAACCAATCAATAAGAAAGGATGTGTTATTGAGAATTTGAGAAACATTCGGAATCGCATGATTCGTATGCTTGGGTTTGTGTTGTTTGGTGATCTTTCTATCAAGTTCTATTAGTTCAAGGATTTTTTAACGAAAAAAAGAATGGAAACCAACGGTTCCCAAACCATAGCCTAGGCAAATCCAACACCTCAATAAGAAAGGTTGTGTTATTAAGAATTTGAAAAACATTCGGAATCGCAGATTCGTATGCTTGTGTTTGTGTTGTTTGGTAATTATTCTATCAAGTTCTATTAGTTCAAACATTTTTGGACGAGAAAAAGAATGGAAACCAGCGGTTCCCAAACCATAGCCTAGTCAAATCAAACCAATCAATAAGAAAGGTTGCGTTATTGAGAATTTGAGAAACATTCGGAATCGCATGATTCGTATGCTTGTGTTTGTGTTGTTTAAGGATCTTCTATCAAGTTCTATTAGTTCAAAGATTTTTTTACGAGAAAAGGAATGGAAACCAACGGTTCCCAAACCATAGCCTAGGCAAATCAAACACCTCAATAAGAAAGGTTGTGTTATTGAGAATTTGAGAAACATTTGGAATCGCATGATTCGTGTGGTTGTGTTTGTGTTGTTTGGTGATCTTTCTACCAAGTTCTATTAGTTCAAACATTTATGTACTAGAAAAAGAATGGAAACTAACGGTTCCCATACCATATCCAAGGCAAATCAAACCAATCAATAAGAAAGGTTGTGTTATTGAGAATTTGAGAAACATTCGGAATCGCACGATTCGTATGCTTGTGTTTGTGTTGTTTGGTGATCTTTCTACCAAGTTCTATTAGTTCAAACATTTATGTACTAGAAAAAGAATGGAAACTAACGGTTCCCATACCATATCCAAGGAAAATCAAACCAATCAATAAGAAAGGTTGTGTTATTGAGAATTTGAGAAACATTCGGAATCGCACGATTCATATGCTTGTGTTTGTGTTGTTTGGTGATCTTTCTATCAAGTTCTATTAGTTCAAAGATTTTTTTACGAGAAAAAGAATGGAAACCAGCAGTTCCCAAACCATAGCCTAGGCAAATCAAACCAATCAATAAGAAAGGTTGCGTTATTGAGAATTTGAGAAACATTCGGAATCGCATGATTCGTATGCTTGTGTTTGTGTTGTTTGGTGATCTTTCTATCAAGTTCTATTAGTTCAAAGATTTTTGGACGACAAAAAGAATGGAAACCAGCAGTTCCCAAACCATAGCCTAGGCAAATCAAACCAATCAATAAGAAAGGTTGCGTTATTGAGAATTTGAGAAACATTCGGAATCGCATGATTCGTATGCTTGTGTTTGTGTTGTTTGGTAATCATTCTATCAAGTTCTATTAGTTCAAACATTTTTGGACGAGAAAAAGAATGGAAACCAGCAGTTCCCAAACCATAGCCTAGGCAAATCAAACCAATCAATAAGAAAGGTTGCATTATTGAGAATTTGAGAAACATTCGGAATCGCATGATTCATATGCTTGTGTTTGTGTTGTTTGGTGATCTTTCTATCAAGTTCTACTTGTTCAAAGATTTTTTTACGAGAAAAAGAATGGAAACCAACGGTTCCCAGACCATAGCCTATGCAAATCAAACACCTCAATAAGAAAGGTTGTGTTATTGAGAATTTGAGAAACATTCGGAATCGCATGATTCGTATGCTTGTGTTTGTGTTGTTTGGTAATCATTCTATCAAGTTCTAATAGTTCAAACATTTTTGGACGACAAAAAGAATGGAAACCAGCATTTCCCAAACCATAGCCTAGGCAAATCAAACCAATCAATAAGAAAGGTTGCGTTATTGACAATTTGAGAAACATTCGGAATCGCATGATTCGTATGCTTGTGTTTGTGTTGTTTGGTAATCTTTCTACCAAGTTTCATTAGTTCAAAGATTTATGGACTTATTAAAAGAATGGAAACTAACGGTTCTCAAACCATAGCCTAGGCAAATGAAACAAATCAATAAGAAAGGTTGTGTTATTGAGAATTTGAGAAACATTCGGAATCGCATGATTCGTATGCTTGTGTTTGTGTTTTTTGGTGATCTTTCTACCAAGTTTCATTAGTTCAAAGATTTTTTTACGAGAAAAAGAATGGAAACCAACGGCTCTCAAACCATAGCCTAGGCAAATCAAACCAATCAATAAGAAAGGTTGCGTTATTGAGAATTTGAGAAACATTCGGAATCGCATGATTCGTATGCTTGTGTTTGTGTTGTTTGGTAATCATTCTATCAAGTTCTATTAGTTCAAACATTTTTGGACGAGAAAAAGAATGGAAACCAGCAGTTCCCAAACCATAGCCTAGGCAAATCAAACCAATCAATAAGAAAGGTTGCGTTATTGAGAATTTGAGAAACATTCGGAATCGCATGATTCGTATGCTTGTGTTTGTGTTGTTTGGTGATCTTTCTATCAAGTTCTATTAGTTCAAAGATTTTTTGACGAGAAAAAGAATGGAAAACAACGGTTCCCAAACCATAGCCAAGGCAAATCAAGCCAATGAATAAGAAAGGTTGTATTACTGAGAATTTGAGAAACATTCGAAATCGCATGATTCGTATGCTTGTGTTTGTGTTGTTTGGTAATCATTCTATCAAGTTCTATTAGTTCAAACATTTGTGGACGAGAAAACGAATGGAAACCAGTGGTTCCCAAACCATAGCCTAGGCAAATAACACCAATCAATTAGAAATGTTGCGTTATTGAGAATTTGAGAAACATTCGGAATCGCATGATTCGTATGCTTGTGTTTATGTTGTTTAATGATCTTTCTATCAAGTTCTATTAGTTCAAAGATTTTTTTACAAGAAAAAGAATGGAAACCAACGGTTCCCAAACCATAGCCTAGGCGAATCAAACACCTCAATAAAAAAGGTGGTGTTATTGAGAATTTGAGAAACATTTGGAATCGCATGATTCGTATGGTTGTGTTTGTGTTGTTTGGTGATCTTTCTACCAAGTTCTATTAGTTCAAACATTTATGTACTAGAAAAAGAATGGAAACTAACGGTCCGCAAACCATATCCAAGGCAAATCAAACCAATCAATAAGAAAGGTTGTGTTATTGAGAATTTGAGAAACATTCGGAATCGCATGATTCGTATGCTTGCGTTTGTGTTGTTTGGTGATCTTTCTATCAAGTTCTATTTGTTCAAATATTTTTGGACTAGAAAAAGAATGGAAACCAGCGGTTCCCAAACCATAGCCTAGGCAAATCAAACCAATCAATAAGAAAGGATGTGTTATTGAGAATTTGAGAAACATTCGGAATCGCATGATTCGTATGCTTGGGTTTGTGTTGTTTGGTGATCTTTCTATCAAGTTCTATTAGTTCAAGGATTTTTTAACGAAAAAAAGAATGGAAACCAACGGTTCCCAAACCATAGCCTAGGCAAATCCAACACCTCAATAAGAAAGGTTGTGTTATTAAGAATTTGAAAAACATTCGGAATCGCAGATTCGTATGCTTGTGTTTGTGTTGTTTGGTAATTATTCTATCAAGTTCTATTAGTTCAAACATTTTTGGACGAGAAAAAGAATGGAAACCAGCGGTTCCCAAACCATAGCCTAGTCAAATCAAACCAATCAATAAGAAAGGTTGCGTTATTGAGAATTTGAGAAACATTCGGAATCGCATGATTCGTATGCTTGTGTTTGTGTTGTTTAAGGATCTTCTATCAAGTTCTATTAGTTCAAAGATTTTTTTACGAGAAAAGGAATGGAAACCAACGGTTCCCAAACCATAGCCTAGGCAAATCAAACACCTCAATAAGAAAGGTTGTGTTATTGAGAATTTGAGAAACATTTGGAATCGCATGATTCGTGTGGTTGTGTTTGTGTTGTTTGGTGATCTTTCTACCAAGTTCTATTAGTTCAAACATTTATGTACTAGAAAAAGAATGGAAACTAACGGTTCCCATACCATATCCAAGGCAAATCAAACCAATCAATAAGAAAGGTTGTGTTATTGAGAATTTGAGAAACATTCGGAATCGCACGATTCGTATGCTTGTGTTTGTGTTGTTTGGTGATCTTTCTACCAAGTTCTATTAGTTCAAACATTTATGTACTAGAAAAAGAATGGAAACTAACGGTTCCCATACCATATCCAAGGAAAATCAAACCAATCAATAAGAAAGGTTGTGTTATTGAGAATTTGAGAAACATTCGGAATCGCACGATTCATATGCTTGTGTTTGTGTTGTTTGGTGATCTTTCTATCAAGTTCTATTAGTTCAAAGATTTTTTTACGAGAAAAAGAATGGAAACCAACGGTTCCCAAACCATAGCCTAGGCGAATCAAACACCTCAATAAGGAAGGTGGTGTTATTGAGAATTTAAGAAACATTTGGAATCGCATGATTCGTATGGTTGTGTTTGTGTTGTTTGGTGATCTTTCTACCAAGTTCTGTTAGTTCAAACATTTATGTACTAGAAAAAGAATGGAAACTAACGGTTCCCAAACCATATCCAAGGCAAATCAATCCAATCAATAAGAAAGGTTGTGTTATTCAGAATTTGAGAAACATTCGGAATCGCATGATTCGTATGCTTGCGTTTGTGTTGTTTGGTGATCTTTCTATCAAGTTCTATTAGTTCAAACATTTTTGGACCAGAAAAAGAAAGGAAACCAGCAGTTCCCAAACCATAGCCTAGGCAAATCAAACCAATCAATAAGAAAGGTTGCGTTATTGAGAATTTGAGAAACATTGGGAATCGCATGATTCGTATGCTTGTGTTTATGTTGTTTAATGATCTTTCTATCAAGTTCTATTAGTTCAAAGATTTTTTTACAAGAAAAAGAATGGAAACCAACGGTTCCCAAACCATAGCCTAGGCGAATCAAACACCTCAATAAAAAAGGTGGTGTTATTGAGAATTTGAGAAACATTTGGAATCACATGATTCGTATGGGTTTGTGTTGTTTGGTGATCTTTCTACCAAGTTCTATTAGTTCAAACATTTATGTACTAGAAAAAGAATGGAAACTAACGGTCCCCAAACCATATCCAAGGCAAATCAAACCAATCAATAAGAAAGGTTGTGTTATTGAGAATTTGAGAAACATTCGGAATCGCATGATTCGTATGCTTGCGTTTGTGTTGTTTGGTGATCTTTCTATCAAGTTCTATTTGTTCAAACATTTTTGGACTAGAAAAAGAATGGAAACCAGCGGTTCCCAAACCATAGCCTAGGCAAATCAAACCAATCAATAAGAAAGGATGTGTTATTGAGAATTTGAGAAACATTCGGAATCGCATGATTCGTATGCTTGTGTTTGTGTTGTTTGGTGATCTTTCTATCAAGTTCTATTAGTTCAAGGATTTTTTTACGAAAAAAAGAATGGAAACCAACGGTTCCCAAACTATAGCCTAGGCAAATCGAACACCTCAATAAGAAAGGTTGTGTTATTAAGAATTTGAAAAACATTCGGAATCGCATGATTCGTATGCTTGTGTTTGTGTTGTTTGGTAATTATTCTATCAAGTTCTATTAGTTCAAACATTTTTGGACGAGAAAAAGAATGGAAACCAGCGGTTCCCAAACCATAGCCTAGTCAAATCAAACCAATCAATAAGAAATGTTGCGTTATTGAGAATTTGAGAAACATGCGGAATCGCATGATTCGTATGCTTGTGTTTGTGTTGTTTAAGGATCTTCTATCAAGTTCTATTAGTTCAAAGATTTTTTTACGAGAAAAAGAATGGAAACCAACGGTTCCCAAACCATAGCCTAGGCAAATCAAACACCTCAATAAGAAAGGTTGTGTTATTGAGAATTTGAGAAACATTTGGAATCGCATGATTCGTGTGGTTGTGTTTGTGTTGTTTGGTGATCTTTCTACCAAGTTCTATTAGTTCAAACATTTATGTACTAGAAAAAGAATGGAAACTAACGGTTCCCATACCATATCCAAGGCAAATCAAACCAATCAATAAGAAAGGTTGTGTTATTGAGAATTTGAGAAACATTCGGAATCGCACGATTCGTATGCTTTTGTTTGTGTTGTTTGGTGATCTTTCTACCAAGTTCTATTAGTTCAAACATTTTTGTATTAGAAAAAGAATGGAAACTAACGGTTCCCATACCATATCCAAGGCAAATCAAACCAATCAATAAGAAAGGTTGTGTTATTGAGAATTTGAGAAACATTCGGAATCGCACGATTCGTATGCTTGTGTTTGTGTTGTTTGGTGATCTTTCTATCAAGTTCTATTAGTTCAAAGATTTTTTTACGAGAAAAAGAATGGAAACCAACGGTTCCCAAACCATAGCCTAGGCGAATCAAACACCTCAATAAGAAAGGTGGTGTTATTGAGAATTTAAGAAACATTTGGAATCGCATGATTCGTATGGTTGTGTTTGTGTTGTTTGGTGATCTTTCTACCAAGTTCTATTAGTTCAAACATTTATGTACTAGAAAAAGAATGGAAACTAACGGTTCCCAAACCATATCCAAGGCAAATCAAACCAATCAATAAGAAAGGTTGTGTTATTCAGAATTTGAGAAACATTCGGAATCGCATGATTCGTATGCTTGCGTTTGTGTTGTTTGGTGATCTTTCTATCAAGTTCTATTAGTTCAAACATTTTTGGACGAGAAAAAGAAAGGAAACCAGCAGTTCCCAAACCATAGCCTAGGCAAATCAAACCAATCAATAAGAAAGGTTGCGTTATTGAGAATTTGAGAAACATTGGGAATCGCATGATTCGTATGCTTGTGTTTGTGTTGTTTGGTGATCTTTCTATCAAGTTCTATTAGTTCAAAGATTTTTTTGCGAGAAAAAGAATGGAAACCAACGGTTCCCAAACCATAGCCTAGGCAAATCAAACACCTCAATAAGAAAGGTTGTGTTATTGAGAATTTGAGAAACATTCGGAATCGCATGATTCGTATGGTTGTGTTTGTGTTGTTTGGTGATCTTTCTACCAAGTTTCATTAGTTCAAAGATTTATGGACTAGAAAAAGAATGGAAACTAACGGTTCCCAAACAATAGCCTAGGCAAATGAAACAAATCAATAAGAAGAGTTGTGTTATTGAGAATTTGAGAAACATTCGGAATCGCATGATTCGTATGCTTGTGTTTGTGTTGTTTGGTGATCTTTCTACCAAGTTTCATTAGTTCAAACATTTTTTTACGAGAAAAAAAATGGAAACCAATGGTTCTCAAACCATAGCCTAGGCAAATCAAACCAATCAATAAGAAGGTTGCGTTATTGAGAATTTGAGAAACATTCGGAGTCGCATGATTCGTATGCTTGCGTTTATGTTGTTTGGTGATCTTTCTATCAAGTTCTATTAGTTCAAAGATTTTTTTACGAAAAAAAGAATGGAAACCAACGGTTCCCAAACCATAGCCTAGGCAAATCAAACACCTCAATAAGAAAGGTTGTGTTATTGAGAATTTGAGAAACATTCGGAATCGCATGATTCGTATGCTTGGGTTTGTGTAGTTTGGTGATCTTTCTATAAAGTTCTATTAGTTCAAAGATTTTTTAACGAGAAAAAGAATGGAAACCAACGGTTCTCAAACCATAGCCTAGGCAAATCAAACCAATGAATAAGGAAGGTTGCGTTATTGAGAATTTGCGAAACATTCGGAATCGCATGATTCGTATGCTTGTGTTTGTGTTGTTTGGTGATCTTTCTACCAAGTTTCATTAGTTCAAAGATTATTTTACGAGAAAAAGAATGGAAACCAACGGTTCTCAAACCATAGCCTAGGCAAATCAAACCAATCAATAAGAAAGGTTGCGTTATTGAGAATTTCAGAAACATTCGGAATCGCATGATTCGTATGCTTGCGTTTGTGTTGTTTGGTAATCATTCTATCAAGTTCTATTAGTTCAAACATTTTTGGACGAGAAAAAGAATGGAAACCAGCAGTTCCCAAACCATAGCCTAGGCAAATCAAACCAATCAATAAGAAAGGTTGCGTTATTGAGAATTTGAGAAACATTCGGAATCGCATGATTCGTATGCTTGTGTTTGTGTTGTTTGGTGATCTTTCTATCAAGTTCTATTAGTTCAAAGATTTTTTTACGAGAAAAAGAATGGAAACCAACGGTTCTCAAACTATAGCCTAGGCAAATCAAACCAATCAATAAGAAAGGTTGCGTTATTGAGAATTTGAGAAACATTCGGAATCGCATAATTCGTATGCTTGTGTTTGTGTTGTTTGGTGATCTTTCTACCAAGTTTCATTAGTTCAAAGATTTATGGACTAGAAAAGGAATGGAAACCAACGGTTCCCAAACCATAGCCTAGGCAAATGAAACGAATCAATAAGAAGAGTTGTGTTATTGAGAATTTGAGAAACATTCGGAATCGCATGATTCGTATGCTTGTGTTTGTGTTGTTTGGTGATCTTTCTATCAAGTTCTATTAGTTCAAAGATTTTTTTACAAGAAAAAGAATGGAAACCAGCAGTTCCCAAACCATAGCCTAGGCAAATCAAACCAATCAATAAGAAAGGTTGTGTTATTGAGAATTTGAGAAACATTCGAAATCGCATGATTCGTATGCTTGTGTTTGTGTTGTTTGGTGATCTTTCTATCAAGTTCTATTAGTTCAAGGATTTTTTTACTAAAAAAGAATGGAAACCAACGGTTCCCAAACCATAGCCTAGGCAAATCGAACACCTCAATAAGAAAGGTTGTGTTATTGAGAATTTGAAAAACATTCGGAATCGCAGATTCGTATGCTTGTGTTTGTGTTGTTTGGTAATTATTCTATCAAGTTCTATTAGTTCAAACATTTTTGGACGAGAAAAAGAATGGAAACCAGCGGTTCCCAAACCATAGCCTAGGCAAATCAAACCAATCAATAAGAAAGGTTGCGATATTGACAATTTGAGAAACATTCGGAATCGCATGATTCGTATGCTTGTGTTTGTGTTGTTTAATGATCTTTCTATCAAGTTCTATTAGTTCAAAGATTTTTTTACGAGAAAAAGAATGGAAACCAACGGTTCCCAAACCATAGCCTAGGCGAATCAAACACCTCAATAAGAAAGGTGGTGTTATTGAGAATTTGAGAAACATTTGGAATCGCATGATTCGTATGGTTGTGTTTGTGTTGTTTGGTGATCTTTCTACCAAGTTCTATTAGTTCAAACATTTATGTACTAGGAAAAGAATGGAAACTAACGGTTCCCAAACCATATCCAAGGCAAATCAAACCAATCAATAAGAAGAGTTGTGTTATTGAGAATTTGAGAAACATTCGGAATCGCATGATTCGTATGCTTGTGTTTGTGTTGTTTGGTGATCTTTCTACCAAGTTTCATTAGTTCAAAGATTTTTTTACGAGAAAAAGAATGGAAACCAACAGTTCTCAAACCATAGCCTACGCAAATCAAACCTATCAATAAGAAGGTTGCGTTATTGAGAATTTGAGAAACATTCGGAATTGCATGATTCGTATGCTTGCGTTTATGTTGTTTGGCGATCTTTCTATCAAGTTCTATTAGTTCAAAGATTTTTTTACGAAAAAAAGAATGGAAACCAACGGTTCCCAAACCATAGCCTATGCAAATCAAACACCTCAATAAGAAAGGTTGCGTTATTGAGAATTTGAGAAACATTCAGAATCGCATGATTCGTATGGTTGAGTTTGTGTTGTTTGGTGATCTTTCTACCAAGTTCCATTAGTTCAAAGATTTATGGACTAGAAAAAGAATGGAAACTAACGGTTCCCAAACCATAGCCTAGGCAAATGAAACAAATCAATAAGAAGAGTTGTGTTATTGAGAATTTGAGAAACATTCGGAATCGCATGATTCGTATGCTTGTGTTTGTGTTGTTTGGTGATCTTTCTACCAAGTTTCATTAGTTCAAAGATTTTTTTACGAGAAAAAGAATGGAAACCAACGGTTCTCAAACCATAGCCTAGGCAAATCAAACCAATCAATAAGAAGGTTGCGTTATTGAGAATTTGAGAAACATTCGGAGTCGCATGATTCGTATGCTTGCGTTTATGTTGTTTGGTGATCTTTCTATCAAGTTCTATTAGTTCAAAGATTTTTTTACGAAAAAAAGAATGGAAACCAACGGTTCCCAAACCATAGCCTAGGAAAATCAAACACCTCAATAAGAAAGGTTGTGTTATTGAGAATTTGAGAAACATTTGGAATCGCATGATTCGTGTGGTTGTGTTTGTGTTGTTTGGTGATCTTTCTACCAAGTTCTATTAGTTCAAACATTTATGTACTAGAAAAATAATGGAAACTAACGGTTCCCATACCATATCCAAGGCAAATCAAACCAATCAATAAGAAAGGTTGTGTTATTGAGAATTTGAGAAACATTCGGAATCGCACGATTCGTATGCTTTTGTTTGTGTTGTTTGGTGATCTTTCTACCAAGTTCTATTAGTTCAAACATTTATGTATTAGAAAAAGAATGGAAACTAACGGTTCCCATACCATATCCAAGGCAAATCAAACCAATCAATAAGAAAGGTTGTGTTATTGAGAATTTGAGAAACATTCGGAATCGCACGATTCGTATGCTTGTGTTTGTGTTGTTTGGTGATCTTTCTATCAAGTTCTATTAGTTCAAAGATTTTTTTACGAGAAAAAGAATGGAAACCAACGGTTCCCAAACCATAGCCTAGGCGAATCAAACACCTCAATAAGAAAGGTGGTGTTATTGAGAATTTAAGAAACATTTGGAATCGCATGATTCGTATGGTTGTGTTTGTGTTGTTTGGTGATCTTTCTACCAAGTTCTATTAGTTCAAACATTTATGTACTAGAAAAAGAATGGAAACTAACGGTTCCCAAACCATATCCAAGGCAAATCAAACCAATCAATAAGAAAGGTTGTGTTATTCAGAATTTGAGAAACATTCGGAATCGCATGATTCGTATGCTTGCGTTTGTGTTGTTTGGTGATCTTTCTATCAAGTTCTATTAGCTCAAACATTTTTGGACGAGAAAAAGAAAGGAAACCAGCAGTTTCCAAACCATAGCCTAGGCAAATCAAACCAATCAATAAGAAAGGTTGCGTTATTGAGAATTTGAGAAACATTGGGAATCGCATGATTCGTATGCTTGTGTTTGTGTTGTTTTGTGATCTTTCTATCAAGTTCTATTAGTTCAAAGATTTTTTTGCGAGAAAAAGAATGGAAACCAACGGTTCCCAAACCATAGCCTAGGCAAATCAAACACCTCAATAAGAAAGGTTGTGTTATTGAGAATTTGAGAAACATTCGGAATCGCATGATTCGTATGGTTGTGTTTGTGTTGTTTGGTGATCTTTCTACCAAGTTTCATTAGTTCAAAGATTTATGGACTAGAAAAAGAATGGAAACTAACGGTTCCCAAACCATAGCCTAGGCAAATGAAACAAATCAATAAGAAGAGTTGTGTTATTGAGAATTTGAGAAACATTCGGAATCGCATGATTCGTATGCTTGTGTTTGTGTTGTTTGGTGATCTTTCTACCAAGTTTCATTAGTTCAAACATTTTTTTACGAGAAAAAAAATTGAAACCAACGGTTCTCAAACCATAGCCTAGGCAAATCAAACCAATCAATAAGAAGGTTGCGTTATTGAGAATTTGAGAAACATTCGGAGTCGCATGATTCGTATGCTTGCGTTTATGTTGTTTGGTGATCTTTCTATCAAGTTCTATTAGTTCAAAGATTTTTTTACGAAAAAAAGAATGGAAACCAACGGTTCCCAAACCATAGCCTAGGCAAATCAAACACCTCAATAAGAAAGGTTGTGTTATTGAGAATTTGAGAAACATTCGGAATCGCATGATTCGTATGCTTGGGTTTGTGTAGTTTGGTGATCTTTCTATAAAGTTCTATTAGTTCAAAGATTTTTTAACGAGAAAAAGAATGGAAACCAACGGTTCTCAAACCATAACCTAGGCAAATCAAACCAATGAATAAGGAAGGTTGCGTTATTGAGAATTTGAGAATCATTCGGAATCGCATGATTCGTATGCTTGTGTTTGTGTTGTTTGGTAATCATTCTATCAAGTTCTATTAGTTCAAACATTTTTGGAAGAGAAAAAGAATGGAAACCAGCAGTTCCCAAACCATAGCCTAGGCAAATCAAACCAATCAATAAGAAAGGTTGCGTTATTGAGAATTTGAGAAACATTCGGAATCGCATGATTCGTATGCTTGTGTTTGTGTTGTTTGGTGATCTTTCTATCAAGTTCTATTAGTTCAAAGATTTTTTTGCGAGAAAAAGAATGGAAACCAACGGTTCCCAAACCATAGCCTAGGCAAATCAAACACCTCAATAAGAAAGGTTGTGTTATTGAGAATTTGAGAAACATTCGGAATCGCATGATTCGTATGGTTGTGTTTGTGTTGTTTGGTGATCTTTCTATCAAGTTCTATTAGTTCAAAGATTTTTTTGCGAGAAAAAGAATGGAAACCAACGGTTCCCAAACCATAGCCTAGGCAAATCAAACACCTCAATAAGAAAGGTTGTGTTATTGAGAATTTGAGAAACATTCGGAATCGCATGATTCGTATGGTTGTGTTTGTGTTGTTTGGTGATCTTTCTATCAAGTTCTATTAGTTCAAACATTTTTGGACGAGAAAAAGAAAGGAAACCAGCAGTTCCCAAACCATAGCCTAGGCAAATCAAACCAATCAATAAGAAAGGTTGCGTTATTGAGAATTTGAGAAACATTGGGAATCGCATGATTCGTATGCTTGTGTTTGTGTTGTTTGGTGATCTTTCTATCAAGTTCTATTAGTTCAAAGATTTTTTTGCGAGAAAAAGAATGGAAACCAACGGTTCCCAAACCATAGCCTAGGCAAATCAAACACCTCAATAAGAAAGGTTGTGTTATTGAGAATTTGAGAAACATTCGGAATCGCATGATTCGTATGGTTGTGTTTGTGTTGTTTGGTGATCTTTCTACCAAGTTTCATTAGTTCAAAGATTTATGGACTAGAAAAAGAATGGAAACTAACGGTTCCCAAACAATAGCCTAGGCAAATGAAACAAATCAATAAGAAGAGTTGTGTTATTGAGAATTTGAGAAACATTCGGAATCGCATGATTCGTATGCTTGTGTTTGTGTTGTTTGGTGATCTTTCTACCAAGTTTCATTAGTTCAAACATTTTTTTACGAGAAAAAAAATGGAAACCAATGGTTCTCAAACCATAGCCTAGGCAAATCAAACCAATCAATAAGAAGGTTGCGTTATTGAGAATTTGAGAAACATTCGGAGTCGCATGATTCGTATGCTTGCGTTTATGTTGTTTGGTGATCTTTCTATCAAGTTCTATTAGTTCAAAGATTTTTTTACGAAAAAAAGAATGGAAACCAACGGTTCCCAAACCATAGCCTAGGCAAATCAAACACCTCAATAAGAAAGGTTGTGTTATTGAGAATTTGAGAAACATTCGGAATCGCATGATTCGTATGCTTGGGTTTGTGTAGTTTGGTGATCTTTCTATAAAGTTCTATTAGTTCAAAGATTTTTTAACGAGAAAAAGAATGGAAACCAACGGTTCTCAAACCATAGCCTAGGCAAATCAAACCAATGAATAAGGAAGGTTGCGTTATTGAGAATTTGCGAAACATTCGGAATCGCATGATTCGTATGCTTGTGTTTGTGTTGTTTGGTGATCTTTCTACCAAGTTTCATTAGTTCAAAGATTATTTTACGAGAAAAAGAATGGAAACCAACGGTTCTCAAACCATAGCCTAGGCAAATCAAACCAATCAATAAGAAAGGTTGCGTTATTGAGAATTTCAGAAACATTCGGAATCGCATGATTCGTATGCTTGCGTTTGTGTTGTTTGGTAATCATTCTATCAAGTTCTATTAGTTCAAACATTTTTGGACGAGAAAAAGAATGGAAACCAGCAGTTCCCAAACCATAGCCTAGGCAAATCAAACCAATCAATAAGAAAGGTTGCGTTATTGAGAATTTGAGAAACATTCGGAATCGCATGATTCGTATGCTTGTGTTTGTGTTGTTTGGTGATCTTTCTATCAAGTTCTATTAGTTCAAAGATTTTTTTACGAGAAAAAGAATGGAAACCAACGGTTCTCAAACTATAGCCTAGGCAAATCAAACCAATCAATAAGAAAGGTTGCGTTATTGAGAATTTGAGAAACATTCGGAATCGCATAATTCGTATGCTTGTGTTTGTGTTGTTTGGTGATCTTTCTACCAAGTTTCATTAGTTCAAAGATTTATGGACTAGAAAAGGAATGGAAACCAACGGTTCCCAAACCATAGCCTAGGCAAATGAAACGAATCAATAAGAAGAGTTGTGTTATTGAGAATTTGAGAAACATTCGGAATCGCATGATTCGTATGCTTGTGTTTGTGTTGTTTGGTGATCTTTCTATCAAGTTCTATTAGTTCAAAGATTTTTTTACAAGAAAAAGAATGGAAACCAGCAGTTCCCAAACCATAGCCTAGGCAAATCAAACCAATCAATAAGAAAGGTTGTGTTATTGAGAATTTGAGAAACATTCGAAATCGCATGATTCGTATGCTTGTGTTTGTGTTGTTTGGTGATCTTTCTATCAAGTTCTATTAGTTCAAGGATTTTTTTACTAAAAAAGAATGGAAACCAACGGTTCCCAAACCATAGCCTAGGCAAATCGAACACCTCAATAAGAAAGGTTGTGTTATTGAGAATTTGAAAAACATTCGGAATCGCAGATTCGTATGCTTGTGTTTGTGTTGTTTGGTAATTATTCTATCAAGTTCTATTAGTTCAAACATTTTTGGACGAGAAAAAGAATGGAAACCAGCGGTTCCCAAACCATAGCCTAGGCAAATCAAACCAATCAATAAGAAAGGTTGCGATATTGACAATTTGAGAAACATTCGGAATCGCATGATTCGTATGCTTGTGTTTGTGTTGTTTAATGATCTTTCTATCAAGTTCTATTAGTTCAAAGATTTTTTTACGAGAAAAAGAATGGAAACCAACGGTTCCCAAACCATAGCCTAGGCGAATCAAACACCTCAATAAGAAAGGTGGTGTTATTGAGAATTTGAGAAACATTTGGAATCGCATGATTCGTATGGTTGTGTTTGTGTTGTTTGGTGATCTTTCTACCAAGTTCTATTAGTTCAAACATTTATGTACTAGGAAAAGAATGGAAACTAACGGTTCCCAAACCATATCCAAGGCAAATCAAACCAATCAATAAGAAGAGTTGTGTTATTGAGAATTTGAGAAACATTCGGAATCGCATGATTCGTATGCTTGTGTTTGTGTTGTTTGGTGATCTTTCTACCAAGTTTCATTAGTTCAAAGATTTTTTTACGAGAAAAAGAATGGAAACCAACAGTTCTCAAACCATAGCCTACGCAAATCAAACCTATCAATAAGAAGGTTGCGTTATTGAGAATTTGAGAAACATTCGGAATTGCATGATTCGTATGCTTGCGTTTATGTTGTTTGGCGATCTTTCTATCAAGTTCTATTAGTTCAAAGATTTTTTTACGAAAAAAAGAATGGAAACCAACGGTTCCCAAACCATAGCCTATGCAAATCAAACACCTCAATAAGAAAGGTTGCGTTATTGAGAATTTGAGAAACATTCAGAATCGCATGATTCGTATGGTTGAGTTTGTGTTGTTTGGTGATCTTTCTACCAAGTTCCATTAGTTCAAAGATTTATGGACTAGAAAAAGAATGGAAACTAACGGTTCCCAAACCATAGCCTAGGCAAATGAAACAAATCAATAAGAAGAGTTGTGTTATTGAGAATTTGAGAAACATTCGGAATCGCATGATTCGTATGCTTGTGTTTGTGTTGTTTGGTGATCTTTCTACCAAGTTTCATTAGTTCAAAGATTTTTTTACGAGAAAAAGAATGGAAACCAACGGTTCTCAAACCATAGCCTAGGCAAATCAAACCAATCAATAAGAAGGTTGCGTTATTGAGAATTTGAGAAACATTCGGAGTCGCATGATTCGTATGCTTGCGTTTATGTTGTTTGGTGATCTTTCTATCAAGTTCTATTAGTTCAAAGATTTTTTTACGAAAAAAAGAATGGAAACCAACGGTTCCCAAACCATAGCCTAGGAAAATCAAACACCTCAATAAGAAAGGTTGTGTTATTGAGAATTTGAGAAACATTTGGAATCGCATGATTCGTGTGGTTGTGTTTGTGTTGTTTGGTGATCTTTCTACCAAGTTCTATTAGTTCAAACATTTATGTACTAGAAAAATAATGGAAACTAACGGTTCCCATACCATATCCAAGGCAAATCAAACCAATCAATAAGAAAGGTTGTGTTATTGAGAATTTGAGAAACATTCGGAATCGCACGATTCGTATGCTTTTGTTTGTGTTGTTTGGTGATCTTTCTACCAAGTTCTATTAGTTCAAACATTTATGTATTAGAAAAAGAATGGAAACTAACGGTTCCCATACCATATCCAAGGCAAATCAAACCAATCAATAAGAAAGGTTGTGTTATTGAGAATTTGAGAAACATTCGGAATCGCACGATTCGTATGCTTGTGTTTGTGTTGTTTGGTGATCTTTCTATCAAGTTCTATTAGTTCAAAGATTTTTTTACGAGAAAAAGAATGGAAACCAACGGTTCCCAAACCATAGCCTAGGCGAATCAAACACCTCAATAAGAAAGGTGGTGTTATTGAGAATTTAAGAAACATTTGGAATCGCATGATTCGTATGGTTGTGTTTGTGTTGTTTGGTGATCTTTCTACCAAGTTCTATTAGTTCAAACATTTATGTACTAGAAAAAGAATGGAAACTAACGGTTCCCAAACCATATCCAAGGCAAATCAAACCAATCAATAAGAAAGGTTGTGTTATTCAGAATTTGAGAAACATTCGGAATCGCATGATTCGTATGCTTGCGTTTGTGTTGTTTGGTGATCTTTCTATCAAGTTCTATTAGCTCAAACATTTTTGGACGAGAAAAAGAAAGGAAACCAGCAGTTTCCAAACCATAGCCTAGGCAAATCAAACCAATCAATAAGAAAGGTTGCGTTATTGAGAATTTGAGAAACATTGGGAATCGCATGATTCGTATGCTTGTGTTTGTGTTGTTTTGTGATCTTTCTATCAAGTTCTATTAGTTCAAAGATTTTTTTGCGAGAAAAAGAATGGAAACCAACGGTTCCCAAACCATAGCCTAGGCAAATCAAACACCTCAATAAGAAAGGTTGTGTTATTGAGAATTTGAGAAACATTCGGAATCGCATGATTCGTATGGTTGTGTTTGTGTTGTTTGGTGATCTTTCTACCAAGTTTCATTAGTTCAAAGATTTATGGACTAGAAAAAGAATGGAAACTAACGGTTCCCAAACCATAGCCTAGGCAAATGAAACAAATCAATAAGAAGAGTTGTGTTATTGAGAATTTGAGAAACATTCGGAATCGCATGATTCGTATGCTTGTGTTTGTGTTGTTTGGTGATCTTTCTACCAAGTTTCATTAGTTCAAACATTTTTTTACGAGAAAAAAAATGGAAACCAACGGTTCTCAAACCATAGCCTAGGCAAATCAAACCAATCAATAAGAAGGTTGCGTTATTGAGAATTTGAGAAACATTCGGAGTCGCATGATTCGTATGCTTGCGTTTATGTTGTTTGGTGATCTTTCTATCAAGTTCTATTAGTTCAAAGATTTTTTTACGAAAAAAAGAATGGAAACCAACGGTTCCCAAACCATAGCCTAGGCAAATCAAACACCTCAATAAGAAAGGTTGTGTTATTGAGAATTTGAGAAACATTCGGAATCGCATGATTCGTATGCTTGGGTTTGTGTAGTTTGGTGATCTTTCTATAAAGTTCTATTAGTTCAAAGATTTTTTAACGAGAAAAAGAATGGAAACCAACGGTTCTCAAACCATAACCTAGGCAAATCAAACCAATGAATAAGGAAGGTTGCGTTATTGAGAATTTGAGAAACATTCGGAATCGCATGATTCGTATGCTTGTGTTTGTGTTGTTTGGTAATCATTCTATCAAGTTCTATTAGTTCAAACATTTTTGGAAGAGAAAAAGAATGGAAACCAGCAGTTCCCAAACCATAGCCTAGGCAAATCAAACCAATCAATAAGAAAGGTTGCGTTATTGAGAATTTGAGAAACATTCGGAATCGCATGATTCGTATGCTTGTGTTTGTGTTGTTTGGTGATCTTTCTATCAAGTTCTATTAGTTCAAAGATTTTTTTACGAGAAAAAGAATGGAAACCAACGGTTCCCAAACCATAGCCTAGGCAAATCAAACTCCTCAATAAGAAAGGTTGTGTTATTGAGAATTTGAGAAACATTCGGAATCGCATGATTCGTATGCTTGTGTTTGTGTTGTTTGGTGATCTTTCTACCAAGTTTCATTAGTTCAAAGATTTATTGACTAGAAAAGGAATGGAAACCAACGGTTCCCAAACCATAGCCTAGGCAAATGAAACGAATCAATAAGAAGAGTTGTGTTATTGAGAATTTGAGAAACATTCGGAATCGCATGATTCGTATGCTTGTGTTTGTGTTGTTTGGTGATCTTTCTATCAAGTTCTATTAGTTCAAAGATTTTTTTACAAGAAAAAGAATGGAAACCAGCAGTTCCCAAACCATAGCCTAGGCAAATCAAACCAATCAATAAGAAAGGTTGCGTTATTGACAATTTGAGAAACATTCGGAATCGCATGATTCGTATGCTTGTGTTTGTGTTGTTTAATGATCTTTCTATCAAGTTCTATTAGTTCAAAGATTTTTTTACGAGAAAAATAATGGAAACCAACGGTTCCCAAACCATAGCCTAGGCGAATCAAACACCTCAATAAGAAAGGTGGTGTTATTGAGAATTTGAGAAACATTTGGAATCGCATGATTCGTATGGTTGTGTTTGTGTTGTTTGGTGATCTTTCTACCAAGTTCTATTAGTTCAAACATTTATGTACTAGAAAAAGAATGGAAACTAACGGTTCCCAAACCATATCCAAGGCAAATCAAACCAATCAATAAGAAGAGTTGTGTTATTGAGAATTTGAGAAACATTCGGAATCGCATGATTCGTATGCTTGTGTTTGTGTTGTTTGGTGATCTTTCTACCAAGTTTCATTAGTTCAAAGATTTTTTTACGAGAAAAAGAATGGAAACCAACAGTTCTCAAACCATAGCCTACGCAAATCAAACCTATCAATAAGAAGGTTGCGTTATTGAGAATTTGAGAAACATTCGGAATTGCATGATTCGTATGCTTGCGTTTATGTTTTTTGGCGATCTTTCTATCAAGTTCTATTAGTTCAAAGATTTTTTTACGAAAAAAAGAATGGAAACCAACGGTTCCCAAACCATAGCCTATGCAAATCAAACACCTCAATAAGAAAGGTTGTGTTATTCAGAATTTGAGAAACATTCGGAATTGCATGATTCGTATGCTTGTGTTTGTGTTGTTTGGTAATCATTCTATCAAGTTCTATTAGTTCAAACATTTTTGGACGAGAAAAAGAATGGAATCCAGCAGTTCCCAAACCATAGCCTAGGCAAATCAAACCAATCAATAAGAAAGGTTGCGTTATTGAGAATTTGAGAAACATTCAGAATCGCATGATTCGTATGGTTGAGTTTGTGTTGTTTGGTGATCTTTCTACCAAGTTCCATTAGTTCAAAGATTTATGGACTAGAAAAAGAATGGAAACTAACGGTTCCCAAACCATAGCCTAGGCAAATGAAACAAATCAATAAGAAGAGTTGTGTTATTGAGAATTTGAGAAACATTCGGAATCGCATGATTCGTATGCTTGTGTTTGTGTTGTTTGGTGATCTTTCTACCAAGTTTCATTAGTTCAAAGATTTTTTTACGAGAAAAAGAATGGAAACCAACGGTTCTCAAACCATAGCCTAGGCAAATCAAACCAATCAATAAGAAGGTTGCGTTATTGAGAATTTGAGAAACATTCGGAGTCGCATGATTCGTATGCTTGCGTTTATGTTGTTTGGTGATCTTTCTATCAAGTTCTATTAGTTCAAAGATTTTTTTACGAAAAAAAGAATGGAAACCAACGGTTCCCAAACCATAGCCTAGGAAAATCAAACACCTCAATAAGAAAGGTTGTGTTATTGAGAATTTGAGAAACATTTGGAATCGCATGATTCGTGTGGTTGTGTTTGTGTTGTTTGGTGATCTTTCTACCAAGTTCTATTAGTTCAAACATTTATGTACTAGAAAAATAATGGAAACTAACGGTTCCCATACCATATCCAAGGCAAATCAAACCAATCAATAAGAAAGGTTGTGTTATTGAGAATTTGAGAAACATTCGGAATCGCACGATTCGTATGCTTTTGTTTGTGTTGTTTGGTGATCTTTCTACCAAGTTCTATTAGTTCAAACATTTATGTATTAGAAAAAGAATGGAAACTAACGGTTCCCATACCATATCCAAGGCAAATCAAACCAATCAATAAGAAAGGTTGTGTTATTGAGAATTTGAGAAACATTCGGAATCGCACGATTCGTATGCTTGTGTTTGTGTTGTTTGGTGATCTTTCTATCAAGTTCTATTAGTTCAAAGATTTTTTTACGAGAAAAAGAATGGAAACCAACGGTTCCCAAACCATAGCCTAGGCGAATCAAACACCTCAATAAGAAAGGTGGTGTTATTGAGAATTTAAGAAACATTTGGAATCGCATGATTCGTATGGTTGTGTTTGTGTTGTTTGGTGATCTTTCTACCAAGTTCTATTAGTTCAAACATTTATGTACTAGAAAAAGAATGGAAACCAACGGTTCCCAAACCATATCCAAGGCAAATCAAACCAATCAATAAGAAAGGTTGTGTTATTCAGAATTTGAGAAACATTCGGAATCGCATGATTCGTATGCTTGCGTTTGCGTTGTTTGGTGATCTTTCTATCAAGTTCTATTAGTTCAAACATTTTTGGACGAGAAAAAGAAAGGAAACCAGCAGTTTCCAAACCATAGCCTAGGCAAATCAAACCAATCAATAAGAAAGGTTGCGTTATTGAGAATTTTAGAAACATTGGGAATCGCATGATTCTTATGCTTGTGTTTGTGTTGTTTTGTGATCTTTCTATCAAGTTCTATTAGTTCAAAGATTTTTTTGCGAGAAAAAGAATGGAAACCAACGGTTCCCAAACCATAGCCTAGGCAAATCAAACACCTCAATAAGAAAGGTTGTGTTATTGAGAATTTGAGAAACATTCGGAATCGCATGATTCGTATGGTTGTGTTTGTGTTGTTTGGTGATCTTTCTACCAAGTTTCATTAGTTCAAAGATTTATGGACTAGAAAAAGAATGGAAACTAACGGTTCCCAAACCATAGCCTAGGCAAATGAAACAAATCAATAAGAAGAGTTGTGTTATTGAGAATTTGAGAAACATTCGGAATCGCATGATTCGTATGCTTGTGTTTGTGTTGTTTGGTGATCTTTCTACCAAGTTTCATTAGTTCAAACATTTTTTTACGAGAAAAAAAATGGAAACCAACGGTTCTCAAACCATAGCCTAGGCAAATCAAACCAATCAATAAGAAGGTTGCGTTATTGAGAATTTGAGAAACATTCGGAGTCGCATGATTCGTATGCTTGCGTTTATGTTGTTTGGTGATCTTTCTATCAAGTTCTATTAGTTCAAAGATTTTTTTACGAAAAAAAGAATGGAAACCAACGGTTCCCAAACCATAGCCTAGGCAAATCAAACACCTCAATAAGAAAGGTTGTGTTATTGAGAATTTGAGAAACATTCGGAATCGCATGATTCGTATGCTTGGGTTTGTGTAGTTTGGTGATCTTTCTATAAAGTTCTATTAGTTCAAAGATTTTTTAACGAGAAAAAGAATGGAAACCAACGGTTCTCAAACCATAACCTAGGCAAATCAAACCAATGAATAAGGAAGGTTGCGTTATTGAGAATTTGAGAAACATTCGGAATCGCATGATTCGTATGCTTGTGTTTGTGTTGTTTGGTAATCATTCTATCAAGTTCTATTAGTTCAAACATTTTTGGAAAAGAAAAAGAATGGAAACCAGCAGTTCCCAAACCATAGCCTAGGCAAATCAAACCAATCAATAAGAAAGGTTGCGTTATTGAGAATTTGAGAAACATTCGGAATCGCATGATTCGTATGCTTGTGTTTGTGTTGTTTGGTGATCTTTCTATCAAGTTCTATTAGTTCAAAGATTTTTTTACGAGAAAAAGAATGGAAACCAACGGTTCCCAAACCATAGCCTAGGCAAATCAAACTCCTCAATAAGAAAGGTTGTGTTATTGAGAATTTGAGAAACATTCGGAATCGCATGATTCGTATGCTTGTGTTTGTGTTGTTTGGTGATCTTTCTACCAAGTTTCATTAGTTCAAAGATTTATGGACTAGAAAAGGAATGGAAACCAACGGTTCCCAAACCATAGCCTAGGCAAATGAAACGAATCAATAAGAAGAGTTGTGTTATTGAGAATTTGAGAAACATTCGGAATCGCATGATTCGTATGCTTGTGTTTGTGTTGTTTGGTGATCTTTCTATCAAGTTCTATTAGTTCAAAGATTTTTTTACAAGAAAAAGAATGGAAACCAGCAGTTCCCAAACCATAGCCTAGGCAAATCAAACCAATCAATAAGAAAGGTTGTGTTATTGAGAATTTGAGAAACATTCGAAATCGCATGATTCGTATGCTTGTGTTTGTGTTGTTTGGTGATCTTTCTATCAAGTTCTATTAGTTCAAGGATTTTTTTACTAAAAAAGAATGGAAACCAACGGTTCCCAAACCATAGCCTAGGCAAATCGAACACCTCAATAAGAAAGGTTGTGTTATTGAGAATTTGAAAAACATTCGGAATCGCAGATTCGTATGCTTGTGTTTGTGTTGTTTGGTAATTATTCTATCAAGTTCTATTAGTTCAAACATTTTTGGACGAGAAAAAGAATGGAAACCAGCGGTTCCCAAACCATAGCCTAGGCAAATCAAACCAATCAATAAGAAAGGTTGCGTTATTGAGAATTTGAGAAACATTCGGAATCGCATGATTCGTATGCTTGTGTTTGTGTTGTTTAATGATCTTTCTATCAAGTTCTATTAGTTCAAAGATTTTTTTACGAGAAAAAGAATGGAAACCAACGGTTCCCAAACCATAGCCTAGGCGAATCAAACACCTCAATAAGAAAGGTGGTGTTATTGAGAATTTGAGAAACATTTGGAATCGCATGATTCGTATGGTTGTGTTTGTGTTGTTTGGTGATCTTTCTACCAAGTTCTATTAGTTCAAACATTTATGTACTAGAAAAAGAATGGAAACTAACGGTTCCCAAACCATATCCAAGGCAAATCAAACCAATCAATAAGAAGAGTTGTGTTATTGAGAATTTGAGAAACATTCGGAATCGCATGATTCGTATGCTTGTGTTTGTGTTGTTTGGTGATCTTTCTACCAAGTTTCATTAGTTCAAAGATTTTTTTACTAGAAAAAGAATGGAAACCAACAGTTCTCAAACCATAGCCTACGCAAATCAAACCTATCAATAAGAAGGTTGCGTTATTGAGAATTTGAGAAACATTCGGAATTGCATGATTCGTATGCTTGCGTTTATGTTGTTTGGCGATCTTTCTATCAAGTTCTATTAGTTCAAAGATTTTTTTACGAAAAAAAGAATGGAAACCAACGGTTCCCAAACCATAGCCTATGCAAATCAAACACCTCAATAAGAAAGGTTGTGTTATTCAGAATTTGAGAAACATTCGGAATTGCATGATTCGTATGCTTGTGTTTGTGTTGTTTGGTAATCATTCTATCAAGTTCTATTAGTTCAAACATTTTTGGACGAGAAAAAGAATGGAAACCAGCAGTTCCCAAACCATAGCCTAGGCAAATCAAACCAATCAATAAGAAAGGTTGCGTTATTGAGAATTTGAGAAACATTCAGAATCGCATGATTCGTATGGTTGAGTTTGTGTTGTTTGGTGATCTTTCTACCAAGTTCCATTAGTTCAAAGATTTATGGACTAGAAAAAGAATGGAAACCAACGGTTCTCAAACCATAGCCTAGGCAAATCAAACCAATCAATAAGAAGGTTGCGTTATTGAGAATTTGAGAAACATTCGGAGTCGCATGATTCGTATGCTTGCGTTTATGTTGTTTGGTGATCTTTCTATCAAGTTCTATTAGTTCAAAGATTTTTTTACGAAAAAAAGAATGGAAACCAACGGTTCCCAAACCATAGCCTAGGCAAATCAAACACCTCAATAAGAAAGGTTGTGTTATTGAGAATTTGAGAAACATTCGGAATCGCATGATTCGTATGCTTGGGTTTGTGTAGTTTGGTGATCTTTCTATAAAGTTCTATTAGTTCAAAGATTTTTTAACGAGAAAAAGAATGGAAACCAACGGTTCTCAAACCATAGCCTAGGCAAATCAAACCAATGAATAAGAAAGGTTGCGTTATTGAGAATTTGAGAAACATTCGGAATCGCATGATTCGTATGCTTGTGTTTGTGTTGTTTGGTGATCTTTCTAACAAGTTCTATTAGTTCAAAGATTTTTTTACGAGAAAAAGAATGGAAACCAACGGTTCCCAAACCATAGCCTAGGCAAATCAAACACCTCAATAAGAAAGGTTGTGTTATTGAGAATTTGAGAAACATTCGGAATCGCATGATTCGTATGCTTGTGTTTGTGTTTTTGGTAATCATTCTATCAAGTTCTATTAGTTCAAACATTTTTGGACGAGAAAAAGAATGGAAACCAGCAGTTCCCAAACCATAGCCTAGGCAAATCAAACCAATCAATAAGAAAGGTTGCGTTATTGAGAATTTGAGAAACATTCAGAATCGCATGATTCGTATGGTTGAGTTTGTGTTGTTTGGTGATCTTTCTACCAAGTTCCATTAGTTCAAAGATTTATGGACTAGAAAAAGAATGGAAACCAACGGTTCTCAAACCATAGCCTAGGCAAATCAAACCAATCAATAAGAAGGTTGCGTTATTGAGAATTTGAGAAACATTCGGAGTCGCATGATTCGTATGCTTGCGTTTATGTTGTTTGGTGATCTTTCTATCAAGTTCTATTAGTTCAAAGATTTTTTTACGAAAAAAAGAATGGAAACCAACGGTTCCCAAACCATAGCCTAGGCAAATCAAACACCTCAATAAGAAAGGTTGTGTTATTGAGAATTTGAGAAACATTCGGAATCGCATGATTCGTATGCTTGGGTTTGTGTAGTTTGGTGATCTTTCTATAAAGTTCTATTAGTTCAAAGATTTTTTAACGAGAAAAAGAATGGAAACCAGCAGTTCCCAAACCATAGCCTAGGCAAATCAAACCAATCAATAAGAAAGGTTGTGTTATTGAGAATTTGAGAAACATTCGAAATCGCATGATTCGTATGCTTGTGTTTGTGTTGTTTGGTGATCTTTCTATCAAGTTCTATTAGTTCAAAGATTTTTTTACGAGAAAAAGAATGGAAACCAACGGTTCCCAAACCATAGCCTAGGCAAATCAAACACCTCAATAAGAAAGGTTGTGTTATAGAGAATTTGAGAAACATTCGGAATCGCATGATTCGTATGCTTGTGTTTGTGTTTTTGGTAATCATTCTATCAAGTTCTATTAGTTCAAACATTTTTGGACGAGAAAAAGAATGGAAACCAGCAGTTCCCAAACCATAGCCTAGGCAAATCAAACCAATCAATAAGAAAGGTTGTGTTATTGAGAATTTGAGAAACATTCGAAATCGCATGATTCGTATGCTTGTGTTTGTGTTGTTTGGTGATCTTTCTATCAAGTTCTATTAGTTCAAGGATTTTTTTACTAAAAAAGAATGGAAACCAACGGTTCCCAAACCATAGCCTAGGCAAATCGAACACCTCAATAAGAAAGGTTGTGTTATTGAGAATTTGAAAAACATTCGGAATCGCAGATTCGTATGCTTGTGTTTGTGTTGTTTGGTAATTATTCTATCAAGTTCTATTAGTTCAAACATTTTTGGACGAGAAAAAGAATGGAAACCAGCGGTTCCCAAACCATAGCCTAGGCAAATCAAACCATTCAATAAGAAAGGTTGCGTTATTGAGAATTTGAGAAACATTCGGAATCGCATGATTCGTATGCTTGTGTTTGTGTTGTTTAATGATCTTTCTATCAAGTTCTATTAGTTCAAAGATTTTTTTACGAGAAAAAGAATGGAAACCAACGGTTCTCAAACCATAGCCTAGGCAAATCAAACCAATCAATAAGAAGGTTGCGTTATTGAGAATTTGAGAAACATTCGGAGTCGCATGATTCGTATGCTTGCGTTTATGTTGTTTGGTGATCTTTCTATCAAGTTCTATTAGTTCAAAATTTTTTTACGAAAAAAAGAATGGAAACCAACGGTTCCCAAACCATAGCCTAGGCAAATCAAACACCTCAATAAGAAAGGTTGTGTTATTGAGAATTTGAGAAACATTCGGAATCGCATGATTCGTATGCTTGGGTTTGTGTAGTTTGGTGATCTTTCTATAAAGTTCTATTAGTTCAAAGATTTTTTAACGAGAAAAAGAATGGAAACCAACGGTTCTCAAACCATAGCCTAGGCAAATCAAACCAATGAATAAGAAAGGTTGCGTTATTGAGAATTTGAGAAACATTCGGAATCGCATGATTCGTATGCTTGTGTTTGTGTTGTTTGGTAATCATTCTATCAAGTTCTATTAGCTCAAACATTTCTGGAAGAGAAAAAGAATGGAAACCAGCAGTTCCCAAACCATAGCCTAGGCAAATCAAACCAATCAATAAGAAAGGTTGCGTTATTGAGAATTTGAGAAACATTCGGAATCGCATGATTCGTATGCTTGTGTTTGTGTTGTTTGGTGATCTTTCTATCAAGTTCTATTAGTTCAAAGATTTTTTTACGAGAAAAAGAATGGAAACCAACGGTTCCCAAACCATAGCCTAGTCAAATCAAACTCCTCAATAAGAAAGGTTGTGTTATTGAGAATTTGAGAAACATTCGGAATCGCATGATTCGTATGGTTGTGTTTGTGTTGTTTGGTGATCTTTCTACCAAGTTTCATTAGTTCAGAGATTTATGGACTAGAAAAAGAATGGAAACCAACGGTTCCCAAACCATAGCGTAGGTAAATGAAACGAATCAATAAGAAGAGTTGTGTTATTGAGAATTTGAGAAACATTCGGAATCGCATGATTCGTATGCTTGTGTTTGTGTTGTTTGGTGATCTTTCTACCAAGTTTCATTAGTTCAAAGATTTATGGACTAGAAAAGGAATGGAAACCAACGGTACCCAAACCATAGCCTAGGCAAATGAAACGAATCAATAAGAAGAGTTGTGTTATTGAGAATTTGAGAAACATTCGGAATCGCATGATTCGTATGCTTGTGTTTGTGTTGTTTGATGATCTTTCTATCAAGTTCTATTAGTTCAAAGATTTTTTTACGAGAAAAAGAATGGAAACCAACGGTTCCCAAACCATAGCCTAGGCAAATCAAACACCTCAATAAGAAAGGTTGTGTTATTGAGAATTTGAGAAACATTCGGAATCGCATGATTCATATGCTTGTGTTTGTGTTGTTTGGTAATCATTCTATCAAGTTCTATTAGTTCAAACATTTTTGGACGAGAAAAAGAACGGAAACCAGCAGTTCCCAAACCATAGCCTAGGCAAATCAAACCAATCAATAAGAAAGGTTGTGTTATTGAGAATTTGAGAAACATTCGAAATCGCATGATTCGTATGCTTGTGTTTGTGTTGTTTGGTGATCTTTCTACCAAGTTTCATTAGTTCAAATATTTATGGACTAGAAAAGGAATGGAAACCAACGGTTCCCAAACCATAGCCTAGGCAAATGAAACGAATCAATAAGAAGAGTTGTGTTATTGAGAATTTGAGAAACATTCGGAATCGCATGATTCGTATGCTTGTGTATGTGTTGTTTGGTGATCTTTCTATCAAGTTCTATTAGTTCAAAGATTTTTTTACGAGAAAAAGAATGGAAACCAACGGTTCCCAAACCATAGCCTAGGCAAATCAAATACCTCAATAAGAACGGTTGTGTTATTGAGAATTTGAGAAACATTCGGAATCGCAAGATTCGTATGCTTGTGTTTGTGTTGTTTGGTAATCATTCTATCAAGTTCTATTAGTTCAAACATTTTTGGACGAGAAAAAGAATGGAAACCAGCAGTTCCCAAACCATAGCCTAGGCAAATCAAACCAATCAATAAGAAAGGTTGTGTTATTGAGAATTTGAGAAACATTCGAAATCGCATGATTCGTATGCTTGTGTTTGTGTTGTTTGGTGATCTTTCTACCAAGTTTCATTAGTTCAAAGATTTATGGACTAGAAAAGGAATGGAAACCAACGGTTCCCAAACCATAGCCTAGGCAAATGAAACGAATCAATAAGAAGAGTTGTGTTATTGAGAATTTGAGAAACATTCGGAATCGCATGATTCGTATGCTTGTGTTTGTGTTGTTTGGTGATCTTTCTATCAAGTTCTATTAGTTCAAAGATTTTTTTACGAGAAAAAGAATGGAAACCAACGGTTCCCAAACCATAGCCTAGGCAAATCAAACACCTCAATAAGAAAGGTTGTGTTATTGAGAATTTGAGAAACATTCGGAATCGCATGATTCGTATGCTTGGGTTTGTGTAGTTTGGTGATCTTTCTATAAAGTTCTATTAGTTCAAAGATTTTTTAACGAGAAAAAGAATGGAAACCAACGGTTCTCAAACCATAGCCTAGGCAAATCAAACCAATGAATAAGAAAGGTTGCGTTATTGAGAATTTGAGAAACATTCGGAATCGCATGATTCGTATGCTTGTGTTTGTGTTGTTTGGTAATCATTCTATCAAGTTCTATTAGCTCAAACATTTCTGGAAGAGAAAAAGAATGGAAACCAGCAGTTCCCAAACCATAGCCTAGGCAAATCAAACCAATCAATAAGAAAGGTTGCGTTATTGAGAATTTGAGAAACATTCGGAATCGCATGATTCGTATGCTTGTGTTTGTGTTGTTTGGTGATCTTTCTATCAAGTTCTATTAGTTCAAAGATTTTTTTACGAGAAAAAGAATGGAAACCAACGGTTCCCAAACCATAGCCTAGGCAAATCAAACACCTCAATAAGAAAGGTTGTGTTATAGAGAATTTGAGAAACATTCGGAATCGCATGATTCGTATGCTTGTGTTTGTGTTTTTGGTAATCATTCTATCAAGTTCTATTAGTTCAAACATTTTTGGACGAGAAAAAGAATGGAAACCAGCAGTTCCCAAACCATAGCCTAGGCAAATCAAACCAATCAATAAGAAAGGTTGTGTTATTGAGAATTTGAGAAACATTCGAAATCGCATGATTCGTATGCTTGTGTTTGTGTTGTTTGGTGATCTTTCTATCAAGTTCTATTAGTTCAAGGATTTTTTTACTAAAAAAGAATGGAAACCAACGGTTCCCAAACCATAGCCTAGGCAAATCGAACACCTCAATAAGAAAGGTTGTGTTATTGAGAATTTGAAAAACATTCGGAATCGCAGATTCGTATGCTTGTGTTTGTGTTGTTTGGTAATTATTCTATCAAGTTCTATTAGTTCAAACATTTTTGGACGAGAAAAAGAATGGAAACCAGCGGTTCCCAAACCATAGCCTAGGCAAATCAAACCAATCAATAAGAAAGGTTGCGTTATTGAGAATTTGAGAAACATTCGGAATCGCATGATTCGTATGCTTGTGTTTGTGTTGTTTAATGATCTTTCTATCAAGTTCTATTAGTTCAAAGATTTTTTTACGAGAAAAAGAATGGAAACCAACGGTTCTCAAACCATAGCCTAGGCAAATCAAACCAATCAATAAGAAGGTTGCGTTATTGAGAATTTGAGAAACATTCGGAGTCGCATGATTCGTATGCTTGCGTTTATGTTGTTTGGTGATCTTTCTATCAAGTTCTATTAGTTCAAAATTTTTTTACGAAAAAAAGAATGGAAACCAACGGTTCCCAAACCATAGCCTAGGCAAATCAAACACCTCAATAAGAAAGGTTGTGTTATTGAGAATTTGAGAAACATTCGGAATCGCATGATTCGTATGCTTGGGTTTGTGTAGTTTGGTGATCTTTCTATAAAGTTCTATTAGTTCAAAGATTTTTTAACGAGAAAAAGAATGGAAACCAACGGTTCTCAAACCATAGCCTAGGCAAATCAAACCAATGAATAAGAAAGGTTGCGTTATTGAGAATTTGAGAAACATTCGGAATCGCATGATTCGTATGCTTGTGTTTGTGTTGTTTGGTAATCATTCTATCAAGTTCTATTAGCTCAAACATTTCTGGAAGAGAAAAAGAATGGAAACCAGCAGTTCCCAAACCATAGCCTCGGCAAATCAAACCAATCAATAAGAAAGGTTGCGTTATTGAGAATTTGAGAAACATTCGGAATCGCATGATTCGTATGCTTGTGTTTGTGTTGTTTGGTGATCTTTCTATCAAGTTCTATTAGTTCAAAGATTTTTTTACGAGAAAAAGAATGGAAACCAACGGTTCCCAAACCATAGCCTAGTCAAATCAAACTCCTCAATAAGAAAGGTTGTGTTATTGAGAATTTGAGAAACATTCGGAATCGCATGATTCGTATGGTTGTGTTTGTGTTGTTTGGTGATCTTTCTACCAAGTTTCATTAGTTCAGAGATTTATGGACTAGAAAAAGAATGGAAACCAACGGTTCCCAAACCATAGCGTAGGTAAATGAAACGAATCAATAAGAAGAGTTGTGTTATTGAGAATTTGAGAAACATTCGGAATCGCATGATTCGTATGCTTGTGTTTGTGTTGTTTGGTGATCTTTCTACCAAGTTTCATTAGTTCAAAGATTTATGGACTAGAAAAGGAATGGAAACCAACGGTACCCAAACCATAGCCTAGGCAAATGAAACGAATCAATAAGAAGAGTTGTGTTATTGAGAATTTGAGAAACATTCGGAATCGCATGATTCGTATGCTTGTGTTTGTGTTGTTTGGTGATCTTTCTATCAAGTTCTATTAGTTCAAAGATTTTTTTACGAGAAAAAGAATGGAAACCAACGGTTCCCAAACCATAGCCTAGGCAAATCAAACACCTCAATAAGAAAGGTTGTGTTATTGAGAATTTGAGAAACATTCGGAATCGCATGATTCATATGCTTGTGTTTGTGTTGTTTGGTAATCATTCTATCAAGTTCTATTAGTTCAAACATTTTTGGACGAGAAAAAGAACGGAAACCAGCAGTTCCCAAACCATAGCCTAGGCAAATCAAACCAATCAATAAGAAAGGTTGTGTTATTGAGAATTTGAGAAACATTCGAAATCGCATGATTCGTATGCTTGTGTTTGTGTTGTTTGGTGATCTTTCTACCAAGTTTCATTAGTTCAAATATTTATGGACTAGAAAAGGAATGGAAACCAACGGTTCCCAAACCATAGCCTAGGCAAATGAAACGAATCAATAAGAAGAGTTGTGTTATTGAGAATTTGAGAAACATTCGGAATCGCATGATTCGTATGCTTGTGTATGTGTTGTTTGGTGATCTTTCTATCAAGTTCTATTAGTTCAAAGATTTTTTTACGAGAAAAAGAATGGAAACCAACGGTTCCCAAACCATAGCCTAGGCAAATCAAACACCTCAATAAGAACGGTTGTGTTATTGAGAATTTGAGAAACATTCGGAATCGCAAGATTCGTATGCTTGTGTTTGTGTTGTTTGGTAATCATTCTATCAAGTTCTATTAGTTCAAACATTTTTGGACGAGAAAAAGAATGGAAACCAGCAGTTCCCAAACCATAGCCTAGGCAAATCAAACCAATCAATAAGAAAGGTTGTGTTATTGAGAATTTGAGAAACATTCGAAATCGCATGATTCGTATGCTTGTGTTTGTGTTGTTTGGTGATCTTTCTACCAAGTTTCATTAGTTCAAAGATTTATGGACTAGAAAAGGAATGGAAACCAACGGTTCCCAAACCATAGCCTAGGCAAATGAAACGAATCAATAAGAAGAGTTGTGTTATTGAGAATTTGAGAAACATTCGGAATCGCATGATTCGTATGCTTGTGTTTGTGTTGTTTGGTGATCTTTCTATCAAGTTCTATTAGTTCAAAGATTTTTTTACGAGAAAAAGAATGGAAACCAACGGTTCCCAAACCATAGCCTAGGCAAATCAAACACCTCAATAAGAAAGGTTGTGTTATAGAGAATTTGAGAAACATTCGGAATCGCATGATTCGTATGCTTGTGTTTGTGTTTTTGGTAATCATTCTATCAAGTTCTATTAGTTCAAACATTTTTGGACGAGAAAAAGAATGGAAACCAGCAGTTCCCGAACCATAGCCTAGGCAAATCAAACCAATCAATAAGAAAGGTTGTGTTATTGAGAATTTGAGAAACATTCGAAATCGCATGATTCGTATGCTTGTGTTTGTGTTGTTTGGTGATCTTTCTATCAAGTTCTATTAGTTCAAGGATTTTTTTACTAAAAAAGAATGGAAACCAACGGTTCCCAAACCATAGCCTAGGCAAATCGAACACCTCAATAAGAAAGGTTGTGTTATTGAGAATTTGAAAAACATTCGGAATCGCAGATTCGTATGCTTGTGTTTGTGTTGTTTGGTAATTATTCTATCAAGTTCTATTAGTTCAAACATTTTTGGACGAGAACAAGAATGGAAACCAGCGGTTCCCAAACCATAGCCTAGGCAAATCAAACCAATCAATAAGAAAGGTTGGGTTATTGAGAATTTGAGAAACATTCGGAATCGCATGATTCGTATGCTTGTGTTTGTGTTGTTTAATGATCTTTCTATCAAGTTCTATTAGTTCAAAGATTTTTTTAGGAGAAAAAGAATGGAAACCAACGGTTCTCAAACCATAGCCTAGGCAAATCAAACCAATCAATAAGAAGGTTGCGTTATTGAGAATTTGAGAAACATTCGGAGTCGCATGATTCGTATGCTTGCGTTTATGTTGTTTGGTGATCTTTCTATCAAGTTCTATTAGTTCAAAGATTTTTTTACGAAAAAAAGAATGGAAACCAACGGTTCCCAAACCATAGCCTAGGCAAATCAAACACCTCAATAAGAAAGGTTGTGTTATTGAGAATTTGAGAAACATTCGGAATCGCATGATTCGTATGCTTGGGTTTGTGTAGTTTGGTGATCTTTCTATAAAGTTCTATTAGTTCAAAGATTTTTTAACGAGAAAAAGAATGGAAACCAACGGTTCTCAAACCATAGCCTAGGCAAATCAAACCAATGAATAAGAAAGGTTGCGTTATTGAGAATTTGAGAAACATTCGGAATCGCATGATTCGTATGCTTGTGTTTGTGTTGTTTGGTAATCATTCTATCAAGTTCTATTAGCTCAAACATTTCTGGAAGAGAAAAAGAATGGAAACCAGCAGTTCCCAAACCATAGCCTAGGCAAATCAAACCAATCAATAAGAAAGGTTGCGTTATTGAGAATTTGAGAAACATTCGGAATCGCATGATTCGTATGCTTGAGTTTGTGTTGTTTGGTGATCTTTCTATCAAGTTCTATTAGTTCAAAGATTTTTTTACGAGAAAAAGAATGGAAACCAACGGTTCCCAATCCATAGCCTAGGCAAATCAAACTCCTCAATAAGAGAGGTTGTGTTATTGAGAATTTGAGAAACATTCGGAATCGCATGATTCGTATGGTTGTGTTTGTGTTGTTTGGTGATCTTTCTACCAAGTTTCATTAGTTCAGAGATTTATGGACTAGAAAAAGAATGGAAACCAACGGTTCCCAAACCATAGCGTAGGTAAATGAAACGAATCAATAAGAAGAGTTGTGTTATTGAGAATTTGAGAAAATTCGGAATCGCATGATTCGTATGCTTGTGTTTGTGTTGTTTGGTGATCTTTCTACCAAGTTTCATTAGTTCAAAGATTTATGGACTAGAAAAGGAATGGAAACCAACGGTTCCCAAACCATAGCCTAGGCAAATGAAACGAATCAATAAGAAGAGTTGTGTTATTGAGAATTTGAGAAACATTCGGAATCGCATGATTCGTATGCTTGTGTTTGTGTTGTTTGGTGATCTTTCTATCAAGTTCTATTAGTTCAAAGATTTTTTTACGAGAAAAAGAATGGAAACCAACGGTTCCCAAACCATATCCTAGGCAAATCAAACACCTCAATAAGAAAGGTTGTGTTATTGAGAATTTGAGAAACATTCGGAATCGCATGATTCATATGCTTGTGTTTGTGTTGTTTGGTAATCATTCTATCAAGTTCTATTAGTTCAAACATTTTTGGACGAGAAAAATAACGAAAACCAGCAGTTCCCAAACCATAGCCTAGGCAAATCAAACCAATCAATAAGAAAGGTTGTGTTATTGAGAATTTGAGAAACATTCGAAATCGCATGATTCGTATGCTTGTGTTTGTGTTGTTTGGTGATCTTTCTACCAAGTTTCATTAGTTCAAAGATTTATGGACTAGAAAAGGAATGGAAACCAACGGTTCCCAAACCATAGCCTAGGCAAATGAAACGAATCAATAAGAAGAGTTGTGTTATTGAGAATTTGAGAAACATTCGGAATCGCATGATTCGTATGCTTGTGTTTATGTTGTTTGGTGATCTTTCTATCAAGTTCTATTAGTTCAAAGATTTTTTTACGAGAAAAAGAATGGAAACCAACGGTTCCCAAACCATAGCCTAGGCAAATCAAACACCTCAATAAGAACGGTTGTGTTATTGAGAATTTGAGAAACATTCGGAATCGCATGATTCGTATGCTTGTGTTTGTGTTGTTTGGTAATCATTCTATCAAGTTCTATTAGTTCAAACATTTTTGGACGAGAAAAAGAATGGAAACCAGCAGTTCCCAAACCATAGCCTAGGCAAATCAAACCAATCAATAAGAAAGGTTGTGTTATTGAGAATTTGAGAAACATTCGAAATCGCATGATTCGTATGCTTGTGTTTGTGTTGTTTGGTGATCTTTCTACCAAGTTTCATTAGTTCAAAGATTTTTTTACGAGAAAAAGAATGGAAACCAACGGTTCTCAAACCATAGCCTAGGCAAATCAAACCAATCAATAAGAAGGTTGCGTTATTGAGAATTTGAGAAGCATTCGGAGTCGCATGATTCGTATGCTTGCGTTTATGTTGTTTGGTGATCTTTCTATCAAGTTCTATTAGTTCAAAGATTTTTTTACGAAAATAAGAATGGAAACCAACGGTTCCCAAACCATAGCCTAGGCAAATCAAACACCTCAATAAGAAAGGTTGTGTTATTGAGAATTTGAGAAACATTCGGAATCGCATGATTCGTATGCTTGGGTTTGTGTAGTTTGGTGATCTTTCTATAAAGTTCTATTAGTTCAAAGATTTTTTAACGAGAAAAAGAATGGAAACCAACGGTTCTCAAACCATAGCCTAGGGAAATCAAACCAATGAATAAGAAAGGTTGCGTTATTGAGAATTTGAGAAACATTCGGAATCGCATGATTCGTATGCTTGTGTTTGTGTTGCTTGGTAATCATTCTATCAAGTTCTATTAGTACAAACACTTTTGGAAGAGAAAAAGAATGGAAACCAGCAGTTCCCAAACCATAGCCTAGGCAAATCAAACCAATCAATAAGAAAGGTTGCGTTATTGAGAATTTGAGAAACATTCGGAATCGCATGATTCGTATGCTTGTGTTTGTGTTGTTTGGTGATCTTTCTATCAAGTTCTATTAGTTCAAAGATTTTTTTACGAGAAAAAGAATGGAAACCAACGGTTCCCAAACCATAGCCTAGGCAAATCAAACTCCTCAATAAGAAAGCTTGTGTTATTGAGAATTTGAGAAACATTCCGAATCGCATGATTCGTATGCTTGTGTTTGTGTTGTTTGGTGATCTTTCTACCAAGTTTCATTAGTTCAAAGATTTATGGACTAGAAAAGGAATGGAAACCAACGGTTCCCAAACCATAGCCTAGGCAAATGAAACGAATCAATAAGAAGAGTTGTGTTATTGAGAATTTGAGAAACATTCGGAATCGCATGATTCGTATGCTTGTGTTTGTGTTGTTTGGTGATCTTTCTATCAAGTTCTATTAGTTCAAAGATTTTTTTACGAGAAAAAGAATGGAAACCAACGGTTCCCAAACCATAGCCTAGGCAAATCAAACACCTCAATAAGAAAGGTTGTGTTATTGAGAATTTGAGAAACATTCAAAATCGCATGATTCGTATGCTTGTGTTTGTGTTGTTTGGTGATCTTTCTATCAAGTTCTATTAGTTCAAGGATTTTTCTACTAAAAAATAATGGAAACCAACGGTTCCCAAACCATAGCCTAGGCAAATCGAACACCTCAATAAGAAAGGTTGTGTTATTGAGAATTTGAAAAACATTCGGAATCGCAGATTCGTATGCTTGTGTTTGTGTTGTTTGGTAATTATTCTATCAAGTTCTATTAGTTCAAACATTTTTGGACGAGAAAAAGAATGGAAACCAGCGGTTCCCAAACCATAGCCTTGGCAAATCAAACCAATCAATAAGAAAGGTTGCGTTATTGAGAATTTGAGAAACATTCGGAATCGCATTATTCGTATGCTTGTGTGTGTGTTGTTTGGTGATCTTTCTACCAAGTTTCATTAGTTCAAAGATTTTTTTACGAGAAAAAGAATGGAAACCAACAGTTCTCAAACCATAGCCTACGCAAATCAAACCAATCAATAAGAAGGTTGCGTTATTGAGAATTTGAGAAACATTCGGAATCGCATGATTCGTATGCTTGCATTTATGTTGTTTGGCGATCTTTCTATCAAGTTCTATTAGTTCAAAGATTTTTTTACGAAAAAAAGAATGGAAACCAACGGTTCCCAAACCATAGCCTATGCAAATCAAACACCTCAATAAGAAAGGTTGTGTTATTTAGAATTTGAGAAACATTCGGAATCGCATGATTCGTATGCTTGTGTTTGTGTTGTTTGGTAATCATTCTATCAAGTTCTATTAGTTCAAACATTTTTGGACGAGAAAAAGAATGGAAACCAGCAGTTCCTAAACCATAGCCTAGGCAAATCAAACCAATCAATAAGATAGGTTGCGTTAGTGAGAATTTGAGAAACATTCAGAATCGCATGATTCGTATGGTTGAGTTTGTGTTGTTTGGTGATCTTTCTACCAAGTTCTATTAGTGCAAAGATTTATGGACTAGAAAAAGAATGGAAACTAACGGTTCCCAAACCATAGCCTAGGCAAATGAAACAAATCAATAAGAAGAGTTGTGTTATTGCGAATTTGAGAAACATTCGGAATCGCATGATTCGTATGCTTGTGTTTGTGTTGTTTGGTGATCTTTCTACCAAGTTTCATTAGTTCAAAGATTATTTTACGAGAAAAAGAATGGAAACCAACGGTTCTCAAACCATAGCCTACGCAAATCAAACCAATCAATAAGAAGGTTGCGTTATTGAGAATTTGAGAAACATTCGGAATCGCATGATTCGTATGCTTGCGTTTATGTTGTTTGGTGATCTTTCTATCAAGTTCTATTAGTTCAAAGATTTTTTTACGAACAAAAGAATGGAAACCAACGGTTCCCAAACCATAGCCTAGGCAAATCAAACACCTCAATAAGAAAGGTTGTGTTATTGAGAATTTGAGAAACATTCGGAATCGCATGATTCGTATGCTTGTGTTTGTGTTGTTTGGTAATCATTCTATCAAGTTCTATTAGTTCAAACATTTTTGGACGAGAAAAAGAATGGAAACCAGCAGTTCCCAAACCATAGCCTAGGCAAATCAAACCAATCAATAAGAAAGGTTGTGTTATTGAGAATTTGAGAAACATTCAGAATCGCATGATTCGTATGCTTGTGTTTGTGTTGTTTGGTGATCTTTCTATCAAGTTCTATTAGTTCAAAGATTTTTTTATGAGAAAAAGAATGGAAACCAACGGTTCCCAAACCATAGCCTAGGCAAATCAAACACCTCAATAAGAAAGGTTGTGTCATTGAGAATTTGAGAAACATTCGGAATCGCAATATTCGTATGGTTGTGTTTGTGTTGTTTGGTGATCTTTCTACCAAGTTTCATTAGTTCAAAGATTTATGGACTTATTAAAATAATGGAAACTAACGGTTCCCAAACCATAGCCTAGGCAAATGAAACAAATCAATAAGAAGAGTTGTATTATTGAGAATTTGAGAAACATTCGGAATCGCATGATTCGTATGCTTGTGTTTGTGTTGTTTGGTGATCTTTCTACCAAGTTTCATTAGTTCAAAGATTATTTTACGAGAAAAAGAATGGAAACTAACGGTTCCCAAACCATAGCCTAGGCAAATGAAACAAATCAATGAGAAGAGTTGTGTTATTGAGAATTTGAGAAACATTTGGAATCGCATGATTCGTATGGTTGTGTTTGTGTTGTTTGGTGATCTTTCTACCAAGTTCTATTAGTTCAAACATTTATGTACTAGAAAAAGAATGGAAACTAACGGCCCCCAAACCATATCCAAGGCAAATCAAACCAATCAATAAGAAAGGTTGCGTTATTGAGAATTTGAGAAACATTCGGAATCGCATGACTCGTATGCTTGTGTTTGTGTTGTTTGGTGATCTTTCTATCAAGTTCTAATACTTTAACGATTTTTAAACAAGAAAAAGAATGGAAACAAACGGTTCCTAAACCATAGCCTAGGCAAAACAAACCAATCAATAAGAAAGGTTGTGTTATTGAGAATTTGAGAAACATTCGGAATCGCATGATTCGTATGCTTGTGTTTGTGTTGTTTGGTAATCATTCTATTAAGTTCTATTAGTTCAAACATTTTTGGACGAGAAAAAGAATGGAAACCAGCGGTTCCCAAACCATAGCCTAGGCAAATAACACCAATCAATTAGAAAGGTTGTGTTATTGAGAATTTGAGAAACATTCGGAATCGCATGATTCGTATGCTTGTGTTTATGTTGTTTAATGATCTTTCTACCAAGTTTTATTAAAAGAATGGAAACTAACGGTTCCCAAACCATAGCCTAGGCAAATGAAACAAATCAACAAGAAGAGTTGTGTTATTGAGAATTTGAGAAACATTTGGAATCGCATGATTCGTATGCTTGTGTCTGTGTTGTTTGGTGATCATTCTATCAAGTTCTATTAGTTCAAAGATTTTTTTACGAGAAAAAGAATGGAAACCAACGGTCCCCAAACCATAGCCTAGGCAAATCAAACACCTCAATAAGAAAGGTTGTGTTATTGAGAATTTGAGAAACATTCGGAATCGCATGATTCGTATGCTTGCGTTTGTGTTGTTTGGTGATCTTTCTATCAAATTCTATTAGTTCAAATATTTTTGGACGAGAAAAAGAAAGGAAACCAGCAGTTCTTAAACCATAGCCTAGGCAAATCAAACCAATCATTAAGAAAGGTTATGTTATTGAGAATTTGAGAAACATTCGGAATCGCATGATTCGAATGCTTGTGTTTGTGTTGTTTGGTGATCTTTCTATCAAGTTCTATTAGTTCAAAGATTTTTTTACGAGAAAAAGAATGGAAACCAACGGTTCCCAAACCATAGCCTAGGCAAATCAAACACCTCAATAAGAAAGGTTGTGTTATTGAGAATTTGAGAAACATTCGGAATCGCATGATTCGTATGGTTGTGTTTGTGTTGTTTGGTGATCTTTCTACCAAGTTTCATTAGTTCAAAGATTTATGGACTAGAAAAAGAAAGGAAACCAACAGTTCCCAAACCATAGCCTAGGCAAATGAAACGAATCAATAAGAAGAGTTGTGTTATTGAGAATTTGAGAAACATTCGGAATCGCATGATTCGTATGCTTGTGTTTGTGTTGTTTGGTGATCGTTCTATCAAGTTCTATTAGTTCAAAGATTTTTTTACGAGAAAAAGAATGGAAACCAACGGTTCCCAAACCATAGCCTAGGCAAATTAAACACCTCAATAAGAAAGGTTGTGTTATTGAGAATTTGAGAAACATTCGGAATCGCATGATTCGTATGCTTGTGTTTGTGTTGTTTGGTGATCTTTCTACCAAGTTTCATTAGTTCAAAGATTTATGGACTTATTAAAAGAATGGAAACTAACGGTTCCCAAACCATAGCGTAGGCAAATGAAACGAATCAATAAGAAGAGTTGTGTTATTGAGAATTTGAGAAACATTCGGAATCGCATGATTCGTATGCTTGTGTTTGTGTTGTTTGGTGATCTTTCTATCAAGTTCTATTAGTTCAAACATTTTTGGACGAGAAAAAGAAAGGAAACCAGCAGTTCTTAAACCATAGCCTAGGCAAATCAAACCAATCATTAAGAAAGGTTATGTTATTGAGAATTTGTGAAACATTCGGAATCGCATGATTCGTATGCTTGTGTTTGTGTTGTTTGGTGATCTTTCTACCAAGTTTCATTAGTTCAAAGATTATTTTACGAGAAAAAGAATGGAAACCAACGGTTCTCAAACCATAGCCTAGGCAAATCAAACCAATCAATAAGAAAGGTTGCGTTATTGAGAATTTGAGAAACATTCGGACTCGCATGATTCGTATGCTTGCATTTGTGTTGTTTGGTAATCATTCTATCAAGTTCTATTAGTTCAAACATTTTTGGACGAGAAAAAGAATGGAAACCAGCTGTTCCCAAACCATAGCCTAGGCAAATCAAACCAATCAATAAGAAAGGTTGCGTTATTGAGAATTTGAGAAACATTCGGAATCGCATGATTCGTATGCTTGTGTTTGTGTTGTTTGGTGATCTTTCTATCAAGTTCTATTAGTTCAAGGATTTTTTTACTAAAAAATAATGGAAACCAACGGTTCCCAGACCATAGCCTAGGCAAATCAAACACCTCAATAAGAAAGGGTGTGTTATTGAGAATTTGAGAAACATTCGGAATCGCATGATTCGTATGCTTGTGTTTGTGTTGTTTGGTAATCATTCTATCAAGTTCTATTACTTCAAACATTTTTGGACGAGAAAAAGAATGGAAACCAGCGGTTCCCAAACCATAGCCTAAGCAAATAACACCAATCAATTAGAAAGGTTGCGTTATTGAGAATTTGAGAAACATTCGGAATCGCATGATTCGTATGCTTGTGTTTATATTGTTTAATGATCTTTCTACCAAGTTCTATTAGTTCAAAGATTTATGGACTAGAAAAAGAATGGAAACTAACGGTTCCCAAACCATAGCCTAGGCAAATGAAACAAATCAATAAGAAGAGTTGTGTTATTGAGAATTTGAGAAACATTTGGAATCGCATGATTCGTATGCTTGTGTTTGTGTTGTTTGGTGATCTTTCTACCAAGTTCTATTAGTTCAAACATTTATGTACTAGAAAAAGAATGGAAACTAACGGTTCTCAAACCATAGCCTACGCAAATCAAACCAATCAATAAGAAGGTTGCGTTATTGAGAATTTGAGAAACATTCGGAATCGCATGATTCGTATGCTTGCGTTTATGTTGTTTGGTGATCTTTCTACCAAGTTTCATTAGTTCAAAGATTTTTTTACGAGAAAAAGAATTGAAACCAACAGTTCTCAAACCATAGCCTAGGCAAATCAAACCAATCAATAAGAAGGTTGCGTTATTGAGAATTTGAGAAACATTCGGAATCGCATGATTCGTATACTTGCGTTAATGTTGTTTGGCGATCTTTCTATCAAGTTCTATTAGTTCAAAGATTTTTTTACGAAAAAAAGAATGGAAACCAACGGTTCCCAAACCATAGCCTATGCAAATCAAACACCTCAATAAGAAATGTTGTGTTATTCAGAATTTGAGAAACATTCGGAATCGCATGATTCGTATGCTTGTGTTTGTGTTGTTTGGTTATCATTCTATCAAGTTCTATTAGTTCAAACATTTTTGGACGAGAAAAAGAATGGAAACCAGCAGTTCCCAAACCATAGCCTAGGCAAATCAAACCAATCAATAAGAAAGGTTGCGTTATTGAGAATTTGAGAAACATTCGGAATCGCATGATTCGTATGATTGAGTTTGTGTTGTTTGGTGATCTTTCTACCAAGTTCTATTAGTTCAAAGATTTATGGACTAGAAAAAGAATGGAAACTGACGGTTCCCAAACCATAGCCTAGGCAAATGAAACAAATCAATAAGAAGAGTTGTGTTATTGAGAATTTGAGAAACATTCGGAATCGCATGATTCGTATGCTTGTGTTTGTGTTGTTTGGTGATCTTTCTACCAAGTTTCATTAGTTCAAAGATTTTTTTACGAGAAAAAGAATGGAAACCAACGGTTCTCAAACCATAGCCTACGCAAATCAAACCAATCAATAAGAAGGTTGCGTTAATGAGAATTTGAGAAACATTCGGAATCGCATGATTCGTATGCTTGCGTTTATGTTGTTTGGTGATCTTTCTATCAAGTTCTATTAGTTCAAAGATTTTTTTACGAAAAAAAGAATGGAAACCAACGGTTCCCAAACCATAGCCTAGGCAAATCAAACACCTCAATAAGAAAGGTTGTGTTATTGAGAATTTGAGAAACATTCGGAATCGCATGATTCGTATGCTTGTGTTTGTGTTGTTTGGTAATCATTCTATCAAGTTCTATTAGTTCAAACATTTTTGGACGAGAAAAAGAATGGAAACCAGCAGTTCCCAAACCATAGCCTAGGCAAATCAAACCAATCAATAAGAAAGGTTGTGTTATTGAGAATTTGAGAAACATTCAGAATCGCATGATTCGTATGCTTGTGTTTGTGTTGTTTGGTGATCTTTATATCAAGTTCTATTAGTTCAAAGATTTTTTTATGAGAAAAAGAATGGAAACCAACGGTTCCCAAACCATAGCCTAGGCAAATCAAACACCTCAATAAGAAAGGTTGTGTTATTGAGAATTTGAGAAACATTCGGAATCGCATGATTCGTATGGTTGTGTTTGTGTTGTTTGGTGATCTTTCTACCAAGTTTCATTAGTTCAAAGATTTATGGACTTATTAAAAGAATGGAAACTAACGGTTCCCAAACCATAGCCTAGGCAAATGAAACAAATCAATAAGAAGAGTTGTGTTATTGAGAATTTGAGAAACATTCGGAATCGCATGATTCGTATGCTTGTGTTTGTGTTGTTTGGTGATCTTTCTACCAAGTTTCATTAGTTCAAAGATTTTTTTACGAGAAAAAGAATGGAAACCAACGGTTCTCAAACCATAGCCTAGGCAAATCAAACCAATCAATAAGAAAGGTTGCGTTATTGAGAATTTGAGAAACATTCGGAATCGCATGATTCGTATGCTTGTGTTTGTGTTGTTTGGTAATCATTCTATCAAGTTCTATTAGTTCAAACATTTTTGGACGAGAAAAAGAATGGAAACCAGCAGTTCCCAAACCATAGCCTAGGCAAATCAAACCAATCAATAAGAAAGGTTGCGTTATTGACAATTTGAGAAACATTCGGAATCGCATGATTCGTATGCTTGTGTTTGTGTTGTTTGGTGATCTTTCTACCAAGTTTCATTAGTTCAAAGATTTATGGACTTATTAAAAGAATGGAAACTAACGGTTCCCAAACCATAGCCTAGGCAAATGAAACAAATCAATAAGAAGAGTTGTGTTATTGAGAATTTGAGAAACATTCGGAATCGCATGATTCGTATGCTTGTGTTTGTGTTGTTTGGTGATCTTTCTACCAAGTTTCATTAGTTCAAAGATTTTTTTACGAGAAAAAGAATGGAAACCAACGGTTCTCAAACCATAGCCTAGGCAAATCAAACCAATCAATAAGAAAGGTTGCGTTATTGAGAATTTGAGAAACATTCGGAATCGCATGATTCGTATGCTTGTGTTTGTGTTGTTTGGTAATCATTCTATCAAGTTCTATTAGTTCAAACATTTTTGGACGAGAAAAAGAATGGAAACCAGCAGTTCCCAAACCATAGCCTAGGCAAATCAAACCAATCAATAAGAAAGGTTGCGTTATTGACAATTTGAGAAACATTCGGAATCGCATGATTCGTATGCTTGTGTTTGTGTTGTTTGGTGATCTTTCTACCAAGTTTCATTAGTTCAAAGATTTATGGACTTATTAAAAGAATGGAAACTAAAGGTTCCCAAACCATAGCCTAGGCAAATGAAACAAATCAATAAGAAGAGTTGTGTTATTGAGAATTTGAGAAACATTCGGAATCGCATGATTCGTATGCTTGTGTTTGTGTTGTTTGGTGATCTTTCTACCAAGTTTCATTAGTTCAAAGATTTTTTTACGAGAAAAAGAATGGAAACCAACGGTTCTCAAACCATAGCCTAGGCAAATCAAACCAATCAATAAGAAAGGTTGCGTTATTGAGAATTTGAGAAACATTCGGAATCGCATGATTCGTATGCTTGTGTTTGTGTTGTTTGGTAATCATTCTATCAAGTTCTATTAGTTCAAACATTTTTGGACGAGAAAAAGAATGGAAACCAGCAGTTCCCAAACCATAGCCTAGGCAAATCAAACCAATCAATAAGAAAGGTTGCGTTATTGAGAATTTGAGAAACATTCGGAATCGCATTATTCATATGCTTGTGTTTGTGTTGTTTGGTGATCTTTCTATCAAGTTCTACTAGTTCAAAGATTTTTTTACGATAAAAAGAATGGAAACCAACGGTTCCCAGACCATACCCTAGGCAAATCAAACACCTCAATAAGAAAGGTTGTGTTATTGAGAATTTGAGAAACATTCGGAATCGCATGATTCGTATGCTTGTGTTTGTGTTGTTTGGTAATCATTCTATCAAGTTCTAATAGTTCAAACATTTTTGGACGAGAAAAAGAATGGAAACCAGCAGTTCCCAAACCATAGCCTAGGCAAATCAAACCAATCAATAAGAAAGGTTGCGTTATTGACAATTTGAGAAACATTCGGAATCGCATGATTCGTATGCTTGTGTTTGTGTTGTTTGGTAATCTTTCTACCAAGTTTCATTAGTTCAAAGATTTATGGACTTATTAAAAGAATGGAAACTAACGGTTCCCAAACCATAGCCAAGCAAATGAAACAAATCAATAAGAAAGGTTGTGTTATTGAGAATTTGAGAAACATTCGGAATCGCATGATTCGTATGCTTGTGTTTGTGTTGTTTGGTGATCTTTCTACGAAGTTTCATTAGTTCAAAGATTTTTTTACGAGAAAAAGAATGGAAACCAACGGTTCTCAAACCATAGCCTAGGCAAATCAAACCAATCAATAAGAAAGGTTGCGTTATTGAGAATTTGAGAAACATTCGGAATCGCATGATTCGTATGCTTGTGTTTGTGTTGTTTGGTAATCATTCTATCAAGTTCTATTAGTTCAAACATTTTTGGACGAGAAAAAGAATGGAAACCAGCAGTTCCCAAACCATAGCCTAGGCAAATCAAACCAATCAATAAGAAAGGTTGCGTTATTGAGAATTTGAGAAACATTCGGAATCGCATTATTCATATGCTTGTGTTTGTGTTGTTTGGTGATCTTTCTATCAAGTTCTACTAGTTCAAAGATTTTTTTACGATAAAAAGAATGGAAACCAACGGTTCCCAGACCATACCCTAGGCAAATCAAACACCTCAATAAGAAAGGTTGTGTTATTGAGAATTTGAGAAACATTCGGAATCGCATGATTCGTATGCTTGTGTTTGTGTTGTTTGGTAATCATTCTATCAAGTTCTAATAGTTCAAACATTTTTGGACGAGAAAAAGAATGGAAACCAGCAGTTCCCAAACCATAGCCTAGGCAAATCAAACCAATCAATAAGAAAGGTTGCGTTATTGACAATTTGAGAAACATTCGGAATCGCATGATTCGTATGCTTGTGTTTGTGTTGTTTGGTAATCTTTCTACCAAGTTTCATTAGTTCAAAGATTTATGGACTTATTAAAAGAATGGAAACTAACGGTTCCCAAACCATAGCCTAGGCAAATGAAACAAATCAATAAGAAGAGTTGTGTTATTGAGAATTTGAGAAACATTCGGAATCGCATGATTCGTATGCTTGTGTTTGTGTTGTTTGGTGATCTTTCTACGAAGTTTCATTAGTTCAAAGATTTTTTTACGAGAAAAAGAATGGAAACCAACGGTTCTCAAACCATAGCCTAGGCAAATCAAACCAATCAATAAGAAAGGTTGCGTTATTGAGAATTTGAGAAACATTCGGAATCGCATGATTCGTATGCTTGTGTTTGTGTTGTTTGGTAATCATTCTATCAAATTCTATTAGTTCAAACATTTTTGGACGAGAAAAAGAATGGAAACCAGCAGTTCCCAAACCATAGCCTAGGCAAATCAAACCAATCAATAAGAAAGGTTGCGTTATTGAGAATTTGAGAAACATTCGGAATCGCATGATTCGTATGCTTGTGTTTGTGTTGTTTGGTGATCTTTCTATCAAATTCTATTAGTTCAAAGATTTTTTGACGAGAAAAAGAATGGAAAACAACGGTTCCCAAACCATAGCCAAGGCAAATCAAACCAATGAATAAGAAAGGTTGTATTACTGAGAATTTGAGAAACATTCGAAATCGCATGATTCGTATGCTTGTGTTTGTGTTGTTTGGTAATCATTCTATCAAGTTCTATTAGTTCAAACATTTGTGGACGAGAAAACGAATGGAAACCAGCGGTTCCCAAACCATAGCCTAGGCAAATAACACCAATCAATTAGAAAGGTTGCGTTATTGAGAATTTGAGAAACATTCGGAATCGCATGATTCGTATGCTTGTGTTTATGTTGTTTAATGATCTTTCTATCAAGTTCTATTAGTTCAAAGATTTTTTTACAAGAAAAAGAATGGAAACCAACGGTTCCCAAACCATAGCCTAGGCGAATCAAACACCTCAATAAAAAAGGTGGTGTTATTGAAAATTTGAGAAACATTTGGAATCGCATGATTCGTATGGTTGTGTTTGTGTTGTTTGGTGATCTTTCTACCAAGTTCTATTAGTTCAAACATTTATGTACTAGAAAAAGAATGGCAACTAACGGTTCCCATACCATATCCAAGGCAAATCAAACCAATCAATAAGAAAGGTTGTGTTATTGAGAATTTGAGAAACATTCGGAATCCCACGATTCGTATGCTTGTGTTTGTGTTGTTTGGTGATCTTTCTACCAAGTTCTATTAGTTCAAACATTTATGTACTAGAAAAAGAATGGAAGCTAACGGTTCCCATACCATATCCAAGGCAAATCAAACCAATCAATAAGAAAGGTTGTGTTATTGAGAATTTGAGAAACATTCGGAATCGCACGATTCGTATGCTTTTGTTTGTGTTGTTTGGTGATCTTTCTATCAAGTTCTATTAGTTCAAAGATTTTTATACGAGAAAAAGAATGGAAACCAACGGTTCCCTGACCATAGCCTAGGCAAATCAAACACCTCAATAAGAAAGGTTGTGTTATTGAGAATTTGAGAAACATTCGGAATCGCATGATTCGTATGCTTGTGTTTGTGTTGTTTGGTAATCATTCTATCAAGTTCTATTAGTTCAAACATTTTTGGACGAGAAAAAGAATGGAAACCAGCGGTTCCCAAACCATAGCCTAGTCAAATCAAACCAATCAATAAGAAAGGTTGCGTTATTGAGAATTTGAGAAACATTCGGAATCGCATGATTCGTATGATTGAGTTTGTGTTGTTTGGTGATCTTTCTACCAAGTTCTATTAGTTCAAAGATTTATGGACTAGAAAAAGAATGGAAACTAACGGTTCCCATACCATATCCAAGGCAAATCAAACCAATCAATAAGAAAGGTTGTGCTATTGAGAATTTGAGAAACATTCGGAATCGCACGATTCGTATGCTTGTGTTTGTGTTGTTTGGTGATCTTTCTACCAAGTTTCATTAGTTCAAAGATTTATGGACTTATTAAAAGAATGGAAACCAACGGTTCTCAAACCATAGCCTAGGCAAATCAAACCAATCAATAAGAAAGGTTGCGTTATTGAGAATTTGAGAAACATTCGAAATCGCATGATTCGTATGCTTGCGTTTGTGTTGTTTGGTAATTATTCTATCAAGTTCTATTAGTTCAAACATTTTTGGACGAGAAAAAGAATGGAGACCAGTAGTTCCGAAACCATAGCCTAGGCAAATCAAACCAATCAATAAGAAAGGTTGCGTTATTGAGAATTTGAGAAACATTCGGAATCGCATGATTCGTATGGTTGAGTTTGTGTTGTTTGGTGATCTTTCTACCAAGTTCTATTAGTTCAAAGATTTATGGACTAGAAAAAGAATGGAAACCAGCGGTTCCCAAACCATAGCCTAGGCAAATCAAACCAATCAATAAGAAAGGTTGCGTTATTGAGAATTTGAGAAACATTCGGAATCGCATGATTCGTATGCTTGTGTTTGTGTTATTTAATGATCTTTCTATCAAGTTCTATTCGTTCAAAGATTTTTTTACGAGAAAAAGAATGGAAACCAACGGTTCCCAAACCATAGCCTAGGCGAATCAAACACCTCAATAAGAAATGTGGTGTTATTGAGAATTTGAGAAACATTTGGAATCGCATGATTCGTATGGTTGTGTTTGTGTTGTTTGGTGATCTTTCTACCAAGTTCTATTAGTTTAAACATTTATGTACTAGAAAAAGAATGGAAACTAACGGTTCCTAAACCATATCCAAGGCAAATCAAACCAATCAATAAGAAGAGTTGTGTTATTGAGAATTTGAGAAACATTCGGAATCGCATGATTCGTATGCTTGTGTTTGTGTTGTTTGGTGATCTTTCTACCAAGTTTTATTAGTTCAAAGATTTTTTTACGAGAAAAAGAATGGAAACCAACAGTTCTCAAACCATAGCCTACGCAAATCAAACCAATCAATAAGAAGGTTGCGTTATTGAGAATTTGAGAAACATTCGGAATCGCATGATTCGTATGCTTGCGTTTATGTTGTTTGGCGATCTTTCTATCAAGTTCTATTAGTTCAAAGATTTTTTTACGAAAAAAAGAATGGAAACCAGCAGTTCCTAAACCATAGCCTAGGCAAATCAAACACCTCAATAAGAAAGGTTGTGTTATTGAGAATTTGAGAAACATTCGGAATCGCATGATTCGTATGCTTGTGTTTGTGTTGTTTGGTAATCATTCTATCAAGTTCTATTAGTTCAAACATTTTTAGACGAGAAAAAGAATGGAAACTAGCAGTTCCCAAACCATAGCCTAGGCAAATCAAACCAATCAATAAGAAAGGTTGTGTTATTGAGAATTTGAGAAACATTCAGAATCGCATGATTCGTATGCTTGTGTTTGTGTTGTTTGGTGATCTTTCTATCAAGTTCTATTAGTTCAAAGATTTTTTTATGAGAAAAAGAATGGAAACCAACGGTTCCCAAACCATAGCCTAGGCAAATCAAACACCTCAATAAGAAAGGTTGTGTTATTGAGAATTTGAGAAACATTCGGAATCGCATGATTCGTATGCTTGTGTTTGTGTTGTTTGGTGATCTTTCTATCAAGTTCTATTAGTTCAAAGATTTTTTTACGAGAAAAAGAATGGAAACCAACGGTTCTCAAACTATAGCCTAGGCAAATCAAACCAATCAATAAGAAAGGTTGCGTTATTGAGAATTTGAGAAACATTCGGAATCGCATGATTCGTATGGTTGTGTTTGTGTTGTTTGGTGATCTTTCTACGAAGTTCTATTTGTGCAAACATTTTTGGACTAGAAAAGGAATGGAAACCAGCGGTTCCCAAACCATAGCCTAGGCAAATCAAACCAATCAATAAGAAAGGTTGTGTTATTGAGAATTTGAGAAACATTCGAAATCGCATGATTCGTATGCTTGTGTTTGTGTTGTTTGGTGATCTTTCTATCAAGTTCTATTAGTTCAAGGATTGTTTTACTAAAAAAGAATGGAAACCAACGGTTCCCAAACAATAGCCTAGGCAAATCGAACACCTCAATAAGAAAGGTTGTGTTATTGAGAATTTGAAAAACATTCGGAATCGCAGATTCGTATGCTTGTGTTTGTGTTGTTTGGTAATTATTCTATCAAGTTCTATTAGTTCAAACATTTTTGGACGAGAAAAAGAATGGAAACCAGCGGTTCCCAAACCATAGCCTAGGCAAATCAAACCAATCAATAAGAAAGGTTGCGTTATTGAGAATTTGAGAAACATTCGGAATCGCATGATTCGTATGCTTGTGTTTGTGTTATTTAATGATCTTTCTATCAAGTTCTATTAGTTCAAAGATTTTTTTACGAGAAAAAGAATGGAAACCAACGGTTCCCAAACCATAGCCTAGGCGAATCAAACACCTCAATAAGAAAGGTGGTGTTATTGAGAATTTGAGAAACATTTGGAATCGCATGATTCGTATGGTTGTGTTTGTGTTGTTTGGTGATCTTTCTACCAAGTTCTATTAGTTTAAACATTTATGTACTAGAAAAAGAATGGAAACTAACGGTTCCCAAACCATATCCAAGGCAAATCAAACCAATCAATAAGAAGAGTTGTGTTATTGAGAATTTGAGAAACATTCGGAATCGCATGATTCATATGCTTGTGTTTGTGTTGTTTGGTGATCTTTCTACCACGTTTCATTAGTTCAAAGATTTTTTTACGAGAAAAAGAATGGAAACCAACAGTTCTCAAACCATAGCCTACGCAAATCAAACCAATCAATAAGAAGGTTGCGTTATTGAGAATTTGAGAAACATTCGGAATCGCATGATTCGTATGCTTGCGTTTATGTTGTTTGGCGATCTTTCTATCAAGTTCTATTAGTTCAAAGATTTTTTTACGAAAAAAAGAATGGAAACCAACGGTTCCCAAACCATAGCCTATGCAAATCAAACACCTCAATAAGAAAGGTTGTGTTATTCAGAATTTGAGAAACATTCGGAATCGCATGATTCGTATGCTTGTGTTTGTGTTGTTTGGTAATCATTCTATCAAGTTCTATTAGTTCAAACATTTTTGGACGAGAAAAAGAATGGAAACCAGCAGTTCCTAAACCATAGCCTAGGCAAATCAAACCAATCAATAAGAAAGGTTGCGTTAGTGAGAATTTGAGAAACATTCAGAATCGCATGATTCGTATGGTTGAGTTTGTGTTGTTTGGTGATCTTTCTACCAAGTTCTATTAGTTCAAAGATTTATGGACTAGAAAAAGAATGGAAACTAACGGTTCCCAAACCATAGCCTAGGCAAATGAAACAAATCAATAAGAAGAGTTGTGTTATTGCGAATTTGAGAAACATTCGGAATCGCATGATTCGTATGCTTGTGTTTGTGTTGTTTGGTGATCTTTCTATCAAGTTCTATTAGTTCAAGGATTGTTTTACTATAAAAGAATGGAAACCAACGGTTCCCAAACAATAGCCTAGGCAAATCGAACACCTCAATAAGAAAGGTTGTGTTATTGAGAATTTGAAAAACATTCGGAATCGCAGATTCGTATGCTTGTGTTTGTGTTGTTTGGTAATTATTCTATCAAGTTCTATTAGTTCAAACATTTTTGGACGAGAAAAAGAATGGAAACCAGCGGTTCCCAAACCATAGCCTAGGCAAATCAAACCAATCAATAAGAAAGGTTGCGTTATTGAGAATTTGAGAAACATTCGGAATCGCATGATTCGTATGCTTGTGTTTGTGTTATTTAATGATCTTTCTATCAAGTTCTATTAGTTCAAAGATTTTTTTACGAGAAAAAGAATGGAAACCAACGGTTCCCAAACCATAGCCTAGGCGAATCAAACACCTCAATAAGAAAGGTGGTGTTATTGAGAATTTGAGAAGCATTTGGAATCGCATGATTCGTATGGTTGTGTTTGTGTTGTTTGGTGATCTTTCTACCAAGTTCTATTAGTTTAAACATTTATGTACTAGAAAAAGAATGGAAACTAACGGTTCCCAAACCATATCCAAGGCAAATCAAACCAATCAATAAGAAGAGTTGTGTTATTGAGAATTTGAGAAACATTCGGAATCGCATGATTCGTATGCTTGTGTTTGTGTTGTTTGGTGATCTTTCTACCAAGTTTCATTAGTTCAAAGATTTTTTTACGAGAAAAAGAATGGAAACCAACAGTTCTCAAACCATAGCCTACGCAAATCAAACCAATCAATAAGAAGGTTGCGTTATTGAGAATTTGAGAAACATTCGGAATCGCATGATTCGTATGCTTGCGTTTATGTTGTTTGGCGATCTTTCTATCAAGTTCTATTAGTTCAAAGATTTTTTTACGAAAAAAAGAATGGAAACCAATGGTTCCCAAACCATAGCCTATGCAAATCAAACACCTCAATAAGAAAGGTTGTGTTATTCAGAATTTGAGAAACATTCGGAATCGCATGATTCGTATGCTTGTGTTTGTGTTGTTTGGTAATCATTCTATCAAGTTCTATTAGTTCAAAGATTTTTTTACGAGAAAAAGATTGGAAACCAACGGTTCCCAAACCATAGCCTAGGCGAATCAAACACCTCAATAAGAAAGGTGGTGTTATTGAGAATTTGAGAAACATTTGGAATCGCATGATTCGTATGGTTGAGTTTGTGTTGTTTGGTGATCTTTCTACCAAGTTCTATTAGTTCAAAGATTTATGGACTAGAAAAAGAATGGAAACTAACGGTTCCCAAACCATAGCCTAGGCAAATGAAACAAATCAATAAGAAGAGTTGTGTTATTGCGAATTTGAGAAACATTCGGAATCGCATGATTCGTATGCTTGTGTTTGTGTTGTTTGGTGATCTTTCTACCAAGTTTCATTAGTTCAAAGATTATTTTACGAGAAAAAGAATGGAAACCAACGGTTCTCAAACCATAGCCTACGCAAATCAAACCAATCAATAAGAAGGTTGCGTTATTGAGAATTTGAGAAACATTCGGAATCGCATGATTCGTATGCTTGCGTTTATGTTGTTTGGTGATCTTTCTATCAAGTTCTATTAGTTCAAAGATTTTTTTACGAAAAAAAGATTGGAAACCAACGGTTCCCAAACCATAGCCTAGGCAAATCAAACACCTCAATAAGAAAGGTTGTGTTATTGAGAATTTGAGAAACATTCGGAATCGCATGATTCGTATGCTTGTGTTTGTGTTGTTTGGTAATCATTCTATCAAGTTCTATTAGTTCAAACATTTTTAGACGAGAAAAAGAATGGAAACCAGCAGTTCCCAAACCATAGCCTAGGCAAATCAAACCAATCAATAAGAAAGGTTGTGTTATTGAGAATTTGAGAAACATTCAGAATCGCATGATTCGTATGCTTGTGTTTGTGTTGTTTGGTGATCTTTCTATCAAGTTCTATTAGTTTAAAGATTTTTTTATGAGAAAAAGAATGGAAACCAACGGTTCCCAAACCATAGCCTAGGCAAATCAAACACCTCAATAAGAAAGGTTGTGTTATTGAGAATTTGAGAAACATTCGGAATCGCATGATTCGTATGCTTGTGTTTGTGTTGTTTGGTGATCTTTCTATCAAGTTCTATTAGTTCAAAGATTTTTTTACGAGAAAAAGAATGGAAACCAACGGTTCCCAAACCATATCCTAGGCAAATCAAACACCTCAATAAGAAAGGTTGTGTTATTGAGAATTTGAGAAACATTCGGAATCGCATGATTCGTATGGTTGTGTTTGTGTTGTTTGGTGATCTTTCTACCAAGTTTCATTAGTTCAATGATTTATGGACTAGAAAAGGAATGGAAACCAACGGTTCCCAAACCATAGCCTAGGCAAATGAAACGAATCAATAAGAAGAGTTGTGTTATTGAGAATTTGAGAAACATTCGGAATCGCATGATTCGTATGCTTGTGTTTGTGTTGTTTGGTGATCTTTCTATCAAGTTCTATTAGTTCAAAGATTTTTTTACGAGAAAAAGAATGGAAACCAACGGTTCTCAAACTATAGCCTAGGCAAATCAAACCAATCAATAAGAAAGGTTGCGTTATTGAGAATTTGAGAAACATTCGGAATCGCATGATTCGTATGGTTGTGTTTGTGTTGTTTGGTGATCTTTCTACGAAGTTCTATTTGTTCAAACATTTTTGGACTAGAAAAGGAATGGAAACCAGTGGTTCCCAAACCATAGCCTAGGCAAATGAAACCAATCAATAAGAAAGGTTGTGTTATTGAGAATTTGAGAAACATTCGAAATCGCATGATTCGTATGCTTGTGTTTGTGTTGTTTGGTGATCTTTCTATCAAGTTCTATTAGTTCAAGGATTGTTTTACTAAAAAAGAATGGAAACCAACGGTTCCCAAACAATAGCCTAGGCAAATCGAACACCTCAATAAGAAAGGTTGTGTTATTGAGAATTTGAAAAACATTCGGAATCGCAGATTCGTATGCTTGTGTTTGTGTTGTTTGGTAATTATTCTATCAAGTTCTATTAGTTCAAACATTTTTGGACGAGAAAAAGAATGGGAACCAGCGGTTCCCAAACCATAGCCTAGGCAAATCAAACCAATCAATAAGAAAGGTTGCGTTATTGAGAATTTGAGAAACATTCGGAATCGCATGATTCGTATGCTTGTGTTTGTGTTATTTAATGATCTTTCTATCAAGTTCTATTAGTTCAAAGATTTTTTTACGAGAAAAAGAATGGAAACCAACGGTTCCCAAACCATAGCCTAGGCGAATCAAACACCTCAATAAGAAAGGTGGTGTTATTGAGAATTTGAGAAACATTTGGAATCGCATGATTCGTATGGTTGTGTTTGTGTTGTTTGGTGATCTTTCTACCAAGTTCTATTAGTTTAAACATTTATGTACTAGAAAAAGAATGGAAACTAACGGTTCCCAAACCATATCCAAGGCAAATCAAACCAATCAATAAGAAGAGTTGTGTTATTGAGAATTTGAGAAACATTCGGAATCGCATGATTCGTATGCTTGTGTTTGTGTTGTTTGGTGATCTTTCTACCAAGTTTCATTAGTTCAAAGATTTTTTTACGAGAAAAAGAATGGAAACCAACAGTTCTCAAACCATAGCCTACGCAAATCAAACCAATCAATAAGAAGGTTGCGTTATTGAGAATTTGAGAAACATTCGGAATCGCATGATTCGTATGCTTGCGTTTATGTTGTTTGGCGATCTTTCTATCAAGTTCTATTAGTTCAAAGATTTTTTTACGAAAAAAAGAATGGAAACCAACGGTTCCCAAACCATAGCCTATGCAAATCAAACACCTCAATAAGAAAGGTTGTGTTATTCAGAATTTGAGAAACATTCGGAATCGCATGATTCGTATGCTTGTGTTTGTGTTGTTTGGTAATCATTCTATCAAGTTCTATTAGTTCAAACATTTTTGGACGAGAAAAAGAATGGAAACCAGCAGTTCCTAAACCATAGCCTAGGCAAATCAAACCAATCAATAAGAAAGGTTGCGTTAGTGAGAATTTGAGAAACATTCAGAATCGCATGATTCGTATGGTTGAGTTTGTGTTGTTTGGTGATCTTTCTACCAAGTTCTATTAGTTCAAAGATTTATGGACTAGAAAAAGAATGGAAACTAACGGTTCCCAAACCATAGCCTAGGCAAATGAAACAAATCAATAAGAAGAGTTGTGTTATTGCGAATTTGAGAAACATTCGGAATCGCATGATTCGTATGCTTGTGTTTGTGTTGTTTGGTGATCTTTCTATCAAGGATTAGTTCAAGGATTGTTTTACTAAAAAAGAATGGAAACCAACGGTTCCCAAACAATAGCCTAGGCAAATCGAACACCTCAATAAGAAAGGTTGTGTTATTGAGAATTTGAAAAACGTTCGGAATCGCAGATTCGTATGCTTGTGTTTGTGTTGTTTGGTAATTATTCTATCAAGTTCTATTAGTTCAAACATTTTTGGACGAGAAAAAGAATGGAAACCAGCGGTTCCCAAACCATAGCCTAGGCAAATCAAACCAATCAATAAGAAAGGTTGCGTTATTGAGAATTTGAGAAACATTCGGAATCGCATGATTCGTATGCTTGTGTTTGTGTTATTTAATGATCTTTCTATCAAGTTCTATTAGTTCAAAGATTTTTTTACGAGAAAAAGAATGGAAACCAACGGTTCCCAAACCATAGCCTAGGCGAATCAAACACCTCAATAAGAAAGGTGGTGTTATTGAGAATTTGAGAAACATTTGGAATCGCATGATTCGTATGGTTGTGTTTGTGTTGTTTGGTGATCTTTCTACCAAGTTCTATTAGTTTAAACATTTATGTACTAGAAAAAGAATGGAAACTAACGGTTCCCAAACCATATCCAAGGCAAATCAAACCAATCAATAAGAAGAGTTGTGTTATTGAGAATTTGAGAAACATTCGGAATCGCATGATTCGTATGCTTGTGTTTGTGTTGTTTGGTGATCTTTCTACCAAGTTTCATTAGTTCAAAGATTTTTTTACGAGAAAAAGAATGGAAACCAACAGTTCTCAAACCATAGCCTACGCAAATCAAACCAATCAATAAGAAGGTTGCGTTATTGAGAATTTGAGAAACATTCGGAATCGCATGATTCGTATGCTTGCGTTTATGTTGTTTGGCGATCTTTCTATCAAGTTCTATTAGTTCAAAGATTTTTTTACGAAAAAAAGAATGGAAACCAATGGTTCCCAAACCATAGCCTACGCAAATCAAACACCTCAATAAGAAAGGTTGTGTTATTCAGAATTTGAGAAACATTCGGAATCGCATGATTCGTATGCTTGTGTTTGTGTTGTTTGGTAATCATTCTATCAAGTTCTATTAGTTCAAACATTTTTGGACGAGAAAAAGAATGGAAACCAGCAGTTCCTAAACCATAGCCTAGGCAAATCAAACCAATCAATAAGAAAGGTTGCGTTAGTGAGAATTTGAGAAACATTCAGAATCGCATGATTCGTATCGTTGAGTTTGTGTTGTTTGGTGATCTTTCTACCAAGTTCTATTAGTTCAAAGATTTATGGACTAGGAAAAGAATGGAAACTAACGGTTCCCAAACGATAGCCTAGGCAAATGAAACAAATCAATAAGAAGAGTTGTGTTATTGCGAATTTGAGAAACATTCGGAATCGCATGATTCGTATGCTTGTGTTTGTGTTGTTTGGTGATCTTTCGACCAAGTTTCATTAGTTCAAAGATTATTTTACGAGAAAAAGAATGGAAACCAACGGTTCTCAAACCATAGCCTACGCAAATCAAACCAATCAATAAGAAGGTTGCGTTATTGAGAATTTGAGAAACATTCGGAATCGCATGATTCGTATGCTTGCGTTTATGTTGTTTGGTGATCTTTCTATCAAGTTCTATTAGTTCAAAGATTTTTTTACGAAAAAAAGATTGGAAACCAACGGTTCCCAAACCATAGCCTAGGCAAATCAAACACCTCAATAAGAAAGGTTGTGTTATTGAGAATTTGAGAAACATTCGGAATCGCATGATTCGTATGCTTGTATTTGTGTTGTTTGGTAATCATTCTATCAAGTTCTATTAGTTCAAACATTTTTAGACGAGAAAAAGAATGGAAACCAGCAGTTCCCAAACCATAGCCTAGGCAAATCAAACCAATCAATAAGAAAGGTTGTGTTATTGAGAATTTGAGAAACATTCAGAATCGCATGATTCGTATGCTTGTGTTTGTGTTGTTTGGTGATCTTTCTATCAAGTTCTATTAGTTCAAAGATTTTTTTATGAGAAAAAGAATGGAAACCAACGGTTCCCAAACCATAGCCTAGGCAAATCAAACACCTCAATAAGAAAGGTTGTGTTATTGAGAATTTGAGAAACATTCGGAATCGCATGATTCGTATGCTTGTGTTTGTGTTGTTTGGTGATCTTTCTATCAAGTTCTATTAGTTCAAAGATTTTTTTACGAGAAAAAGAATGGAAACCAACGGTTCCCAAACCATAGCCTAGGCAAATTAAACACCTCAATAAGAAAGGTTGTGTTATTGAGAATTTGAGAAACATTCGGAATCGCATGATTCGTATGGTTGTGTTTGTGTTGTTTGGTGATCTTTCTACCAAGTTTCATTAGTTCAATGATTTATGGACTAGAAAAGGAATGGAAACCAACGGTTCCCAAACCATAGCCTAGGCAAATGAAACGAATCAATAAGAAGAGTTGTGTTATTGAGAATTTGAGAAACATTCGGAATCGCATGATTCGTATGCTTGTGTTTGTGTTGTTTGGTGATCTTTCTATGAAGTTCTATTAGTTCAAAGATTTTTTTACGAGAAAAAGAATGGAAACCAACGGTTCTCAAACTATAGCCTAGGCAAATCAAACCAATCAATAAGAAAGGTTGCGTTATTGAGAATTTGAGAAACATTCGGAATCGCATGATTCGTATGGTTGTGTTTGTGTTGTTTGGTGATCTTTCTACGAAGTTCTATTTGTTCAAACATTTTTGGACTAGAAAAGGAATGGAAACCAGCGGTTCCCAAACCATAGCCTAGGCAAATGAAACCAATCAATAAGAAAGGTTGTGTTATTGAGAATTTGAGAAACATTCGAAATCGCATGATTCGTATGCTTGTGTTTGTGTTGTTTGGTGATCTTTCTATCAAGTTCTATTAGTTCAAGGATTGTTTTACTAAAAAAGAATGGAAACCAACGGTTCCCAAACAATAGCCTAGGCAAATCGAACACCTCAATAAGAAAGGTTGTGTTATTGAGAATTTGAAAAACATTCGGAATCGCAGATTCGTATGCTTGTGTTTGTGTTGTTTGGTAATTATTCTATCAAGTTCTATTAGTTCAAACATTTTTGGACGAGAAAAAGAATGGAAACCAGCGGTTCCCAAACCATAGCCTAGGCAAATCAAACCAATCAATAAGAAAGGTTGCGTTATTGAGAATTTGAGAAACATTCGGAATCGCATGATTCGTATGCTTGTGTTTGTGTTATTTAATGATCTTTCTATCAAGTTCTATTAGTTCAAAGATTTTTTTACGAGAAAAAGAATGGAAACCAACGGTTCCCAAACCATAGCCTAGGCGAATCAAACACCTCAATAAGAAAGGTGGTGTTATTGAGAATTTGAGAAACATTTGGAATCGCATGATTCGTATGGTTGTGTTTGTGTTGTTTGGTGATCTTTCTACCAAGTTCTATTAGTTTAAACATTTATGTACTAGAAAAAGAATGGAAACTAACGGTTCCCAAACCATATCCAAGGCAAATCAAACCAATCAATAAGAAGAGTTGTGTTATTGAGAATTTGAGAAACATTCGGAATCGCATGATTCGTATGCTTGTGTTTGTGTTGTTTGGTGATCTTTCTACCAAGTTTCATTAGTTCAAAGATTTTTTTAAGAGAAAAAGAATGGAAACCAACAGTTCTCAAACCATAGCCTACGCAAATCAAACCAATCAATAAGAAGGTTGCGTTATTGAGAATTTGAGAAACATTCGGAATCGCATGATTCGTATGCTTGCGTTTATGTTGTTTGGCGATCTTTCTATCAAGTTCTATTAGTTCAAAGGTTTTTTTACGAAAAAAAGAATGGAAACCAATGGTTCCCAAACCATAGCCTATGCAAATCAAACACCTCAATAAGAAAGGTTGTGTTATTCAGAATTTGAGAAACATTCGGAATCGCATGATTCGTATGCTTGTGTTTGTGTTGTTTGGTAATCATTCTATCAAGTTCTATTAGTTCAAACATTTTTGGACGAGAAAAAGAATGGAAACCAGCAGTTCCTAAACCATAGCCTAGGCAAATCAAACCAATCAATAAGAAAGGTTGTGTTATTGAGAATTTGAGAAACATTCAGAATCGCATGATTCGTATGCTTGTGTTTGTGTTGTTTGGTGATCTTTCTATCAAGTTCTATTAGTTCAAAGATTTTTTTATGAGAAAAAGAATGGAAACCAACGGTTCCCAAACCATAGCCTAGGCAAATCAAACACCTCAATAAGAAAGGTTGTGTTATTGAGAATTTGAGAAACATTCGGAATCGCATGATTCGTATGCTTGTGTTTGTGTTGTTTGGTGATCTTTCTATCAAGTTCTATTAGTTCAAAGATTTTTTTACGAGAAAAAGAATGGAAACCAACGGTTCCCAAACCATAGCCTAGGCAAATTAAACACCTCAATAAGAAAGGTTGTGTTATTGAGAATTTGAGAAACATTCGGAATCGCATGATTCGTATGGTTGTGTTTGTGTTGTTTGGTGATCTTTCTACCAAGTTTCATTAGTTCAATGATTTATGGACTAGAAAAGGAATGGAAACCAACGGTTCCCAAACCATAGCCTAGGCAAATGAAACGAATCAATAAGAAGAGTTGTGTTATTGAGAATTTGAGAAACATTCGGAATCGCATGATTCGTATGCTTGTGTTTGTGTTGATTGGTGATCTTTCTACCAAGTTTCATTAGTTCAAAGATTTTTTTAAGAGAAAAAGAATGGAAACCAACAGTTCTCAAACCATAGCCTACGCAAATCAAACCAATCAATAAGAAGGTTGCGTTATTGAGAATTTGAGAAACATTCGGAATCGCATGATTCGTATGCTTGCGTTTATGTTGTTTGGCGATCTTTCTATCAAGTTCTATTAGTTCAAAGATTTTTTTACGAAAAAAAGAATGGAAACCAATGGTTCCCAAACCATAGCCTATGCAAATCAAACACCTCAATAAGAAAGGTTGTGTTATTCAGAATTTGAGAAACATTCGGAATCGCATGATTCGTATGCTTGTGTTTGTGTTGTTTGGTAATCATTCTATCAAGTTCTATTAGTTCAAACATTTTTGGACGAGAAAAAGAATGGAAACCAGCAGTTCCTAAACCATAGCCTAGGCAAATCAAACCAATCAATAAGAAAGGTTGCGTTAGTGAGAATTTGAGAAACATTCAGAATCGCATGATTCGTATGGTTGAGTTTGTGTTGTTTGGTGATCTTTCTACCAAGTTCTATTAGTTCAAAGATTTATGGACTAGAAAAAGAATGGAAACTAACGGTTCCCAAACCATAGCCTAGGCAAATGAAACAAATCAATAAGAAGAGTTGTGTTATTGCGAATTTGAGAAACATTCGGAATCGCATGATTCGTATGCTTGTGTTTGTGTTGTTTGGTGATCTTTCTACCAAGTTTCATTAGTTCAAAGATTATTTTACGAGAAAAAGAATGGAAACCAACGGTTCTCAAACCATAGCCTACGCAAATCAAACCAATCAATAAGAAGGTTGCGTTATTGAGAATTTGAGAAACATTCGGAATCGCATGATTCGTATGCTTGCGTTTATGTTGTTTGGTGATCTTTCTATCAAGTTCTATTAGTTCAAAGATTTTTTTACGAAAAAAAGATTGGAAACCAACGGTTCCCAAACCATAGCCTAGGCAAATCAAACACCTCAATAAGAAAGGTTGTGTTATTGAGAATTTGAGAAACATTCGGAATCGCATGATTCGTATGCTTGTGTTTGTGTTGTTTGGTAATCATTCTATCAAGTTCTATTAGTTCAAACATTTTTAGACGAGAAAAAGAATGGAAACCAGCAGTTCCCAAACCATAGCCTAGGCAAATCAAACCAATCAATAAGAAAGGTTGTGTTATTGAGAATTTGAGAAACATTCAGAATCGCATGATTCGTATGCTTGTGTTTGTGTTGTTTGGTGATCTTTCTATCAAGTTCTATTAGTTCAAAGATTTTTTTATGAGAAAAAGAATGGAAACCAACGGTTCCCAAACCATAGCCTAGGCAAATCAAACACCTCAATAAGAAAGGTTGTGTTATTGAGAATTTGAGAAACATTCGGAATCGCATGATTCGTATGCTTGTGTTTGTGTTGTTTGGTGATCTTTCTATCAAGTTCATTTAGTTCAAAGATTTTTTTACGAGAAAAAGAATGGAAACCAACGGTTCCCAAACCATAGCCTAGGCAAATTAAACACCTCAATAAGAAAGGTTGTGTTATTGAGAATTTGAGAAACATTCGGAATCGCATGATTCGTATGGTTGTGTTTGTGTTGTTTGGTGATCTTTCTACCAAGTTTCATTAGTTCAATGATTTATGGACTAGAAAAGGAATGGAAACCAACGGTTCCCAAACCATAGCCTAGGCAAATGAAACGAATCAATAAGAAGAGTTGTGTTATTGAGAATTTGAGAAACATTCGGAATCGCATGATTCGTATGCTTGTGTTTGTGTTGTTTGGTGATCTTTCTATCAAGTTCTATTAGTTCAAAGATTTTTTTACGAGAAAAAGAATGGAAACCAACGGTTTTCAAACTATAGCCTAGGCAAATCAAACCAATCAATAAGAAAGGTTGCGTTATTGAGAATTTGAGAAACATTCGGAATCGCATGATTCGTATGGTTGTGTTTGTGTTGTTTGGTGATCTTTCTACCAAGTTTCATTAGTTCAATGATTTATGGACTAGAAAAGGAATGGAAACCAACGGTTCCCAAACCATAGCCTAGGCAAATCAAACCAATCAATAAGAAAGGTTGCGTTATTGAGAATTTGAGAAACATTCGGAATCGCATGATTCGTATGGTTGTGTTTGTGTTGTTTGGTGATCTTTCTACGAAGTTCTATTTGTTCAAACATTTTTGGACTAGAAAAGGAATGGAAACCAGCGGTTCCCAAACCATAGCCTAGGCAAATCAAACCAATCAATAAGAAAGGTTGTGTTATTGAGAATTTGAGAAACATTCGAAATCGCATGATTCGTATGCTTGTGTTTGTGTTGTTTGGTGATCTTTCTATCAAGTTCTATTAATTCAAGGATTGTTTTACTAAAAAAGAATGGAAACCAACGGTTCCCAAACAATAGCCTAGGCAAATCGAACACCTCAATAAGAAAGGTTGTGTTATTGAGAATTTGAAAAACATTCGGAATCGCAGATTCGTATGCTTGTGTTTGTGTTGTTTGGTAATTATTCTATCAAGTTCTATTAGTTCAAACATTTTTGGACGAGAAAAAGAATGGAAACCAGCGGTTCCCAAACCATAGCCTAGGCAAATCAAACCAATCAATAAGAAAGGTTGCGTTATTGAGAATTTGAGAAACATTCGGAATCGCATGATTCGTATGCTTGTGTTTGTGTTATTTAATGATCTTTCTATCAAGTTCCATTAGTTCAAAGATTTTTTTACGAGAAAAAGAATGGAAACCAACGGTTCCCAAACCATAGCCTAGGCGAATCAAACACCTCAATAAGAAAGGTGGTGTTATTGAGAATTTGAGAAACATTTGGAATCGCATGATTCGTATGGTTGTGTTTGTGTTGTTTGGTGATCTTTCTACCAAGTTCTATTAGTTTAAACATTTATGTACTAGAAAAAGAATGGAAACTAACGGTTCCCAAACCATATCCAAGGCAAATCAAACCAATCAATAAGAAGAGTTGTGTTATTGAGAATTTGAGAAACATTCGGAATCGCATGATTCGTATGCTTGTGTTTGTGTTGTTTGGTGATCTTTCTACCAAGTTTCATTAGTTCAAAGATTTTTTTACGAGAAAAAGAATGGAAACCAACAGTTCTCAAACCATAGCCTACGCAAATCAAACCAATCAATAAGAAGGTTGCGTTATTGAGAATTTGAGAAACATTCGGAATCGCATGATTCGTATGCTTGCGTTTATGTTGTTTGGCGATCTTTCTATCAAGTTCTATTAGTTCAAAGATTTTTTTACGAAAAAAAGAATGGAAACCAATGGTTCCCAAACCATAGCCTATGCAAATCAAACACCTCAATAAGAAAGGTTGTGTTATTCAGAATTTGAGAAACATTCGGAATCGCATGATTCGTATGCTTGTGTTTGTGTTGTTTGGTAATCATTCTATCAAGTTCTATTAGTTCAAACATTTTTGGACGAGAAAAAGAATGGAAACCAGCAGTTCCTAAACCATAGCCTAGGCAAATCAAACCAATCAATAAGAAAGGTTGCGTTAGTGAGAATTTGAGAAACATTCAGAATCGCATGATTCGTATGGTTGAGTTTGTGTTGTTTGGTGATCTTTCTACCAAGTTCTATTAGTTCAAAGATTTATGGACTAGAAAAAGAATGGAAACTAACGGTTCCCAAACCATAGCCTAGGCAAATGAAACAAATCAATAAGAAGAGTTGTGTTATTGCGAATTTGAGAAACATTCGGAATCGCATGATTCGTATGCTTGTGTTTGTGTTGTTTGGTGATCTTTCTACCAAGTTTCATTAGTTCAAAGATTATTTTGCGAGAAAAAGAATGGAAACCAACGGTTCTCAAACCATAGCCTACGCAAATCAAACCAATCAATAAGAAGGTTGCGTTATTGAGAATTTGAGAAACATTCGGAATCGCATGATTCGTATGCTTGCGTTTATGTTGTTTGGTGATCTTTCTATCAAGTTCTATTAGTTCAAAGATTTTTTTACGAAAAAAAGATTGGAAACCAACGGTTCCCAAACCATAGCCTAGGCAAATCAAACACCTCAATAAGAAAGGTTGTGTTATTGAGAATTTGAGAAACATTCGGAATCGCATGATTCGTATGCTTGTGTTTGTGTTGTTTGGTAATCATTCTATCAAGTTCTATTAGTTCAAACATTTTTAGACGAGAAAAAGAATGGAAACCAGCAGTTCCTAAACCATAGCCTAGGCAAATCAAACCAATCAATAAGAAAGGTTGCGTTAGTGAGAATTTGAGAAACATTCAGAATCGCATGATTCGTATGGTTGAGTTTGTTTTGTTTGGTGATCTTTCTACCAAGTTCTATTAGTTCAAAGATTTATGGACTAGAAAAAGAATGGAAACTAACGGTTCCCAAACCATAGCCTAGGCAAATGAAACAAATCAATAAGAAGAGTTGTGTTATTGCGAATTTGAGAAACATTCGGAATCGCATGATTCGTATGCTTGTGTTTGTGTTGTTTGGTGATCTTTCTATCAAGTTCTATTACTTCAAAGATTTTTTTACGAGAAAAAGAATGGAAACCAACGGTTCCCAAACCATAGCCTAGGCAAATTAAACACCTCAATAAGAAAGGTTGTGTTATTGAGAATTTGAGAAACATTCGGAATCGCATGATTCGTATGGTTGTGTTTGTGTTGTTTGGTGATCTTTCTACCAAGTTTCATTAGTTCAATGATTTATGGACTAGAAAAGGAATGGAAACCAACGGTTCCTAAACCATAGCCTAGGCAAATGAAACGAATCAATAAGAAGAGTTGTGTTATTGAGAATTTGAGAAACATTCGGAATCGCATGATTCGTATGCTTGTGTTTGTGTTGTTTGGTGATCTTTCTATCAAGTTCTATTAGTTCAAAGATTTTTTTACGAGAAAAAGAATGGAAACCAACGGTTTTCAAACTATAGCCTAGGCAAATCAAACCAATCAATAAGAAAGGTTGCGTTATTGAGAATTTGAGAAACATTCGGAATCGCATGATTCGTATGGTTGTGTTTGTGTTGTTTGGTGATCTTTCTACGAAGTTCTATTTGTTCAAACATTTTTGGACTAGAAAAGGAATGGAAACCAGCGGTTCCCAAACCATAGCCTAGGCAAATCAAACCAATCAATAAGAAAGGTTGTGTTATTGAGAATTTGAGAAACATTCGAAATCGCATGATTCGTATGCTTGTGTTTGTGTTGTTTGGTGATCTTTCTATCAAGTTCTATTAGTTCAAGGATTGTTTTACTAAAAAAGAATGGAAACCAACGGTTCCCAAACAATAGCCTAGGCAAATCGAACACCTCAATAAGAAAGGTTGTGTTATTGAGAATTTGAAAAACATTCGGAATCGCAGATTCGTATGCTTGTGTTTGTGTTGTTTGGTAATTATTCTATCAAGTTCTATTAGTTCAAACATTTTTGGACGAGAAAAAGAATGGAAACCAGCGGTTCCCAAACCATAGCCTAGGCAAATCAAACCAATCAATAAGAAAGGTTGCGTTATTGAGAATTTGAGAAACATTCGGAATCGCATGATTCGTATGCTTGTGTTTGTGTTATTTAATGATCTTTCTATCAAGTTCTATTAGTTCAAAGATTTTTTTACGAGAAAAAGAATGGAAACCAACGGTTCCCAAACCATAGCCTAGGCGAATCAAACACCTCAATAAGAAAGGTGGTGTTATTGAGAATTTGAGAAACATTTGGAATCGCATGATTCGTATGGTTGTGTTTGTGTTGTTTGGTGATCTTTCTACCAAGTTCTATTGCTTTAAACATTTATGTACTAGAAAAAGAATGGAAACTAACGGTTCCCAAACCATATCCAAGGCAAATCAAACCAATCAATAAGAAGAGTTGTGTTATTGAGAATTTGAGAAACATTCGGAATCGCATGATTCGTATGCTTGTGTTTGTGTTGTTTGGTGATCTTTCTACCAAGTTTCATTAGTTCAAAGATTTTTTTAAGAGAAAAAGAATGGAAACCAACAGTTCTCAAACCATAGCCTACACAAATCAAACCAATCAATAAGAAGGTTGCGTTATTGAGAATTTGAGAAACATTCGGAATCGCATGATTCGTATGCTTGCGTTTATGTTGTTTGACGATCTTTCTATCAAGTTCTATTAGTTCAAAGATTTTTTTACGAAAAAAAGAATGGAAACCAATGGTTCCCAAACCATAGCCTATGCAAATCAAACACCTCAATAAGAAAGGTTGTGTTATTCAGAATTTGAGAAACATTCGGAATCGCATGATTCGTATGCTTGTGTTTGTGTTATTTAATGATCTTTCTATCAAGTTCCATTAGTTCAAAGATTTTTTTACGAGAAAAAGAATGGAAACCAACGGTTCCCAAACCATAGCCTAGGCGAATCAAACACCTCAATAAGAAAGGTGGTGTTATTGAGAATTTGAGAAACATTTGGAATCGCATGATTCGTATGGTTGTGTTTGTGTTGTTTGGTGATCTTTCTACCAAGTTCTATTAGTTTAAACATTTATGTACTAGAAAAAGAATGGAAACTAACGGTTCCCAAACCATATCCAAGGCAAATCAAACCAATCAATAAGAAGAGTTGTGTTATTGAGAATTTGAGAAACATTCGGAATCGCATGATTCGTATGCTTGTGTTTGTGTTGTTTGGTGATCTTTCTACCAAGTTTCATTAGTTCAAAGATTTTTTTACGAGAAAAAGAATGGAAACCAACAGTTCTCAAACCATAGCCTACGCAAATCAAACCAATCAATAAGAAGGTTGCGTTATTGAGAATTTGAGAAACATTCGGAATCGCATGATTCGTATGCTTGCGTTTATGTTGTTTGGCGATCTTTCTATCAAGTTCTATTAGTTCAAAGATTTTTTTACGAAAAAAAGAATGGAAACCAATGGTTCCCAAACCATAGCCTATGCAAATCAAACACCTCAATAAGAAAGGTTGTGTTATTCAGAATTTGAGAAACATTCGGAATCGCATGATTCGTATGCTTGTGTTTGTGTTGTTTGGTAATCATTCTATCAAGTTCTATTAGTTCAAACATTTTTGGACGAGAAAAAGAATGGAAACCAGCAGTTCCTAAACCATAGCCTAGGCAAATCAAACCAATCAATAAGAAAGGTTGCGTTAGTGAGAATTTGAGAAACATTCAGAATCGCATGATTCGTATGGTTGAGTTTGTGTTGTTTGGTGATCTTTCTACCAAGTTCTATTAGTTCAAAGATTTATGGACTAGAAAAAGAATGGAAACTAACGGTTCCCAAACCATAGCCTAGGCAAATGAAACAAATCAATAAGAAGAGTTGTGTTATTGCGAATTTGAGAAACATTCGGAATCGCATGATTCGTATGCTTGTGTTTGTGTTGTTTGGTGATCTTTCTACCAAGTTTCATTAGTTCAAAGATTATTTTGCGAGAAAAAGAATGGAAACCAACGGTTCTCAAACCATAGCCTACGCAAATCAAACCAATCAATAAGAAGGTTGCGTTATTGAGAATTTGAGAAACATTCGGAATCGCATGATTCGTATGCTTGCGTTTATGTTGTTTGGTGATCTTTCTATCAAGTTCTATTAGTTCAAAGATTTTTTTACGAAAAAAAGATTGGAAACCAACGGTTCCCAAACCATAGCCTAGGCAAATCAAACACCTCAATAAGAAAGGTTGTGTTATTGAGAATTTGAGAAACATTCGGAATCGCATGATTCGTATGCTTGTGTTTGTGTTGTTTGGTAATCATTCTATCAAGTTCTATTAGTTCAAACATTTTTAGACGAGAAAAAGAATGGAAACCAGCAGTTCCTAAACCATAGCCTAGGCAAATCAAACCAATCAATAAGAAAGGTTGCGTTAGTGAGAATTTGAGAAACATTCAGAATCGCATGATTCGTATGGTTGAGTTTGTGTTGTTTGGTGATCTTTCTACCAAGTTCTATTAGTTCAAAGATTTATGGACTAGAAAAAGAATGGAAACTAACGGTTCCCAAACCATAGCCTAGGCAAATGAAACAAATCAATAAGAAGAGTTGTGTTATTGCGAATTTGAGAAACATTCGGAATCGCATGATTCGTATGCTTGTGTTTGTGTTGTTTGGTGATCTTTCTATCAAGTTCTATTACTTCAAAGATTTTTTTACGAGAAAAAGAATGGAAACCAACGGTTCCCAAACCATAGCCTAGGCAAATTAAACACCTCAATAAGAAAGGTTGTGTTATTGAGAATTTGAGAAACATTCGGAATCGCATGATTCGTATGGTTGTGTTTGTGTTGTTTGGTGATCTTTCTACCAAGTTTCATTAGTTCAATGATTTATGGACTAGAAAAGGAATGGAAACCAACGGTTCCCAAACCATAGCCTAGGCAAATGAAACGAATCAATAAGAAGAGTTGTGTTATTGAGAATTTGAGAAACATTCGGAATCGCATGATTCGTATGCTTGTGTTTGTGTTGTTTGGTGATCTTTCTATCAAGTTCTATTAGTTCAAAGATTTTTTTACGAGAAAAAGAATGGAAACCAACGGTTTTCAAACTATAGCCTAGGCAAATCAAACCAATCAATAAGAAAGGTTGCGTTATTGAGAATTTGAGAAACATTCGGAATCGCATGATTCGTATGGTTGTGTTTGTGTTGTTTGGTGATCTTTCTACGAAGTTCTATTTGTTCAAACATTTTTGGACTAGAAAAGGAATGGAAACCAGCGGTTCCCAAACCATAGCCTAGGCAAATCAAACCAATCAATAAGAAAGGTTGTGTTATTGAGAATTTGAGAAACATTCGAAATCGCATGATTCGTATGCTTGTGTTTGTGTTGTTTGGTGATCTTTCTATCAAGTTCTATTAGTTCAAGGATTGTTTTACTAAAAAAGAATGGAAACCAACGGTTCCCAAACAATAGCCTAGGCAAATCGAACACCTCAATAAGAAAGGTTGTGTTATTGAGAATTTGAAAAACATTCGGAATCGCAGATTCGTATGCTTGTGTTTGTGTTGTTTGGTAATTATTCTATCAAGTTCTATTAGTTCAAACATTTTTGGACGAGAAAAAGAATGGAAACCAGCGCTTCCCAAACCATAGCCTAGGCAAATCAAACCAATCAATAAGAAAGGTTGCGTTATTGAGAATTTGAGAAACATTCGGAATCGCATGATTCGTATGCTTGTGTTTGTGTTATTTAATGATCTTTCTATCAAGTTCTATTAGTTCAAAGATTTTTTTACGAGAAAAAGAATGGAAACCAACGGTTCCCAAACCATAGCCTAGGCGAATCAAACACCTCAATAAGAAAGGTGGTGTTATTGAGAATTTGAGAAACATTTGGAATCGCATGATTCGTATGGTTGTGTTTGTGTTGTTTGGTGATCTTTCTACCAAGTTCTATTGCTTTAAACATTTATGTACTAGAAAAAGAATGGAAACTAACGGTTCCCAAACCATATCCAAGGCAAATCAAACCAATCAATAAGAAGAGTTGTGTTATTGAGAATTTGAGAAACATTCGGAATCGCATGATTCGTATGCTTGTGTTTGTGTTGTTTGGTGATCTTTCTACCAAGTTTCATTAGTTCAAAGATTTTTTTAAGAGAAAAAGAATGGAAACCAACAGTTCTCAAACCATAGCCTACACAAATCAAACCAATCAATAACAAGGTTGCGTTATTGAGAATTTGAGAAACATTCGGAATCGCATGATTCGTATGCTTGCGTTTATGTTGTTTGACGATCTTTCTATCAAGTTCTATTAGTTCAAAGATTTTTTTACGAAAAAAAGAATGGAAACCAATGGTTCCCAAACCATAGCCTATGCAAATCAAACACCTCAATAAGAAAGGTTGTGTTATTCAGAATTTGAGAAACATTCGGAATCGCATGATTCGTATGCTTGTGTTTGTGTTGTTTGGTAATCATTCTATCAAGTTCTATTAGTTCAAACATTTTTGGACGAGAAAAAGAATGGAAACCAGCAGTTCCTAAACCATAGCCTAGGCAAATCAAACCAATCAATAAGAAAGGTTGCGTTAGTGAGAATTTGAGAAACATTCAGAATCGCATGATTCGTATGGTTGAGTTTGTGTTGTTTGGTGATCTTTCTACCAAGTTCTATTAGTTCAAAGATTTATGGACTAGAAAAAGAATGGAAACTAACGGTTCCCAAACCATAGCCTAGGCAAATGAAACAAATCAATAAGAAGAGTTGTGTTATTGCGAATTTGAGAAACATTCGGAATCGCATGATTCGTATGCTTGTGTTTGTGTTGTTTGGTGATCTTTCTACCAAGTTTCATTAGTTCAAAGATTATTTTACGAGAAAAAGAATGGAAACCAACGGTTCTCAAACCATAGCCTACGCAAATCAAACCAATCAATAAGAAGGTTGCGTTATTGAGAATTTGAGAAACATTCGGAATCGCATGATTCGTATGCTTGCGTTTATGTTGTTTGGTGATCTTTCTATCAAGTTCTATTAGTTCAAAGATTTTTTTACGAAAAAAAGATTGGAAACCAACGGTTCCCAAACCATAGCCTAGGCAAATCAAACACCTCAATAATAAAGGTTGTGTTATTGAGAATTTGAGAAACATTCGGAATCGCATGATTCGTATGCTTGTGTTTGTGTTGTTTGGTAATCATTCTATCAAGTTCTATTAGTTCAAACATTTTTAGACGAGAAAAAGAATGGAAACCAGCAGTTCCCAAACCATAGCCTAGGCAAATCAAACCAATCAATAAGAAAGGTTGTGTTATTGAGAATTTGAGAAACATTCAGAATCGCATGATTCGTATGCTTGTGTTTGTGTTGTTTGGTGATCTTTCTATCAAGTTCTATTAGTTCAAAGATTTTTTTATGAGAAAAAGAATGGAAACCAACGGTTCCCAAACCATAGCCTAGGCAAATCAAACACCTCAATAAGAAAGGTTGTGTTATTGAGAATTTGAGAAACATTCGGAATCGCATGATTCGTATGCTTGTGTTTGTGTTGTTTGGTGATCTTTCTATCAAGTTCTATTAGTTCAAAGATTTTTTTACGAGAAAAAGAATGGAAACCAACGGTTCCCAAACCATAGCCTAGGCAAATTAAACACCTCAATAAGAAAGGTTGTGTTATTGAGAATTTGAGAAACATTCGGAATCGCATGATTCGTATGGTTGTGTTTGTGTTGTTTGGTGATCTTTCTACCAAGTTTCATTAGTTCAATGATTTATGGACTAGAAAAGGAATGGAAACCAACGGTTCCCAAACCATAGCCTAGGCAAATGAAACGAATCAATAAGAAGAGTTGTGTTATTGAGAATTTGAGAAACATTCGGAATCGCATGATTCGTATGCTTGTGTTTGTGTTGTTTGGTGATCTTTCTATCAAGTTCTATTCGTTCAAAGATTTTTTTACGAGAAAAAGAATGGAAACCAACGGTTCTCAAACTATAGCCTAGGCAAATCAAACCAATCAATAAGAAAGGTTGCGTTATTGAGAATTTGAGAAACATTCGGAATCGCATGATTCGTATGGTTGTGTTTGTGTTCTTTGGTGATCTTTCTACGAAGTTCTATTTGTTCAAACATTTTTGGACTGGAAAAGGAATGGAAACCAGCGGTTCCCAAACCATAGCCTAGGCAAATCAAACCAATCAATAAGAAAGGTTGTGTTATTGAGAATTTGAGAAACATTCGAAATCGCATGATTCGTATGCTTGTGTTTGTGTTGTTTGGTGATCTTTCTATCAAGTTCTATTAGTTCAAGGATTGTTTTACTAAAAAAGAATGGAAACCAACGGTTCCCAAACAATAGCCTAGGCAAATCGAACACCTCAATAAGAAAGGTTGTGTTATTGAGAATTTGAAAAACATTCGGAATCGCAGATTCGTATGCTTGTGTTTGTGTTGTTTGGTAATTATTCTATCAAGTTCTATTAGTTCAAACATTTTTGGACGAGAAAAAGAATGGAAACCAGCGGTTCCCAAACCATAGCCTAGGCAAATCAAACCAATCAATAAGAAAGGTTGCGTTATTGAGAATTTGAGAAACATTCGGAATCGCATGATTCGTATGCTTGTGTTTGTGTTATTTAATGATCTTTCTATCAAGTTCTATTAGTTCAAAGATTTTTTTACGAGAAAAAGAATGGAAACCAACGGTTCCCAAACCATAGCCTAGGCGAATCAAACACCTCAATAAGAAAGGTGGTGTTATTGAGAATTTGAGAAACATTTGGAATCGCATGATTCGTATGGTTGTGTTTGTGTTGTTTGGTGATCTTTCTACCAAGTTCTATTGCTTTAAACATTTATGTACTAGAAAAAGAATGGAAACTAACGGTTCCCAAACCATATCCAAGGCAAATCAAACCAATCAATAAGAAGAGTTGTGTTATTGAGAATTTGAGAAACATTCGGAATCGCATGATTCGTATGCTTGTGTTTGTGTTGTTTGGTGATCTTTCTACCAAGTTTCATTAGTTCAAAGATTTTTTTAAGAGAAAAAGAATGGAAACCAACAGTTCTCAAACCATAGCCTACGCAAATCAAACCAATCAATAAGAAGGTTGCGTTATTGAGAATTTGAGAAACATTCGGAATCGCATGATTCGTATGCTTGCGTTTATGTTGTTTGGCGATCTTTCTATCAAGTTCTATTAGTTCAAAGATTTTTTTACGAAAAAAAGAATGGAAACCAATGGTTCCCAAACCATAGCCTATGCAAATCAAACACCTCAATAAGAAAGGTTGTGTTATTCAGAATTTGAGAAACATTCGGAATCGCATGATTCGTATGCTTGTGTTTGTGTTGTTTGGTAATCATTCTATCAAGTTCTATTAGTTCAAACATTTTTGGACGAGAAAAAGAATGGAAACCAGCAGTTCCTAAACCATAGCCTAGGCAAATCAAACCAATCAATAAGAAAGGTTGCGTTAGTGAGAATTTGAGAAACATTCAGAATCGCATGATTCGTATGGTTGAGTTTGTGTTGTTTGGTGATCTTTCTACCAAGTTCTATTAGTTCAAAGATTTATGGACTAGAAAAAGAATGGAAACTAACGGTTCCCAAACCATAGCCTAGGCAAATGAAACAAATCAATAAGAAGAGTTGTGTTATTGCGAATTTGAGAAACATTCGGAATCGCATGATTCGTATGCTTGTGTTTGTGTTGTTTGGTGATCTTTCTACCAAGTTTCATTAGTTCAAAGATTATTTTACGAGAAAAAGAATGGAAACCAACGGTTCTCAAACCATAGCCTACGCAAATCAAACCAATCAATAAGAAGGTTGCGTTATTGAGAATTTGAGAAACATTCGGAATCGCATGATTCGTATGCTTGCGTTTATGTTGTTTGGTGATCTTTCTATCAAGTTCTATTAGTTGAAAGATTTTTTTACGAAAAAAAGATTGGAAACCAACGGTTCCCAAACCATAGCCTAGGCAAATCAAACACCTCAATAATAAAGGTTGTGTTATTGAGAATTTGAGAAACATTCGGAATCGCATGATTCGTATGCTTGTGTTTGTGTTGTTTGGTAATCATTCTATCAAGTTCTATTAGTTCAAACATTTTTAGACGAGAAAAAGAATGGAAACCAGCAGTTCCCAAACCATAGCCTAGGCAAATCAAACCAATCAATAAGAAAGGTTGTGTTATTGAGAATTTGAGAAACATTCAGAATCGCATGATTCGTATGCTTGTGTTTGTGTTGTTTGGTGATCTTTCTATCAAGTTCTATTAGTTCAAAGATTTTTTTATGAGAAAAAGAATGGAAACCAACGGTTCCCAAACCATAGCCTAGGCAAATCAAACACCTCAATAAGAAAGGTTGTGTTATTGAGAATTTGAGAAACATTCGGAATCGCATGATTCGTATGCTTGTGTTTGTGTTGTTTGGTGATCTTTCTATCAAGTTCTATTAGTTCAAAGATTTTTTTACGAGAAAAAGAATGGAAACCAACGGTTCCCAAACCATAGCCTAGGCAAATTAAACACCTCAATAAGAAAGGTTGTGTTATTGAGAATTTGAGAAACATTCGGAATCGCATGATTCGTATGGTTGTGTTTGTGTTGTTTGGTGATCTTTCTACCAAGTTTCATTAGTTCAATGATTTATGGACTAGAAAAGGAATGGAAACCAACGGTTCCCAAACCATAGCCTAGGCAAATGAAACGAATCAATAAGAAGAGTTGTGTTATTGAGAATTTGAGAAACATTCGGAATCGCATGATTCGTATGCTTGTGTTTGTGTTGTTTGGTGATCTTTCTATCAAGTTCTATTAGTTCAAAGATTTTTTTACGAGAAAAAGAATGGAAACCAACGGTTCTCAAACTATAGCCTAGGCAAATCAAACCAATCAATAAGAAAGGTTGCGTTATTGAGAATTTGAGAAACATTCGGAATCGCATGATTCGTATGGTTGTGTTTGTGTTGTTTGGTGATCTTTCTACGAAGTTCTATTTGTTCAAACATTTTTGGACTGGAAAAGGAATGGAAACCAGCGGTTCCCAAACCATAGCCTAGGCAAATCAAACCAATCAATAAGAAAGGTTGTGTTATTGAGAATTTGAGAAACATTCGAAATCGCATGATTCGTATGCTTGTGTTTGTGTTGTTTGGTGATCTTTCTATCAAGTTCTATTAGTTCAAGGATTGTTTTACTAAAAAAGAAAGGAAACCAACGGTTCCCAAACAATAGCCTAGGCAAATCGAACACCTCAATAAGAAAGGTTGTGTTATTGAGAATTTGAAAAACATTCGGAATCGCAGATTCGTATGCTTGTGTTTGTGTTGTTTGGTAATTATTCTATCAAGTTCTATTAGTTCAAACATTTTTGGACGAGAAAAAGAATGGAAACCAGCGGTTCCCAAACCATAGCCTAGGCAAATCAAACCAATCAATAAGAAAGGTTGCGTTATTGAGAATTTGAGAAACATTCGGAATCGCATGATTCGTATGCTTGTGTTTGTGTTATTTAATGATCTTTCTATCAAGTTCTATTAGTTCAAAGATTTTTTTACGAGAAAAAGAATGGAAACCAACGGTTCCCAAACCATACCCTAGGCGAATCAAACACCTCAATAAGAAAGGTGGTGTTATTGAGAATTTGAGAAACATTTGGAATCGCATGATTCGTATGGTTGTGTTTGTGTTGTTTGGTGATCTTTCTACCAAGTTCTATTGCTTTAAACATTTATGTACTAGAAAAAGAATGGAAACTAACGGTTCCCAAACCATATCCAAGGCAAATCAAACCAATCAATAAGAAGAGTTGTGTTATTGAGAATTTGAGAAACATTCGGAATCGCATGATTCGTATGCTTGTGTTTGTGTTGTTTGGTGATCTTTCTACCAAGTTTCATTAGTTCAAAGATTTTTTTAAGAGAAAAAGAATGGAAACCAACAGTTCTCAAACCATAGCCTACGCAAATCAAACCAATCAATAAGAAGGTTGCGTTATTGAGAATTTGAGAAACATTCGGAATCGCATGATTCGTATGCTTGCGTTTATGTTGTTTGGCGATCTTTCTATCAAGTTCTATTAGTTCAAAGATTTTTTTACGAAAAAAAGAATGGAAACCAATGGTTCCCAAACCATAGCCTATGCAAATCAAACACCTCAATAAGAAAGGTTGTGTTATTCAGAATTTGAGAAACATTCGGAATCGCATGATTCGTATGCTTGTGTTTGTGTTGTTTGGTAATCATTCTATCAAGTTCTATTAGTTCAAACATTTTTGGACGAGAAAAAGAATGGAAACCAGCAGTTCCTAAACCATAGCCTAGGCAAATCAAACCAATCAATAAGAAAGGTTGCGTTAGTGAGAATTTGAGAAACATTCAGAATCGCATGATTCGTATGGTTGAGTTTGTGTTGTTTGGTGATCGTTCTACCAAGTTTCATTAGTTCAAAGATTATTTTACGAGAAAAAGAATGGAAACCAACGGTTCTCAAACCATAGCCTACGCAAATCAAACCAATCAATAAGAAGGTTGCGTTATTGAGAATTTGAGAAACATTCGGAATCGCATGATTCGTATGCTTGTGTTTGTGTTGTTTGGTGATCTTTCTACCAATTTTCATTAGTTCAAAGATTTTTTTACGAGAAAAAGAATGGAAACCAACAGTTCTCAAACCATAGCCTACGCAAATCAAACCAATCAATAAGAAGGTTGCGTTATTGAGAATTTGAGAAACATTCGGAATCGCATGATTCGTATGCTTGCGTTTATGTTGTTTGGCGATCTTTCTATCAAGTTCTATTAGTTCAAAGATTTTTTTACGAAAAAAAGAATGGAAACCAACGGTTCCCAAACCATAGCCTATGCAAATCAAACACCTCAATAAGAAAGGTTGTGTTATTCAGAATTTGAGAAACATTCGGAATCGCATGATTCGTATGCTTGTGTTTGTGTTGTTTGGTAATCATTCTATCAAGTTCTATTAGTTCAAACATTTTTGGACGAGAAAAAGAATGGAAACCAGCAGTTCCTAAACCATAGCCTAGGCAAATCAAACCAATCAATAAGAAAGGTTGCGTTAGTGAGAATTTGAGAAACATTCAGAATCGCATGATTCGTATGGTTGAGTTTGTGTTGTTTGGTGATCTTTCTACCAACTTCTATTAGTTCAAAGATTTATGGACTAGAAAAAGAATGGAAACTAACGGTTCCCAAACCATAGCCTAGGCAAATGAAACAAATCAATAAGAAGAGTTGTGTTATTGCGAATTTGAGAAACATTCGGAATCGCATGATTCGTATGCTTGTGTTTGTGTTGTTTGGTGATCTTTCTATCAAGTTCTATTAGTTCAAGGATTGTTTTACTAAAAAAGAATGGAAACCAACGGTTCCCAAACAATAGCCTAGGCAAATCGAACACCTCAATAAGAAAGGTTGTGTTATTGAGAATTTGAAAAACATTCGGAATCGCAGATTCGTATGCTTGTGTTTGTGTTGTTTGGTAATTATTCTATCAAGTTCTATTAGTTCAAACATTTTTGGACGAGAAAAAGAATGGAAACCAGCGGTTCCCAAACCATAGCCTAGGCAAATCAAACCAATCAATAAGAAAGGTTGCGTTATTGAGAATTTGAGAAACATTCGGAATCGCATGATTCGTATGCTTGTGTTTGTGTTATTTAATGATCTTTCTATCAAGTTCTATTAGTTCAAAGATTTTTTTACGAGAAAAAGAATGGAAACCAACGGTTCCCAAACCATAGCCTAGGCGAATCAAACACCTCAATAAGAAAGGTGGTGTTATTGAGAATTTGAGAAACATTTGGAATCGCATGATTCGTATGGTTGTGTTTGTGTTGTTTGGTGATCTTTCTACCATGTTCTATTAGTTTAAAAATTTATGTACTAGAAAAAGAATGGAAACTAACGGTTCCCAAACCATATCCAAGGCAAATCAAACCAATCAATAAGAAGAGTTGTGTTATTGAGAATTTGAGAAACATTCGGAATCGCATGATTCGTATGCTTGTGTTTGTGTTGTTTGGTGATCTTTCTACCAAGTTTCATTAGTTCAAAGATTTTTTTACGAGAAAAATAATGGAAACCAACAGTTCTCAAACCATAGCCTACGCAAATCAAACCAATCAATAAGAAGGTTGCGTTATTGAGAATTTGAGAAACATTCGGAATCGCATGATTCGTATGCTTGCGTTTATGTTGTTTGGCGATCTTTCTATCAAGTTCTATTAGTTCAAAGATTTTTTTACGAAAAAAAGAATGGAAACCAATGGTTCCCAAACCATAGCCTATGCAAATCAAACACCTCAATAAGAAAGGTTGTGTTATTCAGAATTTGAGAAACATTCGGAATCGCATGATTCGTATGCTTGCGTTTATGTTGTTTGGCGATCTTTCTATCAAGTTCTATTAGTTCAAAGATTTTTTTACGAAAAAAAGAATGGAAACCAACGGTTCCCAAACCATAGCCTATGCAAATCAAACACCTCAATAAGAAAGGTTGTGTTATTCAGAATTTGAGAAACATTCGGAATCGCATGATTCGTATGCTTGTGTTTGTGTTGTTTGGTAATCATTCTATCAAGTTCTATTAGTTCAAACATTTTTGGACGAGAAAAAGAATGGAAACCAGCAGTTCCTAAACCATAGCCTAGGCAAATCAAACCAATCAATAAGAAAGGTTGCGTTAGTGAGAATTTGAGAAACATTCAGAATCGCATGATTCGTATGGTTGAGTTTGTGTTGTTTGGTGATCTTTCTACCAAGTTCTATTAGTTCAAAGATTTATGGACTAGAAAAAGAATGGAAACTAACGGTTCCCAAACCATAGCCTAGGCAAATGAAACAAATCAATAAGAAGAGTTGTGTTATTGCGAATTTGAGAAACATTCGGAATCGCATGATTCGTATGCTTGTGTTTGTGTTGTTTGGTGATCTTTCTATCAAGTTCTATTAGTTCAAGGATTGTTTTACTAAAAACGAATGGAAACCAACGGTTCCCAAACAATAGCCTAGGCAAATCGAACACCTCAATAAGAAAGGTTGTGTTATTGAGAATTTGAAAAACATTCGGAATCGCAGATTCGTATGCTTGTGTTTGTGTTGTTTGGTAATTATTCTATCAAGTTCTATTAGTTCAAACATTTTTGGACGAGAAAAAGAATGGAAACCAGCGGTTCCCAAACCATAGCCTAGGCAAATCAAACCAATCAATAAGAAAGGTTGCGTTATTGAGAATTTGAGAAACATTCGGAATCGCATGATTCGTATGCTTGTGTTTGTGTTATTTAATGATCTTTCTATCAAGTTCTATTAGTTCAAAGATTTTTTTACGAGAAAAAGAATGGAAACCAACGGTTCCCAAACCATAGCCTAGGCGAATCAAACACCTCAATAAGAAAGGTGGTGTTATTGAGAATTTGAGAAACATTTGGAATCGCATGATTCGTATGGTTGTGTTTGTGTTGTTTGGTGATCTTTCTACCATGTTCTATTAGTTTAAACATTTATGTACTAGAAAAAGAATGGAAACTAACGGTTCCCAAACCATATCCAAGGCAAATCAAACCAATCAATAAGAAGAGTTGTGTTATTGAGAATTTGAGAAACATTCGGAATCGCATGATTCGTATGCTTGTGTTTGTGTTGTTTGGTGATCTTTCTACCAAGTTTCATTAGTTCAAAGATTTTTTTACGAGAAAAATAATGGAAACCAACAGTTCTCAAACCATAGCCTACGCAAATCAAACCAATCAATAAGAAGGTTGCGTTATTGAGAATTTGAGAAACATTCGGAATCGCATGATTCGTATGCTTGCGTTTATGTTGTTTGGCGATCTTTCTATCAAGTTCTATTAGTTCAAAGATTTTTTTACGAAAAAAAGAATGGAAACCAATGGTTCCCAAACCATAGCCTATGCAAATCAAACACCTCAATAAGAAAGGTTGTGTTATTCAGAATTTGAGAAACATTCGGAATCGCATGATTCGTATGCTTGTGTTTGTGTTGTTTGGTAATCATTCTATCAAGTTCTATTAGTTCAAACATTTTTGGTCGAGAAAAAGAATGGAAACCAGCAGTTCCTAAACCATAGCCTAGGCAAATCAAACCAATCAATAAGAAAGGTTGCGTTAGTGAGAATTTGAGAAACATTCAGAATCGCATGATTCGTATGGTTGAGTTTGTGTTGTTTGGTGATCTTTCTACCAAGTTCTATTAGTTCAAAGATTTATGGACTAGAAAAAGAATGGAAACTAACGGTTCCCAAACCATAGCCTAGGCAAATGAAACAAATCAATAAGAGGAGTTGTGTTATTGCGAATTTGAGAAACATTCGGAATCGCATGATTCGTATGCTTGTGTTTGTGTTGTTTGGTGATCTTTCTACCAAGTTTCATTAGTTCAAAGATTATTTTACGAGAAAAAGAATGGAAACCAACGGTTCTCAAACCATAGCCTACGCAAATCAAACCAATCAATAAGAAGGTTGCGTTATTGAGAATTTGAGAAACATTCGGAATCGCATGATTCGTATGCTTGCGTTTATGTTGTTTGGTGATCTTTCTATCAAGTTCTATTAGTTCAAAGATTTTTTTACGAAAAAAAGATTGGAAACCAACGGTTCCCAAACCATAGCCTAGGCAAATCAAACACCTCAATAAGAAAGGTTGTGTTATTGAGAATTTGAGAAACATTCGGAATCGCATGATTCGTATGCTTGTGTTTGTGTTGTTTGGTAATCATTCTATCAAGTTCTATTAGTTCAAACATTTTTAGACGACAAAAAGAATGGAAACCAGCAGTTCCCAAACCATAGCCTAGGCAAATCAAACCAATCAATAAGAAAGGTTGTGTTATTGAGAATTTGAGAAACATTCAGAATCGCATGATTCGTATGCTTGTGTTTGTGTTGTTTGGTGATCTTTCTATCAAGTTCTATTAGTTCAAAGATTTTTTTATGAGAAAAAGAATGGAAACCAACGGTTCCCAAACCATAGCCTAGGCAAATCAAACACCTCAATAAGAAAGGTTGTGTTATTGAGAATTTGAGAAACATTCGGAATCGCATGATTCGTATGGTGGTGTTTGTGTTGTTTGGTGATCTTTCTACCAAGTTTCATTAGTTCAATGATTTATGGACTAGAGAAGGAATGGAAACCAACGGTTCCCAAACCATAGCCTAGGCAAATGAAACGAATCAATAAGAAGAGTTGTGTTATTGAGAATTTGAGAAACATTCGGAATCGCATGATTCGTATGCTTGTGTTTGTGTTGTTTGGTGATCTTTCTATCAAGTTCTATTAGTTCAAAGATTTTTTTACGAGAAAAAGAATGGAAACCAACGGTTTTCAAACTATAGCCTAGGCAAATCAAACCAATCAATAAGAAAGGTTGCGTTATTGAGAATTTGAGAAACATTCGGAATCGCATGATTCGTATGGTTGTGTTTGTGTTGTTTGGTGATCTTTCTACGAAGTTCTATTTGTTCAAACATTTTTGGACTAGAAAAGGAATGGAAACCAGCGGTTCCCAAACTATAGCCTAGGCAAATCAAACCAATCAATAAGAAAGGTTGTGTTATTGAGAATTTGAGAAACATTCGAAATCGCATGATTCGTATGCTTGTGTTTGTGTTGTTTGGTGATCTTTCTATCAAGTTCTATTAGTTCAAGGATTGTTTTACTAAAAAAGAATGGAAACCAACGGTTCCCAAACAATAGCCTAGGCAAATCGAACACCTCAATAAGAAAGGTTGTGTTATTGAGAATTTGAAAAAACATTCGGAATCGCAGATTCGTATGCTTGTGTTTGTGTTGTTTAGTAATTATTCTATCAAATTCTATTAGTTCAAACATTTTTGGACGAGAAAAAGAATGGAAACCAGCGGTTCCCAAACCATAGCCTAGGCAAATCAAACTAATCAATAAGAAAGGTTGCGTTATTGAGAATTTGAGAAACATTCGGAATCGCATGATTCGTATGCTTGTGTTTGTGTTATTTAATGATCTTTCTATCAAGTTCTATTAGTTCAAAGATTTTTTTACGAGAAAAAGAATGGAAACCAACGGTTCCCAAACCATAGCCTAGGCAAATTAAACACCTCAATAAGAAAGGTTGTGTTATTGAGAATTTGAGAAACATTCGGTATCGCATGATTCGTATGGTGGTGTTTGTGTTGTTTGGTGATCTTTCTACCAAGTTTCATTAGTTCAATGATTTATGGACTAGAAAAGGAATGGAAACCAACGGTTCCCAAACCATAGCCTAGGCAAATGAAACGAATCAATAAGAAGAGTTGTGTTATTGAGAATTTGAGAAACATTCGGAATCGCATGATTCGTATGCTTGTGTTTGTGTTGTTTGGTGATCTTTCTATCAAGTTCTATTAGTTCAAAGATTTTTTTACGAGAAAAAGAATGGAAACCAACGGTTTTCAAACTATAGCCTAGGCAAATCAAACCAATCAATAAGAAAGGTTGCGTTATTGAGAATTTGAGAAACATTCGGAATCGCATGATTCGTATGGTTGTGTTTGTGTTGTTTGGTGATCTTTCTACGAAGTTCTATTTGTTCAAACATTTTTGGACTAGAAAAGGAATGGAAACCAGCGGTTCCCAAACCATAGCCTAGGCAAATCAAACCAATCAATAAGAAAGGTTGTGTTATTGAGAATTTGAGAAACATTCGAAATCGCATGATTCGTATGCTTGTGTTTGTGTTGTTTGGTGATCTTTCTATCAAGTTCTATTAGTTCAAGGATTGTTTTACTAAAAAAGAATGGAAACCAACGGTTCCCAAACAATAGCCTAGGCAAATCGAACACCTCAATAAGAAAGGTTGTGTTATTGAGAATTTGAAAAAACATTCGGAATCGCAGATTCGTATGCTTGTGTTTGTGTTATTTAGTAATTATTCTATCAAGTTCTATTAGTTCAAACATTTTTGGACGAGAAAAAGAATGGAAACCAGCGGTTCCCAAACCATAGCCTAGGCAAATCAAACCAATCAATAAGAAAGGTTGCGTTATTGAGAATTTGAGAAACATTCGGAATCGCATGATTCGTATGCTTGTGTTTGTGTTATTTAATGATCTTTCTATCAAGTTCTATTAGTTCAAAGATTTTTTTACGAGAAAAAGAATGGAAACCAACGGTTCCCAAACCATAGCCTAGGCGAATCAAACACCTCAATAAGAAAGGTGGTGTTATTGAGAATTTGAGAAACATTTGGAATCGCATGATTCGTATGGTTGTGTTTGTGTTGTTTGGTGATCTTTCTACCAAGTTCTATTAGTTTAAACATTTATGTACTAGAAAAAGAATGGAAACTAATGGTTCCCAAACCATATCCAAGGCAAATCAAACCAATCAATAAGAAGAGTTGTGTTATTGAGAATTTGAGAAACATTCGGAATCGCATGATTCGTATGCTTGTGTTTGTGTTGTTTGGTGATCTTTCTACCAAGTTTCATTAGTTCAAAGATTTTTTTACGAGAAAAAGAATGCAAACCAACAGTTCTCAAACCATAGCCTACGCAAATCAAACCAATCAATAAGAAGGTTGCGTTATTGAGAATTTGAGAAACATTCGGAATCGCATGATTCGTATGCTTGCGTTTATGTTGTTTGGCGATCTTTCTATCAAGTTCTATTAGTTCAAAGATTTTTTTACGAAAAAAAGAATGGAAACCAACGGTTCCCAAACCATAGCCTATGCAAATCAAACACCTCAATAAGAAAGGTTGTGTTATTCAGAATTTGAGAAACATTCGGAATCGCATGATTCGTATGCTTGTCTTTGTGTTGTTTGGTAATCATTCTATCAATTTCTATTAGTTCAAACATTTTTGGACGAGAAAAAGAATGGAAACCAGCAGTTCCTAAACCATAGCCTAGGCAAATCAAACCAATCAATAAGAAAGGTTGCGTTAGTGAGAATTTGAGAAACATTCAGAATCGCATGATTCGTATGGTTGAGTTTGTGTTGTTTGGTGATCTTTCTACCAAGTTCTATTAGTTCAAAGATTTATGGACTAGAAAAAGAATGGAAACTAACGGTTCCCAAACCATAGCCTAGGCAAATGAAACAAATCAATAAGAAGAGTTGTGTTATTGCGAATTTGAGAAACATTCGGAATCGCATGATTCGTATGCTTGTGTTTGTGTTGTTTGGTGATCTTTCTACCAAGTTTCATTAGTTCAAAGATTATTTTACGAGAAAAAGAATGGAAACCAACGGTTCTCAAACCATAGCCTACGCAAATCAAACCAATCAATAAGAAGGTTGCGTTATTGAGAATTTGAGAAACATTCGGAATCGCATGATTCGTATGCTTGCGTTTATGTTGTTTGGTGATCTGTCTATCAAGTTCTATTAGTTCAAAGATTTTTTTACGAAAAAAAGATTGGAAACCAACGGTTCCCAAACCATAGCCTAGGCAAATCAAACACCTCAATAAGAAAGGTTGTGTTATTGAGAATTTGAGAAACATTCGGAATCGCATGATTCGTATGCTTGTGTTTGTGTTGTTTGGTAATCATTCTATCAAGTTCTATTAGTTCAAACATTTTTAGACGAGAAAAAGAATGGAAACCAGCAGTTCGCAAACCATAGCCTAGGCAAATCAAACCAATCAATAAGAAAGGTTGTGTTATTGAGAATTTGAGAAACATTCAGAATCGCATGATTCGTATGCTTGTGTTTGTGTTGTTTGGTGATCTTTCTATCAAGTTCTATTAGTTCAAAGATTTTTTTATGAGAAAAAGAATGGAAACCAACGGTTCCCAAACCATAGCCTAGGCAAATCAAACACCTCAATAAGAAAGGTGTTATTGAGAATTTGAGAAACATTCGGAATCGCATGATTCGTATGGTTGTGTTTGTGTTGTTTGGTGATCTTTCTACCAAGTTTCATTAGTTCAAAGATTTATGGACTAGAAAAAGAAAGGAAACCAACAGTTCCCAAACCATAGCCTAGGCAAATGAAACGAATCAATAAGAAGAGTTGTGTTATTGAGAATTTGAGAAACATTCGGAATCGCATGATTCGTATGCTTGTGTTTGTGTTGTTTGTTGATCGTTCTATCAAGTTCTATTAGTTCAAAGATTTTTTTACGAGAAAAAGAATGGAAACCAAAGGTTCCCAAACCATAGCCTAGGCAAATCAAACACCTCAATAAGAAAGGTTGTGTCATTGAGAATTTGAGAAACATTCGGAATCGCAATATTCGTATGGTTGTGTTTGTGTTGTTTGGTGATCTTTCTACCAAGTTTCATTAGTTCAAAGATTTATGGACTTATTAAAAGAATGGAAACTAACGGTTCCCAAACCATAGCCTAGGCAAATGAAACAAATCAATAAGAAGAGTTGTGTTATTGAGAATTTGAGAAACATTCGGAATCGCATGATTCGTATGCTTGTGTTTGTGTTGTTTGGTGATCTTTCTACCAAGTTTCATTAGTTCAAAGATTATTTTACGAGAAAAAGAATGGAAACTAACGGTTCCCAAACCATAGCCTAGGCAAATGAAACAAATCAATGAGAAGAGTTGTGTTATTGAGAATTTGAGAAACATTTGGAATCGCATGATTCGTATGGTTGTGTTTGTGTTGTTTGGTGATCTTTCTACCAAGTTCTATTAGTTCAAACATTTATGTACTAGAAAAAGAATGGAAACTAACGGCCCCCAAACCATATCCAAGGCAAATCAAACCAATCAATAAGAAAGGTTGCGTTATTGAGAATTTGAGAAACATTCGGAATCGCATGACTCGTATGCTTGTGTTTGTGTTGTTTGGTGATCTTTCTATTAAGTTCTATTAGTTCAAACATTTTTGGACGAGAAAAAGAATGGAAACCAGCGGTTCCCAAACCATAGCCTAGGCAAATAACACCAATCAATTAGAAAGGTTGTGTTATTGAGAATTTGAGAAACATTCGGAATCGCATGATTCGTATGCTTGTGTTTATGTTGTTTAATGATCTTTCTACCAAGTTTTATTAAAAGAATAGAAACTAACGGTTCCCAAACCATAGCCTAGGCAAATGAAACAAATCAATAAGAAGAGTTGTGTTATTGAGAATTTGAGAAACATTTGGAATCGCATGATTCGTATGCTTGTGCCTGTGTTGTTTGGTGATCATTCTATCAAGTTCTATTAGTTCAAAGATTTTTTTACGAGAAAAAGAATGGAAACCAACGGTTCCCAAACCATAGCCTTGGCAAATCAAACACCTCAATAAGAAAGGTTGTGTTATTGAGAATTTGAGAAACATTCGGAATCGCATGATTCGTATGCTTGCGTTTGTGTTGTTTGGTGATCTTTCTATCAAATTCTATTAGTTCAAACATTTTGGGACGAGAAAAAGAAAGGAAACCAGCAGTTCCTAAACCATAGCCTAGGCAAATCAAACCAATCATTAAGAAAGGTTATGTTATTGAGAATTTGAGAAACATTGGGAATCGCATGATTCGTATGCTTGTGTTTGTGTTGTTTGGTGATCTTTCTATCAAGTTCTATTAGTTCAAAGATTTTTTTACGAGAAAAAGAATGGAAACCAACGGTTCCCAAACCATAGCCTAGGCAAATCAAACACCTCAATAAGAAAGGTTTTGTTATTGAGAATTTGAGAAACTTTCGGAATCGCATGATTCGTATGGTTGTGTTTGTGTTGTTTGGTGATCTTTCTACCAAGTTTCATTAGTTCAAAGATTTATGGACTAGAAAAAGAAAGGAAACCAACAGTTCCCAAACCATAGCCTAGGCAAATGAAACGAATCAATAAGAAGAGTTGTGTTATTGAGAATTTGAGAAACATTCGGAATCGCATGACTCGTATGCTTGTGTTTGTGTTGTTTGGTGATCGTTCTATCAAGTTCTATTAGTTCAAAGATTTTTTTACGAGAAAAAGAATGGAAACCAACGGTTCCCAAACCATAGCCAAGGCAAATTAAACACCTCAATAAGAAAGGTTGTGTTATTGAGAATTTGAGAAACATTCGGAATCGCATGATTCGTATGCTTGTGTTTGTGTTGTTTGGTGATCTTTCTACCAAGTTTCATTAGTTCAAAGATTTATGGACTTATTAAAAGAATGGAAACTAACGGTTCCCAAACCATAGCCTAGGCAAATGAAACGAATCAATAAGAAGAGTTGTGTTATTGAGAATTTGAGAAACATTCGGAATCGCATGATTCGTATGCTTGTGTTTGTGTTGTTTGGTGATCTTTCTATCAAGTTCTATTAGTTCAAACATTTTTGGACGAGAAAAAGAAAGGAAACCAGCAGTTCTTAAACCATAGCCTAGGCAAATCAAACCAATCATTAAGAAAGGTTATGTTATTGAGAATTTGAGAAACATTCGGAATCGCATGATTCGTATGCTTGTGTTTGTGTTGTTTGGTGATCTTTCTACCAAGTTTCATTAGTTCAAAGATTATTTTATGAGAAAAAGAATGGAAACCAACGGTTCTCAAACCATAGCCTAGGCAAATCAAACCAATCAATAAGAAAGGTTGCGTTATTGAGAATTTGAGAAACATTCGGAATCGCATGATTCGTATGCTTGCATTTGTGTTGTTTGGTAATCATTCTATCAAGTTCTATTAGTTCAAACATTTTTGGACGAGAAAAAGAATGGAAACCAGCTGTTCCCAAACCATAGCCTAGGCAAATCAAACCAATCAATAAGAAAGGTTGCGTTATTGAGAATTTGAGAAACATTCGGAATCGCATGATTCGTATGCTTGTGTTTGTGTTGTTTGGTGATCTTTCTATCAAGTTCTATTAGTTCAAGGATTTTTTTACTAAAAAAGAATGGAAACCAACGGTTCCCAGACCATAGCCTAGGCAAATCAAACACCTCAATAAGAAAGGGTGTGTTATTGAGAATTTGAGAAACATTCGGAATCGCATGATTCGTATGCTTGTGTTTGTGTTGTTTGGTAATCATTCTATCAAGTTCTATTAGTTCAAACATTTTTGGACGAGAAAACGAATGGAAACCAGCGGTTCCCAAACCATAGCCTAAGCAAATAACACCAATCAATTAGAAAGGTTGCGTTATTGAGAATTTGAGAAACATTCGGAATCGCATGATTCGTATGCTTGTGTTTATGTTGTTTAATGATCTTTCTACCAAGTTCTATTAGTTCAAAGATTTATGGACTAGAAAAAGAATGGAAACTAACGGTTCCCAAACCATAGCCTAGGCAAATAAAACAAATCAATAAGAAGAGTTGTGTTATTGAGAATTTGAGAAACATTTGGAATCGCATGATTCGTATGCTTGTGTTTGTGTTGTTTGGTGATCTTTCTACCAAGTTCTATTAGTTCAAACATTTATGTACTAGAAATAGAATGGAAACTAACGGTTCTCAAACCATAGCCTACGCAAATCAAACCAATCAATAAGAAGGTTGCGTTATTGAGAATTTGAGAAACATTCGGAATCGCATGATTCGTATGCTTGCGTTTATGTTGTTTGGTGATCTTTCTACCAAGTTTCATTAGTTCAAAGATTTTTTTACGAGAAAAAGAATTGAAACCAACAGTTCTCAAACCATAGCCTACGCAAATCAAACCAATCAATAAGAAGGTTGCGTTATTGAGAATTTGAGAAACATTCGGAATCGCATGATTCGTATACTTGCGTTAATGTTGTTTGGCGATCTTTCTATCAAGTTCTATTAGTTCAAAGATTTTTTTACGAAAAAAAGAATGGAAACCAACGGTTCCCAAACCATAGCCTATGCAAATCAAACACCTCAATAAGAAAGGTTGTGTTATTCAGAATTTGAGAAACATTCGGAATCGCATGATTCGTATGCTTGTGTTTGTGTTGTTTGGTTATCATTCTATCAAGTTCTATTAGTTCAAACATTTTTGGACGAGAAAAAGAATGGAAACCAGCAGTTCCCAAACCATAGCCTAGGCAAATCAAACCAATCAATAAGAAAGGTTGCGTTATTGAGAATTTGAGAAACATTCGGAATCGCATGATTCGTATGGTTGAGTTTGTGTTGTTTGGTGATCTTTCTACCAAGTTCTATTAGTTCAAAGATTTATGGACTAGAAAAAGAATGGAAACTGACGGTTCCCAAACCATAGCCTAGGCAAATGAAACAAATCAATAAGAAGAGTTGTGTTATTGAGAATTTGAGAAACATTCGGAATCGCATGATTCGTATGCTTGTGTTTGTGTTGTTTGGTGATCTTTCTACCAAGTTTCATTAGTTCAAAGATTTTTTTACGAGAAAAAGAATGGAAACCAACGGTTCTCAAACCATAGCCTACGCAAATCAAACCAATCAGTAAGAAGGTTGCGTTAATGAGAATTTGAGAAACATTCGGAATCGCATGATTCGTATGCTTGCGTTTATGTTGTTTGGTGATCTTTCTATCAAGTTCTATTAGTTCAAAGATTTTTTTACGAAAAAAAGAATGGAAACCAACGGTTCCCAAACCATAGCCTAGGCAAATCAAACACCTCAATAAGAAAGGTTGTGTTATTGAGAATTTGAGAAACATTCGGAATCGCATGATTCGTATGCTTGTGTTTGTGTTGTTTGGTAATCATTCTATCAAGTTCTATTAGTTCAAACATTTTTGGACGAGAAAAAGAATGGAAACCAGCAGTTCCCAAACCATAGCCTAGGAAAATCAAACCAATCAATAAGAAAGGTTGTGTTATTGAGAATTTGAGAAACATTCAGAATCGCATGATTCGTATGCTTGTGTTTGTGTTGTTTGGTGATCTTTCTATCAAGTTCTATTAGTTCAAAGATTTTTTTATGAGAAAAAGAATGGAAACCAACGGTTCCCAAACCATAGCCTAGGCAAATCAAACACCTCAATAAGAAAGGTTGTGTTATTGAGAATTTGAGAAACATTCGGAATCGCATGATTCGTATGGTTGTGTTTGTGTTGTTTGGTGATCTTTCTACCAAGTTTCATTAGTTCAAAGATTTATGGACTTATTAAAAGAATGGAAACTAACAGTTCCCAAACCATAGCCTAGGCAAATGAAACAAATCAATAAGAAGAGTTGTGTTATTGAGAATTTGCGAAACATTCGGAATCGCATGATTCGTATGCTTGTGTTTGTGTTGTTTGGTGATCTTTCTACCAAGTTTCATTAGTTCAAAGATTATTTTACGAGAAAAAGAATGGAAACCAACGGTTCTCAAACCATAGCCTAGGCAAATCAAACCAATCAATAAGAAAGGTTGCGTTATTGAGAATTTCAGAAACATTCGGAATCGCATGATTCGTATGCTTGCGTTTGTGTTGTTTGGTAATCATTCTATCAAGTTCTATTAGTTCAAACATTTTTGGACGAGAAAAAGAATGGAAACCAGCAGTTCCCAAACCATAGCCTAGGCAAATCAAACCAATCAATAAGAAAGGTTGCGTTATTGAGAATTTGAGAAACATTCGGAATCGCATGATTCGTATGCTTGTGTTTCTGTTGTTTGGTGATCTTTCTATCAAGTTCTATTAGTTCAAAGATTTTTTTACGAGAAAAAGAATGGAAACCAACGGTTCCCAGACCATTGCCTAGGCAAATCAAACACCTCAATAAGAAAGGTTGTGTTATTGAGAATTTGAGAAACATTCGGAATCGCATGATTCGTATGCTTGTGTTTGTGTTGTTTGGTAATCATTCTATCAAGTTCTATTAGTTCAAACATTTTTGGATGAGGAAAAGAATGGAAACCAGCGGTTCCCAAACCATAGCCTAGGCAAATAACACCAATCAATTAGAAAGGTTGCGTTATTGAGAATTTGAGAAACATTCGGAATCGCATGATTCGTATGCTTGTGTTTATGTTGTTTAATGATCTTTCTACCAAGTTCTATTAGTTCAAAGATTTTTTTACAAGAAAAAGAATGGAAACCAACGGTTCCCAAACCATAGCCTAGGCGAATCAAACACCTCAATAAAAAAGGTGGTGTTATTGAGAATTTGAGAAACATTTGGAATCGCATGATTCGTATGGTTGTGTTTGTGTTGTTTGGTGATCATTCTACCAAGTTCTATTAGTTCAAACATTTATGTACTAGAAAAAGAATGGAAACTAACGGTCCCCAAACCATATCCAAGGCAAATCAAACCAATCAATAAGAAAGGTTGTCTTATTGAGAATTTGAGAAACATTCGGAATCGCATGATTCGTATGCTTGCGTTTGTGTTGTTTGGTGATCTTTCTATCAAGTTCTATTAGTTCAAACATTTTTGGACGAGAAAAAGAAAGGAAACCAGCAGTTCTTAAACCATAGCCTAGGCAAATCAAACTAATCATTAAGAAAGGTTACGTTATTGAGAATTTGACAAACATTCGGAATCGCATGATTCGTATGCTTGTGTTTGTGTTGTTTGGTGATCTTTCTATCAAGTTCTATTAGTTCAAAGATTTTTTTACGAGAAAAAGAATGGAAACCAACGGTTCCCAAACCATAGCCTAGGCAAATCAAACACCTCAATAAGAAAGGTTGTGTTATTGAGAATTTGAGAAACATTCGGAATCGCATGATTCGTATGGTTGTGTTTGTGTTGTTTGGTGATCTTTCTACCAAGTTTCATTAGTTCAAAGATTTATGGACTAGAAAAAGAATGGAAACTAACGGTTCCCAAACCATAGCGTAGGCAAATGAAACAAATCAATAAGAAGAGTTGTGTTATTGAGAATTTGAGAAACATTCGGAATCGCATGATTCGTATGCTTGTGTTTCTGTTGTTTGGTGATCTTTCTACCAAGTTTCATTAGTTCAAAGATTTTTTTATGTGAAAAAGAATGGAAACCAACGGTTCTCAAACCATAGCCTAGGCAAATCAAACCAATCAATAACAAAGGTTGCGTTATTGAGAATTTGAGAAACATTCGGAATCGCATGATTCGTATACTTGCGTTAATGTTGTTTGGCGATCTTTCTATCAAGTTCTATTAGTTCAAAGATTTTTTTACGAAAAAAAGAATGGAAACCAACGGTTCCCAAACCATAGCCTATGCAAATCAAACACCTCAATAAGAAAGGTTGTGTTATTCAGAATTTGAGAAACATTCGGAATCGCATGATTCGTATGCTTGTGTTTGTGTTGTTTGGTTATCATTCTATCAAGTTTTATTAGTTCAAACATTTTTGGACGAGAAAAAGAATGGAAACCAGCAGTTCCCAAACCATAGCCTAGGCAAATCAAACCAATCAATAAGAAAGGTTGCGTTATTGAGAATTTGAGAAACATTCGGAATCGCATGATTCGTATGGTTGAGGTTGTGTTGTTTGGTGATCTTTCTACCAAGTTCTATTAGTTCAAAGATTTATGGACTAGAAAAAGAATGGAAACTGACGGTTCCCAAACCATAGCCTAGGCAAATGAAACAAATCAATAAGAAGAGTTGTGTTATTGAGAATTTGAGAAACATTCGGAATCGCATGATTCGTATGCTTGTGTTTGTGTTGTTTGGTGATCTTTCTACCAAGTTTCATTAGTTCAAAGATTTTTTTACGAGAAAAAGAATGGAAACCAACGGTTCTCAAACCATAGCCTACGCAAATCAAACCAATCAGTAAGAAGGTTGCGTTAATGAGAATTTGAGAAACATTCGGAATCGCATGATTCGTATGCTTGCGTTTATGTTGTTTGGTGATCTTTCTATCAAGTTCTATTAGTTCAAAGATTTTTTTACGATAAAAGGAATGGAAACCAACGGTTCCCAAACCATAGCCTAGGCAAATAAAACACCTCAATAAGAAAGGTTGTGTTATTGAGAATTTGAGAAACATTCGGAATCGCATGATTCGTATGGTTGTGTTTGTGTTGTTTGGTAATCATTCTATCAAGTTCTATTAGTTCAAACATTTTTGGACGAGAAAAAGAATGGAAACCAGCAGTTCCCAAACCATAGCCTAGGCAAATCAAACCAATCAATAAGAAAGGTTGTGTTATTGAGAATTTGAGAAACATTCAGAATCGCATGATTCGTATGCTTGTGTTTGTGTTGTTTGGTGATCTTTCTATCAAGTTCTATTAGTTCAAAGATTTTTTTATGAGAAAAAGAATGGAAACCAACGGTTCCCAAACCATAGCCTAGGCAAATCAAACACCTCAATAAGAAAGGTTGTGTTATTGAGAATTTGAGAAACATTCGGAATCGCATGATTCCTATGGTTGTGTTTGTGTTGTTTGGTGATCTTTCTACCAAGTTTCATTAGTTCAACGATTTATGGACTAGAAAAAGAAAGGAAACCAACAGTTCCCAAACCATAGCCTAGGCAAATGAAACGAATCAATAAGAAGAGTTGTGTTATTGAGAATTTGAGAAACATTCGGAATCGCATGATTCGTATGCTTGTGTTTGTGTTGTTTGGTGATCGTTCTGTCAAGTTCTATTAGTTCAAAGATTTTTTTACGAGAAAAAGAATGGAAACCAACGGTTCCCAAACCATAGGCTAGGCAAATCAAACACCTCAATAAGAAAGGTTGTATCATTGAGAATTTGAGAAACATTCGGAATCGCATGATTCGTATGGTTGTGTTTGTGTTGTTCGGTGATCTTTCTACCAAGCTTCATTAGTTCAAAGATTTATGGACTTATTAAAAGAATGGAAACTAACGGTTCCCAAACCATAGCCTAGGCAAATGAAACAAATCAATAAGAAGAGTTGTGTTATTGAGAATTTGAGAAACATTCGGAATCGCATGATTCGTATGCTTGTGTTTGTGTTGTTTGGTGATCTTTCTACCAAGTTTCATTAGTTCAAAGATTATTTTACGAGAAAAAGAATGGAAACCAACGGTTCTCAAACCATAGCCTAGGCAAATCAAACCAATCAATAAGAAAGGTTGCGTTATTGAGAATTTGAGAAACATTCGGAATCGCATGATTCGTATGCTTGCGTTTGTGTTGTTTGGTAATCATTCTATCAAGTTCTATTAGTTCAAACATTTTTGGACGAGAAAAAGAATGGAAACCAGCAGTTCCCAAACCATAGCCTAGGCAAATCAAACCAATCAATAAGAAAGGTTGCATTATTGAGAATTTGAGAAACATTCGGAATCGCATGATTCGTATGCTTGTGTTTCTGTTGTTTGGTGATCTTTCTATCAAGTTCTATTAGTTCAAAGATTTTTTTACGAGAAAAAGAATGGAAACCAACGGTTCCCAGACCATTGCCTAGGCAAATCAAACACCTCAATAAGAAAGGTTGTGTTATTGAGAATTTGAGAAACATTCGGAATCGCATGATTCGTATGCTTGTGTTTGTGTTGTTTGGTAATCATTCTATCAAGTTCTATTAGTTCAAACATTTTTGGACGAGGAAAAGAATGGAAACCAGCGGTTCCCAAACCGTAGCCTAGGCAAATAACAGCAATCAATTAGAAAGGTTGCGTTATTGAGAATTTGAGATACATTCGGAATCGCATGATTCGTATGCTTGTGTTTATGTTGTTTAATGATCTTTCTACCAAGTTCTATTAGTTCAAAGATTTTTTTACAAGAAAAAGAATGGAAACCAACGGTTCCTAAACCATAGCCTAGGCGAATCAAACACCTCAATAAAAAAGGTGGTGTTATTGAGAATTTGAGAAACATTTGGAATCGCATGATTCGTATGGCTGTGTTTGTGTTGTTTCGTGATCTTTCTACCAAGTTCTATTAGTTCAAACATTTTTGGACGAGAAAAAGAAAGGAAACCAGCAGTTCTTAAACCATAGCCTAGGCAAATCAAACTAATCATTAAGAAAGGTTACGTTATTGAGAATTTGACAAACATTCGGAATCGCATGATTCGTATGCTTGTGTTTGTGTTGTTTGGTGATCTTTCTATCAAGTTCTATTAGTTCAAAGATTTTTTTACGAGAAAAATAATTGAAACCAACGGTTCCCAAACCATAGCCTAGGCAAATCAAACACCTCAATAAGAAAGGTTGTGTTATTGAGAATTTGAGAAACATTCGGAATCGCATGATTCGTATGGTTGTGTTTGTGTTGTTTGGTGATCTTTCTACCAAGTTTCATTAGTTCAAAGATTTATGGACTAGAAAAAGAATGGAAACTAACGGTTCCCAAACCATAGCGTAGGCAAATGAAACAAATCAATAAGAAGAGTTGTGTTATTGAGAATTTGAGAAACATTCGGAATCGCATGATTCGTATGCTTGTGTTTCTGTTGTTTGGTGATCTTTCTACCAAGTTTCATTAGTTCAAAGATTTTTTTACGTGAAAAAGAATGGAAACCAACGGTTCTCAAACCATAGCCTAGGCAAATCAAACCAATCAATAACAAAGGTTGCGTTATTGAGAATTTGAGAAACATTCGGAATCGCTTGATTCGTATGCTTGCGTTTATGTTGTTTGGTTATCTCTCTATCAAGTTCTATTAGTTCAAAGATTTTTTTACGAAAAAAAGAATGGAAACCAACGGTTCCCAAATCATAGCCTAGGCAAATCAAACACCTCAATAAGAAAGGTTGTGTTATTGAGAATTTGAGAAACATTCGGAATCGCATGATTCGTATGCTTGTGTTTGTGTTGTTTGGTAATCATTCTATCAAGTTCTAATAGTTCAAACATTTTTAGACGAGAAAAAGAATGGAAACCAGCAGTTCCCAAACCATAGCCTAGGCAAATCAAACCAATCAATAAGAAAGGTTGCGTTATTGACAATTTGAGAAACATTCGGAATCGCATGATTCGTATGCTTGTGTTTGTGTTGTTTGGTGATCTTTCTACCAAGCTTCATTAGTTCAAAGATTTATGGACTTATTAAAAGAATGGAAACTAACAGTTCCCAAACCATAGCCTAGGCAAATGAAACAAATCAATAAGAAGAGTTGTGTTATTGAGAATTTGAGAAACATTCGGAATCGCATGATTCGTATGCTTGTGTTTGTGTTGTTTGGTGATCTTTCTACCAAGTTTCATTAGTTCAAAGATTTTTTTACGAGAAAAAGAATGGAAACCAACGGTTCTCAAACCATAGCCTAGGCAAATCAAACCAATCAATAAGAAAGGTTGCGTTATTGAGAATTTGAGAAACATTCGGAATCGCATGATTCGTATGCTTGTGTTTGTGTTGTTTGGTAATCATTCTATCAAGTTCTATTAGTTCAAACATTTTTGGACGAGAAAAAGAATGGAAACCAGCAGTTCCCAAACCATAGCCTAGGCAAATCAAACCAATCAATAAGAAAGGTTGCGTTATCGAGAATTTGAGAAACATTCGGAATCGCATTATTCATATGCTTGTGTTTGTGTTGTTTGGTGATCTTTCTATCAAGTTCTACTAGTTCAAAGATTTTTTTACGATAAAAAGAATGGAAACCAACGGTTCCCAGACCATACCCTAGGCAAATCAAACACCTCAATAAGAAAGGTTGTGTTATTGAGAATTTGAGAAACATTAGGAATCGCATGATTCGTATGCTTGTGTTTGTGTTGTTTGGTAATCATTCTATCAAGTTCTAATAGTTCAAACATTTTTGGACGAGAAAAAGAATGGAAACCAGCAGTTCCCAAACCATAGCCTAGGCAAATCAAACCAATCAATAAGAAAGGTTGCGTTATTGACAATTTGAGAAACATTCGGAATCGCATGATTCGTATGCTTGTGTTTGTGTTGTTTGGTAATCTTTCTACCAAGTTTCATTAGTTCAAAGATTTATGGACTTATTAAAAGAATGGAAACTAACGGTTCCCAAACCATAGCCTAGGCAAATGAAACAAATCAATAAGAAAGGTTGTGTTATTGAGAATTTGAGAAACATTCGGAATCGCATGATTCGTATGCTTGTGTTTGTGTTGTTTGGTGATCTTTCTACGAAGTTTCATTAGTTCAAAGATTTTTTTACGAGAAAAAGAATGGAAACCAACGGTTCTCAAACCATAGCCTAGGCAAATCAAACCAATCAATAAGAAAGGTTGCGTTATTGAGAATTTGAGAAACATTCGGAATCGCATGATTCGTATGCTTGTGTTTGTGTTTTTTGGTAATCATTCTATCAAATTCTATTAGTTCAAACATTTTTGGACGAGAAAAAGAATGGAAACCAGCAGTTCCCAAACAATAGCCTAGGCAAATCAAACCAATCAATAAGAAAGGTTGCGTTATTGAGAATTTGAGAAACATTCGGAATCGCATGATTCGTATGCTTGTGTTTGTGTTGTTTGGTGATCTTTCTATCAAATTCTATTAGTTCAAAGATTTTTTGACGAGAAAAAGAATGGAAAACAACGGTTCCCAAACCATAGCCAAGGCAAATCAAACCAATGAATAAGAAAGGTTGTATTACTGAGAATTTGAGAAACATTCGAAATCGCATGATTCGTATGCTTGTGTTTGTGTTGTTTGGTAATCATTCTATCAAGTTCTATTAGTTCAAACATTTGTGGATGAGAAAACGAATGGAAACCAGCGGTTCCCAAACCATAGCCTAGGCAAATAACACTAATCAATTAGAAAGGTTGCGTTATTGAGAATTTGAGAAACATTCCGAATCGCATGATTCGTATGCTTGTGTTTATGTTGTTTAATGATCTTTCTATCAAGTTCTATTAGGTCAAAGATTTTTTTACAAGAAAAAGAATGGAAACCAACGGTTCCCAAACCATAGCCTAGGCGAATCAAACACCTCAATAAAAAAGGTGGTGTTATTGAAAATTTGAGAAACATTTGGAATCGCATGATTCATATGGTTGTGTTTGTGTTGTTTGGTGATCTTTCTACCAAGTTCTATTAGTTCGAACATTTATGTACTAGAAAAAGAATGGCAACTAACGGTCCCCAAACCATATCCAAGGCAAATCAAACCAATCAATAAGAAAGGTTGTGTTATTGAGAATTTGAGAAACATTCGGAATCGCATGATTCGTATGCTTGCGTTTGTGTTGTTTGGTGATCTTTCTATCAAGTTCTATTTGTTCAAACATTTTTGGACTAGAAAAAGAATGGAAACCAGCGGTTCCCAAACCATAGCCTAGGCAAATCAAACCAATCAATAAGAAAGGATGTGTTATTGAGAATTTGAGAAACATTCGGAATCGCATGATTCGTATGCTTGTGTTTGTGTTGTTTGGTGATCTTTCTATCAAGTTCTATTAGTTCAAGGATTTTTTTACGAAAAAAAGAATGGAAACCAACGGTTCCCAAACCATAGCCTAGGCAAATCGAACACCTGAATAAGAAAGGTTGTGTTATTAAGAATTTGAAAAACATTCGGAATCGCAGATTCGTATGCTTGTGTTTGTGTTGTTTGGTAATTATTCTATCAAGTTCTATTAGTTCAAACATTTTTGGACGAGAAAAAAAATGGAAACCAGCGGTTCCCAAACCATAGCCTAGTCAAATCAAACCAATCAATAAGAAAGGTTGCGTTATTGAGAATTTGAGAAACATTCGGAATCGCATGATTCGTATGCTTGTGTTTGTGTTGTTTAAGGATCTTCTATCAAATTCTATTAGTTCAAAGATTTTTTTACGAGAAAAAGAATGGAAACCAACGGTTCCCAAACCATAGCCTAGGCAAATCAAACACCTCAATAAGAAAGGTTGTGTTATTGAGAATTTGAGAAACATTTGGAATCGCATGATTCGTGTGGTTGTGTTTGTGTTGTTTGGTGATCTTTCTACCAAGTTCTATTAGTTCAAACATTTATGTACTAGAAAAAGAATGGAAACCAGCGGTTCCCATACCATATCCAAGGCAAATCAAACCAATCAATAAGAAAGGTTGTGTTATTGAGAATTTGAGAAACATTCGGAATCGCACGATTCGTATGCTTGTGTTTGTGTTGTTTGGTGATCTTTCTATCAAGTTCTATTAGTTCAAAGATTTTTATACGAGAAAAAGAATGGAAACCAACGGTTCCCAGACCATAGCCTAGGCAAATCAAACACCTCAATAAGAAACCTTGTGTTATTGAGAATTTGAGAAACATTCGGAATCGCATGATTCGTGTGGTTGTGTTTGTGTTGTTTGGTAATCATTCTATCAAGTTCTATTAGTTCAAACATTTATGTACTAGAAAAAGAATGGAAACCAGCGGTTCCCAAACCATATCCTAGTCAAATCAAACCAATCAATAAGAAAGGTTGTGTTATTGAGAATTTGAGAAACATTCGGAATCGCATGATTCGTATGCTTGTGTTTGTGTTGTTTAAGGATCTTCTATCAAGTTCTATTAGTTCAAAGATTTTTTTACGAGAAAAAGAATGGAAACCAACGGTTCCCAGACCATAGCCTAGGCAAATCAAACACCTCAATAAGAAAGCTTGTGTTATTGAGAATTTGAGAAACATTCGGAATCGCATGATTCGTATGCTTGTGTTTGTGTTGTTTGGTAATCATTCTATCAAGTTATATTAGTTCAAACATTTTTGGACGAGAAAAAGAATGGAAACCAGCAGTTCCCAAACCATAGCCTAGTCAAATCAAACCAATCAATAAGAAAGGTTGCGTTATTGAGAATTTGAGAAACATTCGGAATCGCATGATTCGTATGCTTGTGTTTGTGTTGTTTAAGGATTTTCTATCAAGTTCTATTCGTTCAAAGATTTTTTTACGAGAAAAAGAATGGAAACCAACGGTTCCCAAACCTTAGCCTAGGCAAATCAAACACATCAATAAGAAAGGTTGTGTTATTGAGAATTTGAGAAACATTTGGAATCGCATGATTCGTATGCTTGTGTTTGTGTTGTTTGGTAATCATTCTATCAAGTTATATTAGTTCAAACATTTTTGGACGAGAAAAAGAATGGAAACCAGCAGTTCCCAAACCATAGCCTAGTCAAATCAAACCAATCAATAAGAAAGGTTGCGTTATTGAGAATTTGAGAAACATTCGGAATCGCATGATTCGTATGCTTGTGTTTGTGTTGTTTGGTGATCTTTCTACCAAGTTCTATTAGTTCAAACATTTATGTACTAGAAGAAGAATGGAAACTAACGGTTCCCATACCATATTCAAGGCAAATCAAACCAATCAATAAGAAAGGTTGTGTTATTGAGAATTTGAGAAACATTTGGAATAGCACGATTCGTATGCTTGTGTTTGTGTTGTTTGGTGATCTTTCTATCAAGTTCTATTAGTTCAAAGATTTTTTTACGAGAAAAAGAATGGAAACCAACGGTTCCCAGACCATATCCAAGGCAAATCAAACACCTCAATAAGAAAGGTTCTGTTATTGAGAATTTGAGAAACATTCGGAATCGCATGATTCGTATGCTTGTGTTTGTGTTGTTTGGTAATCATTCTACCAAGTTCTATTAGTTCAAACATTTTTGGACGAGAAAAAGAATGGAAACCAGCAGTTCCCAAACCATAGCCAAGGCAAATCTAACCAATCAATAAGAAAGGTTGCGTTATTGAGAATTTGAGAAACATTCGGAATCGCATGATTCGTATGCTTGTGTTTGTGTTGTTTGGTGATCTTTCTATCAAGTTCTATTAGTTCAAACATTTTTTTACGAGAAAAAGAATGGAAACCAACGGTTCCCAGACCATAGCCTAGGCAAATCAAACACCTCAATAAGAAAGGTTCTGTTATTGAGAATTTGAGAAACATTCGGAATCGCATGATTCGTATGCTTGTGTTTGTGTTGTTTGGTAATCATTCTATCAAGTTCTATTAGTTCAAACATTTTTGGACGAGAAAAAGAATGGAAACCAGCAGTTCCCAAACCATAGCCAAGGCAAATCTAACCAATCAATAAGAAAGGTTGCGTTATTGAGAATTTGAGAAACATTCGGAATCGCATGATTCGTATGCTTGTGTTTGTGTTGTTTAAGGATCTTCTATCAAGTTCTATTCGTTCAAAGATTTTTTTACGAGAAAAAGAATGGAAACCAACGGTTCCCAAACCTTAGCCTAGGCAAATCAAACACATCAATAAGAAAGGTTGTGTTATTGAGAATTTGAGAAACATTTGGAATCGCATGATTCGTATGCTTGTGTTTCTGTTGTTTGGTAATCATTCTATCAAGTTATATTAGTTCAAACATTTTTGGACGAGAAAAAGAATGGAAACCAGCAGTTCCCAAACCATAGCCTAGTCAAATCAAACCAATCAATAAGAAAGGTTGCGTTATTGAGAATTTGAGAAACATTCGGAATCGCATGATTCGTATGCTTGTGTTTGTGTTGTTTGGTGATCTTTCTACCAAGTTCTATTAGTTCAAACATTTATGTACTAGAAGAAGAATGGAAACTAACGGTTCCCATACCATATCCAAGGCAAATCAAACCAATCAATAAGAAAGGTTGTGTTATTGAGAATTTGAGAAACATTTGGAATAGCACGATTCGTATGCTTGTGGTTGTGTTGTTTGGTGATCTTTCTATCAAGTTCTATTAGTTCAAAGATTTTTTTACGAGAAAAAGAATGGAAACCAACGGTTCCCAGACCATATCCAAGGCAAATCAAACACCTCAATAAGAAAGGTTCTGTTATTGAGAATTTGAGAAACATTCGGAATCGCATGATTCGTATGCTTGTGTTTGTGTTGTTTGGTAATCATTCTACCAAGTTCTATTAGTTCAAACATTTTTGGACGAGAAAAAGAATGGAAACCAGCAGTTCCCAAACCATAGCCTAGTCAAATTAAACCAATCAATAAGAAAGGTTGCGTTATTTAGAATTTGAGAAACATTCGGAATCGCATGATTCGTATGCTTGTGTTTGTGTTGTTTAAGGATCTTCTATCAAGTTCTATTAGTTCAAAGATTTTTTTACGAGAAAAAGAATGGAAACCAACGGTTCCCAGACCATAGCCTAGGCAAATCAAACACATCAATAAGAAAGGTTGTGTTATTGAGAATTTGAGAAACATTTGGAATCGCATGATTCGTATGCTTGTGTTTGTGTTGTTTGGTAATCATTCTATCAAGTTCTATTAGTTCAAACATTTTTGGACGAGAAAAAGAATGGAAACCAGCAGTTCCCAAACCATACCCTAGTCAAATCAAACCAATCAATAAGAAAGGTTGCGTTATTGAGAATTTGAGAAACATTCGGAATCGCATGATTCGTATGCTTGTGTTTGTGTTGTTTAAGGATCTTCTATCAAGTTCTATTCGTTCAAAGATTTTTTTACGAGAAAAAGAATGGAAACCAACGGTTCCCAAACCATAGCCTAGGCAAATCAAACACCTCAATAAGAAAGGTTGTGTTATTGAGAATTTGAGAAACATTAAGAATAGCATGATTCGTGCGGTTGTGTTTGTGTTGTTTGGTGATCTTTCTACCAAGTTCTATTAGTTCAAACATTTATGTACTTGTAAAAGAATAGAAACTAACGGTTCCCATACCATATCCAAGGCAAATCAAACCAATCAATAAGAAAGGTTGTGTTATTGAGAATTTGAGAAACATTCGGAATCGCACGATTCGTATGCTTGTGTTTGTGTTGTTTGGTGATCTTTCTACCAAGTTCTATTAGTTCAAACATTTATGTACTAGAAAAAGAATGGAAACTAACGGTTCCCATACCATATCCAAGGCAAATCAAACCAATCAATAAGAAAGGTTGTGTTATTGAGAATTTGAGAAACATTCGGAATCGCACGATTCGTATGCTTGTGTTTGTGTTGTTTGGTGATCTTTCTATCAAGTTCTATTAGTTCAAAGATTTTTTTACGAGAAAAAGAATGGAAACCAACGGTTCCCAGACCATAGCCTAGGCAAATCAAACACCTCAATAAGAAAGGTTCTGTTATTGAGAATTTGAGAAACATTCGGAATCGCATGATTCGTATGCTTGTGTTTGTGTTGTTTGGTAATCATTCTATCAAGTTCTATTAGTTCAAACATTTTTGGACGAGAAAAAGAATGGAAACCAGCAGTTCCCAAACCATAGCCAAGGCAAATCAAACCAATCAATAAGAAAGGTTGTGTTATTGAGAATTTGAGAAACATTTTGAATCGCATGATTCGTATGCTTGTGTTTGTGTTGTTTGGTGATCATTCTATCAAGTTCTATTAGTTCAAACATTTTTGGACGAGAAAAAGAATGGAAACCAGCAGTTCCCAAACCATAGCCTAGTCAAATTAAACCAATCAATAAGAAAGGTTGTGTTATTGAGAATTTGAGAAACATTCGGAATCGCATGATTCGTATGCTTGTGTTTGTGTTGTTTAAGGATCTTCTATCAAGTTCTATTAGTTCAAAGATTTTTTTACGAGAAAAAGAATGGAAACCAACGGTTCCCAGACCATAGCCTAGGCAAATCAAACACCTCAATAAGAAAGCTTGTGTTATTGAGAATTTGAGAAACATTCGGAATCGCATGATTCGTATGCTTGTGTTTGTGTTGTTTGGTAATCATTCTATCAAGTTATATTAGTTCAAACATTTTTGGACGAGAAAAAGAATGGAAACCAGCAGTTCCCAAACCATAGCCTAGTCAAATCAAACCAATCAATAAGAAAGGTTGCGTTATTGAGAATTTGAGAAACATTCGGAATCGCATGATTCGTATGCTTGTGTTTGTGTTGTTTAAGGATTTTCTATCAAGTTCTATTCGTTCAAAGATTTTTTTACGAGAAAAAGAATGGAAACCAACGGTTCCCAAACCTTAGCCTAGGCAAATCAAACACATCAATAAGAAAGGTTGTGTTATTGAGAATTTGAGAAACATTTGGAATCGCATGATTCGTATGCTTGTGTTTGTGTTGTTTGGTAATCATTCTATCAAGTTATATTAGTTCAAACATTTTTGGACGAGAAAAAGAATGGAAACCAGCAGTTCCCAAACCATAGCCTAGTCAAATCAAACCAATCAATAAGAAAGGTTGCGTTATTGAGAATTTGAGAAACATTCGGAATCGCATGATTCGTATGCTTGTGTTTGTGTTGTTTGGTGATCTTTCTACCAAGTTCTATTAGTTCAAACATTTATGTACTAGAAGAAGAATGGAAACTAACGGTTCCCATACCATATTCAAGGCAAATCAAACCAATCAATAAGAAAGGTTGTGTTATTGAGAATTTGAGAAACATTTGGAATAGCACGATTCGTATGCTTGTGTTTGTGTTGTTTGGTGATCTTTCTATCAAGTTCTATTAGTTCAAAGATTTTTTTACGAGAAAAAGAATGGAAACCAACGGTTCCCAGACCATATCCAAGGCAAATCAAACACCTCAATAAGAAAGGTTCTGTTATTGAGAATTTGAGAAACATTCGGAATCGCATGATTCGTATGCTTGTGTTTGTGTTGTTTGGTAATCATTCTACCAAGTTCTATTAGTTCAAACATTTTTGGACGAGAAAAAGAATGGAAACCAGCAGTTCCCAAACCATAGCCAAGGCAAATCTAACCAATCAATAAGAAAGGTTGCGTTATTGAGAATTTGAGAAACATTCGGAATCGCATGATTCGTATGCTTGTGTTTGTTTTTTTTGGTGATCTTTCTATCAAGTTCTATTAGTTCAAACATTTTTTTACGAGAAAAAGAATGGAAACCAACGGTTCCCAGACCATAGCCTAGGCAAATAAACACCTCAATAAGAAAGGTTCTGTTATTGAGAATTTGAGAAACATTCGGAATCGCATGATTCGTATGCTTGTGTTTGTGTTGTTTGGTAATCATTCTATCAAGTTCTATTAGTTCAAACATTTTTGGACGAGAAAAAGAATGGAAACCAGCAGTTCCCAAACCATAGCCAAGGCAAATCTAACCAATCAATAAGAAAGGTTGCGTTATTGAGAATTTGAGAAACATTCGGAATCGCATGATTCGTATGCTTGTGTTTGTGTTGTTTAAGGATCTTCTATCAAGTTCTATTCGTTCAAAGATTTTTTTACGAGAAAAAGAATGGAAACCAACGGTTCCCAAACCTTAGCCTAGGCAAATCAAACACATCAATAAGAAAGGTTGTGTTATTGAGAATTTGAGAAACATTTGGAATCGCATGATTCGTATGCTTGTGTTTGTGTTGTTTGGTAATCATTCTATCAAGTTATATTAGTTCAAACATTTTTGGACGAGAAAAAGAATGGAAACCAGCAGTTCCCAAACCATAGCCTAGTCAAATCAAACCAATCAATAAGAAAGGTTGCGTTATTGAGAATTTGAGAAACATTCGGAATCGCATGATTCGTATGCTTGTGTTTGTGTTGTTTGGTGATCTTTCTACCAAGTTCTATTAGTTCAAACATTTATGTACTAGAAGAAGAATGGAAACTAACGGTTCCCATACCATATCCAAGGCAAATCAAACCAATCAATAAGAAAGGTTGTGTTATTGAGAATTTGAGAAACATTTGGAATAGCACGATTCGTATGCTTGTGGTTGTGTTGTTTGTTGATCTTTCTATCAAGTTCTATTAGTTCAAAGATTTTTTTACGAGAAAAAGAATGGAAACCAACGGTTCCCAGACCATATCCAAGGTAAATCAAACACCTCAATAAGAAAGGTTCTGTTATTGAGAATTTGAGAAACATTCGGAATCGCATGATTCGTATGCTTGTGTTTGTGTTGTTTGGTAATCATTCTACCAAGTTCTATTAGTTCAAACATTTTTGGACGAGAAAAAGAATGGAAACCAGCAGTTCCCAAACCATAGCCTAGTCAAATTAAACCAATCAATAAGAAAGGTTGCGTTATTTAGAATTTGAGAAACATTCGGAATCGCATGATTCGTATGCTTGTGTTTGTGTTGTTTAAGGATCTTCTATCAAGTTCTATTAGTTCAAAGATTTTTTTACGAGAAAAAGAATGGAAACCAACGGTTCCCAGACCATAGCCTAGGCAAATCAAACACATCAATAAGAAAGGTTGTGTTATTGAGAATTTGAGAAACATTCGGAATCGCATGATTCGTATGCTTGTGTTTGTGTTGTTTGGTAATCATTCTATCAAGTTCTATTAGTTCAAACATTTTTGGACGAGAAAAAGAATGGAAACCAGCAGTTCCCAAACCATACCCTAGTCAAATCAAACCAATCAATAAGAAAGGTTGCGTTATTGAGAATTTGAGAAACATTCGGAATCGCATGATTCGTATGCTTGTGTTTGTGTTGTTTAAGGATCTTCTATCAAGTTCTATTCGTTCAAAGATTTTTTTACGAGAAAAAGAATGGAAACCAACGGTTCCCAAACCATAGCCTAGGCAAATCAAACACCTCAATAAGAAAGGTTGTGTTATTGAGAATTTGAGAAACATTAAGAATAGCATGATTCGTGCGGTTGTGTTTGTGTTGTTTGGTGATCTTTCTACCAAGTTCTATTAGTTCAAACATTTATGTACTTGAAAAAGAATAGAAACTAACGGTTCCCATACCATATCCAAGGCAAATCAAACCAATCAATAAGAAAGGTTGTGTTATTGAGAATTTGAGAAACATTCGGAATCGCACGATTCGTATGCTTGTGTTTGTGTTGTTTGGTGATCTTTCTACCAAGTTCTATTAGTTCAAACATTTATGTACTAGAAAAAGAATGGAAACTAACGGTTCCCATACCATATCCAAGGCAAATCAAACCAATCAATAAGAAAGGTTGTGTTATTGAGAATTTGAGAAACATTCGGAATCGCACGATTCGTATGCTTGTGTTTGTGTTGTTTGGTGATCTTTCTATCAAGTTCTATTAGTTCAAAGATTTTTTTACGAGAAAAAGAATGGAAACCAACGGTTCCCAGACCATAGCCTAGGCAAATCAAACACCTCAATAAGAAAGGTTCTGTTATTGAGAATTTGAGAAACATTCGGAATCGCATGATTCGTATGCTTGTGTTTGTGTTGTTTGGTAATCATTCTATCAAGTTCTATTAGTTCAAACATTTTTGGACGAGAAAAAGAATGGAAACCAGCAGTTCCCAAACCATAGCCAAGGCAAATCAAACCAATCAATAAGAAAGGTTGTGTTATTGAGAATTTGAGAAACATTTTGAATCGCATGATTCGTATGCTTGTGTTTGTGTTGTTTGGTGATCATTCTATCAAGTTCTATTAGTTCAAACATTTTTGGACGAGAAAAAGAATGGAAACCAGCAGTTCCCAAACCATAGCCTAGTCAAATTAAACCAATCAATAAGAAAGGTTGCGTTATTTAGAATTTGAGAAACATTCGGAATCGCATGATTCGTATGCTTGTGTTTGTGTTGTTTAAGGATCTTCTATCAAGTTCTATTAGTTCAAAGATTTTTTTACGAGAAAAAGAATGGAAACCATAGGTTCCCAGACCATAGGCTAGGCAAATCAAACACATCAATAAGAAAGGTTGTGTTATTGAGAATTTGAGAAACATTCGGAATCGCATGATTCGTATGCTTGTGTTTGTGTTGTTTGGTAATCATTCTATCAAGTTCTATTAGTTCAAACATTTTTGGACGAGAAAAAGAATGGAAACCAGCAGTTCCCAAACCATAGCCTCGTCAAATCAAACCAATCAATAAGAAAGGTTGCGTTATTGAGAATTTGAGAAACATTCGGAATTGCATGATTCGTATGCTTGTATTTGTGTTGTTTAGGGATCTTCTATCAAGTTCTATTCGTTCAAAGATTTTTTTACGAGAAAAAGAATGGAAACTAACGGTTCCCAAACCATAGCCTAGGCAAATCAAACACCTCAATAAGAAAGGTTGTGTTATTGAGAATTTGAGAAACATTTGGAATAGCATGATTCGTGCGGTTGTGTTTGTGTTGTTTGGTGATCTTTCTACCAAGTTCTATTAGTTCAAACATTTATGTACTTGAAAAAGAATGGAAACTAACGGTTCCCATACCATATCCAAGGCAAATCAAACCAATCAATAAGAAAGGTTGTGTTATTGAGAATTTGAGAAACATTCGGAATCGCACGATTCGTATGCTTGTGTTTGTGTTGTTTGGTGATCTTTCTACCAAGTTCTATTAGTTCAAACATTTATGTACTAGAAAAAGAATGGAAACTAACGGTTCCCATACCATATCCAAGGCAAATCAAACCAATCAATAAGAAAGGTTGTGTTATTGAGAATTTGAGAAACATTCGGAATCGCACGATTCCTATGCTTGTGTTTGTGTTGTTTGGTGATCTTTCTATCAAGTTCTATTAGTTCAAAGATTTTTTTACAAGAAAAATAATGGAAACCAACGGTTCCCAGACCATAGCCTAGGCAAATCAAACACTTCAATAAGAAAGGTTCTGTTATTGAGAATTTGAGAAACATTCGGAATCGCATGATTCGTATGCTTGTGTTTGTGTTGTTTGGTAATCATTCTATCAAGTTCTATTAGTTCAAACATTTTTGGACGAGAAAAAGAATGGAAACCAGCAGTTCCCAACCATAGCCAAGGCAAATCAAACCAATCAATAAGAAAGGTTGCGTTATTGAGAATTTGAGAAACATTCGGAATCGCATGATTCGTATGCTTGTGTTTGTGTTGTTTGGTGATCATTCTATCAAGTTCTATTAGTTCAAACATTTTTGGACGAGAAAAAGAATGGAAACCAGCAGTTCCCAAACCATAGCCTAGTCAAATCAAACCAATCAATAAGAAAGGTTGCGTTATTTAGAATTTGAGAAACATTCGGAATCGCATGATTCGTATGCTTGTGTTTGTGTTGTTTAAGGATCTTCTATCAAGTTCTATTAGTTCAAAGATTTTTTTACGAGAAAAAGAATGGAAACCAACGGTTCCCAGACCATAGCCTAGGCAAATCAAACACCTCAATAAGAAAGGTTCTGTTATTGACAATTTGAGAAACATTCGGAATCGCATGATTCGTATGCTTGTGTTTGTGTTGTTTGGTAATCATTCTATCAAGTTCTATTAGTTCAAACATTTTTGGACGAGAAAAAGAATGGAAACCAGCAGTTCCCAAACCATAGCCCAGGCAAATCAAACCAATCAATAAGAAAGGTTGCGTTATTGAGAATTTGAGAAACATTCGGAATCGCATGATTCGTATGCTTGTGTTTGTGTTGTTTGGTGATCATTCTATCAAGTTCTATTAGTTCAAAGATTTTTGGACGAGAAAAAGAATGGAAACCAGCAGTTCCCAAACCATAGCCTAGTCAAATCAAACCAATCAATAAGAAAGGTTGCGTTATTTAGAATTTGAGAAACATTCGGAATCGCATGATTCGTATGCTTGTGTTTGTGTTGTTTAAGGATCTTCTATCAAGTTCTATTAGTTCAAAGATTTTTTTACGAGAAAAAGAATGGAAACCAACGGTTCCCAGACCATAGCCTAGGCAAATCAAACACTTCAATAAGAAAGGTTTTGTTAATGAGAATTTGATAAACATTCGGAATCGCATGATTCGTATCCTTGTGTTTGTGTTGTTTGGTAATCATTCTATCAAGTTCTATCAGTTCAAACATTTTTGGACGAGAAAAAGAATGGAAACCAGCAGTTCCCAAACCATAGCCTAGTCAAATGAAACCAATCAATAAGAAAGGTTGCGTTATTTAGAATTTGAGAAACATTCGGAATCGCATGATTCGTATGCTTGTGTTTGTGTTGTTTGGTAATGATTCTATCAAGTTCTATTAGTTCAAACATTTTTGGACGAGAAAAAGAATGGAAACCAGCAGTTCCCAAACCATAGCCTAGTCAAATTAAACCAATCAATAAGAAAGGTTGCGTTATTTAGAATTTGAGAAACATTCGGAATCGCATGATTCGTATGCTTGTGTTTGTGTTGTTTAAGGATCTTCTATCAAGTTCTATTAGTTCAAAGATTTTTTTACGAGAAAAAGAATGGAAACCAACGGTTCCCAGACCATAGGCTAGGCAAATCAAACACATCAATAAGAAAGGTTGTGTTATTGAGAATTTGAGAAACATTCGGAATCGCATGATTCGTATGCTTGTGTTTGTGTTGTTTGGTAATCATTCTATCAAGTTCTATTAGTTCAAACATTTTTGGACGAGAAAAAGAATGGAAACCAGCAGTTCCCAAACCATAGCCTCGTCAAATCAAACCAATCAATAAGAAAGGTTGCGTTATTGAGAATTTGAGAAACATTCGGAATTGCATGATTCGTATGCTTGTATTTGTGTTGTTTAGGGATCTTCTATCAAGTTCTATTCGTTCAAAGATTTTTTTACGAGAAAAAGAATGGAAACTAACGGTTCCCAAACCATAGCCTAGGCAAATCAAACACCTCAATAAGAAAGGTTGTGTTATTGAGAATTTGAGAAACATTTGGAATAGCATGATTCGTGCGGTTGTGTTTGTGTTGTTTGGTGATCTTTCTACCAAGTTCTATTAGTTCAAACATTTATGTACTTGAAAAAGAATGGAAACTAACGGTTCCCATACCATATCCAAGGCAAATCAAACCAATCAATAAGAAAGGTTGTGTTATTGAGAATTTGAGAAACATTCGGAATCGCACGATTCGTATGCTTGTGTTTGTGTTGTTTGGTGATCTTTCTACCAAGTTCTATTAGTTCAAACATTTATGTACTAGAAAAAGAATGGAAACTAACGGTTCCCATACCATATCCAAGGCAAATCAAACCAATCAATAAGAAAGGTTGTGTTATTGAGAATTTGAGAAACATTCGGAATCGCACGATTCCTATGCTTGTGTTTGTGTTGTTTGGTGATCTTTCTATCAAGTTCTATTAGTTCAAAGATTTTTTTACAAGAAAAAGAATGGAAACCAACGGTTCCCAGACCATAGCCTAGGCAAATCAAACACTTCAATAAGAAAGGTTCTGTTATTGAGAATTTGAGAAACATTCGGAATCGCATGATTCGTATGCTTGTGTTTGTGTTGTTTGGTAATCATTCTATCAAGTTCTATTAGTTCAAACATTTTTGGACGAGAAAAAGAATGGAAACCAGCAGTTCCCAACCATAGCCAAGGCAAATCAAACCAATCAATAAGAAAGGTTGCGTTATTGAGAATTTGAGAAACATTCGGAATCGCATGATTCGTATGCTTGTGTTTGTGTTGTTTGGTGATCATTCTATCAAGTTCTATTAGTTCAAACATTTTTGGACGAGAAAAAGAATGGAAACCAGCAGTTCCCAAACCATAGCCTAGTCAAATCAAACCAATCAATAAGAAAGGTTGCGTTATTTAGAATTTGAGAAACATTCGGAATCGCATGATTCGTATGCTTGTGTTTGTGTTGTTTAAGGATCTTCTATCAAGTTCTATTAGTTCAAAGATTTTTTTACGAGAAAAAGAATGGAAACCAACGGTTCCCAGACCATAGCCTAGGCAAATCAAACACCTCAATAAGAAAGGTTCTGTTATTGACAATTTGAGAAACATTCGGAATCGCATGATTCGTATGCTTGTGTTTGTGTTGTTTGGTAATCATTCTATCAAGTTCTATTAGTTCAAACATTTTTGGACGAGAAAAAGAATGGAAACCAGCAGTTCCCAAACCATAGCCCAGGCAAATCAAACCAATCAATAAGAAAGGTTGCGTTATTGAGAATTTGAGAAACATTCGGAATCGCATGATTCGTATGCTTGTGTTTGTGTTGTTTGGTGATCATTCTATCAAGTTCTATTAGTTCAAAGATTTTTGGACGAGAAAAAGAATGGAAACCAGCAGTTCCCAAACCATAGCCTAGTCAAATCAAACCAATCAATAAGAAAGGTTGCGTTATTTAGAATTTGAGAAACATTCGGAATCGCATGATTCGTATGCTTGTGTTTGTGTTGTTTAAGGATCTTCTATCAAGTTCTATTAGTTCAAAGATTTTTTTACGAGAAAAAGAATGGAAACCAACGGTTCCCAGACCATAGCCTAGGCAAATCAAACACTTCAATAAGAAAGGTTTTGTTAATGAGAATTTGATAAACATTCGGAATCGCATGATTCGTATCCTTGTGTTTGTGTTGTTTGGTAATCATTCTATCAAGTTCTATCAGTTCAAACATTTTTGGACGAGAAAAAGAATGGAAACCAGCAGTTCCCAACCATAGCCAAGGCAAATCAAACCAATCAATAAGAAAGGTTGCGTTATTGAGAATTTGAGAAACATTCGGAATCGCATGATTCGTATGCTTGTGTTTGTGTTGTTTGGTGATCATTCTATCAAGTTCTATTAGTTCAAACATTTTTGGACGAGAAAAAGAATGGAAACCAGCAGTTCCCAAACCATAGCCTAGTCAAATCAAACCAATCAATAAGAAAGGTTGCGTTATTTAGAATTTGAGAAACATTCGGAATCGCATGATTCGTATGCTTGTGTTTGTGTTGTTTAAGGATCTTCTATCAAGTTCTATTAGTTCAAAGATTTTTTTACGAGAAAAAGAATGGAAACCAACGGTTCCCAGACCATAGCCTAGGCAAATCAAACACCTCAATAAGAAAGGTTCTGTTATTGAGAATTTGAGAAACATTCGGAATCGCATGATTCGTATGCTTGTGTTTGTGTTGTTTGGTAATCATTCTATCAAGTTCTATTAGTTCAAACATTTTTGGACGAGAAAAAGAATGGAAACCAGCAGTTCCCAAACCATAGCCCAGGCAAATCAAACCAATCAATAAGAAAGGTTGCGTTATTGAGAATTTGAGAAACATTCGGAATCGCATGATTCGTATGCTTGTGTTTGTGTTGTTTGGTGATCATTCTATCAAGTTCTATTAGTTCAAAGATTTTTGGACGAGAAAAAGAATGGAAACCAGCAGTTCCCAAACCATAGCCTAGTCAAATCAAACCAATCAATAAGAAAGGTTGCGTTATTTAGAATTTGAGAAACATTCGGAATCGCATGATTCGTATGCTTGTGTTTGTGTTGTTTAAGGATCTTCTATCAAGTTCTATTAGTTCAAAGATTTTTTTACGAGAAAAAGAATGGAAACCAACGGTTCCCAGACCATAGCCTAGGCAAATCAAACACTTCAATAAGAAAGGTTTTGTTAATGAGAATTTGATAAACATTCGGAATCGCATGATTCGTATCCTTGTGTTTGTGTTGTTTGGTAATCATTCTATCAAGTTCTATCAGTTCAAACATTTTTGGACGAGAAAAAGAATGGAAACCAGCAGTTCCCAAACCATAGCCTAGTCAAATGAAACCAATCAATAAGAAAGGTTGCGTTATTTAGAATTTGAGAAACATTCGGAATCGCATGATTCGTATGCTTGTGTTTGTGTTGTTTGGTAATGATTCTATCAAGTTCTATTAGTTCAAACATTTTTGGACGAGAAAAAGAATGGAAACCAGCAGTTCCCAAACCATAGCCTAGTCAAATTAAACCAATCAATAAGAAAGGTTGCGTTATTTAGAATTTGAGAAACATTCGGAATCGCATGATTCGTATGCTTGTGTTTGTGTTGTTTAAGGATCTTCTATCAAGTTCTATTAGTTCAAAGATTTTTTTACGAGAAAAAGAATGGAAACCAACGGTTCCCAGACCATAGGCTAGGCAAATCAAACACATCAATAAGAAAGGTTGTGTTATTGAGAATTTGAGAAACATTCGGAATCGCATGATTCGTATGCTTGTGTTTGTGTTGTTTGGTAATCATTCTATCAAGTTCTATTAGTTCAAACATTTTTGGACGAGAAAAAGAATGGAAACCAGCAGTTCCCAAACCATAGCCTCGTCAAATCAAACCAATCAATAAGAAAGGTTGCGTTATTGAGAATTTGAGAAACATTCGGAATTGCATGATTCGTATGCTTGTATTTGTGTTGTTTAGGGATCTTCTATCAAGTTCTATTCGTTCAAAGATTTTTTTACGAGAAAAAGAATGGAAACTAACGGTTCCCAAACCATAGCCTAGGCAAATCAAACACCTCAATAAGAAAGGTTGTGTTATTGAGAATTTGAGAAACATTTGGAATAGCATGATTCGTGCGGTTGTGTTTGTGTTGTTTGGTGATCTTTCTACCAAGTTCTATTAGTTCAAACATTTATGTACTTGAAAAAGAATGGAAACTAACGGTTCCCATACCATATCCAAGGCAAATCAAACCAATCAATAAGAAAGGTTGTGTTATTGAGAATTTGAGAAACATTCGGAATCGCACGATTCGTATGCTTGTGTTTGTGTTGTTTGGTGATCTTTCTACCAAGTTCTATTAGTTCAAACATTTATGTACTAGAAAAAGAATGGAAACTAACGGTTCCCATACCATATCCAAGGCAAATCAAACCAATCAATAAGAAAGGTTGTGTTATTGAGAATTTGAGAAAAATTCGGAATCGCACGATTCCTATGCTTGTGTTTGTGTTGTTTGGTGATCTTTCTATCAAGTTCTATTAGTTCAAAGATTTTTTTACAAGAAAAAGAATGGAAACCAACGGTTCCCAGACCATAGCCTAGGCAAATCAAACACTTCAATAAGAAAGGTTCTGTTATTGAGAATTTGAGAAACATTCGGAATCGCATGATTCGTATGCTTGTGTTTGTGTTGTTTGGTAATCATTCTATCAAGTTCTATTAGTTCAAACATTTTTGGACGAGAAAAAGAATGGAAACCAGCAGTTCCCAACCATAGCCAAGGCAAATCAAACCAATCAATAAGAAAGGTTGCGTTATTGAGAATTTGAGAAACATTCGGAATCGCATGATTCGTATGCTTGTGTTTGTGTTGTTTGGTGATCATTCTATCAAGTTCTATTAGTTCAAACATTTTTGGACGAGAAAAAGAATGGAAACCAGCAGTTCCCAAACCATAGCCTAGTCAAATCAAACCAATCAATAAGAAAGGTTGCGTTATTTAGAATTTGAGAAACATTCGGAATCGCATGATTCGTATGCTTGTGTTTGTGTTGTTTAAGGATCTTCTATCAAGTTCTATTAGTTCAAAGATTTTTTTACGAGAAAAAGAATGGAAACCAACGGTTCCCAGACCATAGCCTAGGCAAATCAAACACCTCAATAAGAAAGGTTCTGTTATTGACAATTTGAGAAACATTCGGAATCGCATGATTCGTATGCTTGTGTTTGTGTTGTTTGGTAATCATTCTATCAAGTTCTATTAGTTCAAACATTTTTGGACGAGAAAAAGAATGGAAACCAGCAGTTCCCAAACCATAGCCCAGGCAAATCAAACCAATCAATAAGAAAGGTTGCGTTATTGAGAATTTGAGAAACATTCGGAATCGCATGATTCGTATGCTTGTGTTTGTGTTGTTTGGTGATCATTCTATCAAGTTCTATTAGTTCAAAGATTTTTGGACGAGAAAAAGAATGGAAACCAGCAGTTCCCAAACCATAGCCTAGTCAAATCAAACCAATCAATAAGAAAGGTTGCGTTATTTAGAATTTGAGAAACATTCGGAATCGCATGATTCGTATGCTTGTGTTTGTGTTGTTTAAGGATCTTCTATCAAGTTCTATTAGTTCAAAGATTTTTTTACGAGAAAAAGAATGGAAACCAACGGTTCCCAGACCATAGCCTAGGCAAATCAAACACTTCAATAAGAAAGGTTTTGTTAATGAGAATTTGATAAACATTCGGAATCGCATGATTCGTATCCTTGTGTTTGTGTTGTTTGGTAATCATTCTATCAAGTTCTATCAGTTCAAACATTTTTGGACGAGAAAAAGAATGGAAACCAGCAGTTCCCAAACCATAGCCTAGTCAAATGAAACCAATCAATAAGAAAGGTTGCGTTATTTAGAATTTGAGAAACATTCGGAATCGCATGATTCGTATGCTTGTGTTTGTGTTGTTTGGTAATGATTCTATCAAGTTCTATTAGTTCAAACATTTTTGGACGAGAAAAAGAATGGAAACCAGCAGTTCCCAAACCATAGCCTAGTCAAATCAAACCAATCAATAAGAAAGGTTGCGTTATTGAGAATTTGAGAAACATTCGGAATCGCATGATTCGTATGCTTGTGTTTGTGTTGTTTGGTGATCATTCTATCAAGTTCTATTAGTTCAAACATTTTTGGACGAGAAAAAGAATGGAAACCAGCAGTCCCAAACCATAGCCTAGTCAAATTAAACCAATCAATAAGAAAGTTTGCGTTATTTAGAATTTGAGAAACATTCGGAATCGCATGATTCGTATGCTTGTGTTTGTGTTGTTTAAGGATCTTCTATCAAGTTCTATTAGTTCAAAGATTTTTTTACGAGAAAAAAAATGGAAACCAACGGTTCCCAGACCATAGCCTAGGCAAATCAAACACTTCAATAAGAAAGGTTTTGTTAATGAGAATTTGAGAAACATTCGGAATCGCATGATTCGTATGCTTGCGTTTGTGTTGTTTGGTGATCTTTATATCAAGTTCTATTAGTTCAAACATTTTTGGACGAGAAAAAGAAAGGAAACCAGCAATTCCCAAACCATAGCTTAGGCAAATCAAACCAATCATTAAGAAAGGTTACGTTATTGAGAATTTGAGAAACATTCGGAATCGCATGATTCGTATGCTTGTGTTTGTGTTGTTTGGTGATCTTTCTATCAAGTTCTATTAGTTCAAAGATTTTTATACGAGAAAAAGAATGGAAACCAACGGTTCCCAAACCATAGCCTAGGCAAATCAAACACCTCAATAAGAAAGGTTGTGTTATTGAGAATTTGAGAAACATTCGGAATCGCATGATTCGTATGGTTGTGTTTGTGTTGTTTGGTGATCTTTCTACCAAGTTTCATTAGTTCAAAGATTTATGGACTAGAAAAAGAATGGAAACTAACGGTTCCCAAACCATAGCGTAGGCAAATGAAACAAATCAATAAGAAGAGTTGTGTTATTGAGAATTTGAGAAACATTCGGAATCGCATGATTCGTATGCTTGTGTTTGTGTTGTTTGGTGATCTTTCTACCAAATTTCATTAGTTCAAAGATTTTTGTACGTGAAAAAGAATGGAAACCAACGGTTCTCAAACCATAGCATAGGCAAATCAAACCAATCAATAAGAAAGGTTGCGTTATTGAGAATTTGAGAAACATTCGGAATCGCTTGATTCGTATGCTTGCGTTTATGTTGTTTGGTGATCTTTCTATCAAGTTCTATTAGTTTAAAGATTTTTTTACGAAAAAAAGAATGGAAACCAACGGTTCCCAAATCATAGCCTAGGCAAATCAAACACCTCAATAAGAAAGGTTGTGTTATTGAGAATTTGAGAAATATTCGGAATCGCATGATTCGAATGCCTGTGTTTGTGTTGTTTGGTAATCATTCTGTCAAGTTCTAATAGTTCAAACATTTTTGGACTAGAAAAAGAATGGAAACCAGAATTTCCCAAACCATAGCCTAGGCAAATAAAACCAATCAATAAGAAAGGTTGCGTTATTGACAATTTGAGAAACATTCGGAATCGCATGATTCGTATGCTTGTGTTTGTGTTGTTTGGTGATCTTTCTACCAAGTTTCATTAGTTCAAAGATTTATGGACTTATTAAAAGAATGGAAACTAACGGTTCCCAAACCATAGGCTAGGCAAATGAAACAAATCAATAAGAAAGGTTGTGTTATTGAGAATTTGAGAAACATTCGGAATCGCATGATTCGTATGCTTGTGTTTGTGTTGTTTGGTGATCTTTCTACCAAGTTTCATTAGTTCAAAGATTTTTTTACGAGAAAAAGAATGGAAACCAACGGTTCTCAAACCATAGCCTAGGCAAATCAAACCAATCAATAATAAAGGTTGCGTTATTCAGAATTTGAGAAACATTCGGAATCGCATGATTCGTATGCTTGTGTTTCTTTTGTTTGGTAATCATTCTATCAAGTTCTATTAGTTCAAACATTTTTGGACGAGAAAAAGAATGGAAACCAGCAGTTCCCAAACTATAGCCTAGGCAAATCAAACCAATCAATAAGAAATGTTGCGTTATTGAGAATTTGAGAAACATTCGGAATCGCATGATTCGTATGCTTGTGTTTGTGTTGTTTGGTGATCTTTCAATCAAGTTCTATTAGTTCAAAGCTTTTTTTACGAGAAAAAGAATGGAAACCAATGGTTCCCAGACCATAGCCTAGGCAAATCAAACACCTCAATAAGAAAGGTTGTGTTATTGAGAATTTGAGAAACATTCGGAATCGCATGATTCGTATGCTTATGTTTGTGTTGTTTGGTGATCATTCTATCAAGTTCTATTAGTTCATACATTTTTGGATGAGAAAAAGAATGGAAACCAGCAGTTCCCAAACCATAGCCTAGTCAAATCAAACCAATCAATAAGAAAGGTTGCGTTATTTAGAATTTGAGAAACATTCGGAATCGCATGATTCGTATGCTTGTGTTTGTGTTGTTTAAGGATCTTCTATCAAGTTCTTTTAGTTCAAAGATTTTTTTACGAGAAAAAGAATGGAAACCAACGGTAACCAGACCATAGCCTAGGCAAATCAAACACTTCAATAAGAAAGGTTTTGTTATTGAGAATTTGATTAACATTCGGAATCGCATGATTCGTATGCTTGTGTTTGTGTTGTTTGGTAATCATTCTATCAAGTTCTATTAGTTCAAACATTTTTGGACGAGAAAAAGAATGGAAACCAGCAGTTCCCAAACCATAGCCTAGGCAAATAACACCAATCAATTAGAAGGGTTGCGTTTTTAATAAATTTGAGAAACATTCGGAATCGCATGATTCGTATGCTTGTGTTTATGTTGTTTAATGATCTTTCTATCAAGTTCTATTAGTTCAAAGATTTTTTTACAAGAAAAAGAATGGAAACCAACGGTTCCCAAACCATAGCCTAGGCGAATCAAACACCTCAATAAAAAAGGTGGTGTTATTGAGAATTTGAGAAACATTTGGAATCGCATGATTCGTATGGTTGTGTTTGTGTTGTTTGGTGATCTTTCTACCAAGTTCTATTAGTTCAAACATTTATGTACTAGAAAAAGAATGGAAACTAACGGTCCCCAAACCATATCCAAGGCAAATCAAACCAATCAATAAGAAAGGTTGTGTTATTGAGAATTTGAGAAACATTCGGAATCGCATGATTCGTATGCTTGCGTTTGTGTTGTTTGGTGATCTTTCTATCAAGTTCTATTAGTTCAAACATTTTTGGACGAGAAAAAGAAAGGAAACCAGCAATTCTCAAACCATAGCCTAGGCAAATCAAACCAATCATTAAGAAAGGTTACGTTATTGAGAATTTGAGAAACATTCGGAATCGCATGATTCGTATGCTTGTGTTTCTGTTGTTTGGTGATCTTTCTATCAAGTTCTATTAGTTCAAAGATTTTTTTACGAGAAAAAGAATGGAAACCAACGGTTCCCAGACCATAGCCTAGGCAAATCAAACACCTCAATAAGAAAGGTTGCGTTATTGAGAATTTGAGAAACATTCGGAATCGCTTGATTCGTATGCTTGCGTTTATGTTGTTTGGTGATCTTTCTATCAAGTTCTATTAGTTTAAAGATTTTTTTACGAAAAAAAGAATGGAAACCAACGGTTCCCAAATCATAGCCTAGGCAAATCAAACACCTCAATAAGAAAGGTTGTGTTATTGAGAATTTGAGAAACATTCGGAATCGCATGATTCGAATGCCTGTGTTTGTGTTGTTTGGTAATCATTCTGTCAAGTTCTAATAGTTCAAACATTTTTGGACTAGAAAAAGAATGGAAACCAGAATTTCCCAAACCATAGCCTAGGCAAATAAAACCAATCAATAAGAAAGGTTGCGTTATTGACAATTTGAGAAACATTCGGAATCGCATGATTCGTATGCTTGTGTTTGTGTTGTTTGGTGATCTTTCTACCAAGTTTCATTAGTTCAAAGATTTATGGACTTATTAAAAGAATGGAAACTAACGGTTCCCAAACCATAGGCTAGGCAAATGAAACAAATCAATAAGAAAGGTTGTGTTATTGAGAATTTGAGAAACATTCGGAATCGCATGATTCGTATGCTTGTGTTTGTGTTGTTTGGTGATCTTTCTACCAAGTTTCATTAGTTCAAAGATTTTTTTACGAGAAAAAGAATGGAAACCAACGGTTCTCAAACCATAGCCTAGGCAAATCAAACCAATCAATAATAAAGGTTGCGTTATTCAGAATTTGAGAAACATTCGGAATCGCATGATTCGTATGCTTGTGTTTCTTTTGTTTGGTAATCATTCTATCAAGTTCTATTAGTTCAAACATTTTTGGACGAGAAAAAGAATGGAAACCAGCAGTTCCCAAACTATAGCCTAGGCAAATCAAACCAATCAATAAGAAATGTTGCTTTATTGAGAATTTGGGAACCGTTAGTTTCGCATGATTCGTATGCTTGTGTTTGTGTTGTTTGGTGATCTTTCAATCAAGTTCTATTAGTTCAAAGCTTTTTTTACGAGAAAAAGAATGGAAACCAATGGTTCCCAGACCATAGCCTAGGCAAATCAAACACCTCAATAAGAAAGGTTGTGTTATTGAGAATTTGAGAAACATTCGGAATCGCATGATTCGTATGCTTATGTTTGTGTTGTTTGGTGATCATTCTATCAAGTTCTATTAGTTCAAACATTTTTGGACGAGAAAAAGAATGGAAAGCAGCAGTTCCCAAACCATAGCCTAGTCAAATCAAACCAATCAATAAGAAAGGTTGCGTTATTTAGAATTTGAGAAACATTCGGAATCGCATGATTCGTATGCTTGTGTTTGTGTTGTTTAAGGATCTTCTATCAAGTTCTTTTAGTTCAAAGATTTTTTTACGAGAAAAAGAATGGAAACCAACGGTTCCCAGACCATAGCCTAGGCAAATCAAACACTTCAATAAGAAAGGTTTTGTTATTGAGAATTTGATTAACATTCGGAATCGCATGATTCGTATGCTTGTGTTTGTGTTGTTTGGTAATCATTCTATCAAGTTCTATTAGTTCAAACATTTTTGGACGAGAAAAAGAATGGAAACCAGCGGTTCCCAAACCATAGCCTAGGCAAATAACACCAATCAATTAGAAGGGTTGCGTTTTTAATAAATTTGAGAAACATTCGGAATCGCATGATTCGTATGCTTGTGTTTATGTTGTTTAATGATCTTTCTATCAAGTTCTATTAGTTCAAAGATTTTTTTACAAGAAAAAGAATGGAAACCAACGGTTCCCAAACCATAGCCTAGGCGAATCAAACACCTCATTAAAAAAGGTGGTGTTATTGAGAATTTGAGAAACATTTGGAATCGCATGATTCGTATGGTTGTGTTTGTGTTGTTTGGTGATCTTTCTACCAAGTTCTATTAGTTCAAACATTTATGTACTAGAAAAAGAATGGAAACTAACGGTCCCCAAACCATATCCAAGGCAAATCAAACCAATCAATAAGAAAGGTTGTGTTATTGAGAATTTGAGAAACATTCGGAATCGCATGATTCGTATGCTTGCGTTTGTGTTGTTTGGTGATCTTTCTATCAAGTTCTATTAGTTCAAACATTTTTGGACGAGAAAAAGAAAGGAAACCAGCAATTCTCAAACCATAGCCTAGGCAAATCAAACCAATCATTAAGAAAGGTTACGTTATTGAGAATTTGAGAAACATTCGGAATCGCATGATTCGTATGCTTGTGTTTGGTTTGTTTGGTGATCTTTTTCCAAATTCTATTAGTTCAAACATTTATGTACTAGAAAAAGAATGGAAACTAACGGTTCCCATACCATATCCAAAGCAAATCAAACCAATCAATAAGAAAGGTTGTGTTATTGAGAATTTGAGAAACATTCGGAATCGCACGATTCGTATGCTTGTGTTTCTGTTGTTTGGTGATCTTTCTATCAAGTTCTATTAGTTCAAAGATTTTTTTACGAGAAAAAGAATGGAAACCAACGGTTCCCAGACCATAGCCTAGGCAAATCAAACACCTCAATAAGAAAGGTTGTGTTATTGAGAATTTGAGAAACATTCGGAATCGCATGATTCGTATGCTTGTGTTTGTGTTGTTTAGTAATCATTCTATCAAGTTCTATTAGTTCAAACATTTTTGGACGAGAAAAAGAATGGAAACCAGCGGTTCCCAAACCATAGCCTAGTCAAATCAAACCAATCAATAAGAAAGGTTGCGTTATTTAGAATTTGAGAAACATTCGGAATCGCATGATTCGTATGCTTGTGTTTGTGTTGTTTAAGGATCTTCTATCAAGTTCTATTAGTTCAAAGATTTTTTTACGAGAAAAAGAATGGAAACCAACGGTTCCCAGACCATAGCCTAGGGAAATCAAACACTTCAATAAGAAAGGTTGTGTTATTGAGAATTTGAGAAACATTCGGAATCGCATGATTCGTATGCTTGTGTTTGTGTTGTTTGGTAATCATTCTATCAAGTTCTATTAGTTCAAACATTTTTGGACGAGAAAAAGAATGGAAACCAGCAGTTCCCAAACCATAGCCTAGTCAAATCAAACAAATCAATAAGAAAGGTTGCGTTATTTAGAATTTGAGAAACATTCGGAATCGCATGATTCGTATGCTTGTGTTTGTGTCGTTTGGTAATCATTCTATCAAGTTCTATTAGTTCAAACATTTTTGGACGAGAAAAAGAATGGAAACCAGCAGCTCCCAAACCATAGCCTAGGCAAATCAAACCAATCAATAAGAAAGGTTGCGTTATTGAGAATTTGAGAAACATTCGGAATCGCATGATTCGTATGCTTGTGTTTGTGTCGTTTGGTAATCATTCTATCAAGTTCTATTAGTTCAAACATTTTTGGACGAGAAAAAGAATGGAAACCAACGGTTCCCAAACCATAGCCTAGTCAAATCAAACAAATCAATAAGAAAGGTTGCGTTATTTAGAATTTGAGAAACATTCGGAATCGCATGATTCGTATGCTTGTGTTTGTGTTGTTTAAGGATCTTCTATCAAGTTCTATTAGTTCAAAGATTTTTTTACGAGAAAAAGAATGGAAACCAACGTTTCCCAGACCATAGCCTAGGCAAATCAAACACTTCAATAAGAAAGGTTGTGTTATTGAGAATTTGATAAACATTCGGAATCGCATGATTCTTATGCTTGTGTTTGTGTTGTTTGGTAATCATTCTATCAAGTTCTATTAGTTCAAACATTTTTGGACGAGAAAAAGAATGGAAACCAGCAGTTCCCAAACCATAGCCTAGTCAAATCAAACCAATCAATAAGAAAGGTTGCGTTATTGAGAATTTGAGAAACATTCGGAATCGCATGATTCGTATGCTTGTGTTTGTGTTGTTTAAGGATCTTCTATCAAGTTCTATTAGTTCAAAGATTTTTTTACGAGAAAAAGAAAGGAAACCAACGGTTCCCAAACCATAGCCTAGGCAAATCAAACACCTCAATAAGAAAGGTTATGTTATTGAGAATTTGAGAAACATTTGGAATCGCATGATTCGTGTGGTTGTGTTTGTGTTGTTTGGTGATCTTTCTACCAAGTTCTATTAGTTCAAACATTTATGTACTAGAAAAAGAATGGAAACTAACGGTTCCCATACCATATCCAAGGCAAATCAAACCAATCAATAAGAAAGGTTGTGTTATTGAGAATTTGAGAAGCATTCGGCATCGCACGATTCGTATGCTTGTGTTTGTGTTGTTTGGTGATCTTTCTACCAAGTTCTATTAGTTCAAACATTTATGTACTAGAAAAAGAATGGAAACTAATGGTTCCCATACCATATCCAAAGCAAATCAAACCAATCAATAAGAAAGGTTGTGTTATTGAGAATTTGAGAAACATTCGGAATCGCACGATTCGTATGCTTGTGTTTGTGTTGTTTGGTGATCTTTCTATCAAGTTCCATTAGTTCAAAGATTTTTTTACGAGAAAAAGAATGGAAACCAACGGTTCCCAGACCATAGCCTAGGCAAATCAAACACCTCAATAAGAAAGGTTGTGTTATTGAGAATTTGAGAAACATTCGGAATCGCATGATTCGTATGCTTGTGTTTGTGTTGTTTGGTAATCATTCTATCAAGTTCTATTAGTTCAAACATTTTTGGACGAGAAAAAGAATGGAAACCAACGGTTCCCAAACCATAGCCTAGTCAAATCAAACCAATCAATAAGAAAGGTTGCGTTATTTAGAATTTGAGAAACATTCGGAATCGCATGATTCGTATGCTTGTGTTTGTGTTGTTTAAGGATCTTCTATCAAGTTCTATTAGTTCAAAGATTTTTTTACGAGAAAAAGAATGGAAACCAACGGTTCCCAGACCATAGCCTAGGCAAATCAAACACTTCAATAAGAAAGGTTGTGTTATTGAGAATTTGAGAAACATTCGGAATCGCATGATTCGTATGCTTGTGTTTGTGTCGTTTGGTAATCATTCTATCAAGTTCTATTAGTTCAAACATTTTTGGACGAGAAAAAGAATGGAAACCAGCAGCTCCCAAACCATAGCCTAGGCAAATCAAACCAATCAATAAGAAAGGTTGCGTTATTGAGAATTTGAGAAACATTCGGAATCGCATGATTCGTATGCTTGTGTTTGTGTCGTTTGGTAATCATTCTATCAAGTTCTATTAGTTCAAACATTTTTGGACGAGAAAAAGAATGGAAACCAGCAGTTCCCAAACCATAGCCTAGGCAAATCAAACCAATCAATAAGAAAGGTTGCGTTATTGAGAATTTGAGAAACATTCGGAATCGCATGATTCGTATGCTTGTGTTTGTGTTGTTTGGTGATCTTTCTATCAAGTTCTATTAGTTCAAAGATTTTTTTACCAGAAAAAGAATGGAAACCAACAGTTCCAAGACCATAGCCTAGGCAAATCAAACACCTCAATATGAAAGGTTGTGTTATTGAGAATTTGAGAAACATTCCGAATCGCATGATTCGTATGCTTGTGTTTGTGTTGTTTGGTGATCTTTCTATCAAGTTCTATTAGTTCAAAGATTTTTTTACGAGTAAAAGAATGGAAACAAACGGTTCCCAAACCATAGCCTAGGCAAATCAAACACCTCAATAAGAAAGGTTGTGTTATTGAGAATTTATGAAACATTCGGAATCGCATGATTCGTATGCTTGTGTTTGTGTTGTTTGGTAATCATTCTATCAAGTTCTATTAGTTCAAACATTTTTGGACGAGAAAAAGAATGGAAACCAGCAGTTCCCAAATCATAGCCTAGGCAAATCAAACCAATCAATAAGAAATGTTGCGTTATTGAGAATTTGAGAAACATTCGGAATCGCATGATTCATATGCTTGTGTTTGTGTTGTTTGGTGATCTTTCTATCAAGTTCTACTAGTTCAAACATTTTTGGACGAGAAAAAGAATGGAAACCAACGGTTCCCAGACCATAGCCTAGGCAAATCAAACCAATCAATTAGAAGGGTTGCGTTATTAATAAATTTGAGAAACATTCGGAATATCATGATTCGTATGCTTGTGTTTATGTTGTTTAATGATCTTTCTATCAAGTTCTATTAGTTCAAAGATTTTTTTACAAGAAAAAGAATGGAAACCAACGGTTCCCAAACCATAGCCTAGGCGAATCAAACACCTCAATAAAAAGGGTGGTGTTATTGAGAATTTGAGAAACATTTGGAATCGCATGATTCATATGGTTGTGTTTGTGTTGTTTGGTTATCTTTCTACCAAGTTCTATTAGTTCAAACATTTATGTACTAGAAAAAGAATTGAAACTAACGGTCCCCAAACCATATCCAAGGCAAATCAAACCAATCAATAAGAAAGGTTGTGTTATTGAGAATTTGAGAAACATTCGGAATCGCATGATTCGTATGCTTGCGTTTGTGTTGTTTGGTGATCTTTATATCAAGTTCTATTAGTTCAAACACTTTTGGACGAGAAAAAGAAAGGAAACCAGCAATTCCCAAACCATAGCTTAGGCAAATCAAACCAATCATTAAGAAAGGTTACGTTATTGAGAATTTGAGAAACATTCGGAATCGCATGATTCGTATGCTTGTGTTTGTGTTGTTTGGTGATCTTTCTATCAAGTTCTATTAGTTCAAAGATTTTTTTACGAGAAAAAGAATGGAAACCAACGGTTCCCAAACCATAGCCTAGGCAAATCAAACACCTCAATAAGAAAGGTTGTGTTATTGAGAATTTGAGAAACATTCGGAATCGCATGATTCGTATGGTTGTGTTTGTGTTGTTTGGTGATCTTTCTACCAAGTTTCATTAGTTCAAAGATTTATGGACTAGAAAAAGAATGGAAACTAACGGTTCCCAAACCATAGCATAGGCAAATCAAACCAATCAATAAGAAAGGTTGCGTTATTGAGAATTTGAGAAACATGCGGAATCGCTTGATTCGTATGCTTGCGTTTATGTTGTTTGGTGATCTTTCTATCAAGTTCTATTAGTTTAAAGATTTTTTTACGAAAAAAAGAATGGAAACCAACGGTTCCCAAATCATAGCCTAGGCAAATCAAACACCTCAATAAGAAAGGTTGTGTTATTGAGAATTTGAGAAACATTCGGAATCGCATGATTCGAATGCCTGTGTTTGTGTTGTTTGGTAATCATTCTATCAAGTTCTAATAGTTCAAACATTTTTGGACTAGAAAAAGAATGGAAACCAGCATTTCCCAAACCATAGCCTAGGCAAATCAAACCAATCAATAAGAAAGGTTGCGTTATTGACAATTTGAGAAACATTCGGAATCGCATGATTCGTATGCTTGTGTTTGTGTTGTTTGGTGATCTTTCTACCAAGTTTCATTAGTTCAAAGATTTATGGACTTATTAAAAGAATGGAAACTAACGGTTCCCAAACCATAGGCTAGGCAAATGAAACAAATCAATAAGAAAGGTTGTGTTATTGAGAATTTGAGAAACATTCGGAATCGCATGATTCGTATGCTTGTGTTTGTGTTGTTTGGTGATCTTTCTACCAAGTTTCATTAGTTCAAAGATTTTTTTACGAGAAAAAGAATGGAAACCAACGGTTCTCAAACCATAGCCTAGGCAAATCAAACCAATCAATAATAAAGGTTGCGTTATTCAGAATTTGAGAAACATTCGGAATCGCATGATTCGTATGCTTGTGTTTGTTCTGTTTGGTAATCATTCTATCAAGTTCTATTAGTTCAAACATTTTTGGACGAGAAAAAGAATGGAAACCAGCAGTTCCCAAACCATAGCCTAGGCAAATCAAACCAATCAATAAGAAATGTTGCGTTATTGAGAATTTGAGAAACATTCGGAATCGCATGATTCGTATGCTTGTGTTTGTGTTGTTTGGTGATCTTTCTATCAAGTTCTATTAGTTCAAAGCTTTTTTTACGAGAAAAAGAATGGAAACCAATGGTTCCCAGACCATAGCCTAGGCAAATCAAACACCTAAATAAGAAAGGTTGTGTTATTGAGAATTTGAGAAACATTCGGAATCGCATGATTCGTATGCTTGTGTTTGTGTTGTTTGGTGATCATTCTATCAAGTTCTATTAGTTCAAACATTTTTGGACGAGAAAAAGAATGGAAACCAGCAGTTCCCAAACCATAGCCTAGTCAAATCAAACCAATCAATAAGAAAGGTTGCGTTATTTAGAATTTGAGAAACATTCGGAAACGCATGATTCGTATGCTTGTGTTTGTGTTGTTTAAGGATCTTCTATCAAGTTCTTTTAGTTCAAAGATTTTTTTACGAGAAAAAGAATGGAAACCAACGGTTCCCAGACCATAGCCTAGGCAAATCAAACACTTCAATAAGAAAGGTTGTGTTATTGAGAATTTGATAAACATTCGGAATCGCATGATTCGTATGCTTGTGTTTGTGTTGTTTGGTAATCATTCTATCAAGTTCTATTAGTTCAAACATTTTTGGACGAGAAAAAGAATGGAAACCAGCGGTTCCCAAACCATAGCCTAGGCAAATAACACCAATCAATTAGAAGGGTTGCGTTTTTAATAAATTTGAGAAACATTCGGAATCGCATGATTCGTATGCTTGTGTTTATGTTGTTTAATGATCTTTCTATCAAGTTCTATTAGTTCAAAGATTTTTTTACAAGAAAAAGAATGGAAACCAACAGTTCCCAAACCATAGCCTAGGCGAATCAAACACCTCAATAAAAAGGGTGGTGTTATTGAGAATTTGAGAAACATTTGGAATCGCATGATTCATATGGTTGTGTTTGTGTTGTTTGGTGATCTTTCTACCAAGTTCTATTAGTTCAAACATTTATGTACTAGAAAAAGAATTGAAACTAACGGTCCCCAAACCATATCCAAGGCAAATCAAACCAATCAATAAGAAAGGTTGTGTTATTGAGAATTTGAGAAACATTCGGAATCGCATGATTCGTATGCTGGCGTTTGTGTTGTTTGGTGATCTTTATATCAAGTTCTATTAGTTCAAACATTTTTGGACGAGAAAAAGAAAGGAAACCAGCAATTTCGAAACCATAGCTTAGGCAAATCAAACCAATCATTAAGAAAGGTTACGTTATTGAGAATTTGAGAAACATTCGGAATCGCATGATTCGTATGCTTGTGTTTGTGTTGTTTGGTGATCTTTCTATCAAGTTCTATTAGTTCAAAGATTTTTTTACGAGAAAAAGAATGGAAACCAACGGTTCCCAAACCATAGCCTAGGCAAATCAAACACCTCAATAAGAAAGGTTGTGTTATTGAGAATTTGAGAAACATTCGGAATCGCATGATTCGTATGGTTGTGTTTGTGTTGTTTGGTGATCTTTCTACCAAGTTTCATTAGTTCAAAGATTTATGGACTAGAAAAAGAATGGAAACTAACGGTTCCCAAATCATAGCGTAGGCAAATGAAACAAATCAATAAGAAGAGTTGTGTTATTGAGAATTTGAGAAACATTCGGAATCGCATGATTCGTATGCTTGTGTTTGTGTTGTTTGGTGATCTTTCTACCAAATTTCATTAGTTCAAAGATTTTTTTACGTGAAAAAGAATGGAAACCAACGGTTCTCAAACCATAGCATAGGCAAATCAAACCAATCAATAAGAAAGGTTGCGTTATTGAGAATTTGAGAAACATTCGGAATCGCTTGATTCGTATGCTTGCGTTTATGTTGTTTGGTGATCTTTCTATCAAGTTCTATTAGTTTAAAGATTTTTTTACGAAAAAAAGAATGGAAACCAACGGTTCCCAAATCATAGCCTAGGCAAATCAAACACCTCAATAAGAAAGGTTGTGTTATTGAGAATTTGAGAAACATTCGGAATCGCATGATTCGAATGCCTGTGTTTGTGTTGTTTGGTAATCATTCTATCAAGTTCTAATAGTTCAAACATTTTTGGACTAGAAAAAGAATGGAAACCAGCATTTCCCAAACCATAGCCTAGGCAAATCAAACCAATCAATAAGAAAGGTTGCGTTATTGACAATTTGAGAAACATTCGGAATCGCATGATTCGTATGCTTGTGTTTGTGTTGTTTGGTGATCTTTCTACCAAGTTTCATTAGTTCAAAGATTTATGGACTTATTAAAAGAATGGAAACTAACGGTTCCCAAACCATAGGCTAGGGAAATGAAACAAATCAATAAGAAAGGTTGTGTTATTGAGAATTTGAGAAACATTCGGAATCGCATGATTCGTATGCTTGTGTTTGTGTTGTTTGGTGATCCTTCTACCAAGTTTCATTAGTTCAAAGATTTTTTTACGAGAAAAAGAATGGAAACCAACGGTTCTCAAACCATAGCCTAGGCAAATCAAACCAATCAATAATAAAGGTTGCGTATTCAGAATTTGAGAAACATTCGGAATCGCATGATTCGTATGCTTGTGTTTGTTTTGTTTGGTAAACATTCTATCAAGTTCTATTAGTTCAAACATTTTTGGACGAGAAAAAGAATGGAAACCAGCAGTTCCCAAACCATAGCCTAGGCAAATCAAACCAATCAATAAGAAATGTTGCGTTATTGAGAATTTGAGAAACATTCGGAATCGCATGATTCGTATGCTTGTGTTTGTGTTGTTTGGTGATCTTTCTATCAAGTTCTATTAGTTCAAAGCTTTTTTTACGAGAAAAAGAATGGAAACCAATGGTTCCCAGACCATAGCCTAGGCAAATCAAACACCTCAATAAGAAAGGTTGTGTTATTTAGAATTTGAGAAACATTCGGAATCGCATGATTCGTATGCTTGTGTTTGTGTTGTTTGGTGATCATTCTATCAAGTTCTATTAGTTCAAACATTTTTGGACGAGAAAAAGAATGGAAACCAGCAGTTCCCAAACCATAGCCTAGTCAAATCAAACCAATCAATAAGAAAGGTCGCGTTATTTAGAATTTGAGAAACATTCGGAATCGCATGATTCATATGCTTGTGTTTGTGTTGTTTAAGGATCTTCTATCAAGTTCTTTTAGTTCAAAGATTTTTTTACGAGAAAAAGAATGGAAACCAACGGTTCCCAGACCATAGCCTAGGCAAATCAAACACTTCAATAAGAAAGGTTGTGTTATTGAGAATTTGATAAACATTCGGAATCGCATGATTCGTATGCTTGTGTTTGTGTTGTTTGGTAATCATTCTATCAAGTTCTATTAGTTCAAACATTTTTGGACGAGAAAAAGAATGGAAACCAGCGGTTCCCAAACCATAGCCTAGGCAAATAACACCAATCAATTAGAAGGGTTGCGTTTTTAATAAATTTGAGAAACATTCGGAATCGCATGATTCGTATGCTTGTGTTTATGTTGTTTAATGATCTTTCTATCAAGTTCTATTAGTTCAAAGATTTTTTTACAAGAAAAAGAATGGAAACCAACGGTTCCCAAACCATAGCCTAGGCGAATCAAACACCTCAATAAAAAAGGTGCTGTTATTGAGAATTTGAGAAACATTTGGAATCGCATGATTCCTATGGTTGTGTTTGTGTTGTTTGGTGATCTTTCTACCAAGTTCTATTAGTTCAAACATTTATGTACTAGAAAAAGAATGGAAACTAACGGTCCCCAAACCATATCCAAGGCAAATCAAACCAATCAATAAGAAAGGTTGTGTTATTGAGAATTTGAGAAACATTCGGAATCGCATGATTCGTATGCTTGCGTTTGTGTTATTTGGTGATCTTTCTATCAAGTTCTATTAGTTCAAACATTTTTGGACGAGAAAAAGAAAGGAAACCAGCAATTCTCAAACCATAGCCTAGGCAAATCAAACCAATCATTAAGAAAGGTTACGTTATTGAGAATTTGAGAAACATTTGGAATCGCATGATTCGTATGCTTGTGTTTGTGTTGTTTGGTGATCTTTCTATCAAGTTCTATTAGTTCAAAGATTTTTTTACGAGAAAAAGAATGGAAACCAACGGTTCCCAAACAGTAGCCGAGGCAAATCGAACACCTCAATAAGAAAGGTTGTGTTATTGAGAATTTGAGAAACATTCGGAATCGCATGATTCGTATGGTTGTGTTTGTGTTGTTTGGTGATCTTTGTACCAAGTTTCATTAGTTCAAAGATTTATGGACTAGAAAAAGAATGGAAACTAACGGTTCCCAAACCATAGCGTAGGCAAATGAAACAAATCAATAAGAAGAGTTGTGTTATTGAGAATTTGAGAAACATTCGGAATCGCATGATTCGTATGCTTGTGTTTGTGTTGTTTGGTGATCTTTCTACCAAGTTTCATTAGTTCAAAGATTTTTTACGTGAAAAAGAATGGAAACCAACGGTTCTCAAACCATAGCCTAGGCAAATCAAACCAATCAATAAGAAAGGTTGCGTTATTGAGAATTTGAGAAACATTCGGATTCGCTTGATTCGTATGCTTGCGTTTATGTTGTTTGGTGATCTTTCTATCAAGTTCTATGAGTTTAAACATTTTTTTACGAAAAAAATATGGAAACCAACGGTTCCCAAATCATAGCCTAGGCAAATCAAACACCTCAATAAGAAAGGTTGTGTTATTGAGAATTTGAGAAACATTCGGAATCGCATGATTCGTATGCCTGTGTTTGTGTTGTTTGGTAATCATTCTATCAAGTTCTAATAGTTCAAACATTTTTGGACGGGAAAAAGAAAGGAAACCAGCAGTTCCCAAACCATAGCCTAGGCATATCAAACCAATCAATAAGAAAGGTTGCGTTATTGACAATTTGAGAAACATTCGGAATCGCATGATTCGTATGCTTGTGTTTGTGTTGTTTGGTGATCTTTCTACCAAGTTTCATTAGTTCAAAGATTTATGGACTTATTAAAAGAATGGAAACTAACGGTTCCTAAACCATAGCCTAGGCAAATGAAACAAATCAATAAGAAAGGTTGTGTTATTGAGAATTTGAGAAACATTCGGAATCGCATGATTCGTATGCTTGTGTTTGTGTTGTTTGGTGATCTTTCTACCAAGTTTCATTAGTTCAAAGATTTTTTTACGAGAAAAAGAATGGAAACCAACGGTTCTCAAACCATAGCCTAGGCAAATCAAACCAATCAATAATAAAGGTTGCGTTATTGAGAATTTGAGAAACATTCGGAATCGCATGATTCGTATGCTTGTGTTTGTGTTGTTTGGTAATCATTCTATCAAGTTCTATTAGTTCAAATATTTTTTGACGAGAAAAAGAATGGAAACCAGCAGTTCCCAAACCATAGCCTAGGCAAATCAAACCAATCAATAAGAAAGTTTGCGTTATTGAGAATTTGAGAAACATTCGGAATCGCATGATTCGTATGCTTGTGTTTGTGTTGTTTGGTGATCTTTCTATCAAGTTCTATTAGTTCAAAGATTTTTTTACGAGAAAAAAAATGGAAACCAACGGTTCCCAGACCATAGCCTAGGCAAATCAAACACCTCAATAAGAAAGGTTGTGTTCTTGAAAATTTGAGAAACATTCGGAATCGCATGATTCATATGCTTGTGTTTGCGTTGTTTGGTAATCATTATATCAAGTTCTATTAGTTCAAACATTTTTGGACGAGAAAAAAAATGGAAACCAGTGGTTCCCAAACCCTAGCCTAGGCAAATAACACCAATCGATTAGAAAGGTTGCGTTATTGAGAATTTGAGAAACATTCGGAATCACATGATTCGTATGCTTGTGTTTATGTTGTTTAATGATCTTTCTATCAAGTTCTATTAGTTTAAAGATTTTCTTACAAGAAAAAGAATAGAAACCAATGGTTCCCAAACCATAGCCTAGGCGAATCAAACACCTCAATAAAAAAGGTGGTGTTATTGAGAATTTGAGAAACATTTGGAATCGCATGATTCGTATGGTTGTGTTTGTGTTGTTTGGTGATCTTTCTACCAAGTTCTATTAGTTCAAACATTTATGTACTAGAAAAAGTATGGAAACTAACGGTCCCCAAACCATATCCAAGGCAAATCAAACCAATCAATAAGAAAGGTTGTGTTATTGAGAATTTGAGAAACATTCGGAATCGCATGATTCGTATGCTTGCGTTTGTGTTGTTTGGTGATCTTTCTATCAAGTTCTATTTGTTCAAACATTTTTGGACGAGAAAAAGAATGGAAACCAGCGGTTCCCAAACCATAGCCTAGGCAAATCAAACCAATCAATAAGAAAAGATGTGTTATTCAGAATTTGAGAAACATTCGGAATCGCATGATTCGTATGCTTGTGTTTGTGTTGTTTGGTGATCTTTCTATCAAGTTCTATTAGTTTAAGGATTTTTTTACGAAAAAAAGAATGGAAACCAACGGTTCCCAAACCATAGCCTAGGCAAATCGAACACCTCAATAAGAAAGGTTGTGTTATTAAGAATTTGAAAAACATTCGGAATCGCATATTCGTATGCTTGTGTTTGTGTTGTTTGGTAATTATTCTATCAAGTTCTATTAGTTCAAACATTTTTGGACGAGAAAAAGAATGGAAACCAGCGGTTCCCAAACCATAGCCTAGTCAAATCAAACCAATCAATAAGAAAGGTTGCGTTATTGAGAATTTGAGAAACATTCGGAATCGCATGATTCGTATGCTTGTGTTTGTGTTGTTTAAGGATCTTCTATCAAGTTCTATTAGTTCAAAGATTTTTTTTTGAGAAAAAGAATGGAAACCAACGGTTCCCAAACCATAGCCTAGGCAAATCAAACACCTCAATAAGAAAGGTTGTGTTATTGAGAATTTGAGAAACACTTGGAATCGCATGAATCGTGTGGTTGTGTTTGTGTTGTTTGGTGATCTTTCTACCAAGTTCTATTAGTTCAGACATTTATATACTAGAAAAAGAATGGAAACTAACGGTTCCCATACCATATCCAAGGCAAATCAAACCAATCAATAAGAAAGGTTGTGTTATTGAGAATTTGAGAAACATTCGGAATCGCACGATTCGTATGCTTGTGTATGTGTTGTTTGGTGATCTTTCTACCAAGTTCTATTAGTTCAAACATTTATGTACTAGAAAAAGAATGGAAACTAACGGTTCCCATACCATATCTAAGGCAAATCAAACCAATCAATAAGAAAGGTTGTGTTATTGATAATTTGAGAAACATTCGGATTCGCACGATTCGTTTGCTTGTGTTTGTGTTGTTTGGTGATCTTTCTATCAAGTTCTATTAGTTAAAAGATTTTTTTACGAGAAAAAGAATGGAAACCAACGGTTCCCAGACCATAGCCTAGGCAAATCAAACACCTCAATAAGAAAGGTTGTGTTATTGAGAATTTGAGAAACATTCGGAATTGCATGATTCGTATGCTTGTGTTTGTGTTGTTTGGTGATCTTTCTATCAAGTTCTATTAGTTCAACGATTTTTTTACGAGAAAAAGAATGGAAACCAACGGTTCCCAAACCATAGCCTAGGCAAATCAAACACCTCAATATGAAAGGTTGTGTTATTGAGAATTTGAGAAGCATTCCGAATCGCATGATTCGTATGCTTGTGTTTGTGTTGTTTGGTGATCTTTCTACCAAGTTTCATTAGTTCAAAGATTTATGGACTAGAAAAAGAATGGAAACCAACAGTTCCCAAACCATAGCCTAGGCAAATGAAACGAATCAATAAGAAGAGTTGTGTTATTGAGAATTTGAGAAACATTCGGAATCGCATGATTCGTATGCTTGTGTTTGTGTTGTTTCGTGATCTTTCTATCAAGTTCTATTAGTTTAAAGATTTTTTTACGAGAAAAAGAATGGAAACCAACGGTTCCAAGACCATAGCCTAGGCAAATCAAACACCTCAATATGAAAGGTTGTGTTATTGAGAATTTGAGAAACATTCCGAATCGCATGATTCGTATGCTTGTGTTTGTGTTGTTTGGTGATCTTTCTATCAAGTTCTATTAGTTCAAAGATTTTTTTACGAGAAAAAGAATGGAAACCAACGGTTCCCAAACCATAGCCTAGGCAAATCAAACACCTCAATAAGAAAGGTTGTGTTATTGAGAATTTGAGAAACATTCGGAATCGCATGATTCGTATGCTTGTGTTTGTGTTGTTTGGTAATCATTCTATCAAGTTCTATTAGTTCAAACATTTTTGGACGAGAAAAATAATGGAAACCAGCAGTTACCAAATCATAGCCTAGGCAAATCAAACCAATCAATAAGAAAGGTTGCGTTATTGAGAATTTGAGAAACATTCGGAATCGCATGATTCATATGCTTGTGTTTGTGTTGTTTGGTGATCTTTCTATCAAGTTCTACTAGCTCAAAGATTTTTTTACGAGAAAAAGAATGGAAACCAACGGTTCCCAGACCATAGCCTAGGCAAATCAAACACCTCAATAAGAAAGGTTGTGTTATTGAGAATTTGAGAAACATTCGGAATCGCATGATTCGTATGCTTGTGTTTGTGTTGTTTGGTGATCTTTCTACCAAGTTTCATTAGTTCAAAGATTTATGTACTAGAAAAAGAATGGAAACTAACGGTTCCCATACCATATCCAAGGCAAATCAAACCAATCAATAAGAAAGGTTGTGTTATTGAGAATTTGAGAAACATTCGGAATCGCACGATTCGTATGCTTGTGTATGTGTTGTTTGGTGATCTTTCTACCAAGTTCTATTAGTTCAAACATTTATGTACTAGAAAAAGAATGGAAACTAACGGTTCCCATACCATATCTAAGGCAAATCAAACCAATCAATAAGAAAGGTTGTGTTATTGATAATTTGAGAAACATTCGGATTCGCACGATTCGTTTGCTTGTGTTTGTGTTGTTTGGTGATCTTTCTATCAAGTTCTATTAGTTAAAAGATTTTTTTACGAGAAAAAGAATGGAAACCAACGGTTCCCAGACCATAGCCTAGGCAAATCAAACACCTCAATAAGAAAGGTTGTGTTATTGAGAATTTGAGAAACATTCGGAATTGCATGATTCGTATGCTTGTGTTTGTGTTGTTTGGTGATCTTTCTATCAAGTTCTATTAGTTCAAAGATTTTTTTACGAGAAAAAGAATGGAAACTAACGGTTCCCAAACCATAGCCTAGGCAAATCAAACACCTCAATATGAAAGGTTGTGTTATTGAGAATTTGAGAAACATTCCGAATCGCATGATTCGTATGCTTGTGTTTGTGTTGTTTGGTGATCTTTCTACCAAGTTTCATTAGTTCAAAGATTTATGGACTAGAAAAAGAATGGAAACCAACAGTTCCCAAACCATAGCCTAGGCAAATGAAACGAATCAATAAGAAGAGTTGTGTTATTGAGAATTTGAGAAACATTCGGAATCGCATGATTCGTATGCTTGTGTTTGTGTTGTTTCGTGATCTTTCTACCAAGTTCTATTAGTTCAAACATTTATGTACTAGAAAAAGAATGGAAACTAACGGTTCCCATACCATATCTAAGGCAAATCAAACCAATCAATAAGAAAGGTTGTGTTATTGATAATTTGAGAAACATTCGGATTCGCACGATTCGTTTGCTTGTGTTTGTGTTGTTTGGTGATCTTTCTATCAAGTTCTATTAGTTAAAAGATTTTTTTACGAGAAAAAGAATGGAAACCAACGGTTCCCAGACCATAGCCTAGGCAAATCAAACACCTCAATAAGAAAGGTTGTGTTATTGAGAATTTGAGAAACATTCGGAATTGCATGATTCGTATGCTTGTGTTTGTGTTGTTTGGTGATCTTTCTATCAAGTTCTATTAGTTCAACGATTTTTTTACGAGAAAAAGAATGGAAACCAACGGTTCCCAAACCATAGCCTAGGCAAATCAAACACCTCAATATGAAAGGTTGTGTTATTGAGAATTTGAGAAGCATTCCGAATCGCATGATTCGTATGCTTGTGTTTGTGTTGTTTGGTGATCTTTCTACCAAGTTTCATTAGTTCAAAGATTTATGGACTAGAAAAAGAATGGAAACCAACAGTTCCCAAACCATAGCCTAGGCAAATGAAACGAATCAATAAGAAGAGTTGTGTTATTGAGAATTTGAGAAACATTCGGAATCGCATGATTCGTATGCTTGTGTTTGTGTTGTTTCGTGATCTTTCTATCAAGTTCTATTAGTTTAAAGATTTTTTTACGAGAAAAAGAATGGAAACCAACGGTTCCAAGACCATAGCCTAGGCAAATCAAACACCTCAATATGAAAGGTTGTGTTATTGAGAATTTGAGAAACATTCCGAATCGCATGATTCGTATGCTTGTGTTTGTGTTGTTTGGTGATCTTTCTATCAAGTTCTATTAGTTCAAAGATTTTTTTACGAGAAAAAGAATGGAAACCAACGGTTCCCAAACCATAGCCTAGGCAAATCAAACACCTCAATAAGAAAGGTTGTGTTATTGAGAATTTGAGAAACATTCGGAATCGCATGATTCGTATGCTTGTGTTTGTGTTGTTTGGTAATCATTCTATCAAGTTCTATTAGTTCAAACATTTTTGGACGAGAAAAATAATGGAAACCAGCAGTTACCAAATCATAGCCTAGGCAAATCAAACCAATCAATAAGAAAGGTTGCGTTATTGAGAATTTGAGAAACATTCGGAATCGCATGATTCATATGCTTGTGTTTGTGTTGTTTGGTGATCTTTCTATCAAGTTCTACTAGCTCAAAGATTTTTTTACGAGAAAAAGAATGGAAACCAACGGTTCCCAGACCATAGCCTAGGCAAATCAAACACCTCAATAAGAAAGGTTGTGTTATTGAGAATTTGAGAAACATTCGGAATCGCATGATTCGTATGCTTGTGTTTGTGTTGTTTGGTGATCTTTCTACCAAGTTTCATTAGTTCAAAGATTTATGTACTAGAAAAAGAATGGAAACTAACGGTTCCCATACCATATCCAAGGCAAATCAAACCAATCAATAAGAAAGGTTGTGTTATTGAGAATTTGAGAAACATTCGGAATCGCACGATTCGTATGCTTGTGTATGTGTTGTTTGGTGATCTTTCTACCAAGTTCTATTAGTTCAAACATTTATGTACTAGAAAAAGAATGGAAACTAACGGTTCCCATACCATATCTAAGGCAAATCAAACCAATCAATAAGAAAGGTTGTGTTATTGATAATTTGAGAAACATTCGGATTCGCACGATTCGTTTGCTTGTGTTTGTGTTGTTTGGTGATCTTTCTATCAAGTTCTATTAGTTAAAAGATTTTTTTACGAGAAAAAGAATGGAAACCAACGGTTCCCAGACCATAGCCTAGGCAAATCAAACACCTCAATAAGAAAGGTTGTGTTATTGAGAATTTGAGAAACATTCGGAATTGCATGATTCGTATGCTTGTGTTTGTGTTGTTTGGTGATCTTTCTATCAAGTTCTATTAGTTCAAAGATTTTTTTACGAGAAAAAGAATGGAAACTAACGGTTCCCAAACCATAGCCTAGGCAAATCAAACACCTCAATATGAAAGGTTGTGTTATTGAGAATTTGAGAAACATTCCGAATCGCATGATTCGTATGCTTGTGTTTGTGTTGTTTGGTGATCTTTCTACCAAGTTTCATTAGTTCAAAGATTTATGGACTAGAAAAAGAATGGAAACCAACAGTTCCCAAACCATAGCCTAGGCAAATGAAACGAATCAATAAGAAGAGTTGTGTTATTGAGAATTTGAGAAACATTCGGAATCGCATGATTCGTATGCTTGTGTTTGTGTTGTTTCGTGATCTTTCTATCAAGTTCTATTAGTTTAAAGATTTTTTTACGAGAAAAAGAATGGAAACCAACGGTTCCAAGACCATAGCCTAGGCAAATCAAACACCTCAATATGAAAGGTTGTGTTATTGAGAATTTGAGAAACATTCCGAATCGCATGATTCGTATGCTTGTGTTTGTGTTGTTTGGTGATCTTTCTATCAAGTTCTATTAGTTCAAAGATTTTTTTACGGGAAAAAGAATGGAAACCAACGGTTCCCAAACCATAGCCTAGGCAAATCAAACACCTCAATAAGAAAGGTTGTGTTATTGAGAATTTGAGAAACATTCGGAATCGCATGATTCGTATGCTTGTGTTTGTGTTGTTTGGTAATCATTCTATCAAGTTCTATTAGTTCAAACATTTTTGGACGAGAAAAATAATGGAAACCAGCAGTTACCAAATCATAGCCTAGGCAAATCAAACCAATCAATAAGAAAGGTTGCGTTATTGAGAATTTGAGAAACATTCGGAATCGCATGATTCATATGCTTGTGTTTGTGTTGTTTGGTGATCTTTCTATCAAGTTCTACAAGTTCAAAGATTTTTTTACGAGAAAAAGAATGGAAACCAACGGTTCCCAGACCATAGCCTAGGCAAATCAAACACCTCAATAAGAAAGGTTGTGTTATTGAGAATTTGAGAAACATTCGGAATCGCATGATTCGTATGCTTGTGTTTGTGTTGTTTGGTAATCATTCTATCAAGTTCTATTAGTTCAAAAAATTTTGGACGAGAAAAAGAATGGAAACCAGCGGTTCCCAAACCATAGCCTAGGCAAATAACACCAATCAATTAGAAAGGTTGCGTTATTAATAAATTTGAGAAACATTAGGAATCGCATGATTCGTATGCTTGTGTTTATGTTGTTTAATGATCTTTCTATCAAGTTCTATTAGTTCAAAGGTTTTTTATACCAGAAAAAGAATGGAAACCAACGGTTCCCAAACCATAGCCTAGGCGAATCAAACACCTCAATAAAAAAGGTGGTGTTATTGAGAATTTGAGAAACATTTGGAATCGCATGATTCGTATGGTTGTGTTTGTGTTGTTTGGTGATCTTTCTACCAATTTCTATTAGTTCAAACATTTATGTACTAGAAAAAGAATGGAAACTAACGGTCCCCAAACCATATCCAAGGCAAATCAAACCAATCAATAAGAAAGGTTGTGTTATTGAGAATTTGAGAAACATTCGGAATCGCATGATTCGTATGCTTGCGTTTGTGTTGTTTGGTGATCTTTCTATCAAGTTCTATTAGTTCAAACATTTTTGGACGAGAAAAAGAAAGGAAACCAGCAATTCCCAAACCATAGCCTAGGCAAATCAAACCAATCATTAAGAAAGGTTACGTTATTGAGAAATTGAGAAACATTCGGAATCGCATGATTCGTATGCTTGTGTTTGTGTTGTTTGGTGATCTTTCTATAAAGTTCTATTAGTTCAAAGATTTTTTAACGAGAAAAAGAATGGAAACCAACGGTTCCCAAACCATAGCCTAGGAAAATCAAACACCTCAATAAGAAAGTTTGTGTTATTGAGAATTTGAGAAACATTCGGAATCGCATGATTCGTATGGTTGTGTTTGTGTTGTTTGGTGATCTTTCTACCAAGTTTCATTAGTTCAAGGATTTACGGACTAGAAAAAGAATGGAAACTAACGGTTCCCAAACCATAGCGTAGGCAAATGAAACAAGTCAATAAGAAGAGTAGTGTTATTGAGAATTTGAGAAACATTCGGATCGCATGATTCGTATGCTTGTGTTTGTGTTGTTTGGTGATCTTTCTACCAAGTTTCATTAGTTGAAAGATTTTTTTACGTGAAAAAGAATGGAAACCAACGGTTCTCAAACCATAGCCTAGGCAAATCAAACCAATCAATAACAAAGGTTGCGTTATTGAGAATTTGAGAAACATTCGGAATCGCTTGATTCGTATGCTTGCGTTTATGTTGTTTGGTGATCTTTCTATCAAGTTCTATTAGTTTAAAGATTTTTCTACGAAAAAAAGAATGGAAACCAACGGTTCCTAAATCATAGGCTAGGCAAATCAAACACCTCAATAAGAAAGGTTGTGTTATTGAGAATTTGAGAAACATTCGGAATCGCATGATTCGTATGCTTGTGTTTGTGTTGTTTGGTAATCATTCTATCAAGTTCTAATAGTTCAAACATTTTTGGACGAGAAAAAGAAAGGAAACCAGCAGTTCCCAAACCATAGCCTAGGCAAATCAAACCAATCAATAAGAAAGGTTGCGTTATTGACAATTTGAGAAGCATTCGGAATCGCATGATTCGTATGCTTGTGTTTGTGTTGTTTGGTGATCTTTCTACCAAGTTTCATTAGTTCAAAGATTTATGGACTTATTAAAAGAATGGAAACTAACGGTTCTCAAACCATAGCCTAGGCAAATGAAACGAATCAATATGAAAGGTTGTGTTATTGAGAATTTAAGAAACATTCGGAATCGCATGATTCGTATGCTTGTGTTTGTGTTGTTTGGTGATCTTTCTACCAAGTTTCATTAGTTCAAAGATTTTTTTACGAGAAAAAGAATGGAAACCAACGGTTCTCAAACCATAGCCTAGGCAAATCAAACCAATCAATAAGAAAGGTTGCGTTATTGAGAATTTGAGAAACATTCGGAATCGCATGATTCGTATGCTTGTGTTTGTGTTGGTTGGTAATCATTCTATCAAGTTCTATTAGTTCAAACATTTTTGGACGAGAAAAAGAATGGAAACCAGCAGTTCCCAAACCATAGCCTAGGCAAATCAAACCAATCAATAAGAAAGGTTGCGTTATTGAGAATTTGAGAAACATTCGGAATCGCATGATTCGTATGCTTGTGTTTGTGTTGTTTGGTGATCTTTCTATCAAGTTCTATTAGTTCAAAGATTTTTTTACGAGAAAAAGAATGGAAACCAACGGTTCCCAGACCATAGCCTAGGCAAATCAAACACCTCAATAAGAAAGGTTGTGTTATTGAGAATTTGAGAAACATTCGGAATCGCATGATTCGTATGCTTGTGTTTGTGTTGTTTGGTAATCATTCTATCAAGTTCTATTAGTTCAAACATTTTTGGACGAGAAAAAGAATGGAAACCAGCGGTTCCCAAACCATAGCCTAGGCAAATAACACCAATCGATTAGAAAGGTTGCGTTATTGAGAATTTGAGAAACATTCGGAATCGCATGATTCGTATGCTTGTGTTTATGTTGTTTAATGATCTTTCTATCAAGTTCTATTAGTTCAAAGATTTTTTTACAAGAAAAAGAATGGAAACCAACGGTTCCCAAACCATAGCCTAGGCGAATCAAACACCTCAATAAAAAAGGTGGTGTTATTGAGAATTTGAGAAACATTTGGAATCGCATGATTCGTATGGTTGTGTTTGTGTTGTTTGGTGATCTTTCTACCAAGTTCTATTAGTTCAAACATTTATGTACTAGAAAAAGAATGGAAACTAACGGTCCCCAAACCATATCCAAGGCAAATCAAACCAATCAATAAGAAAGGTTGTGTTATTGAGAATTTGAGAAACATTCGGAATCGGATGATTCGTATGCTTGCGTTTGTGTTGTTTGGTGATCATTCTATCAAGTTCTATTAGTTCAAACATTTTTGGACGAGAAAAAGAATGGAAACCAGCAGTTCCCAAACCATAGCCTAGGCAAATCAAACCAATCAATAAGAAAGGTTGCGTTATTGAGAATTTGAGAAACATTCGGAATCGCATGATTCGTATGCTTGTGTTTGTGTTGTTTGGTGATCTTTCTATCAAGTTCTATTAGTTCAAGGATTTTTTTACGAAAAAAAGAATGGAAACCAACGGTTCCCAAACCATAGCCTAGGCAAATCGAACACCTCAATAAGAAAGGTTGTGTTATTAAGAATTTGAAAAACATTCGGAATCGCAGATTCGTATGCTTGTGTTTGTGTTGTTTGGTAATTATTCTATCAAGTTCTATTAGTTCAAACAATTTTGGACGAGAAAAAGAATGGAAACCAGCGGTTCCCAAACCATAGCCTAGTCAAATCAAACCAATCAATAAGAAAGGTTGCGTTATTGAGAATTTGAGAAACATTCGGAATCGCATGATTCGTATGCTTGTGTTTGTGTTGTTTGGTGATCTTTCTATCAAGTTCTATTAGTTCAAAGATTTTTTTACGAGAAAAAGAATGGAAACCAACGGTTCCCAGACCATAGCCTAGGCAAATCAAACACCTCAATAAGAAAGGTTGTGTTATTGAGAATTTGAGAAACATTCGGAATCGCATGATTCGTATGCTTGTGTTTGTGTTGTTTGGTAATCATTCTATCAAGTTCTATTAGTTCAAACATTTTTGGACGAGAAAAAGAATGGAAACCAGCGGTTCCCAAACCATAGCCTAGGCAAATCAAACGAGTCAAAAAGAAAGGTTGTGTTATTGAGATTTTAAAAACATTCGGAATCGCATGATTCCTATGCTTGTGTTTGTATTGTTTGGTGATCTTTCTACCAAGTTCTATTAGTTCAAACATTTATGTACTAGAAAAGAATGGAAACCAACTGTTCCCAAACCATAGCCTAGTCAAATCAAACCAATCAATAAGAAAGGTTGCGTTATTGAGAATTTGAGAAACATTCGGAATCGCATGATTCGTATGCTTGTGTTTGTGTTGTTTAAGGATCTTCTATCAAGTTCTATTAGTTCAAAGATTTTTTTACGAGAAAAAGAATGGAAACCAACGGTTCCTAGACCATAGCCTAGGCAAATCAAACACCTCAATAAGAAAGGTTGTGTTATTGAGAATTTGAGAAACATTCGGAATCGCATGATTCGTATGCTTGCGTTTGTGTTGTTTGGTAATCATTCTATCAAGTTCTATTAGTTCAAACATTTTTGGACGAGAAAAAGAATGGAAACCAGCAGTTCCCAAACCATAGCCTAGGCAAATCAAACCAATCAATAAGAAAGGTTGCGTTATTGAGAATTTGAGAAACATTCGGAATCGCATGATTCGTATGCTTGTGTTTGTGTTGTTTGGTGATCTTTCTATCAAGTTCTATTAGTTCAAAGATTTTTTTACGAGAAAAAGAATGGAAACCAACGGTTCCCAGACCATAGCCTAGGCAAATCAAACACCTCAATAAGAAAGGTTGTGTTATTGAGAATTTGAGAAACATTCGGAATCGCATGATTCGTATGCTTGTGTTTGTGTTGTTTGGTAATCATTCTATCAAGTTCTATTAGTTCAAACATTTTTGGACGAGAAAAAGAATGGAAACCAGCGGTTCCCAAACCATAGCCTAGGCAAATAACACCAATCGATTAGAAAGGTTGCGTTATTGAGAATTTGAGAAACATTCGGAATCGCATGATTCGTATGCTTGTGTTTATGTTGTTTAATGATCTTTTTATCAAGTTCTATTAGTTCAAAGATTTTTTTACAAGAAAAAGAATGGAAACCAACGGTTCCCAAACCATAGCCTAGGCGAATCAAACACCTCAATAAAAAAGGTGGTGTTATTGAGAATTTGAGAAACATTTGGAATCGCATGATTCGTATGGTTGTGTTTGTGTTGTTTGGTGATCTTTCTACCAAGTTCTATTAGTTCAAACATTTATGTACTAGAAAAAGTATGGAAACTAACGGTCCCCAAACCATATCCAAGGCAAATCAAACCAATCAATAAGAAAGGTTGTGTTATTGAGAATTTGAGAAACATTCGAAATCGGATGATTCGTATGCTTGCGTTTGTGTTGTTTGGTGATCTTTCTATCAAGTTCTATTTGTTCAAACATTTTTGGACGAGAAAAAGAATGGAAACCAGCAGTTCCCAAACCATAGCCTAGGCAAATCAAACCAATCAGTAAGAAAGGATGTGTTATTTAGAATTTGAGAAACATTCGGAATCGCATGATTCGTATGCTTGTGTTTTTGTTGTTTGGTGATCTTTCTATCAAGTTCTATTAGTTCAAAGATTTTTTTACGAGAAAAAGAATGGAAACCAACGGTTCCCAAACCATAGCCTAGGCAAATCAAACGAGTCAAAAAGAAAGGTTGTGTTATTGAGATTTTAAAAACATTCGGAATCGCATGATTCCTATGCTTGTGTTTGTATTGTTTGGTGATCTTTCTACCAAGTTCTATTAGTTCAAACATTTATGTACTAGAAAAGAATGGAAACCAACTGTTCCCAAACCATAGCCTAGTCAAATCAAACCAATCAATAAGAAAGGTTGCGTTATTGAGAATTTGAGAAACATTCGGAATCGCATGATTCGTATGCTTGTGTTTGTGTTGTTTAAGGATCTTCTATCAAGTTCTATTAGTTCAAAGATTTTTTTACGAGAAAAAGAATGGAAACCAACGGTTCCCAGACCATAGCCTAGGCAAATCAAACACCTCAATAAGAAAGGTTGTGTTATTGAGAATTTGAGAAACATTCGGAATCGCATGATTCGTATGCTTGCGTTTGTGTTGTTTGGTAATCATTCTATCAAGTTCTATTAGTTCAAACATTTTTGGACGAGAAAAAGAATGGAAACCAGCAGTTCCCAAACCATAGCCTAGGCAAATCAAACCAATCAATAAGAAAGGTTGCGTTATTGAGAATTTGAGAAACATTCGGAATCGCATGATTCGTATGCTTGTGTTTGTGTTGTTTGGTGATCTTTCTATCAAGTTCTATTAGTTCAAAGATTTTTTTACGAGAAAAAGAATGGAAACCAACGGTTCCCAGACCATAGCCTAGGCAAATCAAACACCTCAATAAGAAAGGTTGTGTTATTGAGAATTTGAGAAACATTCGGAATCGCATGATTCGTATGCTTGTGTTTGTGTTGTTTGGTAATCATTCTATCAAGTTCTATTAGTTCAAACATTTTTGGACGAGAAAAAGAATGGAAACCAGCGGTTCCCAAACCATAGCCTAGGCAAATAACACCAATCGATTAGAAAGGTTGCGTTATTGAGAATTTGAGAAACATTCGGAATCGCATGATTCGTATGCTTGTGTTTATGTTGTTTAATGATCTTTCTATCAAGTTCTATTAGTTCAAAGATTTTTTTACAAGAAAAAGAATGGAAACCAACGGTTCCCAAACCATAGCCTAGGCGAATCAAACACCTCAATAAAAAAGGTGGTGTTATTGAGAATTTGAGAAACATTTGGAATCGCATGATTCGTATGGTTGTGTTTGTGTTGTTTGGTGATCTTTCTACCAAGTTCTATTAGTTCAAACATTTATGTACTAGAAAAAGTATGGAAACTAACGGTCCCCAAACCATATCCAAGGCAAATCAAACCAATCAATAAGAAAGGTTGTGTTATTGAGAATTTGAGAAACATTCGGAATCGGATGATTCGTATGCTTGCGTTTGTGTTGTTTGGTGATCTTTCTATCAAGTTCTATTTGTTCAAACATTTTTGGACGAGAAAAAGAATGGAAACCAGCGGTTCCCAAACCATAGCCTAGGCAAATCAAACCAATCAGTAAGAAAGGATGTGTTATTTAGAATTTGAGAAACATTCGGAATCGCATGATTCGTATGCTTGTGTTTGTGTTGTTTGGTGATCTTTCTATCAAGTTCTATTAGTTCAAGGATTTTTTTACGAAAAAAAGAATGGAAACCAACGGTTCCCAAACCATAGCCTAGGCAAATCGAACACCTCAATAAGAAAGGTTGTGTTATTAAGAATTTGAAAAACATTCGGAATCGCAGATTCGTATGCTTGTGTTTGTGTTGTTTGGTAATTATTCTATCAAGTTCTATTAGTTCAAACAATTTTGGACGAGAAAAAGAATGGAAACCAGCGGTTCCCAAACCATAGCCTAGTCAAATCAAACCAATCAATAAGAAAGGTTGCGTTATTGAGAATTTGAGAAACATTCGGAATCGCATGATTCGTATGCTTGTGTTTGTGTTGTTTGGTGATCTTTCTATCAAGTTCTATTAGTTCAAAGATTTTTTTATGAGAAAATAATGGAAACCAACGATTCCAAGACCATAGGCTAGGCAAATCAAACACCTCAATATGAAAGGTTGTGTTATTGAGAATTTGAGAAACATTCCGAATCGCATGATTCGTATGCTTGTGTTTGTGTTGTTTGGTGATCTTTCTATCAAGTTCTATTAGTTCAAAGATTTTTTTACGAGAAAAAGAATGGAAACCAACGGTTCCCAAACCATAGCCTAGGCAAATCAAACGAGTCAAAAAGAAAGGTTGTGTTATTGAGATTTTAAAAACATTCGGAATCGCATGATTCCTATGCTTGTGTTTGTATTGTTTGGTGATCTTTCTACCAAGTTCTATTAGTTCAAACATTTATGTACTAGAAAAGAATGGAAACCAACTGTTCCCAAACCATAGCCTAGTCAAATCAAACCAATCAATAAGAAAGGTTGCGTTATTGAAAATTTGAGAAACATTCGGAATCGCATGATTCGTATGCTTGTGTTTGTGTTGTTTAAGGATCTTCTATCAAGTTCTATTAGTTCAAAGATTTTTTTACGAGAAAAAGAATGGAAACCAACGGTTCCCAGACCATAGCCTAGGCAAATCAAACACCTCAATAAGAAAGGTTGTGTTATTGAGAATTTGAGAAACATTCGGAATCGCATGATTCGTATGCTTGCGTTTGTGTCGTTTGGTAATCATTCTATCAAGTTCTATTAGTTCAAACATTTTTGGACTAGAAAAAGAATGGAAACCAGCAGTTCCCAAACCATAGCCTAGGCAAATCAAACCAATCAATAAGAAAGGTTGCGTTATTGAGAATTTGAGAAACATTCGGAATCGCATGATTCGTATGCTTGTGTTTGTGTTCTTTGGTAATCATTCTATCAAGTTCTATTAGTTCAAACATTTTTGGACGAGAAAAAGAATGGAAACCAGCAGTTCCCAAACCATAGCCTAGGCAAATCAAACCAATCAATAAGAAAGGTTGCGTTATTGAGAATTAAAGAAAACATTCGGAATCGCATGATTCGTATGCTTGTGTTTGTGTTGTTTGGTGATCTTTCTATCAACTTCTATTAGTTCAAAGATTTTTTTACGAGAAAAAGAATGGAAACCAACGGTTCCAAGACCATAGCCTAGGCAAATCAAACACCTCAATATGAAAGGTTGTGTTATTGAGAATTTGAGAAACATTCCGAATCGCATGATTCGTATGCTTGTGTTTGTGTTGTTTGGTGATCTTTCTATCAAGTTCTATTAGTTCAAAGATTTTTTTACGAGAAAAAGAATGGAAACCAACGGTTCCCAGACCATAGCCTAGGCAAATCAAACACCTCAATAAGAAAGGTTGTGTTATTGAGAATTTGAGAAACATTCGGAATCGCATGATTCGTATGCTTGTGCTTGTGTTGTTTGGTAATCATTCTATCAAGTTCTATTAGTTCAAACAATTTTGGACGAGAAAAAGAATGGAAACCAGCGGTTCCCAAACCATAGCCTAGTCAAATCAAACCAATCAATAAGAAAGGTTGCGTTATTGAGAATTTGAGAAACATTCGGAATCGCATGATTCGTATGCTTGTGTTTGTGTTGTTTGGTGATCTTTCTATCAAGTTCTATTAGTTCAAAGATTTTTTTACGAGAAAAAGAATGGAAACCAACGGTTCCCAGACCATAGCCTAGGCAAATCAAACACCTCAATAAGAAAGGTTGTGTTATTGAGAATTTGAGAAACATTCGGAATCGCATGATTCGTATGCTTGTGTTTGTGTTGTTTGGTAATCATTCTATCAAGTTCTATTAGTTCAAACATTTTTGGACGAGAAAAAGAATGGAAACCAGCGGTTCCCAAACCATAGCCTAGGCAAATCAAACGAGTCAAAAAGAAAGGTTGTGTTATTGAGATTTTAAAAACATTCGGAATCGCATGATTCCTATGCTTGTGTTTGTATTGTTTGGTGATCTTTCTACCAAGTTCTATTAGTTCAAACATTTATGTACTAGAAAAGAATGGAAACCAACTGTTCCCAAACCATAGCCTAGTCAAATCAAACCAATCAATAAGAAAGGTTGCGTTATTGAGAATTTGAGAAACATTCGGAATCGCATGATTCGTATGCTTGTGTTTGTGTTGTTTAAGGATCTTCTATCAAGTTCTATTAGTTCAAAGATTTTTTTACGAGAAAAAGAATGGAAACCAACGGTTCCTAGACCATAGCCTAGGCAAATCAAACACCTCAATAAGAAAGGTTGTGTTATTGAGAATTTGAGAAACATTCGGAATCGCATGATTCGTATGCTTGCGTTTGTGTTGTTTGGTAATCATTCTATCAAGTTCTATTAGTTCAAACATTTTTGGACGAGAAAAAGAATGGAAACCAGCAGTTCCCAAACCATAGCCTAGGCAAATCAAACCAATCAATAAGAAAGGTTGCGTTATTGAGAATTTGAGAAACATTCGGAATCGCATGATTCGTATGCTTGTGTTTGTGTTGTTTGGTGATCTTTCTATCAAGTTCTATTAGTTCAAAGATTTTTTTACGAGAAAAAGAATGGAAACCAACGGTTCCCAGACCATAGCCTAGGCAAATCAAACACCTCAATAAGAAAGGTTGTGTTATTGAGAATTTGAGAAACATTCGGAATCGCATGATTCGTATGCTTGTGTTTGTGTTGTTTGGTAATCATTCTATCAAGTTCTATTAGTTCAAACATTTTTGGACGAGAAAAAGAATGGAAACCAGCGGTTCCCAAACCATAGCCTAGGCAAATAACACCAATCGATTAGAAAGGTTGCGTTATTGAGAATTTGAGAAACATTCGGAATCGCATGATTCGTATGCTTGTGTTTATGTTGTTTAATGATCTTTTTATCAAGTTCTATTAGTTCAAAGATTTTTTTACAAGAAAAAGAATGGAAACCAACGGTTCCCAAACCATAGCCTAGGCGAATCAAACACCTCAATAAAAAAGGTGGTGTTATTGAGAATTTGAGAAACATTTGGAATCGCATGATTCGTATGGTTGTGTTTGTGTTGTTTGGTGATCTTTCTACCAAGTTCTATTAGTTCAAACATTTATGTACTAGAAAAAGTATGGAAACTAACGGTCCCCAAACCATATCCAAGGCAAATCAAACCAATCAATAAGAAAGGTTGTGTTATTGAGAATTTGAGAAACATTCGAAATCGGATGATTCGTATGCTTGCGTTTGTGTTGTTTGGTGATCTTTCTATCAAGTTCTATTTGTTCAAACATTTTTGGACGAGAAAAAGAATGGAAACCAGCAGTTCCCAAACCATAGCCTAGGCAAATCAAACCAATCAGTAAGAAAGGATGTGTTATTTAGAATTTGAGAAACATTCGGAATCGCATGATTCGTATGCTTGTGTTTTTGTTGTTTGGTGATCTTTCTATCAAGTTCTATTAGTTCAAAGATTTTTTTACGAGAAAAAGAATGGAAACCAACGGTTCCCAAACCATAGCCTAGGCAAATCAAACGAGTCAAAAAGAAAGGTTGTGTTATTGAGATTTTAAAAACATTCGGAATCGCATGATTCCTATGCTTGTGTTTGTATTGTTTGGTGATCTTTCTACCAAGTTCTATTAGTTCAAACATTTATGTACTAGAAAAGAATGGAAACCAACTGTTCCCAAACCATAGCCTAGTCAAATCAAACCAATCAATAAGAAAGGTTGCGTTATTGAGAATTTGAGAAACATTCGGAATCGCATGATTCGTATGCTTGTGTTTGTGTTGTTTAAGGATCTTCTATCAAGTTCTATTAGTTCAAAGATTTTTTTACGAGAAAAAGAATGGAAACCAACGGTTCCCAGACCATAGCCTAGGCAAATCAAACACCTCAATAAGAAAGGTTGTGTTATTGAGAATTTGAGAAACATTCGGAATCGCATGATTCGTATGCTTGCGTTTGTGTTGTTTGGTAATCATTCTATCAAGTTCTATTAGTTCAAACATTTTTGGACGAGAAAAAGAATGGAAACCAGCAGTTCCCAAACCATAGCCTAGGCAAATCAAACCAATCAATAAGAAAGGTTGCGTTATTGAGAATTTGAGAAACATTCGGAATCGCATGATTCGTATGCTTGTGTTTGTGTTGTTTGGTGATCTTTCTATCAAGTTCTATTAGTTCAAAGATTTTTTTACGAGAAAAAGAATGGAAACCAACGGTTCCCAGACCATAGCCTAGGCAAATCAAACACCTCAATAAGAAAGGTTGTGTTATTGAGAATTTGAGAAACATTCGGAATCGCATGATTCGTATGCTTGTGTTTGTGTTGTTTGGTAATCATTCTATCAAGTTCTATTAGTTCAAACATTTTTGGACGAGAAAAAGAATGGAAACCAGCGGTTCCCAAACCATAGCCTAGGCAAATAACACCAATCGATTAGAAAGGTTGCGTTATTGAGAATTTGAGAAACATTCGGAATCGCATGATTCGTATGCTTGTGTTTATGTTGTTTAATGATCTTTCTATCAAGTTCTATTAGTTCAAAGATTTTTTTACAAGAAAAAGAATGGAAACCAACGGTTCCCAAACCATAGCCTAGGCGAATCAAACACCTCAATAAAAAAGGTGGTGTTATTGAGAATTTGAGAAACATTTGGAATCGCATGATTCGTATGGTTGTGTTTGTGTTGTTTGGTGATCTTTCTACCAAGTTCTATTAGTTCAAACATTTATGTACTAGAAAAAGTATGGAAACTAACGGTCCCCAAACCATATCCAAGGCAAATCAAACCAATCAATAAGAAAGGTTGTGTTATTGAGAATTTGAGAAACATTCGGAATCGGATGATTCGTATGCTTGCGTTTGTGTTGTTTGGTGATCTTTCTATCAAGTTCTATTTGTTCAAACATTTTTGGACGAGAAAAAGAATGGAAACCAGCGGTTCCCAAACCATAGCCTAGGCAAATCAAACCAATCAGTAAGAAAGGATGTGTTATTTAGAATTTGAGAAACATTCGGAATCGCATGATTCGTATGCTTGTGTTTGTGTTGTTTGGTGATCTTTCTATCAAGTTCTATTAGTTCAAGGATTTTTTTACGAAAAAAAGAATGGAAACCAACGGTTCCCAAACCATAGCCTAGGCAAATCGAACACCTCAATAAGAAAGGTTGTGTTATTAAGAATTTGAAAAACATTCGGAATCGCAGATTCGTATGCTTGTGTTTGTGTTGTTTGGTAATTATTCTATCAAGTTCTATTAGTTCAAACAATTTTGGACGAGAAAAAGAATGGAAACCAGCGGTTCCCAAACCATAGCCTAGTCAAATCAAACCAATCAATAAGAAAGGTTGCGTTATTGAGAATTTGAGAAACATTCGGAATCGCATGATTCGTATGCTTGTGTTTGTGTTGTTTGGTGATCTTTCTATCAAGTTCTATTAGTTCAAAGATTTTTTTATGAGAAAATAATGGAAACCAACGATTCCAAGACCATAGGCTAGGCAAATCAAACACCTCAATATGAAAGGTTGTGTTATTGAGAATTTGAGAAACATTCCGAATCGCATGATTCGTATGCTTGTGTTTGTGTTGTTTGGTGATCTTTCTATCAAGTTCTATTAGTTCAAAGATTTTTTTACGAGAAAAAGAATGGAAACCAACGGTTCCCAAACCATAGCCTAGGCAAATCAAACGAGTCAAAAAGAAAGGTTGTGTTATTGAGATTTTAAAAACATTCGGAATCGCATGATTCCTATGCTTGTGTTTGTATTGTTTGGTGATCTTTCTACCAAGTTCTATTAGTTCAAACATTTATGTACTAGAAAAGAATGGAAACCAACTGTTCCCAAACCATAGCCTAGTCAAATCAAACCAATCAATAAGAAAGGTTGCGTTATTGAAAATTTGAGAAACATTCGGAATCGCATGATTCGTATGCTTGTGTTTGTGTTGTTTAAGGATCTTCTATCAAGTTCTATTAGTTCAAAGATTTTTTTACGAGAAAAAGAATGGAAACCAACGGTTCCCAGACCATAGCCTAGGCAAATCAAACACCTCAATAAGAAAGGTTGTGTTATTGAGAATTTGAGAAACATTCGGAATCGCATGATTCGTATGCTTGCGTTTGTGTCGTTTGGTAATCATTCTATCAAGTTCTATTAGTTCAAACATTTTTGGACTAGAAAAAGAATGGAAACCAGCAGTTCCCAAACCATAGCCTAGGCAAATCAAACCAATCAATAAGAAAGGTTGCGTTATTGAGAATTTGAGAAACATTCGGAATCGCATGATTCGTATGCTTGTGTTTGTGTTCTTTGGTAATCATTCTATCAAGTTCTATTAGTTCAAACATTTTTGGACGAGAAAAAGAATGGAAACCAGCAGTTCCCAAACCATAGCCTAGGCAAATCAAACCAATCAATAAGAAAGGTTGCGTTATTGAGAATTAAAGAAAACATTCGGAATCGCATGATTCGTATGCTTGTGTTTGTGTTGTTTGGTGATCTTTCTATCAACTTCTATTAGTTCAAAGATTTTTTTACGAGAAAAAGAATGGAAACCAACGGTTCCAAGACCATAGCCTAGGCAAATCAAACACCTCAATATGAAAGGTTGTGTTATTGAGAATTTGAGAAACATTCCGAATCGCATGATTCGTATGCTTGTGTTTGTGTTGTTTGGTGATCTTTCTATCAAGTTCTATTAGTTCAAAGATTTTTTTACGAGAAAAAGAATGGAAACCAACGGTTCCCAGACCATAGCCTAGGCAAATCAAACACCTCAATAAGAAAGGTTGTGTTATTGAGAATTTGAGAAACATTCGGAATCGCATGATTCGTATGCTTGTGCTTGTGTTGTTTGGTAATCATTCTATCAAGTTCTATTAGTTCAAACATTTTTGGAAGAGAAAAAGAATGGAAACCAGCGGTTCCCAAACCATAGCCTAGGCAAATAACACCAATCAATTAGAAAGGTTGCGTTATTGAGAATTTGAGAAACATTCGGAATCGCATGATTCGTATGCTTGTGTTTATGTTGTTTAATGATCTTTCTATCAAGTTCTATTAGTTTAAAGAATTTTTTACAAGAAAAAGAATGGAAACCAACGGTTCCCAAACCATAGCCTAGGCGAATCAAACACGTCAATAAAAAAGGTGGTGTTATTGAGAATTTGAGAAACATTTGGAATCGCATGATTCGTATGGTTGTGTTTGTGTTGTTTGGTGATCTTTCTACCAACTTCTATTAGTTCAAACATTTATGTACTAGAAAAATAATGGAAACTAACGGTCCCCAAACCATATCCAAGGCAAATCAAACCAATCAATAAGAAAGGTTGTGTTATTGAGTATTTGTGAAACATTCGGAATCGCACGATTCGTATGCTTGTGTTTGTGTTGTTTGGTGATCTTTCTATCAAGTTCTATTAGTTCAAAGATTTTTTTACGAGAAAAAGAATGGAAACCAACGGTTCCCAAACCATAGCCTAGGCAAATCAAACGAGTCAAAAAGAAAGGTTGTGTTTTTGAGATTTTAAAAACATTCGGAATCGCATGATTCCTATGCTTGTGTTTGTATTGTTTGGTGATCTTTCTACCAAGTTCTATTAGTTCAAACATTTATGTACTAGAAAAGAATGGAAACCAACTGTTCCCAAACCATAGCCTAGTCAAATCAAACCAATCAATAAGAAAGGTTGCGTTATTGAAAATTTGAGAAACATTCGGAATCGCATGATTCGTATGCTTGTGTTTGTGTTGTTTAAGGATCTTCTATCAAGTTCTATTAGTTCAAAGATTTTTTTACGAGAAAAAGAATGGAAACCAACGGTTCCCAGACCATAGCCTAGGCAAATCAAACACCTCAATAAGAAAGGTTGTGTTATTGAGAATTTGAGAAACATTCGGAATCGCATGATTCGTATGCTTGCGTTTGTGTCGTTTGGTAATCATTCTATCAAGTTCTATTAGTTCAAACATTTTTGGACGAGAAAAAGAATGGAAACCAGCAGTTCCCAAACCATAGCCTAGGCAAATCAAACCAATCAATAAGAAAGGTTGCGTTATTGAGAATTTGAGAAACATTCGGAATCGCATGATTCGTATGCTTGTGTTTGTGTTCTTTGGTAATCATTCTATCAAGTTCTATTAGTTCAAACATTTTTGGACGAGAAAAAGAATGGAAACCAGCAGTTCCCAAACCATAGCCTAGGCAAATCAAACCAATCAATAAGAAAGGTTGCGTTATTGAGAATTAAAGAAAACATTCGGAATCGCTTGATTCGTATGCTTGTGCTTGTGTTGTTTGGTAATCATTCTATCAAGTTCTATTAGTTCAAACATTTTTGGAAGAGAAAAAGAATGGAAACCAGCGGTTCCCAAACCATAGCCTAGGCAAATAACACCAATCAATTAGAAAGGTTGCGTTATTGAGAATTTGAGAAACATTCGGAATCGCATGATTCGTATGCTTGTGTTTATGTTGTTTAATGATCTTTCTATCAAGTTCTATTAGTTTAAAGAATTTTTTACAAGAAAAAGAATGGAAACCAACGGTTCCCAAACCATAGCCTAGGCGAATCAAACACGTCAATAAAAAAGGTGGTGTTATTGAGAATTTGAGAAACATTTGGAATCGCATGATTCGTATGGTTGTGTTTGTGTTGTTTGGTGATCTTTCTACCAAGTTCTATTAGTTCAAACATTTATGTACTAGAAAAATAATGGAAACTAACGGTCCCCAAACCATATCCAAGGCAAATCAAACCAATCAATAAGAAAGGTTGTGTTATTGAGTATTTGTGAAACATTCGGAATCGCACGATTCGTATGCTTGTGTTTGTGTTGTTTGGTGATCTTTCTATCAAGTTCTATTAGTTCAAAGATTTTTTTACGAGAAAAAGAATGGAAACCAACGGTTCCCAAACCATAGCCTAGGCAAATCAAACACCTCAATAAGAAAGGTTGTGTTATTGAAAATTTGAGAAACATTCGGAATCGCATGATTCGTATGCTTGTGTTTGTGTTGTTTGGTAATCATTCTATCAAGTTCTATTAGTTCAAACATTTTTGGAAGAGAAAAAGAATGGAAACCAGCGGTTCCCAAACCATAGCCTAGGCAAATAACACCAATCAATTAGAAAGGTTGCGTTATTGAGAATTTGAGAAACATTCGGAATCGCATGATTCGTATGCTTGTGTTTATGTTGTTTAATGATCTTTCTATCAAGTTCTATTAGTTTAAAGAATTTTTTACAAGAAAAAGAATGGAAACCAAGGGTTCCCAAACCATAGCCTAGGCGAATCAAACACGTCAATAAAAAAGGTGGTGTTATTGAGAATTTGAGAAACATTTGGAATCGCATGATTCGTATGGTTGTGTTTGTGTTGTTCGGTGATCTTTCTACCAAGTTCTATTAGTTCAAACATTTATGTACTAGAAAAAGAATGGAAACTAACGGTCCCCAAACCATATCCAAGGCAAATCAAACCAATCAATAAGAAAGGTTGTGTTATTGAGAATTTGAGAAACATTCGGAATCGGATGATTCGTATGCTTGCGTTTGTGTTGTTTGGTGATCTTTCTATCAAGTTCTATTTGTTCAAACATTTTTGGACGAGAAAAAGAATGGAAACCAGCGGTTCCCAAACCATAGCCTAGGCAAATCAAACCAATCAGTAAGAAAGGATGTGTTATTTAGAATTTGAGAAACATTCGGAATCGCATGATTCGTATGCTTGTGTTTGTGTTGTTTGGTGATCTTTCTATCAAGTTCTATTAGTTCAAGGATTTTTTTACGAAAAAAAGAATGGAAACCAACGGTTCCCAAACCATAGCCTAGGCAAATCGAACACCTCAATAAGAAAGGTTGTGTTATTAAGAATTTGAAAAACATTCGGAATCGCAGATTCGTATGCTTGTGTTTGTGTTGTTTGGTAATTATTCTATCAAGTTCTATTAGTTCAAACAATTTTGGACGAGAAAAAGAATGGAAACCAGCGGTTCCCAAACCATAGCCTAGTCAAATCAAACCAATCAATAAGAAAGGTTCCGTTATTGAGAATTTGAGAAACATTCGGAATCGCATGATTCGTATGCTTGTGTTTGTGTTGTTTGGTGATCTTTCTATCAAGTTCTATTAGTTCAAAGATTTTTTTATGAGAAAATAATGGAAACCAAGGATTCCAAGACCATAGCCTAGGCAAATCAAACACCTCAATATGAAAGGTTGTGTTATTGAGAATTTGAGAAACATTCCGAATCGCATGATTCGTATGCTTGTGTTTGTGTTGTTTGGTGATCTTTCTCTCAAGTTCTATTAGTTCAAAGATTTTTTTACGAGAAAAAGAATGGAAACCAACGGTTCCCAAACCATAGCCTAGGCAAATCAAACGAGTCAAAAAGAAAGGTTGTGTTATTGAGATTTTAAAAACATTCGGAATCGCATGATTCCTATGCTTGTGTTTGTATTGTTTGGTGATCTTTCTACCAAGTTCTATTAGTTCAAACATTTATGTACTAGAAAAGAATGGAAACCAACTGTTCCCAAACCATAGCCTAGTCAAATCAAACCAATCAATAAGAAAGGTTGCGTTATTGAAAATTTGAGAAACATTCGGAATCGCATGATTCGTATGCTTGTGTTTGTGTTGTTTAAGGATCTTCTATCAAGTTCTATTAGTTCAAAGATTTTTTTACGAGAAAAAGAATGGGAACCAACGGTTCCCAGACCATAGCCTAGGCAAATCAAACACCTCAATAAGAAAGGTTGTGTTATTGAGAATTTGAGAAACATTCGGAATCGCATGATTTGTATGCTTGCGTTTGTGTTGTTTGGTAATCATTCTATCAAGTTCTATTAGTTCAAACATTTTTGGACGAGAAAAAGAATGGAAACCAGCAGTTCCCAAACCATAGCCTAGGCAAATCAAACCAATCAATAAGAAAGGTTGCGTTATTGAGAATTTGAGAAACATTCGGAATCGCATGATTCGTATGCTTGTGTTTGTGTTGTTTGGTAATCATTCTATCAAGTTCTATTAGTTCAAACATTTTTGGACGAGAAAAAGAATGGAAACCAGCAGTTCCCAAACCATAGCCTAGGCAAATCAAACCAATCAATAAGAAAGGTTGCGTTATTGAGAATTTGAGAAACATTCGGAATCGCATGATTCGTATGCTTGTGTTTGTGTTGTTTGGTGATCTTTCTATCAAGTTCTATTAGTTCAAAGATTTTTTTACGAGAAAAAGAATGGAAACCAACGGTTCCCAGACCATAGCCTAGGCAAATCAAACACCTCAATAAGAAAGGTTGTGTTATTGAGAATTTGAGAAACATTCGGAATCGCATGATTCGTATGCTTGTGTTTGTGTTGTTTGGTAATCATTCTATCATGTTCTATTAGTTCAAACATTTTTGGACGAGAAAAAGAATGGAAACCAGAAGTTCCCAAACCATAGCCTAGGCAAATCAAACCAATCAATAAGAAAGGTTGCGTTATTGAGAATTTGAGAAACATTCGGAATCGCATGATTCGTATGCTTGTGTTTGTGTTCTTTGGTAATCATTCTATCAAGTTCTATTAGTTCAAACATTTTTGGACGAGAAAAAGAATGGAAACCAGCAGTTCCCAAACCATAGCCTAGGCAAATCAAACCAATCAATAAGAAAGGTTGCGTTATTGAGAATTTGAGAAACATTCGGAATCGCATGATTCGTATGCTTGTGTTTGTGTTGTTTGGTGATCTTTCTATCAACATTCTATTAGTTCAAAGATTTTTTTACGAGAAAAAGAATGGAAACCAACGGTTCCAAGACCATAGCCTAGGCAAATCAAACACCTCAATATGAAAGGTTGTGTTATTGAGAATTTGAGAAACATTCCGAATCGCATGATTCGTATGCTTGTGTTTGTGTTGTTTGGTGATCTTTCTATCAAGTTCTATTAGTTCAAAGATTTTTTTACGAGAAAAAGAATGGAAACCAACGGTTCCCAGACCATAGCCTAGGCAAATCAAACACCTCAATAAGAAAGGTTGTGTTATTGAGAATTTGAGAAACATTCGGAATCGCATGATTCGTATGCTTGTGCTTGTGTTATTTGGTAATCATTCTATCAAGTTCTATTAGTTCAAACTTTTTTGGAAGAGAAAAAGAATGGAAACCAGCGGTTCCCAAACCATAGCCTAGGCAAATAACACCAATCAATTAGAAAGGTTGCGTTATTTAGAATTTGAGAAACATTCGGAATCGCATGATTCGTATGCTTGTGTTTATGTTGTTTAATGATCTTTCTATCAAGTTTTATTAGTTTAAAGATTTTTTTGCAAGAAAAAGAATGGAAACCAACGGTTCCCAAGCCATAGCCTAGGCGAATCAAACACGTCAATAAAAAAGGTGGTGTTATTGAGAATTTGAGAAACATTTGGAATCGCATGATTCGTATGGTTGTGTTTGTGTTGTTTGGTGATCTTTCTACCAAGTTCTATTAGTTCAAACTTTTATGTACTAGAAAAATAATGGAAACTAACGGTCCCCAAACCATATCCAAGGCAAATCAAACCAATCAATAAGAAAGGTTGTGTTATTGAGAATTTGTGAAACATTCGGAATCGCACGATTCGTATGCTTGTGTTTGTGTTGTTTGGTGATCTTTCTATCAAGTTCTATTAGTTCAAAGATTTTTTTACGAGAAAAAGAATGGAAACCAACGGTTCCCAAACCATAGCCTAGGCAAATCAAACACCTCAATAAGAAAGGTTGTGTTATTGAGAATTTGAGAAACATTCGGAATCGCATGATTCGTATGCTTGCGTTTGTGTCGTTTGGTAATCATTCTATCAAGTTCTATTAGTTCAAACATTTTTGGACGAGAAAAAGAATGGAAACCAGCAGTTCCCAAACCATAGCCTAGGCAAATCAAACCAATCAATAAGAAAGGTTGCGTTATTGAGAATTTGAGAAACATTCGGAATCGCATGATTCGTATGCTTGTGTTTGTGTTCTTTGGTAATCATTCTATCAAGTTCTATTAGTTCAAACATTTTTGGACGAGAAAAAGAATGGAAACCAGCAGTTCCCAAACCATAGCCTAGGCAAATCAAACCAATCAATAAGAAAGGTTGCGTTATTGAGAATTAAAGAAAACATTCGGAATCGCTTGATTCGTATGCTTGTGCTTGTGTTGTTTGGTAATCATTCTATCAAGTTCTATTAGTTCAAACATTTTTGGAAGAGAAAAAGAATGGAAACCAGCGGTTCCCAAACCATAGCCTAGGCAAATAACACCAATCAATTAGAAAGGTTGCGTTATTGAGAATTTGAGAAACATTCGGAATCGCATGATTCGTATGCTTGTGTTTATGTTGTTTAATGATCTTTCTATCAAGTTCTATTAGTTTAAAGAATTTTTTACAAGAAAAAGAATGGAAACCAACGGTTCCCAAACCATAGCCTAGGCGAATCAAACACGTCAATAAAAAAGGTGGTGTTATTGAGAATTTGAGAAACATTTGGAATCGCATGATTCGTATGGTTGTGTTTGTGTTGTTTGGTGATCTTTCTACCAAGTTCTATTAGTTCAAACATTTATGTACTAGAAAAATAATGGAAACTAACGGTCCCCAAACCATATCCAAGGCAAATCAAACCAATCAATAAGAAAGGTTGTGTTATTGAGTATTTGTGAAACATTCGGAATCGCACGATTCGTATGCTTGTGTTTGTGTTGTTTGGTGATCTTTCTATCAAGTTCTATTAGTTCAAAGATTTTTTTACGAGAAAAAGAATGGAAACCAACGGTTCCCAAACCATAGCCTAGGCAAATCAAACACCTCAATAAGAAAGGTTGTGTTATTGAGAATTTGAGAAACATTCGGAATCGCATGATTCGTATGCTTGTGTTTGTGTTTTTTGGTAATCATTCTATCAAGTTCTATTAGTTCAAACATTTTTGGAAGAGAAAAAGAATGGAAACCAGCGGTTCCCAAACCATAGCCTAGGCAAATAACACCAATCAATTAGAAAGGTTGCGTTATTGAGAATTTGAGAAACATTCGGAATCGCATGATTCGTATGCTTGTGTTTATGTTGTTTAATGATCTTTCTATCAAGTTCTATTAGTTTAAAGAATTTTTTACAAGAAAAAGAATGGAAACCAAGGGTTCCCAAACCATAGCCTAGGCGAATCAAACACGTCAATAAAAAAGGTGGTGTTATTGAGAATTTGAGAAACATTTGGAATCGCATGATTCGTATGGTTGTGTTTGTGTTGTTCGGTGATCTTTCTACCAAGTTCTATTAGTTCAAACATTTATGTACTAGAAAAAGAATGGAAACTAACGGTCCCCAAACCATATCCAAGGCAAATCAAACCAATCAATAAGAAAGGTTGTGTTATTGAGAATTTGAGAAACATTCGGAATCGGATGATTCGTATGCTTGCGTTTGTGTTGTTTGGTGATCTTTCTATCAAGTTCTATTTGTTCAAACATTTTTGGACGAGAAAAAGAATGGAAACCAGCGGTTCCCAAACCATAGCCTAGGCAAATCAAACCAATCAGTAAGAAAGGATGTGTTATTTAGAATTTGAGAAACATTCGGAATCGCATGATTCGTATGCTTGTGTTTGTGTTGTTTGGTGATCTTTCTATCAAGTTCTATTAGTTCAAGGATTTTTTTACGAAAAAAAGAATGGAAACCAACGGTTCCCAAACCATAGCCTAGGCAAATCGAACACCTCAATAAGAAAGGTTGTGTTATTAAGAATTTGAAAAACATTCGGAATCGCAGATTCGTATGCTTGTGTTTGTGTTGTTTGGTAATTATTCTATCAAGTTCTATTAGTTCAAACAATTTTGGATGAGAAAAAGAATGGAAACCAGCGGTTCCCAAACCATAGCCTAGTCAAATCAAACCAATCAATAAGAAAGGTTGCGTTATTGAGAATTTGAGAAACATTCGGAATCGCATGATTCGTATACTTGTGTTTGTGTTGTTTGGTGATCTTTCTATCAAGTTCTATTAGTTCAAAGATTTTTTTATGAGAAAATAATGGAAACCAACGATTCCAAGACCATAGCCTAGGCAAATCAAACACCTCAATATGAAAGGTTGTGTTATTGAGAATTTGAGAAACATTCCGAATCGCATGATTCGTATGCTTGTGTTTGTGTTGTTTGGTGATCTTTCTATCAAGTTCTATTAGTTCAAAGATTTTTTTACGAGAAAAAGAATGGAAACCAACGGTTCCCAAACCATAGCCTAGGCAAATCAAACGAGTCAAAAAGAAAGGTTGTGTTATTGAGATTTTAAAAACATTCGGAATCGCATGATTCCTATGCTTGTGTTTGTATTGTTTGGTGATCTTTCTACCAAGTTCTATTAGTTCAAACATTTATGTACTAGAAAAGAATGGAAACCAACTGTTCCCAAACCATAGCCTAGTCAAATCAAACCAATCAATAAGAAAGGTTGCGTTATTGAAAATTTGAGAAACATTCGGAATCGCATGATTCGTATGCTTGTGTTTGTGTTGTTTAAGGATCTTCTATCAAGTTCTATTAGTTCAAAGATTTTTTTACGAGAAAAAGAATGGGAACCAACGGTTCCCAGACCATAGCCTAGGCAAATCAAACACCTCAATAAGAAAGGTTGTGTTATTGAGAATTTGAGAAACATTCGGAATCGCATGATTCGTATGCTTGTGTTTGTGTTGTTTGGTAATCATTCTATCAAGTTCTATTAGTTCAAACATTTTTGGACGAGAAAAAGAATGGAAACCAGCAGTTCCCAAACCATAGCCTAGGCAAATCAAACCAATCAATAAGAAAGGTTGCGTTATTGAGAATTTGAGAAACATTCGGAATCGCATGATTCGTATGCTTGTGTTTGTGTTGTTTGGTGATCTTTCTATCAAGTTCTATTAGTTCAAAGATTTTTTTACGAGAAAAAGAATGGAAACCAACGGTTCCCAGACCATAGCCTAGGCAAATCAAACACCTCAATAAGAAAGGTTGTGTTATTGAGAATTTGAGAAACATTCGGAATCGCATGATTCGTATGCTTGTGTTTGTGTTGTTTGGTAATCATTCTATCATGTTCTATTAGTTCAAACATTTTTGGACGAGAAAAAGAATGGAAACCAGAAGTTCCCAAACCATAGCCTAGGCAAATCAAACCAATCAATAAGAAAGGTTGCGTTATTGAGAATTTGAGAAACATTCGGAATCGCATGATTCGTATGCTTGTGTTTGTGTTCTTTGGTAATCATTCTATCAAGTTCTATTAGTTCAAACATTTTTGGACGAGAAAAAGAATGGAAACCAGCAGTTCCCAAACCATAGCCTAGGCAAATCAAACCAATCAATAAGAAAGGTTGCGTTATTGAGAATTTGAGAAACATTCGGAATCGCATGATTCGTATGCTTGTGTTTGTGTTGTTTGGTGATCTTTCTATCAACATTCTATTAGTTCAAAGATTTTTTTACGAGAAAAAGAATGGAAACCAACGGTTCCAAGACCATAGCCTAGGCAAATCAAACACCTCAATATGAAAGGTTGTGTTATTGAGAATTTGAGAAACATTCCGAATCGCATGATTCGTATGCTTGTGTTTGTGTTGTTTGGTGATCTTTCTATCAAGTTCTATTAGTTCAAAGATTTTTTTACGAGAAAAAGAATGGAAACCAACGGTTCCCAGACCATAGCCTAGGCAAATCAAACACCTCAATAAGAAAGGTTGTGTTATTGAGAATTTGAGAAACATTCGGAATCGCATGATTCGTATGCTTGTGCTTGTGTTATTTGGTAATCATTCTATCAAGTTCTATTAGTTCAAACTTTTTTGGAAGAGAAAAAGAATGGAAACCAGCGGTTCCCAAACCATAGCCTAGGCAAATAACACCAATCAATTAGAAAGGTTGCGTTATTTAGAATTTGAGAAACATTCGGAATCGCATGATTCGTATGGTTGTGTTTATGTTGTTTAATGATCTTTCTATCAAGTTTTATTAGTTTAAAGATTTTTTTGCAAGAAAAAGAATGGAAACCAACGGTTCCCAAGCCATAGCCTAGGCGAATCAAACACGTCAATAAAAAAGGTGGTGTTATTGAGAATTTGAGAAACATTTGGAATCGCATGATTCGTATGGTTGTGTTTGTGTTGTTTGGTGATCTTTCTACCAAGTTCTATTAGTTCAAACTTTTATGTACTAGAAAAATAATGGAAACTAACGGTCCCCAAACCATATCCAAGGCAAATCAAACCAATCAATAAGAAAGGTTGTGTTATTGAGAATTTGTGAAACATTCGGAATCGCACGATTCGTATGCTTGTGTTTGTGTTGTTTGGTGATCTTTCTATCAAGTTCTATTAGTTCAAAGATTTTTTTACGAGAAAAAGAATGGAAACCAACGGTTCCCAAACCATAGCCTAGGCAAATCAAACACCTCAATAAGAAAGGTTGTGTTATTGAGAATTTGAGAAACATTCGGAATCGCATGATTCGTATGCTTGCGTTTGTGTCGTTTGGTAATCATTCTATCAAGTTCTATTAGTTCAAACATTTTTGGACGAGAAAAAGAATGGAAACCAGCAGTTCCCAAACCATAGCCTAGGCAAATCAAACCAATCAATAAGAAAGGTTGCGTTATTGAGAATTTGAGAAACATTCGGAATCGCATGATTCGTATGCTTGTGTTTGTGTTCTTTGGTAATCATTCTATCAAGTTCTATTAGTTCAAACATTTTTGGACGAGAAAAAGAATGGAAACCAGCAGTTCCCAAACCATAGCCTAGGCAAATCAAACCAATCAATAAGAAAGGTTGCGTTATTGAGAATTAAAGAAAACATTCGGAATCGCTTGATTCGTATGCTTGTGCTTGTGTTGTTTGGTAATCATTCTATCAAGTTCTATTAGTTCAAACATTTTTGGAAGAGAAAAAGAATGGAAACCAGCGGTTCCCAAACCATAGCCTAGGCAAATAACACCAATCAATTAGAAAGGTTGCGTTATTGAGAATTTGAGAAACATTCGGAATCGCATGATTCGTATGCTTGTGTTTATGTTGTTTAATGATCTTTCTATCAAGTTCTATTAGTTTAAAGAATTTTTTACAAGAAAAAGAATGGAAACCAACGGTTCCCAAACCATAGCCTAGGCGAATCAAACACGTCAATAAAAAAGGTGGTGTTATTGAGAATTTGAGAAACATTTGGAATCGCATGATTCGTATGGTTGTGTTTGTGTTGTTTGGTGATCTTTCTACCAAGTTCTATTAGTTCAAACATTTATGTACTAGAAAAATAATGGAAACTAACGGTCCCCAAACCATATCCAAGGCAAATCAAACCAATCAATAAGAAAGGTTGTGTTATTGAGTATTTGTGAAACATTCGGAATCGCACGATTCGTATGCTTGTGTTTGTGTTGTTTGGTGATCTTTCTATCAAGTTCTATTAGTTCAAAGATTTTTTTACGAGAAAAAGAATGGAAACCAACGGTTCCCAAACCATAGCCTAGGCAAATCAAACACCTCAATAAGAAAGGTTGTGTTATTGAGAATTTGAGAAACATTCGGAATCGCATGATTCGTATGCTTGTGTTTGTGTTGTTTGGTAATCATTCTATCAAGTTCTATTAGTTCAAACATTTTTGGAAGAGAAAAAGAATGGAAACCAGCGGTTCCCAAACCATAGCCTAGGCAAATAACACCAATCAATTAGAAAGGTTGCGTTATTGAGAATTTGAGAAACATTCGGAATCGCATGATTCGTATGCTTGTGTTTATGTTGTTTAATGATCTTTCTATCAAGTTCTATTAGTTTAAAGAATTTTTTACAAGAAAAAGAATGGAAACCAAGGGTTCCCAAACCATAGCCTAGGCGAATCAAACACGTCAATAAAAAAGGTGGTGTTATTGAGAATTTGAGAAACATTTGGAATCGCATGATTCGTATGGTTGTGTTTGTGTTGTTCGGTGATCTTTCTACCAAGTTCTATTAGTTCAAACATTTATGTACTAGAAAAAGAATGGAAACTAACGGTCCCCAAACCATATCCAAGGCAAATCAAACCAATCAATAAGAAAGGTTGTGTTATTGAGAATTTGAGAAACATTCGGAATCGGATGATTCGTATGCTTGCGTTTGTGTTGTTTGGTGATCTTTCTATCAAGTTCTATTTGTTCAAACATTTTTGGACGAGAAAAAGAATGGAAACCAGCGGTTCCCAAACCATAGCCTAGGCAAATCAAACCAATCAGTAAGAAAGGATGTGTTATTTAGAATTTGAGAAACATTCGGAATCGCATGATTCGTATGCTTGTGTTTGTGTTGTTTGGTGATCTTTCTATCAAGTTCTATTAGTTCAAGGATTTTTTTACGAAAAAAAGAATGGAAACCAACGGTTCCCAAACCATAGCCTAGGCAAATCGAACACCTCAATAAGAAAGGTTGTGTTATTAAGAATTTGAAAAACATTCGGAATCGCAGATTCGTATGCTTGTGTTTGTGTTGTTTGGTAATTATTCTATCAAGTTCTATTAGTTCAAACAATTTTGGACGAGAAAAAGAATGGAAACCAGCGGTTCCCAAACCATAGCCTAGTCAAATCAAACCAATCAATAAGAAAGGTTGCGTTATTGAGAATTTGAGAAACATTCGGAATCGCATGATTCGTATACTTGTGTTTGTGTTGTTTGGTGATCTTTCTATCAAGTTCTATTAGTTCAAAGATTTTTTTATGAGAAAATAATGGAAACCAACGATTCCAAGACCATAGCCTAGGCAAATCAAACACCTCAATATGAAAGGTTGTGTTATTGAGAATTTGAGAAACATTCGGAATCGCATGATTCGTATGCTTGTGTTTGTGTTGTTTGGTAATCATTCTATCAAGTTCTATTAGTTCAAACATTTTTGGACGAGAAAAAGAATGGAAACCAGCAGTTCCCAAACCATAGCCTAGGCAAATCAAACCAATCAATAAGAAAGGTTGCGTTATTGAGAATTTGAGAAACATTCGGAATCGCATGATTCGTATGCTTGTGTTTGTGTTGTTTGGTGATCTTTCTATCAAGTTCTATTAGTTCAAAGATTTTTTTACGAGAAAAAGAATGGAAACCAACGGTTCCCAGACCATAGCCTAGGCAAATCAAACACCTCAATAAGAAAGGTTGTGTTATTGAGAATTTGAGAAACATTCGGAATCGCATGATTCGTATGCTTGTGTTTGTGTTGTTTGGTAATCATTCTATCATGTTCTATTAGTTCAAACATTTTTGGACGAGAAAAAGAATGGAAACCAGAAGTTCCCAAACCATAGCCTAGGCAAATCAAACCAATCAATAAGAAAGGTTGCGTTATTGAGAATTTGAGAAACATTCGGAATCGCATGATTCGTATGCTTGTGTTTGTGTTCTTTGGTAATCATTCTATCAAGTTCTATTAGTTCAAACATTTTTGGACGAGAAAAAGAATGGAAACCAGCAGTTCCCAAACCATAGCCTAGGCAAATCAAACCAATCAATAAGAAAGGTTGCGTTATTGAGAATTTGAGAAACATTCGGAATCGCATGATTCGTATGCTTGTGTTTGTGTTGTTTGGTGATCTTTCTATCAACATTCTATTAGTTCAAAGATTTTTTTACGAGAAAAAGAATGGAAACCAACGGTTCCAAGACCATAGCCTAGGCAAATCAAACACCTCAATATGAAAGGTTGTGTTATTGAGAATTTGAGAAACATTCCGAATCGCATGATTCGTATGCTTGTGTTTGTGTTGTTTGGTGATCTTTCTATCAAGTTCTATTAGTTCAAAGATTTTTTTACGAGAAAAAGAATGGAAACCAACGGTTCCCAGACCATAGCCTAGGCAAATCAAACACCTCAATAAGAAAGGTTGTGTTATTGAGAATTTGAGAAACATTCGGAATCGCATGATTCGTATGCTTGTGCTTGTGTTATTTGGTAATCATTCTATCAAGTTCTATTAGTTCAAACTTTTTTGGAAGAGAAAAAGAATGGAAACCAGCGGTTCCCAAACCATAGCCTAGGCAAATAACACCAATCAATTAGAAAGGTTGCGTTATTTAGAATTTGAGAAACATTCGGAATCGCATGATTCGTATGCTTGTGTTTATGTTGTTTAATGATCTTTCTATCAAGTTTTATTAGTTTAAAGATTTTTTTGCAAGAAAAAGAATGGAAACCAACGGTTCCCAAGCCATAGCCTAGGCGAATCAAACACGTCAATAAAAAAGGTGGTGTTATTGAGAATTTGAGAAACATTTGGAATCGCATGATTCGTATGGTTGTGTTTGTGTTGTTTGGTGATCTTTCTACCAAGTTCTATTAGTTCAAACTTTTATGTACTAGAAAAATAATGGAAACTAACGGTCCCCAAACCATATCCAAGGCAAATCAAACCAATCAATAAGAAAGGTTGTGTTATTGAGAATTTGTGAAACATTCGGAATCGCACGATTCGTATGCTTGTGTTTGTGTTGTTTGGTGATCTTTCTATCAAGTTCTATTAGTTCAAAGATTTTTTTACGAGAAAAAGAATGGAAACCAACGGTTCCCAAACCATAGCCTAGGCAAATCAAACACCTCAATAAGAAAGGTTGTGTTATTGAGAATTTGAGAAACATTCGGAATCGCATGATTCGTATGCTTGCGTTTGTGTCGTTTGGTAATCATTCTATCAAGTTCTATTAGTTCAAACATTTTTGGACGAGAAAAAGAATGGAAACCAGCAGTTCCCAAACCATAGCCTAGGCAAATCAAACCAATCAATAAGAAAGGTTGCGTTATTGAGAATTTGAGAAACATTCGGAATCGCATGATTCGTATGCTTGTGTTTGTGTTCTTTGGTAATCATTCTATCAAGTTCTATTAGTTCAAACATTTTTGGACGAGAAAAAGAATGGAAACCAGCAGTTCCCAAACCATAGCCTAGGCAAATCAAACCAATCAATAAGAAAGGTTGCGTTATTGAGAATTAAAGAAAACATTCGGAATCGCTTGATTCGTATGCTTGTGCTTGTGTTGTTTGGTAATCATTCTATCAAGTTCTATTAGTTCAAACATTTTTGGAAGAGAAAAAGAATGGAAACCAGCGGTTCCCAAACCATAGCCTAGGCAAATAACACCAATCAATTAGAAAGGTTGCGTTATTGAGAATTTGAGAAACATTCGGAATCGCATGATTCGTATGCTTGTGTTTATGTTGTTTAATGATCTTTCTATCAAGTTCTATTAGTTTAAAGAATTTTTTACAAGAAAAAGAATGGAAACCAACGGTTCCCAAACCATAGCCTAGGCGAATCAAACACGTCAATAAAAAAGGTGGTGTTATTGAGAATTTGAGAAACATTTGGAATCGCATGATTCGTATGGTTGTGTTTGTGTTGTTTGGTGATCTTTCTACCAAGTTCTATTAGTTCAAACATTTATGTACTAGAAAAATAATGGAAACTAACGGTCCCCAAACCATATCCAAGGCAAATCAAACCAATCAATAAGAAAGGTTGTGTTATTGAGTATTTGTGAAACATTCGGAATCGCACGATTCGTATGCTTGTGTTTGTGTTGTTTGGTGATCTTTCTATCAAGTTCTATTAGTTCAAAGATTTTTTTACGAGAAAAAGAATGGAAACCAACGGTTCCCAAACCATAGCCTAGGCAAATCAAACACCTCAATAAGAAAGGTTGTGTTATTGAGAATTTGAGAAACATTCGGAATCGCATGATTCGTATGCTTGTGTTTGTGTTGTTTGGTAATCATTCTATCAAGTTCTATTAGTTCAAACATTTTTGGAAGAGAAAAAGAATGGAAACCAGCGGTTCCCAAACCATAGCCTAGGCAAATAACACCAATCAATTAGAAAGGTTGCGTTATTGAGAATTTGAGAAACATTCGGAATCGCATGATTCGTATGCTTGTGTTTATGTTGTTTAATGATCTTTCTATCAAGTTCTATTAGTTTAAAGAATTTTTTACAAGAAAAAGAATGGAAACCAAGGGTTCCCAAACCATAGCCTAGGCGAATCAAACACGTCAATAAAAAAGGTGGTGTTATTGAGAATTTGAGAAACATTTGGAATCGCATGATTCGTATGGTTGTGTTTGTGTTGTTCGGTGATCTTTCTACCAAGTTCTATTAGTTCAAACATTTATGTACTAGAAAAAGAATGGAAACTAACGGTCCCCAAACCATATCCAAGGCAAATCAAACCAATCAATAAGAAAGGTTGTGTTATTGAGAATTTGAGAAACATTCGGAATCGGATGATTCGTATGCTTGCGTTTGTGTTGTTTGGTGATCTTTCTATCAAGTTCTATTTGTTCAAACATTTTTGGACGAGAAAAAGAATGGAAACCAGCGGTTCCCAAACCATAGCCTAGGCAAATCAAACCAATCAGTAAGAAAGGATGTGTTATTTAGAATTTGAGAAACATTCGGAATCGCATGATTCGTATGCTTGTGTTTGTGTTGTTTGGTGATCTTTCTATCAAGTTCTATTAGTTCAAGGATTTTTTTACGAAAAAAAGAATGGAAACCAACGGTTCCTAAACCATAGCCTAGGCAAATCGAACACCTCAATAAGAAAGGTTGTGTTATTAAGAATTTGAAAAACATTCGGAATCGCAGATTCGTATGCTTGTGTTTGTGTTGTTTGGTAATTATTCTATCAAGTTCTATTAGTTCAAACAATTTTGGACGAGAAAAAGAATGGAAACCAGCGGTTCCCAAACCATAGCCTAGTCAAATCAAACCAATCAATAAGAAAGGTTGCGTTATTGAGAATTTGAGAAACATTCGGAATCGCATGATTCGTATACTTGTGTTTGTGTTGTTTGGTGATCTTTCTATCAAGTTCTATTAGTTCAAAGATTTTTTTATGAGAAAATAATGGAAACCAACGATTCCAAGACCATAGCCTAGGCAAATCAAACACCTCAATATGAAAGGTTGTGTTATTGAGAATTTGAGAAACATTCCGAATCGCATGATTCGTATGCTTGTGTTTGTGTTGTTTGGTGATCTTTCTATCAAGTTCTATTAGTTCAAAGATTTTTTTACGAGAAAAAGAATGGAAACCAACGGTTCCCAAACCATAGCCTAGGCAAATCAAACGAGTCAAAAAGAAAGGTTGTGTTATTGAGATTTTAAAAACATTCGGAATCGCATGATTCCTATGCTTGTGTTTGTATTGTTTGGTGATCTTTCTACCAAGTTCTATTAGTTCAAACATTTATGTACTAGAAAAGAATGGAAACCAACTGTTCCCAAACCATAGCCTAGTCAAATCAAACCAATCAATAAGAAAGGTTGCGTTATTGAAAATTTGAGAAACATTCGGAATCGCATGATTCGTATGCTTGTGTTTGTGTTGTTTAAGGATCTTCTATCAAGTTCTATTAGTTCAAAGATTTTTTTACGAGAAAAAGAATGGGAACCAACGGTTCCCAGACCATAGCCTAGGCAAATCAAACACCTCAATAAGAAAGGTTGTGTTATTGAGAATTTGAGAAACATTCGGAATCGCATGATTTGTATGCTTGCGTTTGTGTTGTTTGGTAATCATTCTATCAAGTTCTATTAGTTCAAACATTTTTGGACGAGAAAAAGAATGGAAACCAGCAGTTCCCAAACCATAGCCTAGGCAAATCAAACCAATCAATAAGAAAGGTTGCGTTATTGAGAATTTGAGAAACATTCGGAATCGCATGATTCGTATGCTTGTGTTTGTGTTGTTTGGTAATCATTCTATCAAGTTCTATTAGTTCAAACATTTTTGGACGAGAAAAAGAATGGAAACCAGCAGTTCCCAAACCATAGCCTAGGCAAATCAAACCAATCAATAAGAAAGGTTGCGTTATTGAGAATTTGAGAAACATTCGGAATCGCATGATTCGTATGCTTGTGTTTGTGTTGTTTGGTGATCTTTCTATCAACATTCTATTAGTTCAAAGATTTTTTTACGAGAAAAAGAATGGAAACCAACGGTTCCAAGACCATAGCCTAGGCAAATCAAACACCTCAATATGAAAGGTTGTGTTATTGAGAATTTGAGAAACATTCCGAATCGCATGATTCGTATGCTTGTGTTTGTGTTGTTTGGTGATCTTTCTATCAAGTTCTATTAGTTCAAAGATTTTTTTACGAGAAAAAGAATGGAAACCAACGGTTCCCAGACCATAGCCTAGGCAAATCAAACACCTCAATAAGAAAGGTTGTGTTATTGAGAATTTGAGAAACATTCGGAATCGCATGATTCGTATGCTTGTGCTTGTGTTATTTGGTAATCATTCTATCAAGTTCTATTAGTTCAAACTTTTTTGGAAGAGAAAAAGAATGGAAACCAGCGGTTCCCAAACCATAGCCTAGGCAAATAACACCAATCAATTAGAAAGGTTGCGTTATTTAGAATTTGAGAAACATTCGGAATCGCATGATTCGTATGCTTGTGTTTATGTTGTTTAATGATCTTTCTATCAAGTTTTATTAGTTTAAAGATTTTTTTGCAAGAAAAAGAATGGAAACCAACGGTTCCCAAGCCATAGCCTAGGCGAATCAAACACGTCAATAAAAAAGGTGGTGTTATTGAGAATTTGAGAAACATTTGGAATCGCATGATTCGTATGGTTGTGTTTGTGTTGTTTGGTGATCTTTCTACCAAGTTCTATTAGTTCAAACTTTTATGTACTAGAAAAATAATGGAAACTAACGGTCCCCAAACCATATCCAAGGCAAATCAAACCAATCAATAAGAAAGGTTGTGTTATTGAGAATTTGTGAAACATTCGGAATCGCACGATTCGTATGCTTGTGTTTGTGTTGTTTGGTGATCTTTCTATCAAGTTCTATTAGTTCAAAGATTTTTTTACGAGAAAAAGAATGGAAACCAACGGTTCCCAAACCATAGCCTAGGCAAATCAAACACCTCAATAAGAAAGGTTGTGTTATTGAGAATTTGAGAAACATTCGGAATCGCATGATTCGTATGCTTGCGTTTGTGTCGTTTGGTAATCATTCTATCAAGTTCTATTAGTTCAAACATTTTTGGACGAGAAAAAGAATGGAAACCAGCAGTTCCCAAACCATAGCCTAGGCAAATCAAACCAATCAATAAGAAAGGTTGCGTTATTGAGAATTTGAGAAACATTCGGAATCGCATGATTCGTATGCTTGTGTTTGTGTTCTTTGGTAATCATTCTATCAAGTTCTATTAGTTCAAACATTTTTGGACGAGAAAAAGAATGGAAACCAGCAGTTCCCAAACCATAGCCTAGGCAAATCAAACCAATCAATAAGAAAGGTTGCGTTATTGAGAATTAAAGAAAACATTCGGAATCGCTTGATTCGTATGCTTGTGCTTGTGTTGTTTGGTAATCATTCTATCAAGTTCTATTAGTTCAAACATTTTTGGAAGAGAAAAAGAATGGAAACCAGCGGTTCCCAAACCATAGCCTAGGCAAATAACACCAATCAATTAGAAAGGTTGCGTTATTGAGAATTTGAGAAACATTCGGAATCGCATGATTCGTATGCTTGTGTTTATGTTGTTTAATGATCTTTCTATCAAGTTCTATTAGTTTAAAGAATTTTTTACAAGAAAAAGAATGGAAACCAACGGTTCCCAAACCATAGCCTAGGCGAATCAAACACGTCAATAAAAAAGGTGGTGTTATTGAGAATTTGAGAAACATTTGGAATCGCATGATTCGTATGGTTGTGTTTGTGTTGTTTGGTGATCTTTCTACCAAGTTCTATTAGTTCAAACATTTATGTACTAGAAAAATAATGGAAACTAACGGTCCCCAAACCATATCCAAGGCAAATCAAACCAATCAATAAGAAAGGTTGTGTTATTGAGTATTTGTGAAACATTCGGAATCGCACGATTCGTATGCTTGTGTTTGTGTTGTTTGGTGATCTTTCTATCAAGTTCTATTAGTTCAAAGATTTTTTTACGAGAAAAAGAATGGAAACCAACGGTTCCCAAACCATAGCCTAGGCAAATCAAACACCTCAATAAGAAAGGTTGTGTTATTGAGAATTTGAGAAACATTCGGAATCGCATGATTCGTATGCTTGTGTTTGTGTTGTTTGGTAATCATTCTATCAAGTTCTATTAGTTCAAACATTTTTGGAAGAGAAAAAGAATGGAAACCAGCGGTTCCCAAACCATAGCCTAGGCAAATAACACCAATCAATTAGAAAGGTTGCGTTATTGAGAATTTGAGAAACATTCGGAATCGCATGATTCGTATGCTTGTGTTTATGTTGTTTAATGATCTTTCTATCAAGTTCTATTAGTTTAAAGAATTTTTTACAAGAAAAAGAATGGAAACCAAGGGTTCCCAAACCATAGCCTAGGCGAATCAAACACGTCAATAAAAAAGGTGGTGTTATTGAGAATTTGAGAAACATTTGGAATCGCATGATTCGTATGGTTGTGTTTGTGTTGTTCGGTGATCTTTCTACCAAGTTCTATTAGTTCAAACATTTATGTACTAGAAAAAGAATGGAAACTAACGGTCCCCAAACCATATCCAAGGCAAATCAAACCAATCAATAAGAAAGGTTGTGTTATTGAGAATTTGAGAAACATTCGGAATCGGATGATTCGTATGCTTGCGTTTGTGTTGTTTGGTGATCTTTCTATCAAGTTCTATTTGTTCAAACATTTTTGGACGAGAAAAAGAATGGAAACCAGCGGTTCCCAAACCATAGCCTAGGCAAATCAAACCAATCAGTAAGAAAGGATGTGTTATTTAGAATTTGAGAAACATTCGGAATCGCATGATTCGTATGCTTGTGTTTGTGTTGTTTGGTGATCTTTCTATCAAGTTCTATTAGTTCAAGGATTTTTTTACGAAAAAAAGAATGGAAACCAACGGTTCCCAAACCATAGCCTAGGCAAATCGAACACCTCAATAAGAAAGGTTGTGTTATTAAGAATTTGAAAAACATTCGGAATCGCAGATTCGTATGCTTGTGTTTGTGTTGTTTGGTAATTATTCTATCAAGTTCTATTAGTTCAAACAATTTTGGACGAGAAAAAGAATGGAAACCAGCGGTTCCCAAACCATAGCCTAGTCAAATCAAACCAATCAATAAGAAAGGTTGCGTTATTGAGAATTTGAGAAACATTCGGAATCGCATGATTCGTATACTTGTGTTTGTGTTGTTTGGTGATCTTTCTATCAAGTTCTATTAGTTCAAAGATTTTTTTATGAGAAAATAATGGAAACCAACGATTCCAAGACCATAGCCTAGGCAAATCAAACACCTCAATATGAAAGGTTGTGTTATTGAGAATTTGAGAAACATTCGGAATCGCATGATTCGTATGCTTGTGTTTGTGTTGTTTGGTAATCATTCTATCAAGTTCTATTAGTTCAAACATTTTTGGACGAGAAAAAGAATGGAAACCAGCAGTTCCCAAACCATAGCCTAGGCAAATCAAACCAATCAATAAGAAAGGTTGCGTTATTGAGAATTTGAGAAACATTCGGAATCGCATGATTCGTATGCTTGTGTTTGTGTTGTTTGGTGATCTTTCTATCAAGTTCTATTAGTTCAAAGATTTTTTTACGAGAAAAAGAATGGAAACCAACGGTTCCCAGACCATAGCCTAGGCAAATCAAACACCTCAATAAGAAAGGTTGTGTTATTGAGAATTTGAGAAACATTCGGAATCGCATGATTCGTATGCTTGTGTTTGTGTTGTTTGGTAATCATTCTATCATGTTCTATTAGTTCAAACATTTTTGGACGAGAAAAAGAATGGAAACCAGAAGTTCCCAAACCATAGCCTAGGCAAATCAAACCAATCAATAAGAAAGGTTGCGTTATTGAGAATTTGAGAAACATTCGGAATCGCATGATTCGTATGCTTGTGTTTGTGTTCTTTGGTAATCATTCTATCAAGTTCTATTAGTTCAAACATTTTTGGACGAGAAAAAGAATGGAAACCAGCAGTTCCCAAACCATAGCCTAGGCAAATCAAACCAATCAATAAGAAAGGTTGCGTTATTGAGAATTTGAGAAACATTCGGAATCGCATGATTCGTATGCTTGTGTTTGTGTTGTTTGGTGATCTTTCTATCAACATTCTATTAGTTCAAAGATTTTTTTACGAGAAAAAGAATGGAAACCAACGGTTCCAAGACCATAGCCTAGGCAAATCAAACACCTCAATATGAAAGGTTGTGTTATTGAGAATTTGAGAAACATTCCGAATCGCATGATTCGTATGCTTGTGTTTGTGTTGTTTGGTGATCTTTCTATCAAGTTCTATTAGTTCAAAGATTTTTTTACGAGAAAAAGAATGGAAACCAACGGTTCCCAGACCATAGCCTAGGCAAATCAAACACCTCAATAAGAAAGGTTGTGTTATTGAGAATTTGAGAAACATTCGGAATCGCATGATTCGTATGCTTGTGCTTGTGTTATTTGGTAATCATTCTATCAAGTTCTATTAGTTCAAACTTTTTTGGAAGAGAAAAAGAATGGAAACCAGCGGTTCCCAAACCATAGCCTAGGCAAATAACACCAATCAATTAGAAAGGTTGCGTTATTTAGAATTTGAGAAACATTCGGAATCGCATGATTCGTATGCTTGTGTTTATGTTGTTTAATGATCTTTCTATCAAGTTTTATTAGTTTAAAGATTTTTTTGCAAGAAAAAGAATGGAAACCAACGGTTCCCAAGCCATAGCCTAGGCGAATCAAACACGTCAATAAAAAAGGTGGTGTTATTGAGAATTTGAGAAACATTTGGAATCGCATGATTCGTATGGTTGTGTTTGTGTTGTTTGGTGATCTTTCTACCAAGTTCTATTAGTTCAAACTTTTATGTACTAGAAAAATAATGGAAACTAACGGTCCCCAAACCATATCCAAGGCAAATCAAACCAATCAATAAGAAAGGTTGTGTTATTGAGAATTTGTGAAACATTCGGAATCGCACGATTCGTATGCTTGTGTTTGTGTTGTTTGGTGATCTTTCTATCAAGTTCTATTAGTTCAAAGATTTTTTTACGAGAAAAAGAATGGAAACCAACGGTTCCCAAACCATAGCCTAGGCAAATCAAACACCTCAATAAGAAAGGTTGTGTTATTGAGAATTTGAGAAACATTCGGAATCGCATGATTCGTATGCTTGCGTTTGTGTCGTTTGGTAATCATTCTATCAAGTTCTATTAGTTCAAACATTTTTGGACGAGAAAAAGAATGGAAACCAGCAGTTCCCAAACCATAGCCTAGGCAAATCAAACCAATCAATAAGAAAGGTTGCGTTATTGAGAATTTGAGAAACATTCGGAATCGCATGATTCGTATGCTTGTGTTTGTGTTCTTTGGTAATCATTCTATCAAGTTCTATTAGTTCAAACATTTTTGGACGAGAAAAAGAATGGAAACCAGCAGTTCCCAAACCATAGCCTAGGCAAATCAAACCAATCAATAAGAAAGGTTGCGTTATTGAGAATTAAAGAAAACATTCGGAATCGCTTGATTCGTATGCTTGTGCTTGTGTTGTTTGGTAATCATTCTATCAAGTTCTATTAGTTCAAACATTTTTGGAAGAGAAAAAGAATGGAAACCAGCGGTTCCCAAACCATAGCCTAGGCAAATAACACCAATCAATTAGAAAGGTTGCGTTATTGAGAATTTGAGAAACATTCGGAATCGCATGATTCGTATGCTTGTGTTTATGTTGTTTAATGATCTTTCTATCAAGTTCTATTAGTTTAAAGAATTTTTTACAAGAAAAAGAATGGAAACCAACGGTTCCCAAACCATAGCCTAGGCGAATCAAACACGTCAATAAAAAAGGTGGTGTTATTGAGAATTTGAGAAACATTTGGAATCGCATGATTCGTATGGTTGTGTTTGTGTTGTTTGGTGATCTTTCTACCAAGTTCTATTAGTTCAAACATTTATGTACTAGAAAAATAATGGAAACTAACGGTCCCCAAACCATATCCAAGGCAAATCAAACCAATCAATAAGAAAGGTTGTGTTATTGAGTATTTGTGAAACATTCGGAATCGCACGATTCGTATGCTTGTGTTTGTGTTGTTTGGTGATCTTTCTATCAAGTTCTATTAGTTCAAAGATTTTTTTACGAGAAAAAGAATGGAAACCAACGGTTCCCAAACCATAGCCTAGGCAAATCAAACACCTCAATAAGAAAGGTTGTGTTATTGAGAATTTGAGAAACATTCGGAATCGCATGATTCGTATGCTTGTGTTTGTGTTGTTTGGTAATCATTCTATCAAGTTCTATTAGTTCAAACATTTTTGGAAGAGAAAAAGAATGGAAACCAGCGGTTCCCAAACCATAGCCTAGGCAAATAACACCAATCAATTAGAAAGGTTGCGTTATTGAGAATTTGAGAAACATTCGGAATCGCATGATTCGTATGCTTGTGTTTATGTTGTTTAATGATCTTTCTATCAAGTTCTATTAGTTTAAAGAATTTTTTACAAGAAAAAGAATGGAAACCAAGGGTTCCCAAACCATAGCCTAGGCGAATCAAACACGTCAATAAAAAAGGTGGTGTTATTGAGAATTTGAGAAACATTTGGAATCGCATGATTCGTATGGTTGTGTTTGTGTTGTTCGGTGATCTTTCTACCAAGTTCTATTAGTTCAAACATTTATGTACTAGAAAAAGAATGGAAACTAACGGTCCCCAAACCATATCCAAGGCAAATCAAACCAATCAATAAGAAAGGTTGTGTTATTGAGAATTTGAGAAACATTCGGAATCGGATGATTCGTATGCTTGCGTTTGTGTTGTTTGGTGATCTTTCTATCAAGTTCTATTTGTTCAAACATTTTTGGACGAGAAAAAGAATGGAAACCAGCGGTTCCCAAACCATAGCCTAGGCAAATCAAACCAATCAGTAAGAAAGGATGTGTTATTTAGAATTTGAGAAACATTCGGAATCGCATGATTCGTATGCTTGTGTTTGTGTTGTTTGGTGATCTTTCTATCAAGTTCTATTAGTTCAAGGATTTTTTTACGAAAAAAAGAATGGAAACCAACGGTTCCTAAACCATAGCCTAGGCAAATCGAACACCTCAATAAGAAAGGTTGTGTTATTAAGAATTTGAAAAACATTCGGAATCGCAGATTCGTATGCTTGTGTTTGTGTTGTTTGGTAATTATTCTATCAAGTTCTATTAGTTCAAACAATTTTGGACGAGAAAAAGAATGGAAACCAGCGGTTCCCAAACCATAGCCTAGTCAAATCAAACCAATCAATAAGAAAGGTTGCGTTATTGAGAATTTGAGAAACATTCGGAATCGCATGATTCGTATACTTGTGTTTGTGTTGTTTGGTGATCTTTCTATCAAGTTCTATTAGTTCAAAGATTTTTTTATGAGAAAATAATGGAAACCAACGATTCCAAGACCATAGCCTAGGCAAATCAAACACCTCAATATGAAAGGTTGTGTTATTGAGAATTTGAGAAACATTCCGAATCGCATGATTCGTATGCTTGTGTTTGTGTTGTTTGGTGATCTTTCTATCAAGTTCTATTAGTTCAAAGATTTTTTTACGAGAAAAAGAATGGAAACCAACGGTTCCCAAACCATAGCCTAGGCAAATCAAACGAGTCAAAAAGAAAGGTTGTGTTATTGAGATTTTAAAAACATTCGGAATCGCATGATTCCTATGCTTGTGTTTGTATTGTTTGGTGATCTTTCTACCAAGTTCTATTAGTTCAAACATTTATGTACTAGAAAAGAATGGAAACCAACTGTTCCCAAACCATAGCCTAGTCAAATCAAACCAATCAATAAGAAAGGTTGCGTTATTGAAAATTTGAGAAACATTCGGAATCGCATGATTCGTATGCTTGTGTTTGTGTTGTTTAAGGATCTTCTATCAAGTTCTATTAGTTCAAAGATTTTTTTACGAGAAAAAGAATGGGAACCAACGGTTCCCAGACCATAGCCTAGGCAAATCAAACACCTCAATAAGAAAGGTTGTGTTATTGAGAATTTGAGAAACATTCGGAATCGCATGATTTGTATGCTTGCGTTTGTGTTGTTTGGTAATCATTCTATCAAGTTCTATTAGTTCAAACATTTTTGGACGAGAAAAAGAATGGAAACCAGCAGTTCCCAAACCATAGCCTAGGCAAATCAAACCAATCAATAAGAAAGGTTGCGTTATTGAGAATTTGAGAAACATTCGGAATCGCATGATTCGTATGCTTGTGTTTGTGTTGTTTGGTAATCATTCTATCAAGTTCTATTAGTTCAAACATTTTTGGACGAGAAAAAGAATGGAAACCAGCAGTTCCCAAACCATAGCCTAGGCAAATCAAACCAATCAATAAGAAAGGTTGCGTTATTGAGAATTTGAGAAACATTCGGAATCGCATGATTCGTATGCTTGTGTTTGTGTTGTTTGGTGATCTTTCTATCAAGTTCTATTAGTTCAAAGATTTTTTTACGAGAAAAAGAATGGAAACCAACGGTTCCCAGACCATAGCCTAGGCAAATCAAACACCTCAATAAGAAAGGTTGTGTTATTGAGAATTTGAGAAACATTCGGAATCGCATGATTCGTATGCTTGTGTTTGTGTTGTTTGGTAATCATTCTATCATGTTCTATTAGTTCAAACATTTTTGGACGAGAAAAAGAATGGAAACCAGAAGTTCCCAAACCATAGCCTAGGCAAATCAAACCAATCAATAAGAAAGGTTGCGTTATTGAGAATTTGAGAAACATTCGGAATCGCATGATTCGTATGCTTGTGTTTGTGTTCTTTGGTAATCATTCTATCAAGTTCTATTAGTTCAAACATTTTTGGACGAGAAAAAGAATGGAAACCAGCAGTTCCCAAACCATAGCCTAGGCAAATCAAACCAATCAATAAGAAAGGTTGCGTTATTGAGAATTTGAGAAACATTCGGAATCGCATGATTCGTATGCTTGTGTTTGTGTTGTTTGGTGATCTTTCTATCAACATTCTATTAGTTCAAAGATTTTTTTACGAGAAAAAGAATGGAAACCAACGGTTCCAAGACCATAGCCTAGGCAAATCAAACACCTCAATATGAAAGGTTGTGTTATTGAGAATTTGAGAAACATTCCGAATCGCATGATTCGTATGCTTGTGTTTGTGTTGTTTGGTGATCTTTCTATCAAGTTCTATTAGTTCAAAGATTTTTTTACGAGAAAAAGAATGGAAACCAACGGTTCCCAGACCATAGCCTAGGCAAATCAAACACCTCAATAAGAAAGGTTGTGTTATTGAGAATTTGAGAAACATTCGGAATCGCATGATTCGTATGCTTGTGCTTGTGTTATTTGGTAATCATTCTATCAAGTTCTATTAGTTCAAACTTTTTTGGAAGAGAAAAAGAATGGAAACCAGCGGTTCCCAAACCATAGCCTAGGCAAATAACACCAATCAATTAGAAAGGTTGCGTTATTTAGAATTTGAGAAACATTCGGAATCGCATGATTCGTATGCTTGTGTTTATGTTGTTTAATGATCTTTCTATCAAGTTTTATTAGTTTAAAGATTTTTTTGCAAGAAAAAGAATGGAAACCAACGGTTCCCAAGCCATAGCCTAGGCGAATCAAACACGTCAATAAAAAAGGTGGTGTTATTGAGAATTTGAGAAACATTTGGAATCGCATGATTCGTATGGTTGTGTTTGTGTTGTTTGGTGATCTTTCTACCAAGTTCTATTAGTTCAAACTTTTATGTACTAGAAAAATAATGGAAACTAACGGTCCCCAAACCATATCCAAGGCAAATCAAACCAATCAATAAGAAAGGTTGTGTTATTGAGAATTTGTGAAACATTCGGAATCGCACGATTCGTATGCTTGTGTTTGTGTTGTTTGGTGATCTTTCTATCAAGTTCTATTAGTTCAAAGATTTTTTTACGAGAAAAAGAATGGAAACCAACGGTTCCCAAACCATAGCCTAGGCAAATCAAACACCTCAATAAGAAAGGTTGTGTTATTGAGAATTTGAGAAACATTCGGAATCGCATGATTCGTATGCTTGCGTTTGTGTCGTTTGGTAATCATTCTATCAAGTTCTATTAGTTCAAACATTTTTGGACGAGAAAAAGAATGGAAACCAGCAGTTCCCAAACCATAGCCTAGGCAAATCAAACCAATCAATAAGAAAGGTTGCGTTATTGAGAATTTGAGAAACATTCGGAATCGCATGATTCGTATGCTTGTGTTTGTGTTCTTTGGTAATCATTCTATCAAGTTCTATTAGTTCAAACATTTTTGGACGAGAAAAAGAATGGAAACCAGCAGTTCCCAAACCATAGCCTAGGCAAATCAAACCAATCAATAAGAAAGGTTGCGTTATTGAGAATTAAAGAAAACATTCGGAATCGCTTGATTCGTATGCTTGTGCTTGTGTTGTTTGGTAATCATTCTATCAAGTTCTATTAGTTCAAACATTTTTGGAAGAGAAAAAGAATGGAAACCAGCGGTTCCCAAACCATAGCCTAGGCAAATAACACCAATCAATTAGAAAGGTTGCGTTATTGAGAATTTGAGAAACATTCGGAATCGCATGATTCGTATGCTTGTGTTTATGTTGTTTAATGATCTTTCTATCAAGTTCTATTAGTTTAAAGAATTTTTTACAAGAAAAAGAATGGAAACCAACGGTTCCCAAACCATAGCCTAGGCGAATCAAACACGTCAATAAAAAAGGTGGTGTTATTGAGAATTTGAGAAACATTTGGAATCGCATGATTCGTATGGTTGTGTTTGTGTTGTTTGGTGATCTTTCTACCAAGTTCTATTAGTTCAAACATTTATGTACTAGAAAAATAATGGAAACTAACGGTCCCCAAACCATATCCAAGGCAAATCAAACCAATCAATAAGAAAGGTTGTGTTATTGAGTATTTGTGAAACATTCGGAATCGCACGATTCGTATGCTTGTGTTTGTGTTGTTTGGTGATCTTTCTATCAAGTTCTATTAGTTCAAAGATTTTTTTACGAGAAAAAGAATGGAAACCAACGGTTCCCAAACCATAGCCTAGGCAAATCAAACACCTCAATAAGAAAGGTTGTGTTATTGAAAATTTGAGAAACATTCGGAATCGCATGATTCGTATGCTTGTGTTTGTGTTGTTTGGTAATCATTCTATCAAGTTCTATTAGTTCAAACATTTTTGGAAGAGAAAAAGAATGGAAACCAGCGGTTCCCAAACCATAGCCTAGGCAAATAACACCAATCAATTAGAAAGGTTGCGTTATTGAGAATTTGAGAAACATTCGGAATCGCATGATTCGTATGCTTGTGTTTATGTTGTTTAATGATCTTTCTATCAAGTTCTATTAGTTTAAAGAATTTTTTACAAGAAAAAGAATGGAAACCAAGGGTTCCCAAACCATAGCCTAGGCGAATCAAACACGTCAATAAAAAAGGTGGTGTTATTGAGAATTTGAGAAACATTTGGAATCGCATGATTCGTATGGTTGTGTTTGTGTTGTTCGGTGATCTTTCTACCAAGTTCTATTAGTTCAAACATTTATGTACTAGAAAAAGAATGGAAACTAACGGTCCCCAAACCATATCCAAGGCAAATCAAACCAATCAATAAGAAAGGTTGTGTTATTGAGAATTTGAGAAACATTCGGAATCGGATGATTCGTATGCTTGCGTTTGTGTTGTTTGGTGATCTTTCTATCAAGTTCTATTTGTTCAAACATTTTTGGACGAGAAAAAGAATGGAAACCAGCGGTTCCCAAACCATAGCCTAGGCAAATCAAACCAATCAGTAAGAAAGGATGTGTTATTTAGAATTTGAGAAACATTCGGAATCGCATGATTCGTATGCTTGTGTTTGTGTTGTTTGGTGATCTTTCTATCAAGTTCTATTAGTTCAAGGATTTTTTTACGAAAAAAAGAATGGAAACCAACGGTTCCCAAACCATAGCCTAGGCAAATCGAACACCTCAATAAGAAAGGTTGTGTTATTAAGAATTTGAAAAACATTCGGAATCGCAGATTCGTATGCTTGTGTTTGTGTTGTTTGGTAATTATTCTATCAAGTTCTATTAGTTCAAACAATTTTGGACGAGAAAAAGAATGGAAACCAGCGGTTCCCAAACCATAGCCTAGTCAAATCAAACCAATCAATAAGAAAGGTTGCGTTATTGAGAATTTGAGAAACATTCGGAATCGCATGATTCGTATGCTTGTGTTTGTGTTGTTTGGTGATCTTTCTATCAAGTTCTATTAGTTCAAAGATTTTTTTATGAGAAAATAATGGAAACCAACGATTCCAAGACCATAGCCTAGGCAAATCAAACACCTCAATATGAAAGGTTGTGTTATTGAGAATTTGAGAAACATTCCGAATCGCATGATTCGTATGCTTGTGTTTGTGTTGTTTGGTGATCTTTCTATCAAGTTCTATTAGTTCAAAGATTTTTTTACGAGAAAAAGAATGGAAACCAACGGTTCCCAAACCATAGCCTAGGCAAATCAAACGAGTCAAAAAGAAAGGTTGTGTTATTGAGATTTTAAAAACATTCGGAATCGCATGATTCCTATGCTTGTGTTTGTATTGTTTGGTGATCTTTCTACCAAGTTCTATTAGTTCAAACATTTATGTACTAGAAAAGAATGGAAACCAACTGTTCCCAAACCATAGCCTAGTCAAATCAAACCAATCAATAAGAAAGGTTGCGTTATTGAAAATTTGAGAAACATTCGGAATCGCATGATTCGTATGCTTGTGTTTGTGTTGTTTAAGGATCTTCTATCAAGTTCTATTAGTTCAAAGATTTTTTTACGAGAAAAAGAATGGGAACCAACGGTTCCCAGACCATAGCCTAGGCAAATCAAACACCTCAATAAGAAAGGTTGTGTTATTGAGAATTTGAGAAACATTCGGAATCGCATGATTTGTATGCTTGCGTTTGTGTTGTTTGGTAATCATTCTATCAAGTTCTATTAGTTCAAACATTTTTGGACGAGAAAAAGAATGGAAACCAGCAGTTCCCAAACCATAGCCTAGGCAAATCAAACCAATCAATAAGAAAGGTTGCGTTATTGAGAATTTGAGAAACATTCGGAATCGCATGATTCGTATGCTTGTGTTTGTGTTGTTTGGTAATCATTCTATCAAGTTCTATTAGTTCAAACATTTTTGGACGAGAAAAAGAATGGAAACCAGCAGTTCCCAAACCATAGCCTAGGCAAATCAAACCAATCAATAAGAAAGGTTGCGTTATTGAGAATTTGAGAAACATTCGGAATCGCATGATTCGTATGCTTGTGTTTGTGTTGTTTGGTGATCTTTCTATCAAGTTCTATTAGTTCAAAGATTTTTTTACGAGAAAAAGAATGGAAACCAACGGTTCCCAGACCATAGCCTAGGCAAATCAAACACCTCAATAAGAAAGGTTGTGTTATTGAGAATTTGAGAAACATTCGGAATCGCATGATTCGTATGCTTGTGTTTGTGTTGTTTGGTAATCATTCTATCATGTTCTATTAGTTCAAACATTTTTGGACGAGAAAAAGAATGGAAACCAGAAGTTCCCAAACCATAGCCTAGGCAAATCAAACCAATCAATAAGAAAGGTTGCGTTATTGAGAATTTGAGAAACATTCGGAATCGCATGATTCGTATGCTTGTGTTTGTGTTCTTTGGTAATCATTCTATCAAGTTCTATTAGTTTAAACATTTTTGGACGAGAAAAAGAATGGAAACCAGCAGTTCCCAAACCATAGCCTAGGCAAATCAAACCAATCAATAGGAAAGGTTGCGTTATTGAGAATTTGAGAAACATTCGGAATCGCATGATTCGTATGCTTGTGTTTGTGTTGTTTGGTGATCTTTCTATCAACTTCTATTAGTTCAAAGATTTTTTTACGAGAAAAAGAATGGAAACCAACGGTTCCAAGACCATAGCCTAGGCAAATCAAACACCTCAATATGAAAGGTTGTGTTATTGAGAATTTGAGAAACATTCCGAATCGCATGATTCGTATGCTTGTGTTTGTGTTGTTTGGTGATCTTTCTATCAAGTTCTATTAGTTCAAAGATTTTTTTACGAGAAAAAGAATGGAAACCAACGGTTCCCAGACCATAGCCTAGGCAAATCAAACACCTCAATAAGAAAGGTTGTGTTATTGAGAATTTGAGAAACATTCGGAATCGCATGATTCGTATGCTTGTGCTTGTGTTATTTGGTAATCATTCTATCAAGTTCTATTAGTTCAAACTTTTTTGGAAGAGAAAAAGAATGGAAACCAGCGGTTCCCAAACCATAGCCTAGGCAAATAACACCAATCAATTAGAAAGGTTGCGTTATTTAGAATTTGAGAAACATTCGGAATCGCATGATTCGTATGCTTGTGTTTATGTTGTTTAATGATCTTTCTATCAAGTTTTATTAGTTTAAAGATTTTTTTGCAAGAAAAAGAATGGAAACCAACGGTTCCCAAGCCATAGCCTAGGCGAATCAAACACGTCAATAAAAAAGGTGGTGTTATTGAGAATTTGAGAAACATTTGGAATCGCATGATTCGTATGGTTGTGTTTGTGTTGTTTGGTGATCTTTCTACCAAGTTCTATTAGTTCAAACTTTTATGTACTAGAAAAATAATGGAAACTAACGGTCCCCAAACCATATCCAAGGCAAATCAAACCAATCAATAAGAAAGGTTGTGTTATTGAGAATTTGTGAAACATTCGGAATCGCACGATTCGTATGCTTGTGTTTGTGTTGTTTGGTGATCTTTCTATCAAGTTCTATTAGTTCAAAGATTTTTTTACGAGAAAAAGAATGGAAACCAACGGTTCCCAAACCATAGCCTAGGCAAATCAAACACCTCAATAAGAAAGGTTGTGTTATTGAGAATTTGAGAAACATTCGGAATCGCATGATTCGTATGCTTGTGTTTGTGTTGTTTGGTAATCATTCTATCAAGTTCTATTAGTTCATACATTTTTGGACGAGAAAAAGAATGGAAACCAACGGTTCCCAAACCATAGCGTAGTCAAATCAAACCAATCAATAAGAAAGGTTGCGTTATTGAGAATTTGAGAAACATTCGGAATCGCATGATTCGTATGCTTGTGTTTGTGTTGTTTAAGGATCTTCTATCAAGTTCTATTAGTTCAAAGATTTTTTTACGAGAAAAAGAATGGAAACCAACGGTTCCCAGACCATAGCCTAGGCAAATCAAACACCTCAATAAGAAAGGTTGTGTTATTGAGAATTTGAGAAACATTCGGAATCGCATGATTCGTATGCTTGTGTTTGTGTTATTTGGTAATCATTCTATCAAGTTCTATTAGTTCAAACATTTTTGGACGAGAAAAAGAATGGAAACCAGCAGTTCCCAAACCATAGCCTAGGCAAATCAAACCAATCAATAAGAAAGGATGCGTTATTTAGAATTTGAGAAACATTCGGAATCGCATGATTCGTATGCTTGTGTTTGTGTTGTTTGGTAATCATTCTATCAAGTTCTATTAGTTCAAACATTTTTGGACGAGAAAAAGAATGGAAACCAGCAGTTCCCAAACCCTAGCCTAGGCAAATCAAACCAATCAATAAGAAAGGTTGCGTTATTGAGAATTTGAGAAACATTCGGAATCGCATGATTCGTATGCTTGTGTTTGTGTTGTTTGGTGATCTTTCTATCAAGTTCTATTTGTTCAAAGATTTTTTTACGAGAAAAAGAATGGAAACCAACGGTTCCAAGACCATAGTCTAGGCAAATCAAACACCTCAATATGAAAGGTTGTGTTATTGAGAATTTGAGAAACATTCCGAATCGCATGATTCGTATGCTTGTGTTTGTGTTGTTTGGTGATCTTTCTATCAAGTTCTATTAGTTCAAAGATTTTTATACGAGAAAAAGAATGGAAACCATCGGTTCCCAGACCATAGCCTAGGCAAATCAAACACCTCAATAAGAAAGGTTGTGTTATTGAGAATTTGAGAAACATTCGGAATCGCATGATTCGTATGCTTCTTTTTGTGTTGTTTGGTAATCATTCTATCAAGTTCTACTAGTTCAAACATTTTTGGACGAGAAAAAGAATGGAAACCAGCGGTTCCCAAACCATAGCCTAGGCAAATAACACCAATCAATTAGAAAGGTTGCGTTATTGAGAATTTGAGAAACATTCGGAATCGCATGATTCGTATGCTTGTGTTTATGTTGTTTAATTATCTTTCTATCAAGATCTATTAGTTCAAAGTATTTTTTACAAGAAAAAGAATGGAAACCAAGGGTTCCCAAACCATAGCCTAGGCGAATCAAACACGTCAATAAAAAAGGTGGTGTTATTGAGAATTTGAGAAACATTTGGAATCGCATGATTCGTATGGTTGTGTTTGTGTTGTTTGGTGATCTTTCTACCAAATTCTATTAGTTCAAACATTACTAGAAAATGAATGGAAACTAACGGTCCCCAAACCATATCCAAGGCAAATCAAACCAATCAATAAGAAAGGTTGTGTTATTGAGAATTTGAGAAACATTCGGAATCGCATGATTCGTATGCTTGCGTTTGTGTTGTTTGGTGATCTTTCTATCAAGTTCTATTTGTTCAAACATTTTTGGACGAGAAAAAGAATGGAAACCAGCGGTTCCCAAACCATAGCCTAGGCAAATCAAACCAATCAATAAGAAAGGTTGCGTTATTGAGAATTTGAGAAACATTCGGAATCGCATGATTCGTATGCTTGTGTTTGTGTTCTTTGGTAATCATTCTATCAAGTTCTATTAGTTCAAACATTTTTGGACGAGAAAAAGAATGGAAACCAGCAGTTCCCAAACCATAGCCTAGGCAAATCAAACCAATCAATAAGAAAGGTTGCGTTATTGAGAATTTGAGAAACATTCGGAATCGCATGATTCGTATGCTTGTGTTTGTGTTGTTTGGTGATCTTTCTATCAACTTCTTTTAGTTCAAAGATTTTTTTACGAGAAAAAGAATGGAAACCAACGGTTCCAAGACCATAGCCTAGGCAAATCAAACACCTCAATATGAAAGGTTGTGTTATTGAGAATTTGAGAAACATTCCGAATCGCATGATTCGTATGCTTGTGTTTGTGTTGTTTGGTGATCTTTCTATCAAGTTCTATTAGTTCAAAGATTTTTTTACGAGAAAAAGAATGGAAACCAACGGTTCCCAGACCATAGCCTAGGCAAATCAAACACCTCAATAAGAAAGGTTGTGTTATTGAGAATTTGAGAAACATTCGGAATCGCATGATTCGTATGCTTGTGCTTGTGTTGTTTGGTAATCATTCTATCAAGTTCTATTAGTTCAAACTTTTTTGGAAGAGAAAAAGAATGGAAACCAGCGGTTCCGAAACCATAGCCTAGGCAAATAACACCAATCAATTAGAAAGGTTGCGTTATTGAGAATTTGAGAAACATTCGGAATCGCATGATTCGTATGCTTGTGTTCATGTTGTTTAATGATCTTTCTATCAAGTTCTATTAGTTTAAAGATTTTTTTGCAAGAAAAAGAATGGAAACCAACGGTTCCCAAACCATAGCTTAGGCGAATCAAACACGTCAATAAAAAAGGTGGTGTTATTGAGAATTTGAGAAACATTTGGAAACGCATGATTCGTATGGTTGTGTTTGTGTTGTTTGGTGATCTTTCTACCAAGTTCTATTAGTTCAAACATTTATGTACTAGAAAAATAATGGAAACTAACGGTCCCCAAACCATATCCAAGGCAAATCAAACCAATCAATAAGAAAGGTTGTGTTATTGAGAATTTGTGAAACATTCGGAATCGCACGATTCGTATGCTTGTGTTTGTGTTGTTTGGTGATCTTTCTATCAAGTTCTATTAGTTCAAAGATTTTTTTACGAGAAAAAGAATGGAAACCAACGGTTCCCAAACCATAGCCTAGGCAAATCAAACACCTCAATAAGAAAGGTTGTGTTATTGAGAATTAGAGAAACATTCGGAATCGCATGATTCGTATGCTTGTGTTTGTGTTGTTTGGTAATCATTCTATCAAGTTCTATTAGTTAAAACATTTTTGGACGAGAAAAAAAATGGAAACCAGCGGTTCCCAAACCATAGCCTAGTCAAATCAAACCAATCAATAAGAAAGGTTGCGTTATTGAGAATTTGAGAAACATTCGGAATCGCATGATTCGTATGCTTGCGTTTGTGTTGTTTAAGGATCTTCTATCAAGTTCTATTAGTTCAAAGATTTTTTTACGAGAAAAAGAATGGAAACCAACGGTTCCCAGACCATAGCCTGGGCAAATCAAACACCTCAATAAGAAAGGTTGTGTTATTGAGAATTTGAGAAACATTCGGAATCGCATGATTCGTATGCTTGTGTTTGTGTTATTTGGTAATCATTCTATCAAGTTCTATTAGTTCAAACATTTTTGGACGAGAAAAAGAATGGAAACCAGCAGTTCCCAAACCATAGCCTAGGCAAATCAAACCAATCAATAAGAAAGGTTGCGTTATTGAGAATTTGAGAAACATTCGGAATCGCATGATTCGTATGCTTGTGTTTGTGTTGTTTGGTGATCTTTCTATCAAGTTCTATTAGTTCAAAGATTTTTTTACGAGAAAAAGAATGGAAACCAACGGTTCCAAGACCATAGTCTAGGCAAATCAAACACCTCAATATGAAAGGTTGTGTTATTGAGAATTTGAGAAACATTCCGAATCGCATGATTCGTATGCTGGTGTTTGTGTTGTTTGGTGATCTTTCTATCAAGTTCTATTAGTTCAAAGATTTTTATACGAGAAAAAGAATGGAAACCAACGGTTCCCAGACCATAGCCTAGGCAAATCAAACACCTCAATAAGAAAGGTTGTGTTATTGAGAATTTGAGAAACATTCGGAATCGCATGATTCTTATGCTTGTGTTTGTGTTATTTGGTAATCATTCTATCAAGTTCTATTAGTTCAAACATTTTTGGACGAGAAAAAGAATGGAAACCAGCAGTTCCCAAACCATAGCCTAGGCAAATCAAACCAATCAATAAGAAAGGTTGCGTTATTGAGAATTTGAGAAACAATCGGAATCGCATGATTCGTATGCTTGTGTTTATGTTGTTTAATGATCTTTCTATCAAGTTCTATTAGTTCAAAGTATTTTTTACAAGAAAAAGAATGGAAACCAAGGGTTCCCAAACCATAGCCTAGGCGAATCAAACACGTCAATAAAAAAGGTGGTGTTATTGAGAATTTGAGAAACATTTGGAATCGCATGATGCGTATGGTTGTGTTTCTGTTGTTTGGTGATCTTTCTACCAAGTTCTATTAGTTCAAACATCACTAGAAAATGAATGGAAACTAACGGTCCCCAAACCATATCCAAGGCAAATCAAACCAATCAATAAGAAAGGTTGTGTTATTGAGAATTTGAGAAACATTCGGAATCGCATGATTCGTATGCTTGCGTTTGTGTTGTTTGGTGATCTTTCTATCAAGTTCTATTAGTTCAAGGATTTTTTTACGAAAAAAAGAATGGAAACCAACGGTTCCCAAACCATAGCCTAGGCGAATAAAACACGTCAATAAAAAGGTGGTGTTATTGATAATTTCAGAAACATTTGGAATCGCATGATTCGTATGGTTGTGTTTGTGTTGTTTGGTGATCTTTCTACCAAGTTCTATTAGTTCAAACATTTATGTACTAGAAAAAGAATGGAAACTAACGGTCCCCAAACCATATCCAAGGCAAATCAAACCAATCAATAAGAAAGGTTGTGTTATTGAGAATTTGTGAAACATTCAGAATCGCACGATTCGTATGCTTGTGTTTGTGTTGTTTGGTGATCTTTCTATCAAGTTCTATTAGTTCAAAGATTTTTTTACGAGAAAAAGAATGGAAACCAACGGTTCCAAGACCATAGTCTAGGCAAATCAAACACCTCAATATGAAAGGTTGTGTTATTGAGAATTTGAGAAACATTCCGAATCGCATGATTCGTATGCTTGTGTTTGTGTTGTTTGGTGATCTTTCTATCAAATTCTATTAGTTCAAAGATTTTTTTACGAGAAAAAGAATGGAAACCAACGGTTCCCAGACCTTAGCCTAGGCAAATCAAACATCTCAATAAGAAAGGTTGTGTTATTGAGAATTTGAGAAACATTCGGAATCGCATGATTCGTATGCTTGTGTTTGTGTTGTTTGGTAATCATTCTATCAAGTTCTATTAGTTCAAACATTTTTGGACGAGAAAAAGAATGGAAACCAGCGGTTCCCAAACCATAGCCTAGGCAAATAACACCAATCAATTAGAAAGGTTGCGTTATTGAGAATTTGAGAAACATTCGGAATCGCATGATTCGTATGCTTGTGTTTATGTTGTTTAATGATCTTTCCATCAAGTTCTATTAGTTCAAAGTATTTTTTATAAGAAAAAGAATGGAAACCAACGGTTCCCAAACCATAGCCTAGGCGAATCAAACAGGTCAATAAAAAAGGTGGTGTTATTAAGAATTTGAGAAACATTTGGAATCGCATTATTCGTATGGTTGTGTTTGTGTTGTTTGGTGATCTTTCTACCAAGTTCTATTAGTTCAAACATTTATGTACTAGAAAAAGAATGGAAACTAACGGTCCCCAAACCATATCCAAGGCAAATCAAACCAATCAATAAGAAAGGTTGTGTTATTGAGAATTTGAGAAACATTCGGAATCGCATGATTCGTATGCTTGTGTTTGTGTTATTTGGTGATCTTTCTATCAAGTTCTATTAGTTCAAGGATTTTTTTACGAAAAAAAGAATGGAAACCAACGGTTCCCAAACCATAGCCTTGGCAAATCGAACACCTCAATAAGAAAGGTTGTGTTATTAAGAATTTGAAAAACATTCGGAATCGCAGATTCGTATGCTTGTGTTTGTGTTGTTTGGTAATTATTCTATCAAGTTCTATTAGTTCAAACATTTTTGGACGAGAAAAAGAATGGAAACCAGCGGTTCCCAAACCATAGCCTAGTCAAATCAAACCAATCAATAAGAAAGGTTGCGTTATTGAGAATTTGAGAAACATTCGGAATCGCATGATTCGTATGCTTGTGTTTGTCTTGTTTAAGGATCTTCTATTAAGTTCTATTAGTTCAAAGATTTTTTTACGAGAAAAAGAATGGAAACCAACGGTTCCCAAACCATAGCCTAGGAAAATCAAACACCTCAATAAGAAAGGTTGTGTTATTGAGAATTTGAGAAACATTTAGAATCGCATGATTCGTATGCTTGTTTTGTGTCGTTTGGTAATCATTCTATCAAGTTCTATTAGTTCAAACATTTTTGGACGAGAAAAAGAATGGAAACCAGCGGTTCCCAAACCATAGCCTAGTCAAATCAAACCAATCAATAAGAAAGGTTGCATAATTGAGAATTTGAGAAACATTCGGAATCGCATGATTCGTATGCTTGTGTTTGTGTTGTTTAAGGATCTTCTATCAAGTTCTATTAGTTCAAAGATTTTTTTACGAGAAAAAGAATGGAAACCAACGGTTCCCAGACCATAGCCTAGGTAAAAAACTAATTAGAAAGTCTCACTCTCCATGGGGTTGTGCCGCTTTCTATGTCATGAATGCAGCCGAGAAAGAAAGAGGAGTCCCTAGACTAGTTATTAACTACAAGCCCCTCAACAAAGCCTTACAATGGATTAGATATCCTATTCCTAACAAAAGAGACCTACTCAATAGACTATTTGAAGCCAAAATCTTTTCTAAATTTGATATGAAAAGCGGGTTTTGGCAAATACAAATCGTTGAACAAGATAGATACAAGACGGCCTTTACCGTCCCTTTTGGCCACTACGAATGGAATGTAATGCCATTCGGCCTTAAAAATGCCCCATCAGAATTTCAAAATATCATGAACGAAATCTTTAACCCTTTTACAAAGTTTTTAATAGTCTACATAGACGATGTGCTTGTCTACTCTAAAACAATTGATGAACATTTTAAACATTTAAATATTTTTCTACAAACCATTAAAAAGAATGGCCTTGTTGTTTCGGCTCCAAAAATGAAACTCTTTCAAACAAAAATTAGATTCTTAGGGCACCATATATGCCAGCAAACAATAAAACCTATTGAAAGAAGCCTTGATTTCTCTGAGAAGTTCCCTGATGAAATAAAAGACAAAACTCAACTACAAAGATTTTTAGGATGTTTAAACTACATTGCAGATTTTTTCCCTAAATTAAGACAACTATGTATTCCACTCTATCAAAGGCTTAGAAAAAATCCAAAACAATGGAGTGATGAACATACAAGAGCTGTTAGAATAATTAAAGAAAAGATAAAGGCTTTACCATGCATTACTATCCCTGATCCAAAAGCCTTTATGATTGTTGAAACAGATGCCTCTGAACTAGGATTCGGAGGAATACTAAAACAAAAGCTAAACAAAGAGAGTCCGGAACAATTGGTTAGATTTTATTCGGGAGCCTGGTCGGGACCCCAGAAAAACTATAGCACAGTAAAGAAAGAAATTCTCTCTATAGTTGCTTGCATACAAAAATTCCAAGATGATCTATACAATAAGAAATTCCTTCTTAGAGTAGATTGTAAGTCTGCTAAAGAGATTTTACAAAAAGATGTTCAAAATATTGTTTCTAAACAAATCTTTGCTAGATGGCAAGCAATTTTATCTGCTTTTGACTTTGATATCGAGTTTATTAAAGGAGAAAACAATTCTTTACCAGACTTTCTAACTAGAGAAATTTTGCAGGGCAAAACATCTGAATGAACCCTATTTACAAACGACTTCAGCAGGAGACTTATGAAAGATACAATGTTTTTATCTTAAAAGAAGGATAAGAGTCTTGCAAAATAAAACAGATATTTATCCTCCTCTTAGGAATTTATTTTTACAAAGTCTTAAAGATAGTCTTACCAGAAGAATTGCGCTTGCTGATCATTTTATCCTCTTTACTATGAAAAGAATTCCTTTTTAAGACCAATTCAACCTTTCCAATGTATTTTCTTTATTATCTTAAAAAACGAGCATATAGTTTCTATGAAATACCTTTTCTTAGAAAATGTTTTCTACAAATTTCTAAAGATCCGAGTCTTTTAGAATCTGAGAAAACAAAACTCCTTTCCAAATTACAACAAAAGATTGATCACGGACTTGAATATTCGAACTCTTATATTCGTTTCAAGATTAGAGATATTCCTGTTTAATCTATCTTGACTAATGTGCAGAATGACAGAAAAGAAGCAGACTCCCCAAGATTATGCTTCTAGCTCTTCTATGGTACCAATACAAAACCAGTTCGAGCCACTTTCCCAGTTTCCACCATTACCTTACAATCAAGCTCATCTATCTCCCAAAACACCACAAAAACAAAACAAACCTGTAGCAAGTATTACCAAATACGTTACAAAAGCCTTCTTTGAAAACCTCTATCTTTCCCCGGCCTTTCAGCCCATGAAACAGCATGAGTTTGAACCTTATATACGAGACCTTTTCTCCCCAGGGTTCCATTGGTCCCCTTCTGAGTTTACAAAAAACCAAAAATTTTACGAGTTCATCCTAGTTGATTCAGGCTCTGCTGACATCACCCATAACTATGATCAAACCAATGGCCAATATGTTTCAATGTCAAAATGCACAATACTCAAGGTACTCAAAAGAAAGGATTGGGTCAAACCAACAGATCTTAAAAAATTCTCTGTACCTTTCTTCCCTACCGGATACTCATACTTTGACTACAAAGATGCCTGGTTTAAAACCTTTTACCTGAGACCCTTTACCCATTCTTGGTTCTTTAATGTCAAACGATGCCAGGACGACTTTCCTATTTGGTTTTACAATTGGTGGTGCTACTTTGGTGCAACACCGGAAATCTATCCAAAACCTCTTACTAAGGCCATAACCTTCTTCTCCAACCATACCAACGATTTGGGATACACCAAACCTACTAAATTCCATAGCAACCTTCAAGTACCATGGATCTTCTGCTGGACCTATGAACTTGCACAAATCATACCTAAACCATTCCCTCTTTCCATTTGCAGAAGATTTAAAATTCGCTGGTGGGATAAATACGATTTAGATTTTGTCTCTCTTGATAGAATCGAAAGTATCATTAGAATCAAGTCTCAACCATCCCCCCAAAAATCGATTCCAACTACTTCTCAAAAAAGCTCTACTACCTCACCACCACAAACTATTTCACCTGAGCAATGGAAACAATTCCAGGAATTCCAAAAATACCAAGAATTTATAAAGTCGCAACCACAGTCTAGCCCAGTTCAGCCCAGTCAGCCAAAATCTTGGGCCCTTAAAGTCGCAGAGGAAGAGTCTTCCTCCATTCCAACTCTTCAGGACGATCCAGATATCTTTTCTCAAGATCCATATGCACAATAAGAAGCCCATTACTATGTGGCCCATTCCTCTTGAGAAAAGATGGGGGGCAAAGACAAGACAAAAGAAAGAAACGAGACAAGACATCACCACAAAATGACTCAGCATCTACAAAGCGACGAGACAGCACTCAAGAAAGAAGACGAATGACTCAGCAAAGAAGTACAGTACCTAAACAGTTGTACGGCACACTACAAAACACAAACAGTTGTATGGATGAAGTTTTCTATATAAACCAGCCTCTAGAGGCAATGAAGGACACGGCAAATTTGAAGAAGCTCAAGACTATCTTAGAAACTCTCTACTATCTTTGTAATCTCTCAAATTTCTACAAACACTTATTTTCTTTGGTAAGACGAAGCTCTACCAAACTGTAATCAAGTTAGTAACTTGCAATCTGTACCAGCAACCGGCAGTTGTATCAACAATATTTTACCATCAATAACAAGTATGTTCTTACTATCTCTCTAATTCATTTCAACTTCACTTGATAGAATGATTACCAAACAACACAAACACAAGCATACGAATCATGCGATTCCGAATGTTTCTCAAATTCTCAATAACACAACCTTTCTTATTGATTGGTTTGATTTGACTAGGCTATGGTTTGGGAACCGCTGGTTTCCATTCTTTTTCTCGTAAAAAAATCTTTGAACTAATAGAACTTGATAGAAAGATCACCAAACAACACAAACACAAGCATACGAATCGTGCGATTCCGAATGTTTCTCAAATTCTCAATAACACAACCTTTCTTATTGATTGGTTTGATTTGCCTTGGATATGGTATGGGAACCGTTATTTCCATTCTTTTTCTAGTACATAAATGTTTGAACTAATAGAACTTGGTAGAAAGATCACCAAACAACACAAACACAAGCACACGAATCGTGCGATTCCGAATGTTTCTCAAATTCTCAATAACACAACCTTTCAGATTGAGGTGTATGATTTGCCTAGCCTATGGTCTTGGAACCGTTGGTTTCCATTCTTTTTCTCGTAAAAATAGCTTTGAACTAATAGAACTTGATAGAAAGATCACAAAACAACCCAAACACAAGCATACGAATCATGCGATTCCGAATGTTTCTCAAATTCTCAATAACGCAACCTTTCTTATTGATTGGTTTGATTTGCCTAGGCTATGGTTTGGGAACTGCTGGTTTCCATTCTTTTTCTCGTCCAAAAATGTTTGAACTAATAGAACTTGATAGAATGATTACCAAACAACACAATCACAAGCATACGAATCATGCGATTCCGAATGTTTCTCAAATTCTCAATAACGCAACCTTTCTTATTGATTGGTTTCATTTGCCAAGGCTATGGTTTGGGAACTTCCGGTTTCCATTCTTTTTCTCGTCGAAAAATGTTTGAACTAATAGAACTTGATAGAATGATCACCAAACAACACAAACACAAGCATACGAATCATGCGATTCCGAATGTTTCTCAAATTCTCAATAACACAACCTTTCTTATTGAGGTGTTTGATTTGCCTAGGCTATGGTCTGGGAACCGTTGGTTTCCATTCTTTTTCTCGTAAAAAAATCTTTGAACTAATAGAACTTGATAGAAGATCCTTAAACAACACAAACACAAGCATACGAATCATGCGATTCCGAATGTTTCTCAAATTCTCAATAACGCAACATTTCTTATTGATTGGTTTGATTTGACTAGGCTATGGTTTGGGAACCGCTGGTTTCCATTCTTTTTCTCGTCCAAAAATGTTTGAACTAATAGAACTTGATAGAATAATTACCAAACAACACAAACACAAGCATACGAATCTGCGATTCCGAATGTTTTTCAAATTCTTAATAACACAACCTTTCTTATTGAGGTGTTCGATTTGCCTAGGCTATGGTTTGGGAACCGTTGGTTTCCATTGTTTTGTTCGTAAAAAAATCCTTGAACTAATAGAACTTGATAGAATGATTACCAAACAACACAAACACAAGCATACGAATCATGCGATTCCGAATGTTTCTCAAATTCTCAATAACACAACCTTTCTTATTGAGGTGTTTGATTTGCCTAGGCTATGGTCTGGGAACCGTTGGTTTCCATTCTTTTTCTCGGAAAAAAATCTTTGAACTAATAGAACTTGATAGAAGATCCTTAAACAACACAAACACAAGCATACGAATCATGCGATTCCGAATGTTTCTCAAATTCTCAATTACGCAACCTTTCTTATTGATTGGTTTGATTTGACTAGGCTATGGTTTGGGAACCGCTGGTTTCCATTCTTTTTCTCGTCCAAAAATGTTTGAACTAATAGAACTTGATAGAATGATTACCAAACGACACAAAACAAGCATACGAATCATGCGATTCCGAATGTTTCTCAAATTCTCAATAACACAACCTTTCTTATTGAGGTGTTTGATTTGCCTAGGCTATGGTCTGGGAACCGTTGGTTTCCATTCTTTTTCTCGTAAAAAAATCTTTGAACTAATAGAACTTGATAGAAGATCCTTAAACAACACAAACACAAGCATACGAATCATGCGATTCCGAATGTTTCTCAAATTCTCAATTACGCAACCTTTCTTATTGATTGGTTTGATTTGACTAGGCTATGGTTTGGGAACCGCTGGTTTCCATTCTTTTTCTCGTCCAAAAATGTTTGAACTAATAGAACTTGATAGAATGATTACCAAACGACACAAAACAAGCATACGAATCATGCGATTCCGAATGTTTCTCAAATTCTCAATAACACAACCTTTCTTATTGAGGTGTTTGATTTGCCTAGGCTATGGTCTAGGAACCGTTGGTTTCCATTCTTTTTCTCGTAAAAAAATCTTTGAACTAATTGAACTTGATAGAAAGATCACCATACAACACAAACACAAGCATACGAATCGTGCGATTCCGAATGTTTCTCAAATTCTCAATAACACAACCTTTCTTATTGATTGGTTTGATTTGCCTTGGATATGGTATGGGAACCTTTGTTTCCATTCTTTTTCAAGTACATAAATGTTTGAACTAATAGAACTTGGTACAAAGATCACCAAACAACACAAACACAAGCACACGAATCGTGCGATTCCGATGTTTCTCAAATTCTCAATAACACAACCTTTCTTATTGATTGGTTTGATTTGCCTTGGATATGGTATGGGAACCGTTAGTTTCCATTCTTTTTCTAGTACATAAATGTTTGAACTAATAGAACTTGGTAGAAAGATCACCAAACAACACAAACACAACCACACGAATCATGCGATTCCAAATGTTTCTCAAATTCTAAATAACACAACCTTTCTTATTGAGGTGTTTGATTTGCCTAGGCTATGGTTTGGGAACCGTTGGTTTCCATTCTTTTTCTCGTAAAAAAATCTTTGAACTAATAGAACTTGATAGAAGATCCTTAAATAACACAAACACAAGCATACGAATCATGCGATTCCGAATGTTTCTCAAATTCTCAATAACGCAACCTTTCTTATTGATTGGTTTGATTTGACTAGGCTATGGTTTGGGAACCGCTGGTTTTCATTCTTTTTCTCGTCCAAAAATGTTTGAACTAATAGAACTTGATAGAATAATTACCAAACAACACAAACACAAGCATACGAATCTGCGATTCCGAATGTTTTTCAAATTCTTAACAACACAACCTTTCTTATTGAGGTGTTCGATTTGCCTAGGCTATGGTTTGGGAACCGTTGGTTTCCATTCTTTTTTTCGTAAAAAAATCCTTGAACTAATAGAACTTGATAGAAAGATCACCAAACAACACAAACACAAGCATACGAATCATGCGATTCCGAATGTTTCTCAAATTCTCAATAACACATCCTTTCTTATTGATTGGTTTGATTTGCCTAGGCTATGGTTTGGGAACCGCTGGTTTCCATTCTTTTTCTCGTCCAAAAATGTTTGAACAAATAGAACTTGATAGAAAGATCACCAAACAACACAAACACAACCATACGAATCATGCGATTCCGAATGTTTCTCAAATTCTCAATAACACCACCTTTTTTATTGACGTGTTTGATTCGCCTAGGCTATGGTTTGGGAACCGTTGGTTTCCATTCTTTTTCTTGTAAAAAATACTTTGAACTAATAGAACTTGATAGAAAGATCATTGAACAACATAAACACAAGCATACGAATCATGCGATTCCGAATGTTTCTCAAATTCTCAATAACACAACCTTTCTTATTGATTGGTTTGATTTGCCTAGGCTATGGTTTGGGAACCGCTGGTTTCCATTCATTCTCTAGTCCAAAAATGTTTGAACAAATAGAACTTCGTAGAAAGATCACCAAGCAACACAAACACAACCATACGAATCATGCGACTCCGAATGTTTCTCAAATTCTCAATAACGCAACCTTTCTTATTGATTGGTTTGATTTGCCTAGGCTATAGTTTGAGAACCGTTGGTCTCCATTCTTTTTCTCGTAAAAAAAATCTTTGAACTAATAGAACTTGATAGAAAGATCACCAAACAACACAAACACAAGCATACGAATCATGCGATTCCGAATGTTTCTCAAATTCTCAATAACACAACTCTTCTTATTGATTCGTTTCATTTGCCTAGGCTATGGTTTGGGAACCGTTGGTTTCCATTCTTTTTCTAGTCCATAAATCTTTGAACTAATGAAACTTGGTAGAAAGATCACTAAACAACACAAACATAAGCATACGAATCATGCGATTCGGAATGTTTCTCAAATTCTCAATAACACAACCTTTCATATTGAGGTGTATGATTTGCCTAGGCTATGGTCTTGGAACCGTTGGTTTCCATTCTTTTTCTCGTAAAAAAAGCTTTGAACTAATAGAACTTGATAGAAAGATCACAAAACAACACAAACACAAGCATACGAATCATGCGATTCCGAATGTTTCTTAAATTCTCAATAACGCAACCTTTCTTATTGATTGGTTTGATTTGCCTAGGCTATGGTTTGGGAACTGCCGGTTTCCATTCTTTTTCTCGTCCAAAAATGTTTGAACTAACAGAACTTGATAGAATGATTACCAAACAACACAAACACAAGCATACGAATCATGCGATTCCGAATGTTTCTCAAATTCTCAATAACACAACCTTTCTTATTGAGGTGTTTGATTTGCCTAGGCTATGGTCTGGGAACCGTTGGTTTCCATTCTTTTTCTCGTAAAAAAATCTTTGAACTAATAGAACTTGATAGAAGATCCTTAAACAACACAAACACAAGCATACGAATCATGCGATTCCGAATGTTTCTCATTTTCTCGTCAAAAAATCATTGAACTAATAGATCTTGATAGAAAGATCACCAAACAACACCAACACAAGCATACGAATCATGCGAGTCCGAATGGTTCTCAAATTCTTAATAGCACAACCTTTCTTATTGATTGGTTTGATTTGCCTAGGCTATGGTTTGGGAACCGTTGGTTTCCATTCTTTTTCTCGTCCAAAAATCTTTGAACTATTAGAACTTGATAGAAAGATCACCAAACAACACAAACACAAGCATATGAATCATGCGATTCCGAATGTTTGTCAAATTCTCAATAACACAACCTTTCTTATGGATTGGCTTGATTTGCCTAGGCTATCGTTTGGGAAGCGTTGGTTTCCATTCTTTTTCTCGTCAAAAAATCTTTGAACTAATAGAACTTGATAGAGAGATCACCAAGCAACACCAACACAAGCATACGAATCATGCGATTCCGAATGTTTCTCAAATTCTCAATAGCACAACATTTCTTATTGATTGGTTTGATTTGCCTAGGCTATGGTTTGGGAACCGTTGGTTTCCATTCTTTTTCTCGTCCAAAAATCTTTGAACTATTAGAACCTGATAGAAAGATCACCAAACAACACAAACACAAGCATATGAATCATGCGATTCCGAATGTTTCTCGAATTCTCAATAACACAACCTTTCTTATTGATTGGTTTGATTTGCCTAGGCTATGGTTTAGGAACCGTTAGTTTCCATTCCTTTTCGTCCAAATTTTTTTAAAGTATTAGAACTTGATAGAAAGATCACCAAACAACACAAACACAAGCATACGAATCATGTGATTCCGAATGTTTCTCAAATTCTCATTAACACAACCATTCTTATTGATTAGTTTAATTTGCCTAGGCTATGGTTTGGGAACTGTTGGTTTCCATTGTTCTTCTAGTCCATAAATGTTTGAACTAATAGAACTTGATAGAAAGATCACCTTAAAACACAAACAGAAGCATACGAATCATGCGATTTCGAATGTTTCTCAAATTCTTAATAACACAACCTTTCTTATTGATTGGTTTGATTTGCCTAGGCTATGGTTTGGTAACCGTTGGTTTCCATTATTTTTCTCGTAAAACAATCTTTGAACTAATACAACTTGATAGAAAGATCACCAAATAACACCAACACAGACATACGAATCATGCGATTCCGAATGTTTCTCAAATTCTCAATAACACAACCTTTCTTATTGATTTATTTGATTTGCCTAGGCTATGGTTTGAGAACCGTTGGTTTCTATTATTTTTCTTGTACAAAAAACTTTGAACTAATAGAACTTTATATAAAGACCACCAAACAACACAAACACAAGCATATGAATCATGCGATTCCGAATGTTTCTCAAATTCTCAATAACACAACCTTTCTTATTGATTGGTTTGAATTGCATAGGCTATGGTTTGGGAACCGTTGGTTTCCATTTTTTTCTCGTCCAAAAATCTTTGAACTAATAGAACTTGATAGAAAGATCACTAAACAACACAAACACAAGCATACGAATAATGTGATTCTGAATGTTTCTCAAATTCTCAATAACACAACCTTTCTTATTGAGGTGTTTGATTTGCCTAGGCTATGGTTTGGGAACCGTTGATTTCCATTCTTAACCTCGTCCAAAAATCTTTGAACTAATAGAACTTGATAGAAAGATAACCAAACAACACAAAGACAAGCAAATGAATCATGCGATTCCGAATTTTCTCAAATTCTCAATAACATAACCTTTGTTATTGATTGGTTTGATTTGCCTAGGCTATCGTTTGGGAACCGTTGGTTTCCATTCTTTTTCTCGTCAAAAAATCATTGAACTAATAGAACTTGATAGAAAGATCACCAAACAACACCAACACAAGCATACGAATCATGCGATTCCGAATGTTTCTCAAATTCTCAATAGCACAACCTTTCTTATTGATTGGTTTGATTTTCCTAGGCTATGGTTTGGGAACCGTTGGTTTCCATTCTTTTTCTCGTCCAAAAATCTTTGAACTAATAGAACTTGATAGAAAGATCACTAAACAACACAAACACAAGCATACGAATCATGCGAGTCCGAATGTTTCTCAAATTCTCAATAGCACAACCTTTCTTATTGATTGGTTTGATTTGCCTAGGCTATGGTTTGGGAACCGTTGGTTTCCATTCTTTTTCTCGTCCAAAAATCTTTGAACTATTAGAACTTGATAGAAAGATCACCAAACAACACAAACACAAGCATATGAATCATGCGATTCCGATTGTTTCTCAAATTCTCAATAACACAACCTTTCTTATGGATTGGTTTGATTTGCCTGGGCTATCGTTTGGGAAGCGTTGGTTTCCATTCTTTTTCTCGTCAAAAAATCTTTAAACTAATAGAACTTGATAGAAAGATCACCAAACAACACCAACACAAGCATACGAATCATGCGATTCCGAATGTTTCTCAAATTCTCAATAGCACAACATTTCTTATTGATTGGTTTGATTTGCCTAGGCTATGGTTTGGGAACCGTTGGTTTCCATTCTTTTTCTCGTCCAAAAATCTTTGAACTATTAGAACCTGATAGAAAGATCACCAAACAACACAACCACAAGCATATGAATCATGCGATTCCGAATGTTTCTCAAATTCTCAATAACACAACCTTTCTTATTGATTGGTTTGATTTGCCTAGGCTATGGTTTAGGAACCGTTTGTTTCCATTCTTTTTCGTCCAAAATTTTTTAAAGTATTAGAACTTGATAGAAAGATCACCAAACAACACAAACACAAGCATACGAATCATGCGATTCCTAATGTTTCTCAAATTCTCATTAACACAACCATTCTTATTGATTAGTTTAATTTGCCTAGGCTATGGTTTGGGAACCGTTGGTTTCCATTCTTTTTCTAGTCCATAAATGTTTGAACTAATAGAACTTGATAGAAAGATCACCTTACAACACAAACAGAAGCATACGAATCATGCGATTTCAAATGTTTCTCAAATTCTTAATAACACCACCTTTCTTATTGATTGGTTTGATTTGCCTAGGCTATGGTTTCGTAACCGTTGGTTTCCATTTTTTTTCTCGTAAAACAATCGTTGAACTAATACAACTTGATAGAAAGATCACCAAATAACACCAACACAGACATACAAATCATGCGATTCCGAATGTTTCTCAAATTCTAATAACCCAACCTTTCTTATTGATTGGTTTGATTTGCCTAAGCTATCGTTTGGAAGCCGTTGGTTTCCATTCTTTTTCTCGTCAAAAAATCTTTGAACTAATAGAACTTGATAGAAAGATCACCAAACAACACAAACACAAGCATACGAATCATGCGATTCCGAATGTTTCTCAAATTCTCAATAACACAACCTTTCTTATTGATTTGTTTGATTTGCCTAGGCTATGGTTTGAGAACCGTTGGTTTCTATTATTTTTCTTGTACAAAAAACTTTGAACTAATAGAACTTGATATAAAGACCACCAAACAACACAAACACAAGCATATGAATCATGCGATTCCGAATGTTTCTCAAATTCTCAATAACACAACCTTTCTTATTGATTGGTTTGAATTGCATAGGCTATGGTTTGGGAACCGTTGGTTTCCATTTTTTTCTCGTCCAAAAATCTTTGAACTAATAGAACTTGATAGAAAGATCACCAAACAACACAAACACATGCATACGAATCATGCGATTTCGAATGTTTCTCAAATTCTCAATAACACAACCTTTATTATGGATTGGTTTGATTTGCCTAGGCTATCGTTTGGGAACCGTTGGTTTCCATTCTTTTTCTCGTCAAAAAATCATTGAACTAATAGAACTTGATAGAAAGATCACCAAACAACACCAACACAAGCATACGAATCATGCGATTCCGAATGTTTCTCAAATTCTCAATAGCACAACCTTTCTTATTGATTGGTTTGATTTGCCTAGGCTATGGTTTGGGAACCGTTGGCTTCCATTCTTTTTCTCGTCCAAAACTCTTTGAACTATTAGAACCTGATAGAAAGATCACCAAACAACACAACCACAAGCATATGAATCATGCGATTCCGAATGTTTCTCAAATTTTCAATAACACAACCTTTCTTATTGATTGGTTTGATTTGCCTAGGCTATGGTTTAGGAACCGTTTGTTTCCATTCTTTTTCGTCCAAAATTTTTTAAAGTATTAGAACTTGATAGAAAGATCACCAAACAACACAAACACAAGCATACGAATCATGCGATTCCGAATGTTTCTCAAATTCTCATTAACACAACCATTCTTATTGATTAGTTTAATTTGCCTAGGCTATGGTTTGGGAACCGTTGGTTTCCATTCTTTTTCTAGTCCATAAATGTTTGAACTAATAGAACTTAATAGAAAGATCACCTTACAACACAAACAGAAGCATACGAATCATGCGATTTCGAATGTTTCTCAAATTCTTAATAACACAACCTTTCTTATTGATTGGTTTGATTTGCCTAGGCTATGGTTTGGTAACCGTTGGTTTCCATTTTTTTTCTCGTAAAACAATCGTTGAACTAATACAACTTGATAGAAAGATCACCAAATAACACCAACACAGACATACAAATCATGCGATTCCGAATGTTTCTCAAATTCTAATAACCCAACCTTTCTTATTGATTGGTTTGATTTGCCTAAGCTATCGTTTGGGAGCCGTTGGTTTCCATTCTTTTTCTCGTCAAAAAATCTTTGAACTAATAGAACTTGATAGAAAGATCACCAAACAACACAAACACAAGCATACGAATCATGCGATTCCGAATGTTTCTCAAATTCTCAATAACACAACCTTTCTTATTGATTGGTTTGAATTGCATAGGCTATGGTTTGGGAACCGTTGGTTTCCATTTTTTTCTCGTCCAAAAATCTTTGAACTAATAGAACTTGATAGAAAGATCACCAAACAACACAAACACAAGCTTACGAATCATGCGATTCCGAATGTTTCTCAAGTTCTCAATAACACAACCTTTCTTATTGAGGTGTTTGATTTGCCTAGTCTATGGTGTGGGAACCGTTGGTTTCCATTCTTTTTCTTGTATAAAAAACTTTGAACTAATTGAACTTGATAGAAAGATCACCAAACAGCACCAACACAAGCATACGGATCATGCGATTCCGAATGTTTCTCAAACTCTCAATAACACAACCTTTCTTATTGATTGTTTTGATTTGTCTGGGCTATGCTTTGGTAACCGTTAGTTTCCATTATTTTTCTCGTCCGAAAATCTTTGAACTAATAGAACGTGATAGAAAGATCACAAAACAACTCAAAGACAAGCAAATGAATCATGCGATTCCGAATTTTCTCAAATTCTCAATAACATAACCTTTGTTATTGATTGGTTTGATTTGCCTAGGCTATGGTTTGGAAACCGTTGGTTTCCATTCTTTTTCTTATACAAAAAACTTTGAACTAATAGAACTTGATAGAAAGATCACCAAACAACACAAACACAAGCATACGAATCATGCGATTCCGAATGTTTCTCAAATTCTCATTAACACAACCATTCTTATTGATTAGTTTAATTTGCCTAGGCTATGGTTTGGGAACCGTTGGTTTCCATTCTTTTTCTAGTCCATAAATGTTTGAACTAATAGAACTTGATAGAAAGATCACCTTACAACACAAACAGAAGCATACGAATCATGCGATTTCAAATGTTTCTCAAATTCTTAATAACACCACCTTTCTTATTGATTGGTTTGATTTGCCTAGGCTATGGTTTGGTAACCGTTGGTTTCCATTTTTTTTTCGTAAAACAATCGTTGAACTAATACAACTTGATAGAAAGATCACCAAATAACACCAACACACAAATCATGCGATTCCGAATGTTTCTCAAATTCTAATAACCCAACCTTTCTTATTGATTGGTTTGATTTGCCTAAGCTATCGTTTGGAAGCCGTTGGTTTCCATTCTTTTTCTCGTCAAAAAATCTTTGAACTAATAGAACTTGATAGAAAGATCACCAAACAACACAAACACAAGCATACGAATCATGCGATTCCGAATGTTTCTCAAATTCTCAATAACACAACCTTTCTTATTGATTTGTTTGATTTGCCTAGGCTATGGTTTGAGAACCGTTGGTTTCTATTATTTTTCTTGTACAAAAAACTTTGAACTAATAGAACTTGATATAAAGACCACCAAACAACACAAACACAAGCATATGAATCATGCGATTCCGAATGTTTCTCAAATTCTCAATAACACAACCTTTCTTATTGATTGGTTTGAATTGCATAGGCTATGGTTTGGGAACCGTTGGTTTCCATTTTTTTCTCGTCCAAAAATCTTTGAACTAATAGAACTTGATAGAAAGATCACCAAACAACACAAACACAAGCTTACGAATCATGCGATTCCGAATGTTTCTCAAGTTCTCAATAACACAACCTTTATTATGGATTGGTTTGATTTGCCTAGGCTATCGTTTGGGAACCGTTGGTTTCCATTCTTTTTCTCGTCAAAAAATCATTGAACTAATAGAACTTGATAGAAAGATCACCAAACAACACCAACACAAGCATACGAATCATGCGATTCCGAATGTTTCTCAAATTCTCAATAGCACAACCTTTCTTATTGATTGGTTTGATTTGCCTAGGCTATGGTTTGGGAACCGTTGGCTTCCATTCTTTTTCTCGTCCAAAACTCTTTGAACTATTAGAACCTGATAGAAAGATCACCAAACAACACAACCACAAGCATATGAATCATGCGATTCCGAATGTTTCTCAAATTTTCAATAACACAACCTTTCTTATTGATTGGTTTGATTTGCCTAGGCTATGGTTTAGGAACCGTTTGTTTCCATTCTTTTTCGTCCAAAATTTTTTAAAGTATTAGAACTTGATAGAAACATCACCAAACAACACAAACACAAGCATACGAATCATGCGATTCCGAATGTTTCTCAAATTCTCATTTACACAACCATTCTTATTGATTAGTTTAATTTGCCTAGGCTATGGTTTGGGAACCGTTGGTTTCCATTCTTTTTCTAGTCCATAAATGTTTGAACTAATAGAACTTGATAGAAAGATCACCTTACAACACAAACAGAAGCATACGAATCATGCGATTTCGAATGTTTCTCAAATTCTTAATAACACAACCTTTCTTATTGATTGGTTTGATTTGCCTAGGCTATGGTTTGGTAACCGTTGGTTTCCATTTTTTTTCTCGTAAAACAATCGTTGAACTAATACAACTTGATAGAAAGATCACCAAATAACACCAACACAGACATACAAATCATGCGATTCCGAATGTTTCTCAAATTCTAATAACCCAACCTTTCTTATTGATTGGTTTGATTTGCCTAAGCTATCGTTTGGGAGCCGTTGGTTTCCATTCTTTTTCTCGTCAAAAAATCTTTGAACTAATAGAACTTGATAGAAAGATCACCAAACAACACAAACACAAGCATACGAATCATGCGATTTCGAATGTTTCTCAAATTCTCAATAACACAACCTTTCTTATTGATTTGTTTGATTTGCCTAGGCTATGGTTTGAGAACCGTTGGTTTCTATTATTTTTCTTGTACAAAAAACTTTGAACTAATAGAACTTGATATAAAGACCACCAAACAACACAAACACAAGCATATGAATCATGCGATTCCGAATGTTTCTCAAATTCTCAATAACACAACCTTTCTTATTGATTGGTTTGAATTGCATAGGCTATGGTTTGGGAACCGTTGGTTTCCATTTTTTTCTCGTCCAAAAATCTTTGAACTAATAGAACTTGATAGAAAGATCACCAAACAACACAAACACAAGCTTACGAATCATGCGATTCCGAATGTTTCTCAAGTTCTCAATAACACAACCTTTCTTATTGAGGTGTTTGATTTGCCTAGTCTATGGTGTGGGAACCGTTGGTTTCCATTCTTTTTCTTGTATAAAAAACTTTGAACTAATAGAACTTGATAGAAAGATCACCAAACAGCACCAACACAAGCATACGGATCATGCGATTCCGAATGTTTCTCAAACTCTCAATAACACAACCTTTCTTATTGATTGTTTTGATTTGTCTGGGCTATGCTTTGGTAACCGTTAGTTTCCATTATTTTTCTCGTCCGAAAATCTTTGAACTAATAGAACGTGATAGAAAGATCACAAAACAACTCAAAGACAAGCAAATGAATCATGCGATTCCGAATTTTCTCAAATTCTCAATAACATAACCTTTGTTATTGATTGGTTTGATTTGCCTAGGCTATGGTTTGGAAACCGTTGGTTTCCATTCTTTTTCTTATACAAAAAACTTTGAACTAATAGAACTTGATAGAAAGATCACCAAACAACACAAACACAAGCATACGAATCATGCGATTCCGAATGTTTCTCAAATTCTCATTAACACAACCATTCTTATTGATTAGTTTAATTTGCCTAGGCTATGGTTTGGGAACCGTTGGTTTCCATTCTTTTTCTAGTCCATAAATGTTTGAACTAATAGAACTTGATAGAAAGATCACCTTACAACACAAACAGAAGCATACGAATCATGCGATTTCAAATGTTTCTCAAATTCTTAATAACACCACCTTTCTTATTGATTGGTTTGATTTGCCTAGGCTATGGTTTGGTAACCGTTGGTTTCCATTTTTTTTTCGTAAAACAATCGTTGAACTAATACAACTTGATAGAAAGATCACCAAATAACACCAACACAGACATACAAATCATGCGATTCCGAATGTTTCTCAAATTCTAATAACCCAACCTTTCTTATTGATTGGTTTGATTTGCCTAAGCTATCGTTTGGAAGCCGTTGGTTTCCATTCTTTTTCTCGTCAAAAAATCTTTGAACTAATAGAACTTGATAGAAAGATCACCAAACAACACAAACACAAGCATACGAATCATGCGATTCCGAATGTTTCTCAAATTCTCAATAACACAACCTTTCTTATTGATTTGTTTGATTTGCCTAGGCTATGGTTTGAGAACCGTTGGTTTCTATTATTTTTCTTGTACAAAAAACTTTGAACTAATAGAACTTGATATAAAGACCACCAAACAACACAAACACAAGCATATGAATCATGCGATTCCGAATGTTTCTCAAATTCTCAATAACACAACCTTTCTTATTGATTGGTTTGAATTGCATAGGCTATGGTTTGGGAACCGTTGGTTTCCATTTTTTTCTCGTCCAAAAATCTTTGAACTAATAGAACTTGATAGAAAGATCACCAAACAACACAAACACAAGCTTACGAATCATGCGATTCCGAATGTTTCTCAAGTTCTCAATAACACAACCTTTCTTATTGATTGTTTTGATTTGTCTGGGCTATGCTTTGGGAACCGTTAGTTTCCATTATTTTTCTCGTCCGAAAATCTTTGAACTAATAGAACGTGATAGAAAGATCACAAAACAACACAAAGACAAGCAAATGAATCATGCGATTCCGAATTTTCTCAAATTCTCAATAACATAACCTTTGTTATTGATTGGTTTGATTTGCCTAGGCTATCGTTTGGGAACCGTTGGTTTCCATTCTTTTTCTCGTCAAAAAATCATTGAACTAATAGAACTTGATAGAAAGATCACCAAACAACACCAACACAAGCATACGAATCATGCGATTCCGAATGTTTCTCAAATTCTCAATAGCACAACCTTTCTTATTGATTGGTTTGATTTGCCTAGGCTATGGTTTGGGAACCGTTGGTTTCCATTCTTTTTCTCGTCCAAAAATCTTTGAACTAATAGAACTTGATAGAAAGATCACTAAACAACACAAACACAAGCATACGAATCATGCGAGTCCGAATGTTTCTCAAATTCTCAATAGCACAACCTTTCTTATTGATTGGTTTGATTTGCCTAGGCTATGGTTTGGGAACCGTTGGTTTCCATTCTTTTTCTCGTCCAAAAATCTTTGAACTATTAGAACTTGATAGAAAGATCACCAAACAACACAAACACAAGCATATGAATCATGCGATTCCGATTGTTTCTCAAATTCTCAATAACACAACCTTTCTTATGGATTGGTTTGATTTGCCTGGGCTATCGTTTGGGAAGCGTTGGTTTCCATTCTTTTTCTCGTCAAAAAATCTTTAAACTAATAGAACTTGATAGAAAGATCACCAAACAACACCAACACAAGCATACGAATCATGCGATTCCGAATGTTTCTCAAATTCTCAATAGCACAACATTTCTTATTGATTGGTTTGATTTGCCTAGGCTATGGTTTGGGAACCGTTGGTTTCCATTCTTTTTCTCGTCCAAAAATCTTTGAACTATTAGAACCTGATAGAAAGATCACCAAACAACACAACCACAAGCATATGAATCATGCGATTCCGAATGTTTCTCAAATTCTCAATAACACAACCTTTCTTATTGATTGGTTTGATTTGCCTAGGCTATTGTTTAGGAACCGTTTGTTTCCATTCTTTTTCGTCCAAAATTTTTTAAAGTATTAGAACTTGATAGAAAGATCACCAAACAACACAAACACAAGCATACGAATCATGCGATTCCGAATGTTTCTCAAATTCTCATTAACACAACCATTCTTATTGATTAGTTTAATTTGCCTAGGCTATGGTTTGGGAACCGTTGGTTTCCATTCTTTTTCTAGTCCATAAATGTTTGAACTAATAGAACTTGATAGAAAGATCACCTTACAACACAAACAGAAGCATACGAATCATGCGATTTCAAATGTTTCTCAAATTCTTAATAACACCACCTTTCTTATTGATTGGTTTGATTTGCCTAGGCTATGGTTTGGTAACCGTTGGTTTCCATTTTTTTTCTCGTAAAACAATCGTTGAACTAATACAACTTGATAGAAAGATCACCAAATAACACCAACACAGACATACAAATCATGCGATTCCGAATGTTTCTCAAATTCTAATAACCCAACCTTTCTTATTGATTGGTTTGATTTGCCTAAGCTATCGTTTGGAAGCCGTTGGTTTCCATTCTTTTTCTCGTCAAAAAATCTTTGAACTAATAGAACTTGATAGAAAGATCACCAAACAACACAAACACAAGCATACGAATCATGCGATTCCGAATGTTTCTCAAATTCTCAATAACACAACCTTTCTTATTGATTTGTTTGATTTGCCTAGGCTATGGTTTGAGAACCGTTGGTTTCTATTATTTTTCTTGTACAAAAAACTTTGAACTAATAGAACTTGATATAAAGACCACCAAACAACACAAACACAAGCATATGAATCATGCGATTCCGAATGTTTCTCAAATTCTCAATAACACAACCTTTCTTATTGATTGGTTTGAATTGCATAGGCTATGGTTTGGGAACCGTTGGTTTCCATTTTTTTCTCGTCCAAAAATCTTTGAACTAATAGAACTTGATAGAAAGATCACCAAACAACACAAACACAAGCTTACGAATCATGCGACTCCGAATGTTTCTCAAGTTCTCAATAACACAACCTTTCTTATTGATTGTTTTGATTTGTCTGGGCTATGCTTTGGGAACCGTTAGTTTCCATTATTTTTCTCGTCCGAAAATCTTTGAACTAATAGAACGTGATAGAAAGATCACAAAACAACACAAAGACAAGAAAATGAATCATGCGATTCCGAATTTTCTCAAATTCTCAATAACATAACCTTTGTTATTGATTGGTTTGATTTGCCTAGGCTATCGTTTGGGAACCGTTGGTTTCCATTCTTTTTCTCGTCAAAAAATCATTGAACTAATAGAACTTGATAGAAAGATCACCAAACAACACCAACACAAGCATACGAATCATGCGATTCCGAATGTTTCTCAAATTCTCAATAGCACAACCTTTCTTATTGATTGGTTTGATTTGCCTAGGCTATGGTTTGGGAACCGTTGGTTTCCATTCTTTTTCTCGGTCAAAAATCTTTGAACTAATAGTTATTGATAGAAAGATCACTAAACAACACAAACACAAGCATACGAATAATGCGATTCTGAATGTTTCTCAAATTCTCAATAACACAACCTTTCTTATTGAGGTGTTTGATTTGCCTAGGCTATGGTTTGGGAACCGTTGATTTCAATTCTTAACCTCGTCCAACAATCTTTGAACTAATAGAACTTGATAGAAAGATCACCAAACAACACAAACACATGCATACGAATCATGCGATTTCGAATGTTTCTCAAATTCTCAATAACACAACCTTTATTATGGATTGGTTTGATTTGCCTAGGCTATCGTTTGGGAACCGTTGGTTTCATTCTTTTTCTCGTCAAAAAATCATTGAACTAATAGAACTTGATAGAAAGATCACCAAACAACACCAACACAAGCATACGAATCATGCGATTCCGAATGTTTCTCAAATTCTCAATAGCACAACCTTTCTTATTGATTGGTTTGATTTGCCTAGGCTATGGTTTGGGAACCGTTGGCTTCCATTCTTTTTCTCGTCCAAAACTCTTTGAACTATTAGAACCTGATAGAAAGATCACCAAACAACACAACCACAAGCATATGAATCATGCGATTCCGAATGTTTCTCAAATTTTCAATAACACAACCTTTCTTATTGATTGGTTTGATTTGCCTAGGCTATGGTTTAGGAACCGTTTGTTTCCATTCTTTTTCGTCCAAAATTTTTTAAAGTATTAGAACTTGATAGAAAGATCACCAAACAACACAAACACAAGCATACGAATCATGCGATTCCGAATGTTTCTCAAATTCTCATTAACACAACCATTCTTATTGATTAGTTTAATTTGCCTAGGCTATGGTTTGGGAACCGTTGGTTTCCATTCTTTTTCTAGTCCATAAATGTTTGAACTAATAGAACTTGATAGAAAGATCACCTTACAACACAAACAGAAGCATACGAATCATGCGATTTCGAATGTTTCTCAAATTCTTAATAACACAACCTTTCTTATTGATTGGTTTGATTTGCCTAGGCTATGGTTTGGTAACCGTTGGTTTCCATTTTTTTTCTCGTAAAACAATCGTTGAACTAATACAACTTGATAGAAAGATCACCAAATAACACCAACACAGACATACAAATCATGCGATTCCGAATATTTCTCAAATTCTAATAACCCAACCTTTCTTATTGATTGGTTTGATTTGCCTAAGCTATCGTTTGGGAGCCGTTGGTTTCCATTCTTTTTCTCGTCAAAAAATCTTTGAACTAATAGAACTTGATAGAAAGATCACCAAACAACACAAACACAAGCATACGAATCATGCGATTCCGAATGTTTCTCAAATTCTCAATAACACAACCTTTCTTATTGATTTGTTTGATTTGCCTAGGCTATGGTTTGAGAACCGTTGGTTTCTATTATTTTTCTTGTACAAAAAACTTTGAACTAATAGAACTTGATATAAAGACCACCAAACAACACAAACACAAGCATATGAATCATGCGATTCCGAATGTTTCTCAAATTCTCAATAACACAACCTTTCTTATTGATTGGTTTGAATTGCATAGGCTATGGTTTGGGAACCGTTGGTTTCCATTTTTTTCTCGTCCAAAAATCTTTGAACTAATAGAACTTGATAGAAAGATCACCAAACAACACAAACACAAGCTTACGAATCATGCGATTCCGAATGTTTCTCAAGTTCTCAATAACACAACCTTTCTTATTGAGGTGTTTGATTTGCCTAGTCTATGGTGTGGGAACCGTTGGTTTCCATTCTTTTTCTTGTATAAAAAACTTTGAACTAATTGAACTTGATAGAAAGATCACCAAACAGCACCAACACAAGCATACGGATCATGCGATTCCGAATGTTTCTCAAACTCTCAATAACACAACCTTTCTTATTGATTGTTTTGATTTGTCTGGGCTATGCTTTGGTAACCGTTAGTTTCCATTATTTTTCTTGTCCGAAAATCTTTGAACTAATAGAACGTGATAGAAAGATCACGAAACAACTCAAAGACAAGCAAATGAATCATGCGATTCCGAATTTTCTCAAATTCTCAATAACATAACCTTTGTTATTGATTGGTTTGATTTGCCTAGGCTATGGTTTGGAAACCGTTGGTTTCCATTCTTTTTCTTATACAAAAAACTTTGAACTAATAGAACTTGATAGAAAGATCACCAAACAACACAAACACAAGCATACGAATCATGCGATTCCGAATGTTTCTCAAATTCTCATTAACACAACCATTCTTATTGATTAGTTTAATTTGCCTAGGCTATGGTTTGGGAACCGTTGGTTTCCATTCTTTTTCTAGTCCATAAATGTTTGAACTAATAGAACTTGATAGAAAGATCACCTTACAACACAAACAGAAGCATACGAATCATGCGATTTCAAATGTTTCTCAAATTCTTAATAACACCACCTTTCTTATTGATTGGTTTGATTTGCCTAGGCTATGGTTTGGTAACCGTTGGTTTCCATTTTTTTTCTCGTAAAACAATCGTTGAACTAATACAACTTGATAGAAAGATCACCAAATAACACCAACACAGACATACAAATCATGCGATTCCGAATGTTTCTCAAATTCTAATAACCCAACCTTTCTTATTGATTGGTTTGATTTGCCTAAGCTATCGTTTGGAAGCCGTTGGTTTCCATTCTTTTTCTCGTCAAAAAATCTTTGAACTAATAGAACTTGATAGAAAGACCACCAAACAACACAAACACAAGCATACGAATCATGCGATTCCGAATGTTTCTCAAATTCTCAATAACACAACCTTTCTTATTGATTTGTTTGATTTGCCTAGGCTATGGTTTGAGAACCGTTGGTTTCTATTATTTTTCTTGTACAAAAAACTTTGAACTAATAGAACTTGATATAAAGACCACCAAACAACACAAACACAAGCATATGAATCATGCGATTCCGAATGTTTCTCAAATTCTCAATAACACAACCTTTCTTATTGATTGGTTTGAATTGCATAGGCTGTGGTTTGGGAACCGTTGGTTTCCATTTTTTTCTCGTCCAAAAATCTTTGAACTAATAGAACTTGATAGAAAGATCACCAAACAACACAAACACAAGCTTACGAATCATGCGATTCCGAATGTTTCTCAAGTTCTCAATAACACAACCTTTCTTATTGATTGTTTTGATTTGTCTGGGCTATGCTTTGGGAACCGTTAGTTTCCATTATTTTTCTCGTCCGAAAATCTTTGAACTAATAGAACGTGATAGAAAGATCACAAAACAACACAAAGACAAGCAAATGAATCATGCGATTCCGAATTTTCTCAAATTCTCAATAAAATAACCTTTGTTATTGATTGGTTTGATTTGCCTAGGCTATCGTTTGGGAACCGTTGGTTTCCATTCTTTTTCTCGTCAAAAAATCATTGAACTAATAGAACTTGATAGAAAGATCACCAAACAACACCAACACAAGCATACGAATCATGCGATTCCGAATGTTTCTCAAATTCTCAATAGCACAACCTTTCTTATTGATTGGTTTGATTTGCCTAGGCTATGGTTTGGGAACCGTTGGTTTCCATTCTTTTTCTCGTCCAAAAATCTTTGAACTAATAGAACTTGATAGAAAGATCACTAAACAACACAAACACAAGCATACGAATAATGCGATTCTGAATGTTTCTCAAATTCTCAATAACACAACCTTTCTTATTGAGGTGTTTGATTTGCCTAGGCTATGGTTTGGGAACCGTTGATTTCAATTCTTAACCTCGTCCAACAATCTTTGAACTAATAGAACTTGATAGAAAGATCACCAAACAACACAAACACATGCATACGAATCATGCGATTTCGAATGTTTCTCAAATTCTCAATAACACAACCTTTATTATGGATTGGTTTGATTTGCCTAGGCTATCGTTTGGGAACCGTTGGTTTCCATTCTTTTTCTCGTCAAAAAATCATTGAACTAATAGAACTTGATAGAAAGATCACCAAACAACACCAACACAAGCATACGAATCATGCGATTCCGAATGTTTCTCAAATTCTCAATAGCACAACCTTTCTTATTGATTGGTTTGATTTGCCTAGGCTATGGTTTGGGAACCGTTGGCTTCCATTCTTTTTCTCGTCCAAAACTCTTTGAACTATTAGAACCTGATAGAAAGATCACCAAACAACACAACCACAAGCATATGAATCATGCGATTCCGAATGTTTCTCAAATTTTCAATAACACAACCTTTCTTATTGATTGGTTTGATTTGCCTAGGCTATGGTTTAGGAACCGTTTGTTTCCATTCTTTTTCGTCCAAAATTTTTTAAAGTATTAGAACTTGATAGAAAGATCACCAAACAACACAAACACAAGCATACGAATCATGCGATTCCGAATGTTTCTCAAATTCTCATTAACACAACCATTCTTATTGATTAGTTTAATTTGCCTAGGCTATGGTTTGGGAACCGTTGGTTTCCATTCTTTTTCTAGTCCATAAATGTTTGAACTAATAGAACTTGATAGAAAGATCACCTTACAACACAAACAGAAGCATACGAATCATGCGATTTCGAATGTTTCTCAAATTCTTAATAACACAACCTTTCTTATTGATTGGTTTGATTTGCCTAGGCTATGGTTTGGTAACCGTTGGTTTCCATTTTTTTTCTCGTAAAACAATCGTTGAACTAATACAACTTGATAGAAAGATCACCAAATAACACCAACACAGACATACAAATCATGCGATTCCGAATGTTTCTCAAATTCTAATAACCCAACCTTTCTTATTGATTGGTTTGATTTGCCTAAGCTATCGTTTGGGAGCCGTTGGTTTCCATTCTTTTTCTCGTCAAAAAATCTTTGAACTAATAGAACTTGATAGAAAGATCACCAAACAACACAAACACAAGCATACGAATCATGCGATTCCGAATGTTTCTCAAATTCTCAATAACACAACCTTTCTTATTGATTTGTTTGATTTGCCTAGGCTATGGTTTGAGAACCGTTGGTTTCTATTATTTTTCTTGTACAAAAAACTTTGAACTAATAGAACTTGATATAAAGACCACCAAACAACACAAACACAAGCATATGAATCATGCGATTCCGAATGTTTCTCAAATTCTCAATAACACAACCTTTCTTATTGATTGGTTTGAATTGCATAGGCTATGGTTTGGGAACCGTTGGTTTCCATTTTTTTCTCGTCCAAAAATCTTTGAACTAATAGAACTTGATAGAAAGATCACCAAACAACACAAACACAAGCTTACGAATCATGCGATTCCGAATGTTTCTCAAGTTCTCAATAACACAACCTTTCTTATTGAGGTGTTTGATTTGCCTAGTCTATGGTGTGGGAACCGTTGGTTTCCATTCTTTTTCTTGTATAAAAAACTTTGAACTAATAGAACTTGATAGAAAGATCACCAAACAGCACCAACACAAGCATACGGATCATGCGATTCCGAATGTTTCTCAAACTCTCAATAACACAACCTTTCTTATTGATTGTTTTGATTTGTCTGGGCTATGCTTTGGTAACCGTTAGTTTCCATTATTTTTCTCGTCCGAAAATCTTTGAACTAATAGAACGTGATAGAAAGATCACAAAACAACTCAAAGACAAGCAAATGAATCATGCGATTCCGAATTTTCTCAAATTCTCAATAACATAACCTTTGTTATTGATTGGTTTGATTTGCCTAGGCTATGGTTTGGAAACCGTTGGTTTCCATTCTTTTTCTTATACAAAAAACTTTGAACTAATAGAACTTGATAGAAAGATCACCAAACAACACAAACACAAGCATACGAATCATGCAATTCCGAATGTTTCTCAAATTCTCATTAACACAACCATTCTTATTGATTAGTTTAATTTGCCTAGGCTATGGTTTGGGAACCGTTGGTTTCCATTCTTTTTCTAGTCCATAAATGTTTGAACTAATAGAACTTGATAGAAAGATCACCTTACAACACAAACAGAAGCATACGAATCATGCGATTTCAAATGTTTCTCAAATTCTTAATAACACCACCTTTCTTATTGATTGGTTTGATTTGCCTAGGCTATGGTTTGGTAACCGTTGGTTTCCATTTTTTTTCTCGTAAAACAATCGTTGAACTAATACAACTTGATAGAAAGATCACCAAATAACACCAACACAGACATACAAATCATGCGATTCCGAATGTTTCTCAAATTCTAATAACCCAACCTTTCTTATTGATTGGTTTGATTTGCCTAAGCTATCGTTTGGAAGCCGTTGGTTTCCATTCTTTTTCTCGTCAAAAAATCTTTGAACTAATAGAACTTGATAGAAAGATCACCAAACAACACAAACACAAGCATACGAATCATGCGATTCCGAATGTTTCTCAAATTCTCAATAACACAACCTTTCTTATTGATTTGTTTGATTTGCCTAGGCTATGGTTTGAGAACCGTTGGTTTCTATTATTTTTCTTGTACAAAAAACTTTGAACTAATAGAACTTGATATAAAGACCACCAAACAACACAAACACAAGCATATGAATCATGCGATTCCGAATGTTTCTCAAATTCTCAATAACACAACCTTTCTTATTGATTGGTTTGAATTGCATAGGCTGTGGTTTGGGAACCGTTGGTTTCCATTTTTTTCTCGTCCAAAAATCTTTGAACTAATAGAACTTGATAGAAAGATCACCAAACAACACAAACACAAGCTTACGAATCATGCGATTCCGAATGTTTCTCAAGTTCTCAATAACACAACCTTTCTTATTGATTGTTTTGATTTGTCTGGGCTATGCTTTGGGAACCGTTAGTTTCCATTATTTTTCTCGTCCGAAAATCTTTGAACTAATAGAACGTGATAGAAAGATCACAAAACAACACAAAGACAAGCAAATGAATCATGCGATTCCGAATTTTCTCAAATTCTCAATAACATAACCTTTGTTATTGATTGGTTTGATTTGCCTAGGCTATCGTTTGGGAACCGTTGGTTTCCATTCTTTTTCTCGTCAAAAAATCATTGAACTAATAGAACTTGATAGAAAGATCACCAAACAACACCAACACAAGCATACGAATCATGCGATTCCGAATGTTTCTCAAATTCTCAATAGCACAACCTTTCTTATTGATTGGTTTGATTTGCCTAGGCTATGGTTTGGGAACCGTTGGTTTCTATTCTTTTTCTCGTCCAAAAATCTTTGAACTAATAGAACTTGATAGAAAGATCACTAAACAACACAAACACAAGCATACGAATAATGCGATTCTGAATGTTTCTCAAATTCTCAATAACACAACCTTTCTTATTGAGGTGTTTGATTTGCCTAGGCTATGGTTTGGGAACCGTTGATTTCAATTCTTAACCTCGTCCAACAATCTTTGAACTAATAGAACTTGATAGAAAGATCACCAAACAACACAAACACATGCATACGAATCATGCGATTTCGAATGTTTCTCAAATTCTCAATAACACAACCTTTATTATGGATTGGTTTGATTTGCCTAGGCTATCGTTTGGGAACCGTTGGTTTCCATTCTTTTTCTCGTCAAAAAATCATTGAACTAATAGAACTTGATAGAAAGATCACCAAACAACACCAACACAAGCATACGAATCATGCGATTCCGAATGTTTCTCAAATTCTCAATAGCACAACCTTTCTTATTGATTGGTTTGATTTGCCTAGGCTATGGTTTGGGAACCGTTGGCTTCCATTCTTTTTCTCGTCCAAAACTCTTTGAACTATTAGAACCTGATAGAAAGATCACCAAACAACACAACCACAAGCATATGAATCATGCGATTCCGAATGTTTCTCAAATTTTCAATAACACAACCTTTCTTATTGATTGGTTTGATTTGCCTAGGCTATGGTTTAGGAACCGTTTGTTTCCATTCTTTTTCGTCCAAAATTTTTTAAAGTATTAGAACTTGATAGAAAGATCACCAAACAACACAAACACAAGCATACGAATCATGCGATTCCGAATGTTTCTCAAATTCTCATTAACACAACCATTCTTATTGATTAGTTTAATTTGCCTAGGCTATGGTTTGGGAACCGTTGGTTTCCATTCTTTTTCTAGTCCATAAATGTTTGAACTAATAGAACTTGATAGAAAGATCACCTTACAACACAAACAGAAGCATACGAATCATGCGATTTCGAATGTTTCTCAAATTCTTAATAACACAACCTTTCTTATTGATTGGTTTGATTTGCCTAGGCTATGGTTTGGTAACCGTTGGTTTCCATTTTTTTTCTCGTAAAACAATCGTTGAACTAATACAACTTGATAGAAAGATCACCAAATAACACCAACACAGACATACAAATCATGCGATTCCGAATGTTTCTCAAATTCTAATAACCCAACCTTTCTTATTGATTGGTTTGATTTGCCTAAGCTATCGTTTGGGAGCCGTTGGTTTCCATTCTTTTTCTCGTCAAAAAATCTTTGAACTAATAGAACTTGATAGAAAGATCACCAAACAACACAAACACAAGCATACGAATCATGCGATTCCGAATGTTTCTCAAATTCTCAATAACACAACCTTTCTTATTGATTTGTTTGATTTGCCTAGGCTATGGTTTGAGAACCGTTGGTTTCTATTATTTTTCTTGTACAAAAAACTTTGAACTAATAGAACTTGATATAAAGACCACCAAACAACACAAACACAAGCATATGAATCATGCGATTCCGAATGTTTCTCAAATTCTCAATAACACAACCTTTCTTATTGATTGGTTTGAATTGCATAGGCTATGGTTTGGGAACCGTTGGTTTCCATTTTTTTCTCGTCCAAAAATCTTTGAACTAATAGAACTTGATAGAAAGATCACCAAACAACACAAACACAAGCTTACGAATCATGCGATTCCGAATGTTTCTCAAGTTCTCAATAACACAACCTTTCTTATTGAGGTGTTTGATTTGCCTAGTCTATGGTGTGGGAACCGTTGGTTTCCATTCTTTTTCTTGTATAAAAAACTTTGAACTAATAGAACTTGATAGAAAGATCACCAAACAGCACCAACACAAGCATACGGATCATGCGATTCCGAATGTTTCTCAAACTCTCAATAACACAACCTTTCTTATTGATTGTTTTGATTTGTCTGGGCTATGCTTTGGTAACCGTTAGTTTCCATTATTTTTCTCGTCCGAAAATCTTTGAACTAATAGAACGTGATAGAAAGATCACAAAACAACTCAAAGACAAGCAAATGAATCATGCGATTCCGAATTTTCTCAAATTCTCAATAACATAACCTTTGTTATTGATTGGTTTGATTTGCCTAGGCTATGGTTTGGAAACCGTTGGTTTCCATTCTTTTTCTTATACAAAAAACTTTGAACTAATAGAACTTGATAGAAAGATCACCAAACAACACAAACACAAGCATACGAATCATGCGATTCCGAATGTTTCTCAAATTCTCATTAACACAACCATTCTTATTGATTAGTTTAATTTGCCTAGGCTATGGTTTGGGAACCGTTGGTTTCCATTCTTTTTCTAGTCCATAAATGTTTGAACTAATAGAACTTGATAGAAAGATCACCTTACAACACAAACAGAAGCATGCGAATCATGCGATTTCAAATGTTTCTCAAATTCTTAATAACACCACCTTTCTTATTGATTGGTTTGATTTGCCTAGGCTATGGTTTGGTAACCGTTGGTTTCCATTTTTTTTCTCGTAAAACAATCGTTGAACTAATACAACTTGATAGAAAGATCACCAAATAACACCAACACAGACATACAAATCATGCGATTCCGAATGTTTCTCAAATTCTAATAACCCAACCTTTCTTATTGATTGGTTTGATTTGCCTAAGCTATCGTTTGGAAGCCGTTGGTTTCCATTCTTTTTCTCGTCAAAAAATCTTTGAACTAATAGAACTTGATAGAAAGATCACCAAACAACACAAACACAAGCATACGAATCATGCGATTCCGAATGTTTCTCAAATTCTCAATAACACAACCTTTCTTATTGATTTGTTTGATTTGCCTAGGCTATGGTTTGAGAACCGTTGGTTTCTATTATTTTTCTTGTACAAAAAACTTTGAACTAATAGAACTTGATATAAAGACCACCAAACAACACAAACACAAGCATATGAATCATGCGATTCCGAATGTTTCTCAAATTCTCAATAACACAACCTTTCTTATTGATTGGTTTGAATTGCATAGGCTGTGGTTTGGGAACCGTTGGTTTCCATTTTTTTCTCGTCCAAAAATCTTTGAACTAATAGAACTTGATAGAAAGATCACCAAACAACACAAACACAAGCTTACGAATCATGCGATTCCGAATGTTTCTCAAGTTCTCAATAACACAACCTTTCTTATTGATTGTTTTGATTTGTCTGGGCTATGCTTTGGGAACCGTTAGTTTCCATTATTTTTCTCGTCCGAAAATCTTTGAACTAATAGAACGTGATAGAAAGATCACAGAACAACACAAAGACAAGCAAATGAATCATGCGATTCCGAATTTTCTCAAATTCTCAATAACATAACCTTTGTTATTGATTGGTTTGATTTGCCTAGGCTATCGTTTGGGAACCGTTGGTTTCCATTCTTTTTCTCGTCAAAAAATCATTGAACTAATAGAACTTGATAGAAAGATCACCAAACAACACCAACACAAGCATACGAATCATGCGATTCCGAATGTTTCTCAAATTCTCAATAGCACAACCTTTCTTATTGATTGGTTTGATTTGCCTAGGCTATGGTTTGGGAACCGTTGGTTTCCATTCTTTTTCTCGTCCAAAAATCTTTGAACTAATAGAACTTGATAGAAAGATCACTAAACAACACAAACACAAGCATACGAATAATGCGATTCTGAATGTTTCTCAAATTCTCAATAACACAACCTTTCTTATTGAGGTGTTTGATTTGCCTAGGCTATGGTTTGGGAACCGTTGATTTCAATTCTTAACCTCGTCCAACAATCTTTGAACTAATAGAACTTGATAGAAAGATCACCAAACAACACAAACACATGCATACGAATCATGCGATTTCGAATGTTTCTCAAATTCTCAATAACACAACCTTTATTATGGATTGGTTTGATTTGCCTAGGCTATCGTTTGGGAACCGTTGGTTTCCATTCTTTTTCTCGTCAAAAAATCATTGAACTAATAGAACTTGATAGAAAGATCACCAAACAACACCAACACAAGCATACGAATCATGCGATTCCGAATATTTCTCAAATTCTCAATAGCACAACCTTTCTTATTGATTGGTTTGATTTGCCTAGGCTATGGTTTGGGAACCGTTGGCTTCCATTCTTTTTCTCGTCCAAAACTCTTTGAACTATTAGAACCTGATAGAAAGATCACCAAACAACACAACCACAAGCATATGAATCATGCGATTCCGAATGTTTCTCAAATTTTCAATAACACAACCTTTCTTATTGATTGGTTTGATTTGCCTAGGCTATGGTTTAGGAACCGTTTGTTTCCATTCTTTTTCGTCCAAAATTTTTTAAAGTATTAGAACTTGATAGAAAGATCACCAAACAACACAAACACAAGCATACGAATCATGCGATTCCGAATGTTTCTCAAATTCTCATTAACACAACCATTCTTATTGATTAGTTTAATTTGCCTAGGCTATGGTTTGGGAACCGTTGGTTTCCATTCTTTTTCTAGTCCATAAATGTTTGAACTAATAGAACTTGATAGAAAGATCACCTTACAACACAAACAGAAGCATACGAATCATGCGATTTCGAATGTTTCTCAAATTCTTAATAACACAACCTTTCTTATTGATTGGTTTGATTTGCCTAGGCTATGGTTTGGTAACCGTTGGTTTCTATTTTTTTTCTCGTAAAACAATCGTTGAACTAATACAACTTGATAGAAAGATCACCAAATAACACCAACACAGACATACAAATCATGCGATTCCGAATGTTTCTCAAATTCTAATAACCCAACCTTTCTTATTGATTGGTTTGATTTGCCTAAGCTATCGTTTGGGAGCCGTTGGTTTCCATTCTTTTTCTCGTCAAAAAATCTTTGAACTAATAGAACTTGATAGAAAGATCACCAAACAACACAAGCACAAGCATACGAATCATGCGATTCCGAATGTTTCTCAAATTCTCAATAACACAACCTTTCTTATTGATTTGTTTGATTTGCCTAGGCTATGGTTTGAGAACCGTTGGTTTCTATTATTTTTCTTGTACAAAAAACTTTGAACTAATAGAACCTGATATAAAGACCACCAAACAACACAAACACAAGCATATGAATCATGCGATTCCGAATGTTTCTCAAATTCTCAATAACACAACCTTTCTTATTGATTGGTTTGAATTGCATAGGCTATGGTTTGGGAACCGTTGGTTTCCATTTTTTTCTCGTCCAAAAATCTTTGAACTAATAGAACTTGATAGAAAGATCACCAAACAACACAAACACAAGCTTACGAATCATGCGATTCCGAATGTTTCTCAAGTTCTCAATAACACAACCTTTCTTATTGAGGTGTTTGATTTGCCTAGTCTATGGTGTGGGAACCGTTGGTTTCCATTCTTTTTCTTGTATAAAAAACTTTGAACTAATAGAACTTGATAGAAAGATCACCAAACAGCACCAACATAAGCATACGGATCATGCGATTCCGAATGTTTCTCAAACTCTCAATAACACAACCTTTCTTATTGATTGTTTTGATTTGTCTGGGCTATGCTTTAGTAACCGTTAGTTTCCATTATTTTTCTCGTCCGAAAATCTTTGAACTAATAGAACGTGATAGAAAGATCACAAAACAACTCAAAGACAAGCAAATGAATCATGCGATTCCGAATTTTCTCAAATTCTCAATAACATAACCTTTGTTATTGATTGGTTTGATTTGCCTAGGCTATGGTTTGGAAACCGTTGGTTTCCATTCTTTTTCTTATACAAAAAACTTTGAACTAATAGAACTTGATAGAAAGATCACCAAACAACACAAACACAAGCATACGAATCATGCGATTCCGAATGTTTCTCAAATTCTCATTAACACAACCATTCTTATTGATTAGTTTAATTTGCCTAGGCTATGGTTTGGGAACCGTTGGTTTCCATTCTTTTTCTAGTCCATAAATGTTTGAACTAATAGAACTTGATAGAAAGATCACCTTACAACACAAACAGAAGCATACGAATCATGCGATTTCAAATGTTTCTCAAATTCTTAATAACACCACCTTTCTTATTGATTGGTTTGATTTGCCTAGGCTATGGTTTGGTAACCGTTGGTTTCCATTTTTTTTTCGTAAAACAATCGTTGAACTAATACAACTTGATAGAAAGATCACCAAATAACACCAACACAGACATACAAATCATGCGATTCCGAATGTTTCTCAAATTCTAATAACCCAACCTTTCTTATTGATTGGTTTGATTTGCCTAAGCTATCGTTTGGAAGCCGTTGGTTTCCATTCTTTTTCTCGTCAAAAAATCTTTGAACTAATAGAACTTGATAGAAAGATCACCAAACAACACAAACACAAGCATACGAATCATGCGATTCCGAATGTTTCTCAAATTCTCAATAACACAACCTTTCTTATTGATTTGTTTGATTTGCCTAGGCTATGGTTTGAGAACCGTTGGTTTCTATTATTTTTCTTGTACAAAAAACTTTGAACTAATAGAACTTGATATAAAGACCACCAAACAACACAAACACAAGCATATGAATCATGCGATTCCGAATGTTTCTCAAATTCTCAATAACACAACCTTTCTTATTGATTGGTTTGAATTGCATAGGCTATGGTTTGGGAACCGTTGGTTTCCATTTTTTTCTCGTCCAAAAATCTTTGAACTAATAGAACTTGATAGAAAGATCACCAAACAACACAAACACAAGCTTACGAATCATGCGATTCCGAATGTTTCTCAAGTTCTCAATAACACAACCTTTCTTATTGATTGTTTTGATTTGTCTGGGCTATGCTTTGGGAACCGTTAGTTTCCATTATTTTTCTCGTCCGAAAATCTTTGAACTAATAGAACGTGATAGAAAGATCACAAAACAACACAAAGACAAGCAAATGAATCATGCGATTCCGAATTTTCTCAAATTCTCAATAACATAACCTTTGTTATTGATTGGTTTGATTTGCCTAGGCTATCGTTTGGGAACCGTTGGTTTCCATTCTTTTTCTCGTCAAAAAATCATTGAACTAATAGAACTTGATAGAAAGATCACCAAACAACACCAACACAAGCATACGAATCATGCGATTCCGAATGTTTCTCAAATTCTCAATAGCACAACCTTTCTTATTGATTGGTTTGATTTGCCTAGGCTATGGTTTGGGAACCGTTGGTTTCCATTCTTTTTCTCGTCCAAAAATCTTTGAACTAATAGAACTTGATAGAAAGATCACTAAACAACACAAACACAAGCATACGAATAATGCGATTCTGAATGTTTCTCAAATTCTCAATAACACAACCTTTCTTATTGAGGTGTTTGATTTGCCTAGGCTATGGTTTGGGAACCGTTGATTTCAATTCTTAACCTCGTCCAACAATCTTTGAACTAATAGAACTTGATAGAAAGATCACCAAACAACACAAACACATGCATACGAATCATGCGATTTCGAATGTTTCTCAAATTCTCAATAACACAACCTTTATTATGGATTGGTTTGATTTGCCTAGGCTATCGTTTGGGAACCGTTGGTTTCCATTCTTTTTCTCGTCAAAAAATCATTGAACTAATAGAACTTGATAGAAAGATCACCAAACAACACCAACACAAGCATACGAATCATGCGATTCCGAATGTTTCTCAAATTCTCAATAGCACAACCTTTCTTATTGATTGGTTTGATTTGCCTAGGCTATGGTTTGGGAACCGTTGGTTTCCATTCTTTTTCTCGTCCAAAACTCTTTGAACTATTAGAACCTGATAGAAAGATCACCAAACAACACAACCACAAGCATATGAATCATGCGATTCCGAATGTTTCTCAAATTTTCAATAACACAACCTTTCTTATTGATTGGTTTGATTTGCCTAGGCTATGGTTTAGGAACCGTTTGTTTCCATTCTTTTTCGTCCAAAATTTTTTAAAGTATTAGAACTTGATAGAAAGATCACCAAACAACACAAACACAAGCATACGAATCATGCGATTCCGAATGTTTCTCAAATTCTCATTAACACAACCATTCTTATTGATTAGTTTAATTTGCCTAGGCTATGGTTTGGGAACCGTTGGTTTCCATTCTTTTTCTAGTCCATAAATGTTTGAACTAATAGAACTTGATAGAAAGATCACCTTACAACACAAACAGAAGCATACGAATCATGCGATTTCGAATGTTTCTCAAATTCTTAATAACACAACCTTTCTTATTGATTGGTTTGATTTGCCTAGGCTATGGTTTGGTAACCGTTGGTTTCCATTTTTTTTCTCGTAAAACAATCGTTGAACTAATACAACTTGATAGAAAGATCACCAAATAACACCAACACAGACATACAAATCATGCGATTCCGAATGTTTCTCAAATTCTAATAACCCAACCTTTCTTATTGATTGGTTTGATTTGCCTAAGCTATCGTTTGGGAGCCGTTGGTTTCCATTCTTTTTCTCGTCAAAAAATCTTTGAACTAATAGAACTTGATAGAAAGATCACCAAACAACACAAACACAAGCATACGAATCATGCGATTCCGAATGTTTCTCAAATTCTCAATAACACAACCTTTCTTATTGATTTGTTTGATTTGCCTAGGCTATGGTTTGAGAACCGTTGGTTTCTATTATTTTTCTTGTACAAAAAACTTTGAACTAATAGAACTTGATATAAAGACCACCAAACAACACAAACACAAGCATATGAATCATGCGATTCCGAATGTTTCTCAAATTCTCAATAACACAACCTTTCTTATTGATTGGTTTGAATTGCATAGGCTATGGTTTGGGAACCGTTGGTTTCCATTTTTTTCTCGTCCAAAAATCTTTGAACTAATAGAACTTGATAGAAAGATCACCAAACAACACAAACACAAGCTTACGAATCATGCGATTCCGAATGTTTCTCAAGTTCTCAATAACACAACCTTTCTTATTGAGGTGTTTGATTTGCCTAGTCTATGGTGTGGGAACCGTTGGTTTCCATTCTTTTTCTTGTATAAAAAACTTTGAACTAATAGAACTTGATAGAAAGATCACCAAACAGCACCAACACAAGCATACGGATCATGCGATTCCGAATGTTTCTCAAACTCTCAATAACACAACCTTTCTTATTGATTGTTTTGATTTGTCTGGGCTATGCTTTGGTAACCGTTAGTTTCCATTATTTTTCTCGTCCGAAAATCTTTGAACTAATAGAACGTGATAGAAAGATCACAAAACAACTCAAAGACAAGCAAATGAATCATGCGATTCCGAATTTTCTCAAATTCTCAATAACATAACCTTTGTTATTGATTGGTTTGATTTGCCTAGGCTATGGTTTGGAAACCGTTGGTTTCCATTCTTTTTCTTATACAAAAAACTTTGAACTAATAGAACTTGATAGAAAGATCACCAAACAACACAAACACAAGCATACGAATCATGCGATTCCGAATGTTTCTCAAATTCTCATTAACACAACCATTCTTATTGATTAGTTTAATTTGCCTAGGCTATGGTTTGGGAACCGTTGGTTTCCATTCTTTTTCTAGTCCATAAATGTTTGAACTAATAGAACTTGATAGAAAGATCACCTTACAACACAAACAGAAGCATACGAATCATGCGATTTCAAATGTTTCTCAAATTCTTAATAACACCACCTTTCTTATTGATTGGTTTGATTTGCCTAGGCTATGGTTTGGTAACCGTTGGTTTCCATTTTTTTTTCGTAAAACAATCGTTGAACTAATACAACTTGATAGAAAGATCACCAAATAACACCAACACAGACATACAAATCATGCGATTCCGAATGTTTCTCAAATTCTAATAACCCAACCTTTCTTATTGATTGGTTTGATTTGCCTAAGCTATCGTTTGGAAGCCGTTGGTTTCCATTCTTTTTCTCATCAAAAAATCTTTGAACTAATAGAACTTGATAGAAAGATCACCAAACAACACAAACACAAGCATACGAATCATGCGATTCCGAATGTTTCTCAAATTCTCAATAACACAACCTTTCTTATTGATTTGTTTGATTTGCCTAGGCTATGGTTTGAGAACCGTTGGTTTCTATTATTTTTCTTGTACAAAAAACTTTGAACTAATAGAACTTGATATAAAGACCACCAAACAACACAAACACAAGCATATGAATCATGCGATTCCGAATGTTTCTCAAATTCTCAATAACACAACCTTTCTTATTGATTGGTTTGAATTGCATAGGCTATGGTTTGGGAACCGTTGGTTTCCATTTTTTTCTCGTCCAAAAATCTTTGAACTAATAGAACTTGATAGAAAGATCACCAAACAACACAAACACAAGCTTACGAATCATGCGATTCCGAATGTTTCTCAAGTTCTCAATAACACAACCTTTCTTATTGATTGTTTTGATTTGTCTGGGCTATGCTTTGGGAACCGTTAGTTTCCATTATTTTTCTCGTCCGAAAATCTTTGAACTAATAGAACGTGATAGAAAGATCACAAAACAACACAAAGACAAGCAAATGAATCATGCGATTCCGAATTTTCTCAAATTCTCAATAACATAACCTTTGTTATTGATTGGTTTGATTTGCCTAGGCTATCGTTTGGGAACCGTTGGTTTCCATTCTTTTTCTCGTCAAAAAATCATTGAACTAATAGAACTTGATAGAAAGATCACCAAACAACACCAACACAAGCATACGAATCATGCGATTCCGAATGTTTCTCAAATTCTCAATAGCACAACCTTTCTTATTGATTGGTTTGATTTGCCTAGGCTATGGTTTGGGAACCGTTGGTTTCCATTCTTTTTCTCGTCCAAAAATCTTTGAACTAATAGAACTTGATAGAAAGATCACTAAACAACACAAACACAAGCATACGAATCATGCGAGTCCGAATGTTTCTCAAATTCTCAATAGCACAACCTTTCTTATTGATTGGTTTGATTTGCCTAGGCTATGGTTTGGGAACCGTTGGTTTCCATTCTTTTTCTCGTCCAAAAATCTTTGAACTATTAGAACCTGATAGAAAGATCACCAAACAACACAACCACAAGCATATGAATCATGCGATTCCGAATGTTTCTCAAATTCTCATTAACACAACCATTCTTATTGATTAGTTTAATTTGCCTAGGCTATGGTTTGGGAACCGTTGGTTTCCATTCTTTTTCTAGTCCATAAATGTTTGAACTAATAGAACTTGATAGAAAGATCACCTTACAACACAAACAGAAGCATACGAATCATGCGATTTCAAATGTTTCTCAAATTCTTAATAACACCACCTTTCTTATTGATTGGTTTGATTTGCCTAGGCTATGGTTTGGTAACCGTTGGTTTCCATTTTTTTTCTCGTAAAACAATCGTTGAACTAATACAACTTGATAGAAAGATCACCAAATAACACCAACACAGACATACAAATCATGCGATTCCGAATGTTTCTCAAATTCTAATAACCCAACCTTTCTTATTGATTGGTTTGATTTGCCTAAGCTATCGTTTGGAAGCCGTTGGTTTCCATTCTTTTTCTCGTCAAAAAATCTTTGAACTAATAGAACTTGATAGAAAGATCACCAAACAACACAAACACAAGCATACGAATCATGCGATTCCGAATGTTTCTCAAATTCTCAATAACACAACCTTTCTTATTGATTTGTTTGATTTGCCTAGGCTATGGTTTGAGAACCGTTGGTTTCTATTATTTTTCTTGTACAAAAAACTTTGAACTAATAGAACTTGATATAAAGACCACCAAACAACACAAACACAAGCATATGAATCATGCGATTCCGAATGTTTCTCAAATTCTCATTAACACAACCATTCTTATTGATTAGTTTAATTTGCCTAGGCTATGGTTTGGGAACCGTTGGTTTCCATTCTTTTTCTAGTCCATAAATGTTTGAACTAATAGAACTTGATAGAAAGATCACCTTACAACACAAACAGAAGCATACGAATCATGCGATTTCGAATGTTTCTCAAATTCTTAATAACACAACCTTTCTTATTGATTGGTTTGATTTGCCTAGGCTATGGTTTGGTAACCGTTGGTTTCTATTTTTTTTCTCGTAAAACAATCGTTGAACTAATACAACTTGATAGAAAGATCACCAAATAACACCAACACAGACATACAAATCATGCGATTCCGAATGTTTCTCAAATTCTAATAACCCAACCTTTCTTATTGATTGGTTTGATTTGCCTAAGCTATCGTTTGGGAGCCGTTGGTTTCCATTCTTTTTCTCGTCAAAAAATCTTTGAACTAATAGAACTTGATAGAAAGATCACCAAACAACACAAGCACAAGCATACGAATCATGCGATTCCGAATGTTTCTCAAATTCTCAATAACACAACCTTTCTTATTGATTTGTTTGATTTGCCTAGGCTATGGTTTGAGAACCGTTGGTTTCTATTATTTTTCTTGTACAAAAAACTTTGAACTAATAGAACTTGATATAAAGACCACCAAACAACACAAACACAAGCATATGAATCATGCGATTCCGAATGTTTCTCAAATTCTCAATAACACAACCTTTCTTATTGATTGGTTTGAATTGCATAGGCTGTGGTTTGGGAACCGTTGGTTTCCATTTTTTTCTCGTCCAAAAATCTTTGAACTAATAGAACTTGATAGAAAGATCACCAAACAACACAAACACAAGCTTACGAATCATGCGATTCCGAATGTTTCTCAAGTTCTCAATAACACAACCTTTCTTATTGATTGTTTTGATTTGTCTGGGCTATGCTTTGGGAACCGTTAGTTTCCATTATTTTTCTCGTCCGAAAATCTTTGAACTAATAGAACGTGATAGAAAGATCACAGAACAACACAAAGACAAGCAAATGAATCATGCGATTCCGAATTTTCTCAAATTCTCAATAACATAACCTTTGTTATTGATTGGTTTGATTTGCCTAGGCTATCGTTTGGGAACCGTTGGTTTCCATTCTTTTTCTCGTCAAAAAATCATTGAACTAATAGAACTTGATAGAAAGATCACCAAACAACACCAACACAAGCATACGAATCATGCGATTCCGAATGTTTCTCAAATTCTCAATAGCACAACCTTTCTTATTGATTGGTTTGATTTGCCTAGGCTATGGTTTGGGAACCGTTGGTTTCCATTCTTTTTCTCGTCCAAAAATCTTTGAACTAATAGAACTTGATAGAAAGATCACTAAACAACACAAACACAAGCATACGAATAATGCGATTCTGAATGTTTCTCAAATTCTCAATAACACAACCTTTCTTATTGAGGTGTTTGATTTGCCTAGGCTATGGTTTGGGAACCGTTGATTTCAATTCTTAACCTCGTCCAACAATCTTTGAACTAATAGAACTTGATAGAAAGATCACCAAACAACACAAACACATGCATACGAATCATGCGATTTCGAATGTTTCTCAAATTCTCAATAACACAACCTTTATTATGGATTGGTTTGATTTGCCTAGGCTATCGTTTGGGAACCGTTGGTTTCCATTCTTTTTCTCGTCAAAAAATCATTGAACTAATAGAACTTGATAGAAAGATCACCAAACAACACCAACACAAGCATACGAATCATGCGATTCCGAATATTTCTCAAATTCTCAATAGCACAACCTTTCTTATTGATTGGTTTGATTTGCCTAGGCTATGGTTTGGGAACCGTTGGCTTCCATTCTTTTTCTCGTCCAAAACGCTTTGAACTATTAGAACCTGATAGAAAGATCACCAAACAACACAACCACAAGCATATGAATCATGCGATTCCGAATGTTTCTCAAATTTTCAATAACACAACCTTTCTTATTGATTGGTTTGATTTGCCTAGGCTATGGTTTAGGAACCGTTTGTTTCCATTCTTTTTCGTCCAAAATTTTTTAAAGTATTAGAACTTGATAGAAAGATCACCAAACAACACAAACACAAGCATACGAATCATGCGATTCCGAATGTTTCTCAAATTCTCATTAACACAACCATTCTTATTGATTAGTTTAATTTGCCTAGGCTATGGTTTGGGAACCGTTGGTTTCCATTCTTTTTCTAGTCCATAAATGTTTGAACTAATAGAACTTGATAGAAAGATCACCTTACAACACAAACAGAAGCATACGAATCATGCGATTTCGAATGTTTCTCAAATTCTTAATAACACAACCTTTCTTATTGATTGGTTTGATTTGCCTAGGCTATGGTTTGGTAACCGTTGGTTTCTATTTTTTTTCTCGTAAAACAATCGTTGAACTAATACAACTTGATAGAAAGATCACCAAATAACACCAACACAGACATACAAATCATGCGATTCCGAATGTTTCTCAAATTCTAATAACCCAACCTTTCTTATTGATTGGTTTGATTTGCCTAAGCTATCGTTTGGGAGCCGTTGGTTTCCATTCTTTTTCTCGTCAAAAAATCTTTGAACTAATAGAACTTGATAGAAAGATCACCAAACAACACAAGCACAAGCATACGAATCATGCGATTCCGAATGTTTCTCAAATTCTCAATAACACAACCTTTCTTATTGATTTGTTTGATTTGCCTAGGCTATGGTTTGAGAACCGTTGGTTTCTATTATTTTTCTTGTACAAAAAACTTTGAACTAATAGAACCTGATATAAAGACCACCAAACAACACAAACACAAGCATATGAATCATGCGATTCCGAATGTTTCTCAAATTCTCAATAACACAACCTTTCTTATTGATTGGTTTGAATTGCATAGGCTATGGTTTGGGAACCGTTGGTTTCCATTTTTTTCTCGTCCAAAAATCTTTGAACTAATAGAACTTGATAGAAAGATCACCAAACAACACAAACACAAGCTTACGAATCATGCGATTCCGAATGTTTCTCAAGTTCTCAATAACACAACCTTTCTTATTGAGGTGTTTGATTTGCCTAGTCTATGGTGTGGGAACCGTTGGTTTCCATTCTTTTTCTTGTATAAAAAACTTTGAACTAATAGAACTTGATAGAAAGATCACCAAACAGCACCAACATAAGCATACGGATCATGCGATTCCGAATGTTTCTCAAACTCTCAATAACACAACCTTTCTTATTGATTGTTTTGATTTGTCTGGGCTATGCTTTAGTAACCGTTAGTTTCCATTATTTTTCTCGTCCGAAAATCTTTGAACTAATAGAACGTGATAGAAAGATCACAAAACAACTCAAAGACAAGCAAATGAATCATGCGATTCCGAATTTTCTCAAATTCTCAATAACATAACCTTTGTTATTGATTGGTTTGATTTGCCTAGGCTATGGTTTGGAAACCGTTGGTTTCCATTCTTTTTCTTATACAAAAAACTTTGAACTAATAGAACTTGATAGAAAGATCACCAAACAACACAAACACAAGCATACGAATCATGCGATTCCGAATGTTTCTCAAATTCTCATTAACACAACCATTCTTATTGATTAGTTTAATTTGCCTAGGCTATGGTTTGGGAACCGTTGGTTTCCATTCTTTTTCTAGTCCATAAATGTTTGAACTAATAGAACTTGATAGAAAGATCACCTTACAACACAAACAGAAGCATACGAATCATGCGATTTCAAATGTTTCTCAAATTCTTAATAACACCACCTTTCTTATTGATTGGTTTGATTTGCCTAGGCTATGGTTTGGTAACCGTTGGTTTCCATTTTTTTTTCGTAAAACAATCGTTGAACTAATACAACTTGATAGAAAGATCACCAAATAACACCAACACAGACATACAAATCATGCGATTCCGAATGTTTCTCAAATTCTAATAACCCAACCTTTCTTATTGATTGGTTTGATTTGCCTAAGCTATCGTTTGGAAGCCGTTGGTTTCCATTCTTTTTCTCGTCAAAAAATCTTTGAACTAATAGAACTTGATAGAAAGATCACCAAACAACACAAACACAAGCATACGAATCATGCGATTCCGAATGTTTCTCAAATTCTCAATAACACAACCTTTCTTATTGATTTGTTTGATTTGCCTAGGCTATGGTTTGAGAACCGTTGGTTTCTATTATTTTTCTTGTACAAAAAACTTTGAACTAATAGAACTTGATATAAAGACCACCAAACAACACAAACACAAGCATATGAATCATGCGATTCCGAATGTTTCTCAAATTCTCAATAACACAACCTTTCTTATTGATTGGTTTGAATTGCATAGGCTATGGTTTGGGAACCGTTGGTTTCCATTTTTTTCTCGTCCAAAAATCTTTGAACTAATAGAACTTGATAGAAAGATCACCAAACAACACAAACACAAGCTTACGAATCATGCGATTCCGAATGTTTCTCAAGTTCTCAATAACACAACCTTTCTTATTGATTGTTTTGATTTGTCTGGGCTATGCTTTGGGAACCGTTAGTTTCCATTATTTTTCTCGTCCGAAAATCTTTGAACTAATAGAACGTGATAGAAAGATCACAAAACAACACAAAGACAAGCAAATGAATCATGCGATTCCGAATTTTCTCAAATTCTCAATAACATAACCTTTGTTATTGATTGGTTTGATTTGCCTAGGCTATCGTTTGGGAACCGTTGGTTTCCATTCTTTTTCTCGTCAAAAAATCATTGAACTAATAGAACTTGATAGAAAGATCACCAAACAACACCAACACAAGCATACGAATCATGCGATTCCGAATGTTTCTCAAATTCTCAATAGCACAACCTTTCTTATTGATTGGTTTGATTTGCCTAGGCTATGGTTTGGGAACCGTTGGTTTCCATTCTTTTTCTCGTCCAAAAATCTTTGAACTAATAGAACTTGATAGAAAGATCACTAAACAACACAAACACAAGCATACGAATAATGCGATTCTGAATGTTTCTCAAATTCTCAATAACACAACCTTTCTTATTGAGGTGTTTGATTTGCCTAGGCTATGGTTTGGGAACCGTTGATTTCAATTCTTAACCTCGTCCAACAATCTTTGAACTAATAGAACTTGATAGAAAGATCACCAAACAACACAAACACATGCATACGAATCATGCGATTTCGAATGTTTCTCAAATTCTCAATAACACAACCTTTATTATGGATTGGTTTGATTTGCCTAGGCTATCGTTTGGGAACCGTTGGTTTCCATTCTTTTTCTCGTCAAAAAATCATTGAACTAATAGAACTTGATAGAAAGATCACCAAACAACACCAACACAAGCATACGAATCATGCGATTCCGAATGTTTCTCAAATTCTCAATAGCACAACCTTTCTTATTGATTGGTTTGATTTGCCTAGGCTATGGTTTGGGAACCGTTGGCTTCCATTCTTTTTCTCGTCCAAAACTCTTTGAACTATTAGAACCTGATAGAAAGATCACCAAACAACACAACCACAAGCATATGAATCATGCGATTCCGAATGTTTCTCAAATTTTCAATAACACAACCTTTCTTATTGATTGGTTTGATTTGCCTAGGCTATGGTTTAGGAACCGTTTGTTTCCATTCTTTTTCGTCCAAAATTTTTTAAAGTATTAGAACTTGATAGAAAGATCACCAAACAACACAAACACAAGCATACGAATCATGCGATTCCGAATGTTTCTCAAATTCTCATTAACACAACCATTCTTATTGATTAGTTTAATTTGCCTAGGCTATGGTTTGGGAACCGTTGGTTTCCATTCTTTTTCTAGTCCATAAATGTTTGAACTAATAGAACTTGATAGAAAGATCACCTTACAACACAAACAGAAGCATACGAATCATGCGATTTCGAATGTTTCTCAAATTCTTAATAACACAACCTTTCTTATTGATTGGTTTGATTTGCCTAGGCTATGGTTTGGTAACCGTTGGTTTCCATTTTTTTTCTCGTAAAACAATCGTTGAACTAATACAACTTGATAGAAAGATCACCAAATAACACCAACACAGACATACAAATCATGCGATTCCGAATGTTTCTCAAATTCTAATAACCCAACCTTTCTTATTGATTGGTTTGATTTGCCTAAGCTATCGTTTGGGAGCCGTTGGTTTCCATTCTTTTTCTCGTCAAAAAATCTTTGAACTAATAGAACTTGATAGAAAGATCACCAAACAACACAAACACAAGCATACGAATCATGCGATTCCGAATGTTTCTCAAATTCTCAATAACACAACCTTTCTTATTGATTTGTTTGATTTGCCTAGGCTATGGTTTGAGAACCGTTGGTTTCTATTATTTTTCTTGTACAAAAAACTTTGAACTAATAGAACTTGATATAAAGACCACCAAACAACACAAACACAAGCATATGAATCATGCGATTCCGAATGTTTCTCAAATTCTCAATAACACAACCTTTCTTATTGATTGGTTTGAATTGCATAGGCTATGGTTTGGGAACCGTTGGTTTCCATTTTTTTCTCGTCCAAAAATCTTTGAACTAATAGAACTTGATAGAAAGATCACCAAACAACACAAACACAAGCTTACGAATCATGCGATTCCGAATGTTTCTCAAGTTCTCAATAACACAACCTTTCTTATTGAGGTGTTTGATTTGCCTAGTCTATGGTGTGGGAACCGTTGGTTTCCATTCTTTTTCTTGTATAAAAAACTTTGAACTAATAGAACTTGATAGAAAGATCACCAAACAGCACCAACACAAGCATACGGATCATGCGATTCCGAATGTTTCTCAAACTCTCAATAACACAACCTTTCTTATTGATTGTTTTGATTTGTCTGGGCTATGCTTTGGTAACCGTTAGTTTCCATTATTTTTCTCGTCCGAAAATCTTTGAACTAATAGAACGTGATAGAAAGATCACAAAACAACTCAAAGACAAGCAAATGAATCATGCGATTCCGAATTTTCTCAAATTCTCAATAACATAACCTTTGTTATTGATTGGTTTGATTTGCCTAGGCTATGGTTTGGAAACCGTTGGTTTCCATTCTTTTTCTTATACAAAAAACTTTGAACTAATAGAACTTGATAGAAAGATCACCAAACAACACAAACACAAGCATACGAATCATGCGATTCCGAATGTTTCTCAAATTCTCATTAACACAACCATTCTTATTGATTAGTTTAATTTGCCTAGGCTATGGTTTGGGAACCGTTGGTTTCCATTCTTTTTCTAGTCCATAAATGTTTGAACTAATAGAACTTGATAGAAAGATCACCTTACAACACAAACAGAAGCATACGAATCATGCGATTTCAAATGTTTCTCAAATTCTTAATAACACCACCTTTCTTATTGATTGGTTTGATTTGCCTAGGCTATGGTTTGGTAACCGTTGGTTTCCATTTTTTTTTCGTAAAACAATCGTTGAACTAATACAACTTGATAGAAAGATCACCAAATAACACCAACACAGACATACAAATCATGCGATTCCGAATGTTTCTCAAATTCTAATAACCCAACCTTTCTTATTGATTGGTTTGATTTGCCTAAGCTATCGTTTGGAAGCCGTTGGTTTCCATTCTTTTTCTCATCAAAAAATCTTTGAACTAATAGAACTTGATAGAAAGATCACCAAACAACACAAACACAAGCATACGAATCATGCGATTCCGAATGTTTCTCAAATTCTCAATAACACAACCTTTCTTATTGATTTGTTTGATTTGCCTAGGCTATGGTTTGAGAACCGTTGGTTTCTATTATTTTTCTTGTACAAAAAACTTTGAACTAATAGAACTTGATATAAAGACCACCAAACAACACAAACACAAGCATATGAATCATGCGATTCCGAATGTTTCTCAAATTCTCAATAACACAACCTTTCTTATTGATTGGTTTGAATTGCATAGGCTATGGTTTGGGAACCGTTGGTTTCCATTTTTTTCTCGTCCAAAAATCTTTGAACTAATAGAACTTGATAGAAAGATCACCAAACAACACAAACACAAGCTTACGAATCATGCGATTCCGAATGTTTCTCAAGTTCTCAATAACACAACCTTTCTTATTGATTGTTTTGATTTGTCTGGGCTATGCTTTGGGAACCGTTAGTTTCCATTATTTTTCTCGTCCGAAAATCTTTGAACTAATAGAACGTGATAGAAAGATCACAAAACAACACAAAGACAAGCAAATGAATCATGCGATTCCGAATTTTCTCAAATTCTCAATAACATAACCTTTGTTATTGATTGGTTTGATTTGCCTAGGCTATCGTTTGGGAACCGTTGGTTTCCATTCTTTTTCTCGTCAAAAAATCATTGAACTAATAGAACTTGATAGAAAGATCACCAAACAACACCAACACAAGCATACGAATCATGCGATTCCGAATGTTTCTCAAATTCTCAATAGCACAACCTTTCTTATTGATTGGTTTGATTTGCCTAGGCTATGGTTTGGGAACCGTTGGTTTCCATTCTTTTTCTCGTCCAAAAATCTTTGAACTAATAGAACTTGATAGAAAGATCACTAAACAACACAAACACAAGCATACGAATCATGCGAGTCCGAATGTTTCTCAAATTCTCAATAGCACAACCTTTCTTATTGATTGGTTTGATTTGCCTAGGCTATGGTTTGGGAACCGTTGGTTTCCATTCTTTTTCTCGTCCAAAAATCTTTGAACTATTAGAACTTGATAGAAAGATCACCAAACAACACAAACACAAGCATATGAATCATGCGATTCCGATTGTTTCTCAAATTCTCAATAACACAACCTTTCTTATGGATTGGTTTGATTTGCCTGGGCTATCGTTTGGGAAGCGTTGGTTTCCATTCTTTTTCTCGTCAAAAAATCTTTAAACTAATAGAACTTGATAGAAAGATCACCAAACAACACCAACACAAGCATACGAATCATGCGATTCCGAATGTTTCTCAAATTCTCAATAGCACAACATTTCTTATTGATTGGTTTGATTTGCCTAGGCTATGGTTTGGGAACCGTTGGTTTCCATTCTTTTTCTCGTCCAAAAATCTTTGAACTATTAGAACCTGATAGAAAGATCACCAAACAACACAACCACAAGCATATGAATCATGCGATTCCGAATGTTTCTCAAATTCTCAATAACACAACCTTTCTTATTGATTGGTTTGATTTGCCTAGGCTATTGTTTAGGAACCGTTTGTTTCCATTCTTTTTCGTCCAAAATTTTTTAAAGTATTAGAACTTGATAGAAAGATCACCAAACAACACAAACACAAGCATACGAATCATGCGATTCCGAATGTTTCTCAAATTCTCATTAACACAACCATTCTTATTGATTAGTTTAATTTGCCTAGGCTATGGTTTGGGAACCGTTGGTTTCCATTCTTTTTCTAGTCCATAAATGTTTGAACTAATAGAACTTGATAGAAAGATCACCTTACAACACAAACAGAAGCATACGAATCATGCGATTTCAAATGTTTCTCAAATTCTTAATAACACCACCTTTCTTATTGATTGGTTTGATTTGCCTAGGCTATGGTTTGGTAACCGTTGGTTTCCATTTTTTTTCTCGTAAAACAATCGTTGAACTAATACAACTTGATAGAAAGATCACCAAATAACACCAACACAGACATACAAATCATGCGATTCCGAATGTTTCTCAAATTCTAATAACCCAACCTTTCTTATTGATTGGTTTGATTTGCCTAAGCTATCGTTTGGAAGCCGTTGGTTTCCATTCTTTTTCTCGTCAAAAAATCTTTGAACTAATAGAACTTGATAGAAAGATCACCAAACAACACAAACACAAGCATACGAATCATGCGATTCCGAATGTTTCTCAAATTCTCAATAACACAACCTTTCTTATTGATTTGTTTGATTTGCCTAGGCTATGGTTTGAGAACCGTTGGTTTCTATTATTTTTCTTGTACAAAAAACTTTGAACTAATAGAACTTGATATAAAGACCACCAAACAACACAAACACAAGCATATGAATCATGCGATTCCGAATGTTTCTCAAATTCTCATTAACACAACCATTCTTATTGATTAGTTTAATTTGCCTAGGCTATGGTTTGGGAACCGTTGGTTTCCATTCTTTTTCTAGTCCATAAATGTTTGAACTAATAGAACTTGATAGAAAGATCACCTTACAACACAAACAGAAGCATACGAATCATGCGATTTCGAATGTTTCTCAAATTCTTAATAACACAACCTTTCTTATTGATTGGTTTGATTTGCCTAGGCTATGGTTTGGTAACCGTTGGTTTCTATTTTTTTTCTCGTAAAACAATCGTTGAACTAATACAACTTGATAGAAAGATCACCAAATAACACCAACACAGACATACAAATCATGCGATTCCGAATGTTTCTCAAATTCTAATAACCCAACCTTTCTTATTGATTGGTTTGATTTGCCTAAGCTATCGTTTGGGAGCCGTTGGTTTCCATTCTTTTTCTCGTCAAAAAATCTTTGAACTAATAGAACTTGATAGAAAGATCACCAAACAACACAAGCACAAGCATACGAATCATGCGATTCCGAATGTTTCTCAAATTCTCAATAACACAACCTTTCTTATTGATTTGTTTGATTTGCCTAGGCTATGGTTTGAGAACCGTTGGTTTCTATTATTTTTCTTGTACAAAAAACTTTGAACTAATAGAACTTGATATAAAGACCACCAAACAACACAAACACAAGCATATGAATCATGCGATTCCGAATGTTTCTCAAATTCTCAATAACATAACCTTTCTTATTGATTGGTTTGAATTGCATAGGCTATGGTTTGGGAACCGTTGGTTTCCATTTTTTTCTCGTCCAAAAATCTTTGAACTAATAGAACTTGATAGAAAGATCACCAAACAACACAAACACAAGCTTACGAATCATGCGATTCCGAATGTTTCTAAAGTTCTCAATAACACAACCTTTCTTATTGATTGTTTTGATTTGTCTGGGCTATGCTTTGGGAACCGTTAGTTTCCATTATTTTTCTCGTCCGAAAATCTTTGAACTAATAGAACGTGATAGAAAGATCACAAAACAACACAAAGACAAGCAAATGAATCATGCGATTCCGAATTTTCTCAAATTCTCAATAACATAACCTTTGTTATTGATTGGTTTGATTTGCCTAGGCTATCGTTTGGGAACCGTTGGTTTCCATTCTTTTTCTCGTCAAAAAATCATTGAACTAATAGAACTTGATAGAAAGATCACCAAACAACACCAACACAAGCATACGAATCATGCGATTCCGAATGTTTCTCAAATTCTCAATAGCACAACCTTTCTTATTGATTGGTTTGATTTGCCTAGGCTATGGTTTGGGAACCGTTGGTTTCCATTCTTTTTCTCGTCCAAAAATCTTTGAACTAATAGAACTTGATAGAAAGATCACTAAACAACACAAACACAAGCATACGAATAATGCGATTCTGAATGTTTCTCAAATTCTCAATAACACAACCTTTCTTATTGAGGTGTTTGATTTGCCTAGGCTATGGTTTGGGAACCGTTGATTTCAATTCTTAACCTCGTCCAACAATCTTTGAACTAATAGAACTTGATAGAAAGATCACCAAACAACACAAACACATGCATACGAATCATGCGATTTCGAATGTTTCTCAAATTCTCAATAACACAACCTTTATTATGGATTGGTTTGATTTGCCTAGGCTATCGTTTGGGAACCGTTGGTTTCCATTCTTTTTCTCGTCAAAAAATCATTGAACTAATAGAACTTGATAGAAAGATCACCAAACAACACCAACACAAGCATACGAATCATGCGATTCCGAATGTTTCTCAAATTCTCAATAGCACAACCTTTCTTATTGATTGGTTTGATTTGCCTAGGCTATGGTTTGGGAACCGTTGGCTTCAATTCTTTTTCTCGTCCAAAACTCTTTGAACTATTAGAACCTGATAGAAAGATCACCAAACAACACAACCACAAGCATATGAATCATGCGATTCCGAATGTTTCTCAAATTTTCAATAACACAACCTTTCTTATTGATTGGTTTGATTTGCCTAGGCTATGGTTTAGGAACCGTTTGTTTCCATTCTTTTTCGTCCAAAATTTTTTAAAGTATTAGAACTTGATAGAAAGATCACCAAACAACACAAACACAAGCATACGAATCATGCGATTCCGAATGTTTCTCAAATTCTCATTAACACAACCATTCTTATTGATTAGTTTAATTTGCCTAGGCTATGGTTTGGGAACCGTTGGTTTCCATTCTTTTTCTAGTCCATAAATGTTTGAACTAATAGAACTTGATAGAAAGATCACCTTACAACACAAACAGAAGCATACGAATCATGCGATTTCGAATGTTTCTCAAATTCTTAATAACACAACCTTTCTTATTGATTGGTTTGATTTGCCTAGGCTATGGTTTGGTAACCGTTGGTTTCCATTTTTTTTCTCGTAAAACAATCGTTGAACTAATACAACTTGATAGAAAGATCACCAAATAACACCAACACAGATATACAAATCATGCGATTCCGAATGTTTCTCAAATTCTAATAACCCAACCTTTCTTATTGATTGGTTTGATTTGCCTAAGCTATCGTTTGGGAGCCGTTGGTTTCCATTCTTTTTCTCGTCAAAAAATCTTTGAACTAATAGAACTTGATAGAAAGATCACCAAACAACACAAACACAAGCATACGAATCATGCGATTCCGAATGTTTCTCAAATTCTCAATAACACAACCTTTCTTATTGATTTGTTTGATTTGCCTAGGCTATGGTTTGAGAACCGTTGGTTTCTATTATTTTTCTTGTACAAAAAACTTTGAACTAATAGAACTTGATATAAAGACCACCAAACAACACAAACACAAGCATATGAATCATGCGATTCCGAATGTTTCTCAAATTCTCAATAACACAACCTTTCTTATTGATTGGTTTGAATTGCATAGGCTATGGTTTGGGAACCGTTGGTTTCCATTTTTTTCTCGTCCAAAAATCTTTGAACTAATAGAACTTGATAGAAAGATCACCAAACAACACAAACACAAGCTTACGAATCATACGATTCCGAATGTTTCTCAAGTTCTCAATAACACAACCTTTCTTATTGAGGTGTTTGATTTGCCTAGTCTATGGTGTGGGAACCGTTGGTTTCCATTCTTTTTCTTGTATAAAAAACTTTGAACTAATAGAACTTGATAGAAAGATCACCAAACAGCACCAACACAAGCATACGGATCATGCGATTCCGAATGTTTCTCAAACTCTCAATAACACAACCTATCTTATTGATTGTTTTGATTTGTCTGGGCTATGATTTGGTAACCGTTAGTTTCCATTATTTTTCTCGTCCGAAAATCTTTGAATTAATAGAACGTGATAGAAAGATCACAAAACAACTCAAAGACAAGCAAATGAATCATGCGATTCCGAATTTTCTCAAATTCTCAATAACATAACCTTTGTTATTGATTGGTTTGATTTGCCTAGGCTATGGTTTGGAAACCGTTGGTTTCCATTCTTTTTCTTATGCCAAAAACTTTGAACTAATAAAACTTGATAGAAAGGTCACAAAACAACACAAACACAAGCATACGAATCATGCGATTCCCAATGTTTCTCAAATTCTCAATAACACAACCTTTCTTATTGATTTGCTGGATTTGCCTAGGCTATGGTTTGGGAACCGTTGGTTTCCATTCTTTTTCTCGTCCAAAAATCTTTGAACTAATAGAACTTGATAGAAAGATCACTAAACAACACAAACACAAGCATACGAATAATGCGATTCTGAATGTTTCTCAAATTCTCAATAACACAACCTTTCTTATTGAGGTGTTTGATTTGCCTAGGCTATGGTTTGGGAACCGTTGATTTCAATTCTTAACCTCGTCCAACAATCTTTGAACTAATAGAACTTGATAGAAAGATCACCAAACAACACAAACACATGCATACGAATCATGCGATTTCGAATGTTTTTCAAATTCTCAATAACACAACCTTTATTATGGATTGGTTTGATTTGCCTAGGCTATCGTTTGGGAACCGTTGGTTTCCATTCTTTTTCTCGTCAAAAAATCATTGAACTAATAGAACTTGATAGAAAGATCACCAAACAACACCAACACAAGCATACGAATCATGCGATTCCGAATGTTTCTCAAATTCTCAATAGCACAACCTTTCTTATTGATTGGTTTGATTTGCCTAGGCTATGGTTTGGGAACCGTTGGCTTCCATTCTTTTTCACGTCCAAAAATCTTTGAACTATTAGAACCTGATAGAAAGATCACCATACAACACAACCACAAGCATATGAATCATGCGATTCCGAATGTTTCTCAAATTCTCAATAACACAACCTTTCTTATTGATTGGTTTGATTTGCCTAGGCTATGGTTTAGGAACCGTTGGTTTCCATTCTTTTTCGTCCAAAATTTTTTAAAGTATTTGAACTTGATAGAAAGATCACCAAACAACACAAACACAAGCATACGAATCATGCGATTCCGAATCTTTATCAAATTCTCATTAACACAACCATTCTTATTGATTAGTTTAATTTGCCTAGGCTATGGTTTGGGAACCGTTGGTTTCCATTCTTTTTCTAGTCCATAAATGTTTGAACTAATAGAACTTGATAGAAAAATCACCTTACCACACAAACAGAAGCATACGAATCATGCGATTTCGAATGTTTCTCAAATTTTTAATAACATAACCTTTCTTATTGATTGGTTTGATTTGCCTAGGCTATGGTTTGGTAACCGTTGGTTTCCATTTTTTTTCTCGTAAAACAATCTTTGAACTAATACAACTTGATAGAAAGATCACCAAATAACACCAACACAGACATACAAATCATGCGATTCCGAATGTTTCTCAAATTCTAATAACCCAACCTTTCTTATTGATTGGTTTGATTTGCCTAAGCTATCGTTTGGGAGCCGTTGGTTTCCATTCTTTTTCTCGTCAAAAAATCTTTGAACTAATAGAACTTGATAGAAAGATCACCAAACAACACAAACACAAGCATACGAATCATGCGATTCCGAATGTTTCTCAAATTCTCAATAACACAAGCTTTCTTATTGATTTGTTTGATTTTCCTAGGCTATGGTTTGAGAACCGTTGGTTTCTATTATTTTTCTTGTACAAAAAACTTTGAACTAATAGAACTTGATATAAAGACCACCAAACAACACAAACACAAGCATATGAATCATGCGATTCCGAATGTTTCTCAAATTCTCAATAACACAACCTTTCTTATTGATTGGTTTGAATTGCATAGGCTATGGTTTGGGAACCGTTGGTTTCCATTTTTTTCTCGTCCAAAAATCTTTGAACTAATAGAACTTGATAGAAAGATCACCAAACAACACAAACACAAGTATACGAATCATGCGATTCCGAATGTTTCTCAAATTCTCAATAACACAACCTTTCTTATTGATTGGTTGGATTTGCCTAGGCTATGGTTTGGGAACCGTTGGTTTCCATTCATTTTCTCGTCCAAAAATCTTTGAACTAATAGAACTTGATAGAAAGATCACTAAACAACACAAACACAAGCATACGAATAATGCGATTCTGAATGTTTCTCAAATTCTCAATAACACAACCTTTCTTATTGAGGTGTTTGATTTGCTTAGGCTATGGTTTGGGAACCGTTGATTTCCATTCTTAACCTCGTCCAACAATCTTTGAACTAATAGAACTTGATAGAAAGATCACCAAACAACACAAACACATGCATACGAATCATGCGATTTCGAATGTTTCTCAAATTCTGAATAACACAACCTTTATTATGGATTGGTTTGATTTGCCTAGGCTATGGTTTGGAAACCGTTGGTTTCCATTCTTTTTCTTATGCCAAAACCTTTGAACTAATAAAACTTGATAGAAAGGTCACAAAACAACACAAGCACAAGCATACGAATCATGCGATTCCGAATGTTTCTCAAATTCTCAATAACACAACCTTTCTTATTGATTGGTTGGATTTGCCTAGGCTATGGTTTGGGAACCGTTGGTTTCCATTCATTTTCTCGTCCAAAAATCTTTGAACTAATAGAACTTGATAGAAAGATCACTAAACAACACAAACACAAGCATACGAATAATGCGATTCTGAATGTTTCTCAAATTCTCAATAACACAACCTTTCTTATTGAGGTGTTTGATTTGCTTAGGCTATGGTTTGGGAACCGTTGATTTCCATTCTTAACCTCGTCCAACAATCTTTGAACTAATAGAACTTGATAGAAAGATCTCCAAACAACACCAACACAAGTATACGAATCATGCGATTCCGAATGTTTCTCAAATTCTCAATAGCACAACCTTTCTTATTGATTGGTTTGATTTGCCTAGGCTATGGTTTGGGAACCGTTGGCTTCCATTCTTTTTCTCGTCCAAAAATCTTTGAACTATTAGAACTTGATAGAAAGATCACCAAACAACACAAACACAAGCATATGAATCATGCGATTCCGAATGTTTCCCAAATTCTCAATAACACAACCTTTCTTATTGATTGGTTTGATTTGCCGAGGTTATAATTTGGGAAGCGTTGGTTTCCATTATTTTTCTTGTACAAAAAACTTTGAACTAATAGAACTTGATAGAAAGATCACCAAACAACACCAACACAAGCATACGAATCATGCGCTTCCGAATGTTTCTCAAATTCTCAATAGCACAACCTTTCTTGTTGATTGGTTTGATTTGCCTAGGCTATGGTTTGGGAACCGTTGGTTTCCATTCTTTTTCTCGTCCAAAAATCTTTGAACTAATAGAACTTGATAGAAAGATCACCAAACAACACAAACACAAGCATACGAATAATGCGATTCCGAATGTTTCTCAAATTCTCAATAACACAACCTTTCTTATTTAGGTGTTTGATTTGCCTAGGCTATGATTTGGGAACCGTTGGTTTCCATTCTTTTTCTTGTACCAAAAACTTTGAACTAATAAAACTTGATAGAAAGGTCACCAAACAACACAAACACAAGCACACGAATCATGTGACTCCGAATGTTTCTCAAATTCTCAATAACACAACCTTTCTTATTGAGGTGTTTGAGTTGCCTAGGCTATGGTTTGGGAATCGTTGATTTCCATTCTTAATCTCGTCCAAAAATCATTGAACTAATAGAACTTGATAGAAAGATCACTAAACAACACAAACACAAGCATACGAATCTTGCGATTCCGAATTTTCTGAAATTATCAATAACACAACCTTTGTTATTGATTGGTTTGATTTGCCTAGGCTATGGTTTGGGAACCGCTGGTTTCCATTCTTTTTCTTGTACCAAAAACTTTGAACTAATAAAACTTGATAGAAAGATCACCAAACAACACAAACACATGCATACGAATCATGCGATTTCGAATGTTCCTCAAATTCTCAATAACACAACCTTTCTTATTGATTGGTTTGATTTGCCTAGGCTATGGTTTGGGAACCGTTGGTTTCCATTCTTTTTCTCGTAAAAATATCTTTGAACTAATAGAACTTGATAGAAAGATCACCAAACAACACCAACACAAACATATAAATCATGCGGTTCCGAATGTTTCTCAAATTCTCAATAACACAACCTTTCTTATGGATTGGTTTGAGTTGCCTGGGCTATCGTTTGGGAACCGTTGGTTTCCACTCTTTTTCTCGTCAAAAAATCTTTGAACTAATATAACTTGATAGAAAGATCACCAAACAGCACCAACACAAGCATACAAATCATGCGATTCCGAATGTTTCTCAAATTCTCAATAGCACAACCTTTCTTATTGATTGGTTTGATTTGCCTAGTCTATGGTTTGGGAACCATTGGTTTCCATTCTTTTTCTCGTCAAAAAATATTTGAACTAATAGAACTTGATAGAAAGATCACCAAACAACACCAACACAAGAATACGAATCATGCGCTTCCGAATGTTTCTCAAATTCTCAATAGCACAACCTTTCTTATTGATTGGTTGGATTTGCCTAGGCTATAGTTTGGGAACCGTTGGTTTCCATTCTTTTTCTCGTCCAAAAATCTTTGAACTAATAGAACTTGATAGAAAGATCACCAAACAACACAAACACAAGCATACGAATAATGCGATTCCGAATGTTTCTCAAATTCTCAATAACACAACCTTTCTTATTGAGGTGTTTGATTTGCCTAGGCTATGATTTGGGAACCGTTGGTTTCCATTCTTTTTCTTGCACCAAAAACTTTGAACTAATAAAACTTGATAGAAAGGTCACCAAACAACACAAACACAAGCACACGAATCATGCGACTCCGAATGTTTCTCAAATTCTCAATAACACAACCTTTCTTATTCAGGTGTTTGTGTTGCCTAGGCTATGCTTTGGGAATCGTTGATTTCCATTCTTAATCTCGTCCAAAAATCATTGAACTAATAGAACTTGATAGAAAGATCACTAAACAACACAAACACAAGCATACGAATCTTGCGATTCCGAATTTTCTGAAATTATCAATAACACAACCTTTGTTATTGATTGGTTTGATTTGCCTAGGCTATGGTTTGGGAACCGTTGGTTTCCATTCTTTTTCTTGTACCAAAAACTTTGAACTAATAAAACTTGATAGAAAGATCACCAAACAACACAAACACATGCATACGAATCATGCGATTTCGAATGTTCCTCAAATTCTCAATAACATAACCTTTCTTATTGATTGGTTTGATTTGCCTAGGCTATGGTTTGGAAACCGTTGGTTTCCATTCTTTTTCTCGTAAAAATATCTTTGAACTAATAGAACTTGATAGAAAGATCACCAAACAACACCAACACAAACATATAAATCATGCGGTTCCGAATGTTTCTCAAATTCTCAATAACACAACCTTTCTTATGGATTGGTTTGAGTTGCCTGGGCTATCGTTTGGGAACCGTTGGTTTCCATTCTTTTGCTAGTCAAAAAATCATTGAACTAATATAACTTGATAGAAAGATCACCAAACAGCACCAACACAAGCATACAAATCATGCGATTCCGAATGTTTCTCAAATTCTCAATAGCACAACCTTTCTTATTGATTGGTTTGATTTGCCTAGGATATGGTTTGGGAACCATTGGTTTCCATTCTTTTTCTCGTCAAAAAATCTTTGAACTAATAGAACTTGATAGAAAGATCACCAAACAACACCAACACAAGCATACGAACCATGCGCTTCCGAATGTTTCTCAAATTCTCAATAGCACAACCGTTCTCATTGATTGGTTTGATTTGCCTAGGCTATGGTTTGGGAACCGTTGGTTTCCATTCTTTTTCTCGTCCAAAAATCTTTGAACTAATAGAACTTGATAGAAAGATCACCAAACAACACAAACAGAAGCATACGAATAATGCGATTCCGAATGTTTCTCAAATTCTCAATAACACAACCTTTCTTATTGAGGTGTTTGATTTGCCTAGGCTATGGTTTGGCAACCGTTGGTTTCCATTCTTTTTCTTGTACAAAAAACTTTGAACTAATAGAACTTGATAGAAAGATCACCAAACAACACAAACACAAGCATACGAATCATGCGATTCCGAATGTTTCTCAAATTCATAATAATACAACCTTTCGTATTGATTGGTTTGATTTGCCTAGGATATGGTTTAAGAACCGTTGGTTTCCATTCTTTTTCTCGTCCAAAAATCTTTGAACTAATAGAACTTGATAGAAAGATCACCAAACAACACAAACACAAGCATACGAATAATGCGATTCCGAATGTTTCTCAAATTCTCAATAACACAACCTTTATTATTGAGGTGTTTGATTTGCCTAGGCTATGGTTTGGGAACCGTTGGTTTCCATTCTTAATCTCGTCCAAAAATCATTGAATTAATAGAACTTGATAGAAAGATCACCAAACAACACAAACACAAGCATACGAATCCTGCGATTCCGAATTTTCTGAAATTCTCAATAACACAACCTTTGTTATTGATTGGTTTGATTTGCCTAGGCTATGGTTTGGGAACCGTTGGTTTCTATTCTTTTTCTTGTACCAAAAACTCTGAACTAATAAAACTTGATAGAAAGGTCACCAAACAACACAAACACAAGCACACGAATCATGCGATTCCGAATGTTTCTCAAATTCTCAATAACACAACCTTTCTTATTGAGGTGTTCAATTTGCCTATGCTATGGTTTGGGAACCGTTGATATCCATTCTTAATCTCGTCCAAAAATCTTTGAACTAATAGAACTTGATAGAAAGATCACCAAACAACACAAACACATGCATACGAATCATGCGATTTCGAATGTTCCTCAAATTCTCAATAACACAACCTTTCTTATTGATTGGTTTGATTTGCCTAGGCTATGGTTTGGGAACCGTTGGTATCCATTCTGTTTCTCGTAAAAATATATTTGAACTAATAGAACTTGATAGAAAGATCACCAAACAACACCAACACAAACATATAAATCATGCGGTTCCGCATGTTTCTCAAATTATCAATAACACAACCTTTCTTATGGATTGGTTTGATTTCCCTAGGCTATCGTTTGGGAACCGTTGGTTTCCATTCTTTTTCTCGTCAAAAAATCATTGAACTAATAGAACTTGATAGAAAGACCACCAAACAACACCAACACAAGCATACGAATCATGTGATTCTAAATGTTTCTCAAATTCTCAATAGCACAACCTTTCTTATTGATTGGTTTGATTTGCCTAGGCTATGGTTTTGGAACCGTTGGTTTCCATTCTTTTTCTCGTCCAAAAATCTTTGAACTAATAGAACTTGATAGAAAGATCACCAAACAACACAAACACAAGCGTACGAATAATGCGATTCCGAATGTTTCTCAAATTCTCAATAACACAACCTTTCTTATTGAGGTGTTTGAGTTGCCTAGGCTATGGTTTGGGAATCGTTGATTTCCATTCTTAATCTCGTCCAAAAATCATTGAACTAATAGAACTTGATAGAAAGATCACTAAACAACACAAACACAAGCATACGAATCTTGCGATTCCGAATTTTCTGAAATTCTCAATAACACAACCTTTGTTATTGATTGGTTTGATTTGCCTAGGCTATGGTTTGGGAACCGTTGGTTTCCATTCTTTTTCTTATACCCAAAACTTTGAACTAATAAAACTTGATAGAAAGATCACCAAACAACACAAACACATGCATACGAATCATGCGATTTCGAATGTTCCTCAAATTCTCAATAACACAACCTTTCTTATTGATTGGTTTGATTTGCCTAGGCTATGGTTTGGGTACCATTGGTTTCCATTCTTTTTCTCGTAAAAATATCTTTGAACTAATAGAACTTGATAGAATGATCACCAAACAACACCAACACAAATATATAAATCATGCGGTTCCGAATGTTTCTCAAATTCTCAATAACACAACCTTTCTTATGGATTGGTTTGAGTTGCCTGGGCTATCGTTTGGGAACCGTTGGTTTCCATTCTTTTTCTCATCAAAAAATCATTGAACTAATATAACTTGATAGAAAGATCACCAAACAGCACCAATACAAGCATACAAATCTTGCGATTCCGAATGTTTCTCAAATTCTCAATAGCACAACCTTTCTTATTGATTGGTTTGATTTGCCTAGGCTATGGTTTGGGAACCATTGGTTTCCATTCTTTTTCTCGTCAAAAAATCTTTGAACTAATAGAACTTGATAGATTGATCGCCAAACAACACCAACACAAGCATACGAAACATGCGCTTCCGAATGTTTCTCAAATTCTCAATAGCACAACCATTCTTAGTGATTGGTTTGATTTGCCTAGGCTATGGTTTGGGAACCGTTCGTTTCCATTCTTTTTCTCGTCCAAAAATCTTTGAACTAATAGAACTTGATAGAAAGATCACCAAACAACACAAACACAAGCATACGAATAATGCGATTCCGAATGTTTCTCAAATTCTCAATAACACAACCTTTCTTATTGAGGTGTTTGATTTGCCTAGGCTATGATTTGGGAACCGTTGGTTTCCATTGTTTTTATTGTACCAAAAACTTTGAACTAATAAAACTTGATAGAAAGGTCACCAAACAACACAAACACAAGCACACGAATCATGCGACTCCGAATGTTTCTCAAATTCTCAATAACACAACCTTTCTTATTCAGGTGTTTGAGTTGCCTAGGCTATGCTTTGGGAATCGTTGATTTCCATTCTTAATCTCGTCCAAAAATCATTGAACTAATAGAACTTGATAGAAAGATCACTAAACAACACAAACACAAGCATACGAATCTTGCGATTCCGAATTTTCTGAAATTCTCAATAACACAACCTTTGTTATTGATTGGTTTGATTTGCCTAGGCTATGGTTTGGGAACCGTTGGTTTCCATTATTTTTCTTGTACCAAAAACTTTGAACTAATAAAACTTGATAGAAAGATCACCAAACAACACAACCACATGCATACGAATCATGCGATTTCGAATGTTCCTCAAATTCTCAATAACACAACCTTTCTTATTGATTGGTTTGATTTGCCTAGGCTATGGTTTGGGAACCGTTGGTTTCCATTCTTTTTCTCGTAAAAATATCTTTGAACTAATAGAACTTGATAGAAAGATCACCAAACAACAACAACACAAACATATAAATCATGCGGTTCCGAATGTTTCTCAAATTCTCAATAACACAACCTTTCTTATGGATTGGTTTGAGTTGCCTGGGCTATTGTTTGGGAACCATTGGTTTCCATTCTATTTCTCGTCAAAAAATCATTGAACTAATATAACTTGATAGAAAGATCACCAAACAGCACCAACACAAGCATACAAATCATGCGATTCCGAATGTTTCTCAAATTCTCAATAACACAACCTTTCTTATTGATTGTTTTGATTTGTCTAGGCTATGCTTTGGGAACCGTTAGTTTCCATTCTTTTTCTCGTCCGAAAATCTTTGAACTAATAGAATGTGATAGAAAGATCACAAAACAACTCAAAGACAAGCAAATGAATCATGCGATTCCGAATTTTCTCAAATTCTCAATAACATAACCTTTGTTATTGATTGGTTTGATTTGCCTAGGCTATGGTTTGGAAACCGTTGGTTTCCATTCTTTTTCTTATGCCAAAAACTTTGAACTAATAAAACTTGATAGAAAGGTCACAAAACAACACAAACACAAGCATACGAATCATGCGATTCCGAATGTTTCTCAAATTCTCAATAACACAACCTTTCTTATTGATTGGTTGGATTTGCCTAGGCTATGGTTTGGGAACCGTTGGTTTCCATTCATTTTCTCGTCCAAAAATCTTTGAACTAATAGAACTTGATAGAAAGATCACTAAACAACACAAACACAAGCATACGAATAATGCGATTCTGAATGTTTCTGAAATTCTCAATAACACAACCTTTGTTATTGATTGGTTTGATTTGCCTAGGCTATGGTTTGGGAACCGTTGGTTTCCATTCTTTTTCTTGTACCAAAAACTTTGAACTAATAAAACTTGATAGAAAGATCACCAAACAACACAAACACATGCATACGAATCATGCGATTTCGAATGTTCCTCAAATTCTCAATAACACAACCTTTTTTATTGATTGGTTTGATTTGCCTAGGCTATGGTTTGGGAACCGTTGGTTTCCATTCTTTTTCTCGTAAAAATATCTTTGAACTAATAGAACTTGATAGAAAGATCACCAAACAACACCAACACAAACATATAAATCATGCGGTTCCGAATGTTTCTCAAATTCTCAATAACACAACCTTTCTTATGGATTGGTTTGAGTTGCCTGGGCTATCGTTTGGGAACCGTTGGTTTCCATTCTTTTTCTCGTCAAAAAATCATTGAACTAATATAACTTGTTAGAAAGATCACCAAACAGCACCAACACAAGCATATAAATCATGCGATTCCGAATGTTTCTCAAATTCTCAATAGCACAACCTTTCTTATTGATTGGTTTGATTTGCCTAGGCTATGGTTTGGGAACCATTGGTTTCCATTCTTTTTCTCGTCAAAAAATATTTGAACTAATAGAACTTGATAGAAAGATCACCAAACAACACCAACACAAGCATACGAATCATGCGCTTCCGAATGTTTCTCAAATTCTCAATAGCACAACCTTTCTTATTGATTGGTTTGATTTGCCTAGGCTATGGTTTGGGAACCGTTGGTTTCCATTCTTTTTCTCGTCCAAAAATCTTTGAACTAATAGAACTTGATAGAAAGATCACCAAACAACACAAACACAAGCATACGAATAATGCGATTCCGAATGTTTCTCAAATTCTCAATAACACAACCTTTCTTATTGATTGGTTTGATTTGCCTAGGTTATAATTTGGGAAGCGTTGGTTTCCATTATTTTTCTTGTACAAAAAACTTTGAACTAATAGAACTTGATAGAAAGATCACCAAACAACACAAACACAAGCATACGAATCATGCGATTCCGAATGTTTCTCAAATTCTTAATAACACAACCTTTCTTATTCAGGTGTTTGAGTTGCCTAGGCTATGCTTTTGGAATCGTTGATTTCCATTCTTAATCTCGTCCAAAAATCATTGAACTAATAGAACTTGATAGAAAGATCACTAAACAACACAAACACAAGCATACGAATCTTGCGATTCCGAATTTTCTGAAATTCTCAATAACACAACCTTTGTTATTGATTGGTTTGATTTGCCTAGGCTATGGTTTGGGAACCGTTGGTTTCCATTATATTTCTTGTACCAAAAACTTTGAACTAATAAAACTTGATAGAAAGATCACCAAACAACACAACCACATGCATACGAATCATGCGATTTCGAATGTTCCTCAAATTCTCAATAACACAACCTTTCTTATTGATTGGTTTGATTTGCCTAGGATATGGTTTGGGAACCGTTGGTTTCCATTCTTTTTCTCGTAAAAATATCTTTGAACTAATAGAACTTGATAGAAAGATCACCAAACAACAACAACACAAACATATAAATCATGCGGTTCCGAATGTTTCTCAAATTCTCAATAACACAACCTTTCTTATGGATTGGTTTGAGTTGCCTGGGCTATTGTTTGGGAACCATTGGTTTCCATACTTTTTCTCGTCAAAAAATCATTGAACTAATATAACTTGATAGAAAGATCACCAAACAGCACCAACACAAGCATACAAATCATGCGATTCCGAATGTTTCTCAAATTCTCAATAACACAACCTTTCTTATTGATTGTTTTGATTTGTCTAGGCTATGCTTTGGGAACCGTTAGTTTCCATTCTTTTTCTCGTCCGAAAATCTTTGAACTAATAGAATGTGATAGAAAGATCACAAAACAACACAAAGACAAGCAAATGAATCATGCGATTCCGAATTTTCTCAAATTCTCAATAACATAACCTTTGTTATTGATTAGTTTGATTTGCCTAGGCTATGGTTTGGAAACCGTTGGTTTCCATTCTTTTTCTTATGCCAAAAACTTTGAACTAATAAAACTTGATAGAAAGGTCACAAAACAACACAAACACAAGCATACGAATCATGCGATTCCGAATGTTTCTCAAATTCTCAATAACACAACCTTTCTTATTGATTGGTTGGATTTGCCTAGGCTATGGTTTGGGAACCGTTGGTTTCCATTCATTTTCTCGTCCAAAAATCTTTGAACTAATAGAACTTGATAGAAAGATCACTAAACAACACAAACACAAGCATACGAATAATGCGATTCTGAATGTTTCTGAAATTCTCAATAACACAACCTTTGTTATTGATTGGTTTGATTTGCCTAGGCTATGGTTTGGGAACCGTTGGTTTCCATTCTTTTTCTTGTACCAAAAACTTTGAACTAATAAAACTTGATAGAAAGATCACCAAACAACACAAACACATGCATACGAATCATGCGATTTCGAATGTTCCTCAAATTCTCAATAACACAACCTTTTTTATTGATTGGTTTGATTTGCCTAGGCTATGGTTTGGGAACCGTTGGTTTCCATTCTTTTTCTCGTAAAAATATCTTTGAACTAATAGAACTTGATAGAAAGATCACCAAACAACACCAACACAAACATATAAATCATGCGGTTCCGAATGTTTCTCAAATTCTCAATAACACAACCTTTCTTATGGATTGGTTTGAGTTGCCTGGGCTATCGTTTGGGAACCGTTGGTTTCCATTCTTTTTCTCGTCAAAAAATCATTGAACTAATATAACTTGATAGAAAGATCACCAAACAGCACCAACACAAGCATATAAATCATGCGATTCCGAATGTTTCTCAAATTCTCAATAGCACAACCTTTCTTATTGATTGGTTTGATTTGCCTAGGCTATGGTTTGGGAACCATTGGTTTCCATTCTTTTTCTCGTCAAAAAATCTTTGAACTAATAGAACTTGATAGAAAGATCACCAAACAACACCAACACAAGCATACGAAACATGCGCTTCCGAATGTTTCTCAAATTCTCAATAGCACAACCTTTCTTAGTGATTGGTTTGATTTGCCTAGGCTATGGTTTGGGAACCGTTCGTTTCCATTCTTTTTCTCGTCCAAAAATCTTTGAACTAATAGAACTTGATAGAAAGATCACCAAACAACACAAACACAAGCATACGAATAATGCGATTCCGAATGTTTCTCAAATTCTCAATAACACAACCTTTCTTATTGAGGTGTTTGATTTGCCTAGGCTATGATTTGGGAACCGTTGGTTTCCATTCTTTTTATTGTACCAAAAACTTTGAACTAATAAAACTTGATAGAAAGGTCACCAAACAACACAAACACAAGCACACGAATCATGCGACTCCGAATGTTTCTCAAATTCTCAATAACACAACCTTTCTTATTCAGGTGTTTGAGTTGCCTAGGCTATGCTTTGGGAATCGTTGATTTCCATTCTTAATCTCGTCCAAAAAACATTGAACTAATAGAACTTGATAGAAAGATCACTAAACAACACAAACACAAGCATACGAATCTTGCGATTCCGAATTTTCTGAAATTCTCAATAACACAACCTTTGTTATTGATTGGTTTGATTTGCCTAGGCTATGGTTTGGGAACCGTTGGTTTCCATTATTTTTCTTGTACCAAAAACTTTGAACTAATAAAACTTGATAGAAAGATCACCAAACAACATAACCACATGCATACGAATCATGCGATTTCGAATGTTCCTCAAATTCTCAATAACACAACCTTTCTTATTGATTGGTTTGATTTGCCTAGGCTATGGTTTGGGAACCGTTGGTTTCCATTCTTTTTCTCGTAAAAATATCTTTGAACTAATAGAACTTGATAGAAAGATCACCAAACAACAACAACACAAACATATAAATCATGCGGTTCCGAATGTTTCTCAAATTCTCAATAACACAACCTTTCTTATGGATTGGTTTGAGTTGCCTGGGCTATTGTTTGGGAACCATTGGTTTCCATTCTTTTTCTCGTCAAAAAATCATTGAACTAATATAACTTGATAGAAAGATCACCAAACAGCACCAACACAAGCATACAAATCATGCGATTCCGAATGTTTCTCAAATTCTCAATAACACAACCTTTCTTATTGATTGTTTTGATTTGTCTAGGCTATGCTTTGGGAACCGTTAGTTTCCATTCTTTTTCTCATCCGAAAATCTTTGAACTAATAGAACGTGATAGAAAGATCACAAAACAACACAAAGACAAGCAAATGAATCATGCGATTCCGAATTTTCTCAAATTCTCAATAACATAACCTTTGTTATTGATTGGTTTGATTTGCCTAGGCTATGGTTTGGAAACCGTTGGTTTCCATTCTTTTTCTTATGCCAAAAACTTTGAACTAATAAAACTTGATAGAAAGGTCACAAAACAACACAAACACAAGCATACGAATCATGCGATTCCGAATGTTTCTCAAATTCTCAATAACACAACCTTTCTTATTGATTGGTTGGATTTGCCTAGGCTATGGTTTGGGAACCGTTGGTTTCCATTCATTTTCTCGTCCAAAAATCTTTGAACTAATAGAACTTGATAGAAAGATCACTAAACAACACAAACACAAGCATACGAATAATGCGATTCTGAATGTTTCTGAAATTCTCAATAACACAACCTTTGTTATTGATTGGTTTGATTTGCCTAGGCTATGGTTTGGGAACCGTTGGTTTCCATTCTTTTTCTTGTACCAAAAACTTTGAACTAATAAAACTTGATAGAAAGATCACCAAACAACACAAACACATGCATACGAATCATGCGATTTCGAATGTTCCTCAAATTCTCAATAACACAACCTTTTTTATTGATTGGTTTGATTTGCCTAGGCTATGGTTTGGGAACCGTTGGTTTCCATTCTTTTTCTCGTAAAAATATCTTTGAACTAATAGAACTTGATAGAAAGATCACCAAACAACAACAACACAAACATATAAATCATGCGGTTCCGAATGTTTCTCAAATTCCCAATAACACAACCTTTCTTATGGATTGGTTTGAGTTGCCTGGGCTATTGTTTGGGAACCATTGGTTTCCATTCTTTTTCTCGTCAAAAAATCATTGAACTAATATAACTTGATAGAAAGATCACCAAACAGCACCAACACAAGCATACAAATCATGCGATTCCGAATGTTTCTCAAATTCTCAATAACACAACCTTTCTTATTGATTGTTTTGATTTGTCTAGGCTATGCTTTGGGAACCGTTAGTTTCCATTCTTTTTCTCGTCCGAAAATCTTTGAACTAATAGAATGTGATAGAAAGATCACAAAACAACACAAAGACAAGCAAATGAATCATGCGATTCCGAATTTTCTCAAATTCTCAATAACATAACCTTTGTTATTGATTGGTTTGATTTGCCTAGGCTATGGTTTGGAAACCGTTGGTTTCCATTCTTTTTCTTATGCCAAAAACTTTGAACTAATAAAACTTGATAGAAAGGTCACAAAACAACACAAACACAAGCATACGAATCATGCGATTCCGAATGTTTCTCAAATTCTCAATAACACAACCTTTCTTATTGATTGGTTGGATTTGCCTAGGCTATGGTTTGGGAACCGTTGGTTTCCATTCATTTTCTCGTCCAAAAATCTTTGAACTAATAGAACTTGATAGAAAGATCACTAAACAACACAAACACAAGCATACGAATAATGCGATTCTGAATGTTTCTGAAATTCTCAATAACACAACCTTTGTTATTGATTGGTTTGATTTGCCTAGGCTATGGTTTGGGAACCGTTGGTTTCCATTCTTTTTCTTGTACCAAAAACTTTGAACTAATAAAACTTGATAGAAAGATCACCAAACAACACAAACACATGCATACGAATCATGCGATTTCGAATGTTCCTCAAATTCTCAATAACACAACCTTTTTTATTGATTGGTTTGATTTGCCTAGGCTATGGTTTGGGAACCGTTGGTTTCCATTCTTTTTCTCGTAAAAATATCTTTGAACTAATAGAACTTGATAGAAAGATCACCAAACAACACCAACACAAACATATAAATCATGCGGTTCCGAATGTTTCTCAAATTCTCAATAACACAACCTTTCTTATGGATTGGTTTGAGTTGCCTGGGCTATCGTTTGGGAACCGTTTGTTTCCATTCTTTTTCTCGTCAAAAAATCATTGAACTAATATAACTTGATAGAAAGATCACCAAACAGCACCAACACAAGCATATAAATCATGCGATTCCGAATGTTTCTCAAATTCTCAATAGCACAACCTTTCTTATTGATTGGTTTGATTTGCCTAGGCTATGGTTTGGGAACCATTGGTTTCCATTCTTTTTCTCGTCAAAAAATCTTTGAACTAATAGAACTTGATAGAAAGATCACCAAACAACACCAACACAAGCATACGAAACATGCGCTTCCGAATGTTTCTCAAATTCTCAATAGCACAACCTTTCTTAGTGATTGGTTTGATTTGCCTAGGCTATGGTTTGGGAACCGTTCGTTTCCATTCTTTTTCTCGTCCAAAAATCTTTGAACTAATAGAACTTGATAGAAAGATCACCAAACAACACAAACACAAGCATACGAATAATGCGATTCCGAATGTTTCTCAAATTCTCAATAACACAACCTTTCTTATTGAGGTGTTTGATTTGCCTAGGCTATGATTTGGGAACCGTTGGTTTCCATTCTTTTTATTGTACCAAAAACTTTGAACTAATAAAACTTGATAGAAAGGTCACCAAACAACACAAACACAAGCACACGAATCATGCGACTCCGAATGTTTCTCAAATTCTCAATAACACAACCTTTCTTATTCAGGTGTTTTAGTTGCCTAGGCTATGCTTTGGGAATCGTTGATTTCCATTCTTAATCTCGTCCAAAAAACATTGAACTAATAGAACTTGATAGAAAGATCACTAAACAACACAAACACAAGCATACGAATCTTGCGATTCCGAATTTTCTGAAATTCTCAATAACACAACCTTTGTTATTGATTGGTTTGATTTGCCTAGGCTATGGTTTGGGAACCGTTGGTTTCCATTATTTTTCTTGTACCAAAAACTTTGAACTAATAAAACTTGATAGAAAGATCACCAAACAACATAACCACATGCATACGAATCATGCGATTTCGAATGTTCCTCAAATTCTCAATAACACAACCTTTCTTATTGATTGGTTTGATTTGCCTAGGCTATGGTTTGGGAACCGTTGGTTTCCATTCTTTTTCTCGTAAAAATATCTTTGAACTAATAGAACTTGATAGAAAGATCACCAAACAACAACAACACAAACATATAAATCATGCGGTTCCGAATGTTTCTCAAATTCTCAATAACACAACCTTTCTTATGGATTGGTTTGAGTTGCCTGGGCTATTGTTTGGGAACCATTGGTTTCCATTCTTTTTCTCGTCAAAAAATCATTGAACTAATATAACTTGATAGAAAGATCACCAAACAGCACCAACACAAGCATACAAATCATGCGATTCCGAATGTTTCTCAAATTCTCAATAACACAACCTTTCTTATTGATTGTTTTGATTTGTCTAGGCTATGCTTTGGGAACCGTTAGTTTCCATTCTTTTTCTCATCCGAAAATCTTTGAACTAATAGAACGTGATAGAAAGATCACAAAACAACACAAAGACAAGCAAATGAATCATGCGATTCCGAATTTTCTCAAATTCTCAATAACATAACCTTTGTTATTGATTGGTTTGATTTGCCTAGGCTATGGTTTGGAAACCGTTGGTTTCCATTCTTTTTCTTATGCCAAAAACTTTGAACTAATAAAACTTGATAGAAAGGTCACAAAACAACACAAACACAAGCATACGAATCATGCGATTCCGAATGTTTCTCAAATTCTCAATAACACAACCTTTCTTATTGATTGGTTGGATTTGCCTAGGCTATGGTTTGGGAACCGTTGGTTTCCATTCATTTTCTCGTCCAAAAATCTTTGAACTAATAGAACTTGATAGAAAGATCACTAAACAACACAAACACAAGCATACGAATAATGCGATTCTGAATGTTTCTGAAATTCTCAATAACACAACCTTTGTTATTGATTGGTTTGATTTGCCTAGGCTATGGTTTGGGAACCGTTGGTTTCCATTCTTTTTCTTGTACCAAAAACTTTGAACTAATAAAACTTGATAGAAAGATCACCAAACAACACAAACACATGCATACGAATCATGCGATTTCGAATGTTCCTCAAATTCTCAATAACACAACCTTTTTTATTGATTGGTTTGATTTGCCTAGGCTATGGTTTGGGAACCGTTGGTTTCCATTCTTTTTCTCGTAAAAATATCTTTGAACTAATAGAACTTGATAGAAAGATCACCAAACAACACCAACACAAACATATAAATCATGCGGTTCCGAATGTTTCTCAAATTCTCAATAACACAACCTTTCTTATGGATTGGTTTGAGTTGCCTGGGCTATCGTTTGGGAACCGTTGGTTTCCATTCTTTTTCTCGTCAAAAAATCATTGAACTAATATAACTTGATAGAAAGATCACCAAACAGCACCAACACAAGCATATAAATCATGCGATTCCGAATGTTTCTCAAATTCTCAATAGCACAACCTTTCTTATTGATTGGTTTGATTTGCCTAGGCTATGGTTTGGGAACCATTGGTTTCCATTCTTTTTCTCGTCAAAAAATCTTTGAACTAATAGAACTTGATAGAAAGATCACCAAACAACACCAACACAAGCATACGAATCATGCGCTTCCGAATGTTTCTCAAATTCTCAATAGCACAACCTTTCTTATTGATTCGTTTGATTTGCCTAGGCTATGGTTTGGGAACCGTTGGTTTCCATTCTTTTTCTCGTCCAAAAATCTTTGAACTAATAGAACTTGATAGAAAGATCACCAAACAACACAAACACAAGCATACGAATAATGCGATTCCGAATGATTCTCAAATTCTCAATAACACAACCTTTCTTATTGATTGGTTTGATTTGCCTAGGTTATAATTTGGGAAGCGTTGGTTTCCATTATTTTTCTTGTACAAAAAACTTTGAACTAATAGAACTTGATAGAAAGATCACCAAACAACACAAACACAAGCATACGAATCATGCGATTCCGAATGTTTCTCAAATTCTTAATAACACAACCTTTCTTATTCAGGTGTTTGAGTTGCCTAGGCTATGATTTGGGAATCGTTGATTTCCATTCTTAATCTCGTCCAAAAATCATTGAACTAATAGAACTTGATAGAAAGATCACTAAACAACACAAACACAAGCATACGAATCTTGCGATTCCGAATTTTCTGAAATTCTCAATAACACAACCTTTGTTATTGATTGGTTTGATTTGCATAGGCTATGGTTTGGGAACCGTTGGTTTCCATTCTTTTTCTTGTACCAAAAACTTTGAACTAATAAAACTTGATAGAAAGATCACCAAACAACACAAACACATGCATACGAATCATGCGATTTCGAATGTTCCTCAAATTCTCAATAACACAACCTTTCTTATTGATTGGTTTGATTTGCCTAGGCTATGGTTTGGGAACCGTTGGTTTCCATTCTTTTTCGTGTAAAAATATCTTTGAACTAATAGAACTTAATAGAAAGATCACCAAACAACACCAACAAAAACATATAAATCATGCGGTTCCGAATGTTTCTCAAATTCTCAATAACACAACCTTTCTTATGGATTGGTTTGAGTTGCCTGGGCTATCGTTTGGGAACCATTGGTTTCCATTCTTTTTCTCGTCAAAAAATCATTGAACTAATATAACTTGATAGAAAGATCACCAAACAGCACCAACACAAGCATACAAATCATGTGATTCCGAATGTTTCTCAAATTCTCAATAGCACAACCTTTCTTATTGATTGGTTTGATTTGCCTAGGCTATGGTTTGGGAACCATTGGTTTCCATTCTTTTTCTCGTCAAAAAATCTTTGAACTAATAGAACTTGATAGAAAGATCACCAAACAACACCAACACAAGCATACGAATCATGCGCTTCCGAATGTTTCTCAAATTCTCAATAACACAACCTTTCTTATTGATTGGTTGGATTTGCCTAGGATATGGTTTGGGAACCGTTGGTTTCCATTCTTTTTCTCGTCCAAAAATCTTTGAACTAATAGAACTTGATAGAAAGATCACTAAACAACACAAACACAAGCATACGAATAATGCGATTCTGAATGTTTCTCAAATTCTCAATAACACAACCTTTCTTATTGAGGTGTTTGATTTGCTTAGGCTATGGTTTGGGAACCGTTGATTTCCATTCTTAACCTCGTCCAACAATCTTTGAACTAATAGAACTTGATAGAAAGATGACCAAACAACACAAACACATGCATACGAATCATGCGATTTCGAATGTTTCTCAAATTCTCAATAACACAACCTTTATTATGGATTGGTTTGATTTGCCTAGGCTATCGTTTGGGAACCGTTGGTTTCCATTCTTTTTCTCGTCAAAAAATCATTGAACTAATAGAACTTGATAGAAAGATCACCAAACAACACCAAGACAAGCATACGAATCATGCGATTCCGAATGTTTCTCAAATTCTCAATAGCACAACCTTTCTTATTGATTGGTTTGATTTGCCTAGGCTATGGTTTGGGAACCGTTGGCTTCCATTCTTTTTCTCGTCCAAAAATCTTTGAACTATTAGAACTTGATAGAAAGATCACTAAACAACACAAACACAAGCATACGAATCATGCGATTCCGAATGTTTCTCAAATTCTCAATAACACAACCTTTCTTATTGATTGGTTTGATTTGCCTAGGTTATAATTTGGGAAGCGTTGGTTTCCATTATTTTTCTTGTACAAAAAACTTTGAACTAATAGAACTTGATAGAAAGATCACCAAACAACACAAACACAAGCATACGAATCATGCGATTCCGAATGTTTCTCAAATTCTTAATAATACAACCTTTCTTATTGATTGGTTTGATTTGCCTAGGATATGGTTTGGGAACCGTTGGCTTCCATTCTTTTTCTCGTCCAAAAATCTTTGAACTATTAGAACTTGATAGAAAGATCACCAAACAACACAAACACAAGCATATGAATCATACGATGCCGAATGTTTCTCAAATTCTCAATAACACAACCTTTCTTATTGATTGGTTTGATTTGCCTAGGTTATAATTTGGGAAGTGTTGGTTTCCATTATTTTTCTTGTACAAAAAACTTTGAACTAATAGAACTTGATAGAAAGATCACCAAACAACACAAACACAAACATACGAATCATGCGATTCTGAATGTTTCTCAAATTCTTAATAATACAACCTTTCTTATTGATTGGTTTGATTTGCCTAGGATATGGTTTGGGAACCGTTGGTTTCCATTCTTTTTCTCGTCCAAAAATCTTTGAACTAATAGAACTTGATAGAAAGATCACCAAACAACACAAACACAAGCATGCGAATAATGCGATTCCGAATGTTTCTCAAATTCTCAATAACACAACCTTTCTTATTGATTGGTTTGATTTGCCTAGGCTATGGTTTGGGAACCGTTGGTTTCCATTCTTTTTCTCGTAAAAATATCTTTGAACTAATAGAACTTGATAGAAAGATCACCAAACAACAACAACACAAACATATAAATCATGCGGTTCCGAATGTTTCTCAAATTCTCAATAACACAACCTTTCTTATGGATTGGTTTGAGTTGCCTGGGCTATTGTTTGGGAACCATTGGTTTCCATTCTTTTTCTCGTCAAAAAATCATTGAACTAATATAACTTGATAGAAAGATCACCAAACAGCACCAACACAAGCATACAAATCATGCGATTCCGAATGTTTCTCAAATTCTCAATAACACAACCTTTCTTATTGATTGTTTTGATTTGTCTAGGCTATGCTTTGGGAACCGTTAGTTTCCATTCTTTTTCTCGTCCGAAAATCTTTGAACTAATAGAATGTGATAGAAAGATCACAAAACAACACAAAGACAAGCAAATGAATCATGCGATTCCGAATTTTCTCAAATTCTCAATAACATAACCTTTGTTATTGATTGGTTTGATTTGCCTAGGCTATGGTTTGGAAACATTTGGTTTCCATTTTTTTTCTTATGCCAAAAACTTTGAACTAATAAAACTTGATAGAAAGGTCACAAAACAACACAAACACAAGCATACGAATCATGCGATTCCGAATGTTTCTCAAATTCTCAATAACACAACCTTTCTTATTGATTGGTTGGATTTGCCTAGGCTATGGTTTGGGAACAGTTGGTTTCCATTCATTTTCTCGTCCAAAAATCTTTGAACTAATAGAACTTGATAGAAAGATCACTAAACAACACAAACACAAGCATACGAATAATGCGATTCTGAATGTTTCTGAAATTCTCAATAACACAACCTTTGTTATTGATTGGTTTGATTTGCCTAGGCTATGGTTTGGGAACCGTTGGTTTCCATTCTTTTTCTTGTACCAAAAACTTTGAACTAATAAAACTTGATAGAAAGATCACCAAACAACACAAACACATGCATACGAATCATGCGATTTCGAATGTTCCTCAAATTCTCAATAACACAACCTTTTTTATTGATTGGTTTGATTTGCCTAGGCTATGGTTTGGGAACCGTTGGTTTCCATTCTTTTTCTCGTAAAAATATATTTGAACTAATAGAACTTGATAGAAAGATCACCAAACAACACCAACACAAACATATAAATCATGCGGTTCCGAATGTTTCTCAAATTCTCAATAACACAACCTTTCTTATGGATTGGTTTGAGTTGCCTGGGCTATCGTTTGGGAACCGTTGGTTTCCATTCTTTTTCTCGTCAAAAAATCATTGAACTAATATAACTTGATAGAAAGATCACCAAACAGCACCAACACAAGCATATAAATCATGCGATTCCGAATGTTTCTCAAATTCTCAATAGCACAACCTTTCTTATTGATTGGTTTGATTTGCCTAGGCTATGGTTTGGGAACCATTGGTTTCCATTCTTTTTCTCGTCAAAAAATCTTTGAACTAATAGAACTTGATAGAAAGATCACCAAACAACACCAACACAAGCATACGAATCATGCGCTTCCGAATGTTTCTCAAATTCTCAATAGCACAACCTTTCTTATTGATTGGTTTGATTTGCCTAGGCTATGGTTTGGGAACCGTTGGTTTCCATTCTTTTTCTCGTCCAAAAATCTTTGAACTAATAGAACTTGATAGAAAGATCACCAAACAACACAAACACAAGCATACGAATAATGCGATTCCGAATGTTTCTCAAATTCTCAATAACACAACCTTTCTTATTGATTGGTTTGATTTGCCTAGGTTATAATTTGGGAAGCGTTGGTTTCCATTATTTTTCTTGTACAAAAAACTTTGAACTAATAGAACTTGATAGAAAGATCACCAAACAACACAAACACAAGCATACGAATCATGCGATTCCGAATGTTTCTCAAATTCTTAATAACACAACCTTTCTTATTCAGGTGTTTGAGTTGCCTAGGCTATGCTTTTGGAATCGTTGATTTCCATTCTTAATCTCGTCCAAAAATCATTGAACTAATAGAACTTGATAGAAAGATCACTAAACAACACAAACACAAGCATACGAATCTTGCGATTCCGAATTTTCTGAAATTCTCAATAACACAACCTTTGTTATTGATTGGTTTGATTTGCCTAGGCTATGGTTTGGGAACCGTTGGTTTCCATTATTTTTCTTGTACCAAAAACTTTGAACTAATAAAACTTGATAGAAAGATCACCAAACAACACAACCACATGCATACGAATCATGCGATTTCGAATGTTCCTCAAATTCTCAATAACACAACCTTTCTTATTGATTGGTTTGATTTGCCTAGGCTATGGTTTGGGAACCGTTGGTTTCCATTCTTTTTCTCGTAAAAATATCTTTGAACTAATAGAACTTGATAGAAAGATCACCAAACAACAACAACACAAACATATAAATCATGCGGTTCCGAATGTTTCTCAAATTCTCAATAACACAACCTTTCTTATGGATTGGTTTGAGTTGCCTGGGCTATTGTTTGGGAACCATTGGTTTCCATTCTTTTTCTCGTCAAAAAATCATTGAACTAATATAACTTGATAGAAAGATCACCAAACAGCACCAACACAAGCATACAAATCATGCGATTCCGAATGTTTCTCAAATTCTCAATAACACAACCTTTCTTATTGATTGTTTTGATTTGTCTAGGCTATGCTTTGGGAACCGTTAGTTTCCATTCTTTTTCTCGTCCGAAAATCTTTGAACTAATAGAATGTGATAGAAAGATCACAAAACAACACAAAGACAAGCAAATGAATCATGCGATTCCGAATTTTCTCAAATTCTCAATAACATAACCTTTGTTATTGATTGGTTTGATTTGCCTAGGCTATGGTTTGGAAACCGTTGGTTTCCATTCTTTTTCTTATGCCAAAAACTTTGAACTAATAAAACTTGATAGAAAGGTCACAAAACAACACAAACACAAGCATACGAATCATGCGATTCCGAATGTTTCTCAAATTCTCAATAACACAACCTTTCTTATTGATTGGTTGGATTTGCCTAGGCTATGGTTTGGGAACCGTTGGTTTCCATTCATTTTCTCGTCCAAAAATCTTTGAACTAATAGAACTTGATAGAAAGATCACTAAACAACACAAACACAAGCATACGAATAATGCGATTCTGAATGTTTCTGAAATTCTCAATAACACAACCTTTGTTATTGATTGGTTTGATTTGCCTAGGCTATGGTTTGGGAACCGTTGGTTTCCATTCTTTTTCTTGTACCAAAAACTTTGAACTAATAAAACTTGATAGAAAGATCACCAAACAACACAAACACATGCATACGAATCATGCGATTTCGAATGTTCCTCAAATTCTCAATAACACAACCTTTTTTATTGATTGGTTTGATTTGCCTAGGCTATGGTTTGGGAACCGTTGGTTTCCATTCTTTTTCTCGTAAAAATATCTTTGAACTAATAGAACTTGATAGAAAGATCACCAAACAACACCAACACAAACATATAAATCATGCGGTTCCGAATGTTTCTCAAATTCTCAATAACACAACCTTTCTTATGGATTGGTTTGAGTTGCCTGGGCTATCGTTTGGGAACCGTTGGTTTCCATTCTTTTTCTCGTCAAAAAATCATTGAACTAATATAACTTGATAGAAAGATCACCAAACAGCACCAACACAAGCATATAAATCATGCGATTCCGAATGTTTCTCAAATTCTCAATAGCACAACCTTTCTTATTGATTGGTTTGATTTGCCTAGGCTATGGTTTGGGAACCATTGGTTTCCATTCTTTTTCTCGTCAAAAAATCTTTGAACTAATAGAACTTGATAGAAAGATCACCAAACAACACCAACACAAGCATACGAAACATGCGCTTCCGAATGTTTCTCAAATTCTCAATAGCACAACCTTTCTTAGTGATTGGTTTGATTTGCCTAGGCTATGGTTTGGGAACCGTTCGTTTCCATTCTTTTTCTCGTCCAAAAATCTTTGAACTAATAGAACTTGATAGAAAGATCACCAAACAACACAAACACAAGCATACGAATAATGCGATTCCGAATGTTTCTCAAATTCTCAATAACACAACCTTTCTTATTGAGGTGTTTGATTTGCCTAGGCTATGATTTGGGAACCGTTGGTTTCCATTCTTTTTATTGTACCAAAAACTTTGAACTAATAAAACTTGATAGAAAGGTCACCAAACAACACAAACACAAGCACACGAATCATGCGACTCCGAATGTTTCTCAAATTCTCAATAACACAACCTTTCTTATTCAGGTGTTTGAGTTGCCTAGGCTATGCTTTGGGAATCGTTGATTTCCATTCTTAATCTCGTCCAAAAAACATTGAACTAATAGAACTTGATAGAAAGATCACTAAACAACACAAACACAAGCATACGAATCTTGCGATTCCGAATTTTCTGAAATTCTCAATAACACAACCTTTGTTATTGATTGGTTTGATTTGCCTAGGCTATGGTTTGGGAACCGTTGGTTTCCATTATTTTTCTTGTACCAAAAACTTTGAACTAATAAAACTTGATAGAAAGATCACCAAACAACATAACCACATGCATACGAATCATGCGATTTCGAATGTTCCTCAAATTCTCAATAACACAACCTTTCTTATTGATTGGTTTGATTTGCCTAGGCTATGGTTTGGGAACCGTTGGTTTCCATTCTTTTTCTTGTAAAAATATCTTTGAACTAATAGAACTTGATAGAAAGATCACCAAACAACAACAACACAAACATATAAATCATGCGGTTCCGAATGTTTCTCAAATTCTCAATAACACAACCTTTCTTATGGATTGGTTTGAGTTGCCTGGGCTATTGTTTGGGAACCATTGGTTTCCATTCTTTTTCTCGTCAAAAAATCATTGAACTAATATAACTTGATAGAAAGATCACCAAACAGCACCAACACAAGCATACAAATCATGCGATTCCGAATGTTTCTCAAATTCTCAATAACACAACCTTTCTTATTGATTGTTTTGATTTGTCTAGGCTATGCTTTGGGAACCGTTAGTTTCCATTCTTTTTCTCATCCGAAAATCTTTGAACTAATAGAACTTGATAGAAAGATCACCAAACAACACCAACACAAGCATACGAAACATGCGCTTCCGAATGTTTCTCAAATTCTCAATAGCACAACCTTTCTTAGTGATTGGTTTGATTTGCCTAGGCTATGGTTTGGGAACCGTTCGTTTCCATTCTTTTTCTCGTCCAAAAATCTTTGAACTAATAGAACTTGATAGAAAGATCACCAAACAACACAAACACAAGCATACGAATAATGCGATTCCGAATGTTTCTCAAATTCTCAATAACACAACCTTTCTTATTGAGGTGTTTGATTTGCCTAGGCTATGATTTGGGAACCGTTGGTTTCCATTCTTTTTATTGTACCAAAAACTTTGAACTAATAAAACTTGATAGAAAGGTCACCAAACAACACAAACACAAGCACACGAATCATGCGACTCCGAATGTTTCTCAAATTCTCAATAACACAACCTTTCTTATTCAGGTGTTTGAGAATTTGAGAAACATTCGGAATCGCATGATTCGTATGCTTGTGTTTGTGTTGTTTGGTGATCTTTCTATGAAGTTCTAATACTTTAAAAATTTTTGGACGAAAAAGAATGGAAACCAACGCTTCCTAAACCATAGCCTAGGCAAATCAAACCAATCAATAAGAAAGGTTGTGTTATTGAGAATTCGAGAAACATTCGGAATCGCATGATTCATATGCTTGTGTTTGTGTTGTTTGGTGATCTTTCTATCAGGTTCTAATAGTTCAAAGATTTTTGGACCAGAAAAAGAATGGAAACCAACGGTTCCCAAACCATAGCCTAGGCAAATCAAACCAATCAATAAGAAAGGTTGTGTTATTGAGAATTTGAGAAACATTCGGAATCGCATGATTCGTATGCTTGTGTTGGTGTTGTTTGGTGATCTTTCTATCAAGATCTATTAGTTCAACGATTTTTTGACGAGAAAAAGAATGGAAACCAACGGTTCCCAAACGATAGCCTAGGCAAATCAAACCAATCCATAAGAAAGGTTGTGTTATTGAGAATTTGAAAAACATTCGGAATCGCATGATTCGTATGCATGTGTTTATGTTGTTTGGTGATATTTCTCATAAGTTCTCTTAGTTCAAAGATTTTTGGACGAGGTTAAGAATGGAAATCAACGGTTCCCAAACCATAGCCTAGGCAAATCAAACACCTCAATAAGAAAGGTTGTGTTAGTGAGAATTTGAGAAACATTCAGAATCGCATTATTGGTATGCTTGTGTTTGTGTTGTTTAGTGATCTTTCTATCAAGTTCTATTAGTTCAAAGATTTTTGGATGAGAAAAAGAATGGAAACCAACGGTTCCCAAACCATAGCCTAGGCATATCCAACCAATCAATAAGAAAGGTTGTGTTATTGAGAATTTGAGAAACATTCGGAATCGCATGATTCGTATGCTTCTGTTTTTGTTGTTTTGTGACCTTTTTATCAAGTTTTATTAGTTCAAAGTTTTTGGCACAAGAAAAAGAATGGAAACCAACGGTTTCCAAACCATAGCCTAGGCAAATCAAACCAATCAATAACAAAGGTTATGTTATTGAGAATTTGAGAAAATTCGGAATCGCATGATTCATCTGCTTGTGTTTGTGTTGTTTGGTGATCTTTCCATCACGTTCTATTAGTTCAAAGATTTTTGGACGAGAAAAAGAATGGAAACTAACGGTTCCCAAAGCATAGCCTAGACAAATGAAAACAATCAATAAGAAAGGTTGTGTTATTGAGAATTTGAGAAACATTCGGAATCGCATGATTCGTATGCTTGTGTTGGTGCTGTTTGGTGATCTTTCTATCAAGTTCTAATAGTTCAAACTTTTTTATACAAGAAAAAGAATGGAAACAAACGGTTCCCACACCATAGACTAGGCAAATCAAACACCTCAATAAAAAAGGTTGTGTTATTGAGAACTTGAGAAACATTCGGAATCGCATGATTCGTATGCTCGTGTTTGTGTTGTTTGGTGATCTTTCTATCAAGTTCTATTAGTTCAAAGATTTTTGGACGAGAAAAAAATGGAAACCAACGGGTCCCAACCCATAGCCTATGCAATTCAAACCAATCAATAAGAAAGGTTTTGTTATTGAGAATTTGAGAAACATTCGGAATCGCATGATTCATATGCTTGTGTTTGTGTTGTTTGGTGGTCTTTATATCAAGTTCTATTAGTTCAAAGTTTTTTGTACAAGAAAAATCATAGAAACCAACGGTTCTCAAACCATAGCCTAAGCAAATCAAACCAATCAATAAGAAAGGTTGTGTTATTGAGAATTTGAGAAACATTCGGAATCGCATGATTCGTACGCTTGTGTTGGTGTTGTTTGGTGATCTTTCTATCAAGTTCTATTAGTTCAAAGATTTTTTGACGAGAAAAAGAATGGAAACCAACGGCTCCAAAACGATAGCTTAGGCAAATCAAACCAATCAATAAGAAAGGTGGGGTTATTAGAATTTGAGAAACATTCGGAATCGCATGATTCGTATGTTTGTGTTGGTGTTATTTGGTGATCTTTCTATCAAGTTGTATTAGTTCAAAGATTGTTTTACGAGAAAAAGAATGGAAACCCACGGTTACCAAACCAAAGCCTAGGCAAATCAAACCAATCAATAAGAAAGGTTGTGTTATTAAGAATTTGAGAAACATTCGAAATCGCATGATTCGTATGCTTCTGTTTGTGTTGTAAGGTGATCTTTCTATCAAGTTCTATTAGTTCAAACATTTATGGACTAGAAAAACAATGGAAACCAACGGTTCCCAAGCCATAGCCTAGGCAAATCAAACCAATCAATAACAAAGGTTATGTTATTGAGAATTTGAGAAAATTCGGAATCGCATGATTCATTTGCTTGTGTTTGTGTTGTTTGGTGATCTTTCTATCAAGTTCTTAGTTTAAAGATTTTTGGACGAGAAATAGAATGAAACCAACGGTTCCAAAGCCATAGCCTAGGCAAATGAAACCAAGCAATAAGAAAGGTTGTGTTATTGAGAATTTGAGAAACATTCGGAATCGCATGATTCATATGCTTGTGTTTGTGTTGTTTGGTGGTCTTTATATCAAGTTCTATTAGTTCAAAGTTTTTTGTACAAGAAAAATAATAGAAACCAACGGTTCTCAAACCATAGCCTAGGCAAATCAAACAAATCAATAAGAAAGGTTGTGTTATTGAGAATTTGAGAAACATTCGGAATCGCATGATTCGTATGCTTGTGTTTGTGTTGTTTGGTGATCTTTCTATCAAGTTCGTAGTTCAAATATTTTTGGACGAGAAAAAGAATGGAAACTAACGGTTCCCAAAGCATAGCCTAGACAAATCAAAACAATCAATAAGAAAGGTTGTGTTATTGAGAATTTGAGAAACATTCGGAATCGCATGATTCGTATGCTTGTGTTGGTGCTGTTTGGTGATCTTTCTATCAAGTTCTAATAGTTCAAATTTTTTTATACAATAAAAAGAATCGAAACCAACGGTTCCCACACCATAGACTAGGCAAATCAAACACCTCAATAAGAAAGGTTGTGTTATTGAGAACTTGAGAAACATTCGGAATCGCATGATTCGAATGCTTGTGTTTGTGTTGTTTGGTGATCTTTCTATCAAGTTCTATTAGTTCAAAGATTTTTGGACGAGGTTAAGAATGGAAATCAACGGTTCCCAAACCATAGCCTAGGCAAATCAAACACCTCAATAAGAAAGGTTGTGTTATTGAGAATTTGAGAAACATTCAGAATCGCATTATTCGTATGATTGTGTTTGTGTTGTTTAGTGATCTTTCTATCATGGTCTATTAGTTCAAAGATTTTTGGACGAGAAAAAAATGGAAACCAACGGTTCCCAAACCATAGCCTATGCAATTCAAACCAATCAATAAGAAAGGTTGTGTTATTGAGAATTTGAGAAACATTCGGAATCGCATGATTCATATGCTTGTGTTTGTGTTGTTTGGTGGTCTTTATATAAAGTTCTATTAGTTCAAAGTTTTTTGTACAAGAAAAATAATAGAAACCAACGGTTCTCAAACCATAGCCTAGGCAAATCAAACAAATCAATAAGAAAGGTTGTGTTATTGAGAATTTGAGAAACATTCGGAATCGCATGATTCGTATGCCTGTGTTGGTGTTATTTGGTGATCTTTCTATCAAGTTGTATTAGTTCAAAGATTGTTTTACGAGAAAAATAATGGAAACCAACGGTTACCAAACCATAGCCTAGGCAAATCAAACCAATCAATAAGAAAGGTTGTGTTATTAAGAATTTGAGAAACATTCGAAATCGCATGATTCGTATGCTTCTGTTTGTGTTTTAAAGTGATCTTTCTATCAAGTTCTATTAGTTCAAACATTTATGGACTAGAAAAACAATGGAAACCAACGGTTCCCAAACCATAGCCTAGGCAAATTAAACTAATCAATAAGAATGGTTGTGTTAATGAGAATTTGAGAAACATTCGGAATCGCATGATTCGTATGCTTGTGTTTGTGTTGTTTGGTGATCTTTCTATGAAGTTCTAATACTTTAAAAATTTTTGGACGAAAAAGAATGAAAACCAACGCTTCCTAAACCATAGCCTAGGCAAATCAAACCAATCAATAAGAAAGGTTGTGTTATTGAGAATTCGAGAAACATTCGGAATCGCATGATTCATATGCTTGTGTTTGTGTTGTTTGGTGATCTTTCTATCAGGTTCTAATAGTTCAAAGATTTTTGGATGAGAAAAAGAATGGAAACCAATGGTTCCCAAACCATAGCCTAGGCAAATCAAACCAATCAATAAGAAATGTTGTGCTATTGAGAATTTGAGAAACATTCGGAATCGCATGATTCGTATGCTTGTGTTGGTGTTGTTTGGTGATCTTTCTATCAAGTTCTATTAGTTCAAAGATTTTTTGACGAGAAAAAGAATGGAAACCAACGCTTCCCAAACGATAGCCTAGGCAAATCAAACCAATCCATAAGAAAGGTTGTGTTATTGAGAATTTGAGAAACATTCGGAATCGCATGATTCATATGCTTGTGTTTATGTTGTTTGGAGATCTTTCTATCAAGTTGTAATAGTTCAAAGATTTTTGGACGAGAAAAAGAATGGAAACCAACGGTTCCCAAACCATAGCCTAGGCAAATCAAACCAATCAAAAAGAAAGGTTGTGCTATTAAGAATTTGAGAACCATTCGGACTCGCATGATTCGTATGCTTGTGTTGGTGTTGTTTGGTGATCTTTCTATCAAGTTCTATTAGTTCAAACATTTATGGACTAGAAAAACAATGGAAACCAACGGTTCCCAAGCCATAGCCTAGGCAAATCAAACCAATCAATAACAAAGGTTATGTTATTGAGAATTTGAGAAAATTCGGAATCGCATGATTCATTTGCTTGTGTTTGTGTTGTTTGGTGATCTTTCCATCAAGTTCTTAGTTTAAAGATTTTTGGACGAGAAATAGAATGGAAACCAACGGTTCCCAAGCCATAGCCTAGGCAAATGAAACCAATCAATAAGAAAGGTTGTGTTATTCAGAATTTGAGAAACATTCGGAATCGCATGATTCATATGCTTGTGTTTGTGTTGTTTGGTGGTCTTTATATCAAGTTCTATTAGTTCAAACATTTATGGACTAGAAAAACAATGGAAACCAACGGTTCCCAAGCCATAGCCTAGGCAAATCAAACCAATCAATAACAAAGGTTATGTTATTGAGAATTTGAGAAAATTCGGAATCGCATGATTCATTTGCTTGTGTTTGTGTTGTTTGGTGATCTTTCCATCAAGTTCTTAGTTTAAAGATTTTTGGACGAGAAATAGAATGGAAACCAACGGTTCCCAAGCCATAGCCTAGGCAAATGAAACCAATCAATAAGAAAGGTTGTGTTATTGAGAATTTGAGAAACATTCGGAATCGCATGATTCATATGCTTGTGTTTGTGTTGTTTGGTGGTCTTTATATCAAGTTCTATTAGTTCAAACATTTATGGACTAGAAAAACAATGGAAACCAACGGTTCCCAAGCCATAGCCTAGGCAAATCATACCAATCAATAACAAAGGTTATGTTATTGAGAATTTGAGAAAATTCGGAATCGCATGATTCATTTGCTTGTGTTTGTGTTGTTTGGTGATCTTTCCATCAAGTTCTTAGTTTAAAGATTTTTGGACGAGAAATAGAATGGAAACCAACGGTTCCCAAGCCATAGCCTAGGCAAATGAAACCAATCAATAAGAAAGGTTGTGTTATTGAGAATTTGAGAAACATTCGGAATCGCATGATTCATATGCTTGTGTTTGTGTTGTTTGGTGGTCTTTATATCAAGTTCTATTAGTTCAAAGTTTTTTGTACAAGAAAAATAATAGAAACCAACGGTTCTCAAACCATAGCCTAGGCAAATCAAACAAATCAATAAGAAAGGTTGTGTTATTGAGAATTTGAGAAACATTCGGAATCGCATGATTCGTATGCTTGTGTTTGTGTTGTTTGGTGATCTTTCTATCAAGTTCGTAGTTCAAATATTTTTGGACGAGAAAAAGAATGGAAACTAACGGTTCCCAAAGCATAGCCTAGACAAATCAAAACAATCAATAAGAAAGGTTGTGTTATTGAGAATTTGAGAAACATTCGGAATCGCATGATTCGTATGCTTGTGTTGGTGCTGTTTGGTGATCTTTCTATCAAGTTCTAATAGTTCAAATTTTTTTATACAATAAAAAGAATGGAAACCAACGGTTCCCACACCATAGACTAGGCAAATCAAACACCTCAATAAGAAAGGTTGTGTTATTGAGAACTTGAGAAACATTCGGAATCGCATGATTCGTATGCTTGTGTTTGTGTTGTTTGGTGATCTTTCTATAAAGTTCTATTAGTTCAAAGATTTTTGGACGAGGTTAAGAATGGAAATCAACGGTTCCCAAACCATAGCCTAGGCAAATCAAACACCTCAATAAGAAAGGTTGTGTTATTGAGAATTTGAGAAACATTCAGAATCGCATTATTCGTATGATTGTGTTTGTGTTGTTTATTGAACTTTCTATCATGGTCTATTAGTTCAAAGATTTTTGGACGAGAAAAAAATGGAAACCAACGGTTCTCAAACCATAGCCTAGGCAAATCAAACAAATCAATAAGAAAGGTTGTGTTATTGAGAATTTGAGAAACATTCGGAATCGCATGATTCGTATGCTTGTGTTTGTGTTGTTTGGTGATCTTTCTATCAAGTTCGTAGTTCAAATATTTTTGGACGAGAAAAAGAATGGAAACTAACGGTTCCCAAAGCATAGCCTAGACAAATCAAAACAATCAATAAGAAAGGTTGTGTTATTGAGAATTTGAGAAACATTCGGAATCGCATGATTCGTATGCTTGTGTTTGTGTTGTTTGGTGATCTTTCTATCAAGTTCTTAGTTTAAAGATTTTTGGACGAGAAAAAGAATGGAAACCAACGGTTCCCAAACCATAGCCTAGGCAAATCAAACCAATCAATAAGAAAGGTTTTGCTATTGAGAATTTGAGAAACATTCGGAATCGCATGATTCGTATGCTTGTGTTGGTGTTGTTTGGTGATCTTTCTATCAAGTTCTATTAGTTCAATGATTTTTTGACGCGAAAAAGAATGGAAACCAACGGTTCCCAAACCATAGCCTAGGTAATTCAAAACAATCAATAAGAAAGGTTGTGTTATTCAGAATTTGAGAAACATTCGGAATCGCATGATTCGTATGCTTGTGTTTGTGTTGTTTGGTGATCTTTCTATCAAGTTTTATTAGTTCAAAGTTTTTGGTACAAGAAAAAGAATGGAAACCAACGGTTCCCAAACCATAGCCTAAGCAAATCAAACCAATCAATAAGAAAGGTTGTGTTATTGAGAATTTGAGAAACATTCGAAATCGCATGATTCGTATGCTTGTGTTTGTGTTGTTTGGTGATCTTTCTATCAAGTTCTATTAGTTCAAAGATTTTTTGACGAGATTAAGAATGGAAACCAACGGTTCCCAAACCATAGAGTAGGCAAATCAAACACCTCAATAAGAAAGGTTGTGTTATTGAGAATTTGAGAAACATTCGGAATCGCATGATTCGTATGCTTGTGTTGGTGTTGTTTGGTGATCTTTCTATCAAGTTCTATTAGTTCAATGATTTTTTGACGAGAAAAAGAATGGAAACCAACGGTTCCCAAACGATAGCCTAGGCAAATCAAACCAATCCATAAGAAAGGTTGTGTTATTGAGAATTTGAGAAACATTCGAAATCGCATGATTCGTATGCATGTGTTTGTGTTTTTTGGTGATCTTTCTATCAAGTTCTATTAGTTCAAAGATTTTTGGACGAGATTAAGAATGGAAATCAACGGTTCTCAAACCATAGCCTAGGCAAATCAAGCACCTCAATAAGAAAGGTTGTGTTATTGAGAATTTGAGAAACATTCGGAATGGCATGATTCATATGCTTGTGTTTGTGTTGTTTGGTGATCTTTATATCAAGTTCTATTAGTTCAAAGTTTTTTGTACAAGAAAAATAATAGAAACCAACGGTTCCCAAACCATAGCCTAGGCAAATCAAACCAATCAATAAGAAAGGTTGTGTTATTGAGAATTTGAGAAACATTCGGAATCGCATGATTCGTATGCTTGTGTTTGTGTTGTTTGGTGATTTGTCTATCAAGTTCTATTAGTTTGAAGATTTTTGGACGAGAAAAAGAATGGAAACCAAAGGTTCCCAAGCCATAGCCTAGGCAAATCAAACCAATCAATAATTCTTGATTCATCTGTATTGGTCTTGCTTTAGTAGGGATTTTGGTTTCATCAAAGTCTTTTTCGTATGGTAAAGAAACTTGATGTTTCCTTCTATCCCAAAAGGCATTAGGGAGATCTGAACAGACTTGTTTTTCAAATAGTTTTTGAAGATCAAGTATTTTGTTTTGAAGGAAAGGTTGGTTAAGTTTTTCAATAATCTTTTGATCCGATATTTCTCTTGTTAGATCATTAATAAAGGCTTGTTTATGGGAAATAAGATCAATGCGTCTAGTAATAGTATGTGCTTTAAGTAGGTCAATATCCCTTTGTTGAGTTGGTAGTAAAAAGGGGAAAATAATGTTTTTTCCTATGATTTGAGTATGCAATCCTCTATGGTCAATTTTGAAAGGATATAGTTGTGTTAAGAAGGGTGTGCCTAAAATTATTTCATGTGTAAGGTCTTGAACTAAGACAAAAGAATTTTTGAAACAATATCCTTTATTACAGACTTTAGCCTTTGTTATTTTGTAATTAACTTTCATTCTTGAGCCGCTGGCATTTGTTAATCTTTCGGTTGTTTTTTCAAAATATTTGGAAGGGATAAGGCCTTCTCTTAAGCAGTTAAGGTCTGCTCCACTGTCAAGCAAAGCTGTAGATTGTAAAGTAAAGTCTTCGATTTTTATAGTAATTGGTATATACCATTTTTGGAAATTAATTTTATCAACAGCTGTAACTAGAAAATCGTTTTCTTCATTATTATCTTGAACTGCATTTTCAACTGGTATTCTGATATTTTTTGATTCTAAGATTGCCAGTCTGGTTTTTATTTCTAAATCCTCTGTTTCTTTGAGGGAGGCGAAATTTTGTAATTCTTTGACCTCTTTCTTAAGACGATTTACTTCCGTTTGAAGTTCTTTGGTGGTAACTTGGTTTGGAAAGATATTGGAGATAGGTTGTTTTTCAAAGAGTTTGGTTAGACTAAAATGTTCTTCTATTGGTAACTTCTTTTCTTCTTTAAAGATTAAATTTTTTAGTTTTTCAAAATACTGAATTTTTGTTTGAGGATCTTGTATTTCTTCAATTAGTTGAAAGAGGGTTTCCTTCTCTTTTTCTTTGGTAATAACATTACAGGCGAGAGGAGAAGAGCTATATTCTGTTTCAGATGAGGAAGAGTTGTTTATTTCTAGGATTTCGTCTGAGCTAGAGTCTTCTTCATTAAGAAGGATTCTTGATAGTTTGTTTCTAAGATTTTCATCATCATTACAAACTTCATTAATCTTGTTCTTTAGAGGGCATTTGTTAGCTTTGTGACCAGGCTGTCTACATTTATAACAGATTATTTTTTGGTTGGATGGGCTAGTTCGGCGTTTTTTCCTTTTATAGTTTTCTGTTTCCTTTTTAGGATAGTATGGCTTCCTATTTTTATGGGTTTTCTTATTTTTCCTTTCCCTAGAGGGAGCTTTAATATCAGATATCCCGAAGGCTTCACAAAAGGTTCCTAATTCCTTTTTAGAGGTCTCTGTGTTACTATATTTAGCTTGTAATTTTAGCTCGTTACAAAGAATTAAACCTTCCTTTTTAATAAAAGACGCTAGTTGTACGTAGGTAATTTTTTCCCACGGAATCTGATCAGAAGCAGTTGCTTCCTTAAGCTTAGTAATTATTCTTTTAGAAAAGAGATTTGGTAAGCCTGTTATAAATCTTTCTTTCCAGAAAGCATTGTTACATTCTGGTCTTTTAAGAACATAGGTTATGAAAGTATCTTTGTACCATCGATAGTCACTAAGGGTAGGACACCTAAGGTTGGATAGAATTGACGCATTGGCTTGTAAATCTTCTTGAGGGTTTCCAACAAAGTGCATGCATATGGTATAGATTAGTTGAGAAACAGCGTTCTCTTCTTCTCTATCCTCATCGTTTATTCTTGTAGAATTTAGTATATTTATTCTTTCTTGGGCTGTCACTGCATTATCCCACCAACTCTTTAGTTGTCCAGTAAATCCTTGGACAATGAGAGCGGCTGTGATTTTGTCTGAGTGACCTTGTGATCGGTAGGAGGCTTTGGCCATTCCCATTTCTTGTAAAGTATTAAGTATTTCACTTTCGGATTTTCCATCTATGTTCCATTCATAGATAGATTGTCCGTTGTATTCGTTTTGTCTAAATTTAGATCTTTCTTCATATAAGATATCAGGCGGGGTAGGTCTCCTGTAATAATTTCTAGTATCCATATTCCTTTTTCCAAACATTTTAGTATATCGTTGGTATATATTACCTTTTTGTCTTATTTTATTGACCTCAAATGGTTCATCTTCAAAAGCTTCTTCTATGTTTTGTATTTTTGCTTCTGATTTAGAAGAGGTTGTACTTTGTTCAGAATCGCTAGATTCTGATGTTGTGCTTTTATTATTTTGACAATTTTCGTCAACGCAAGTAATTGTAGGATTTCTTTCAGGTAAGGCTGCATTAGATTGAGAAGCTTGTAGGGTGTTAAGTCTGCTTGAAATTCTTTCAAGAATATTTGGAGGAGTTAAGGTACCTTGTGAAAGTAAATTGTTTGGAATATTATCTGGAGTAAAATGTGGTTTAGAGGTGCTGGTAGGAAATTTAGGAATAGTAGAATTATCAATTTGTTCGTGAATCATATCGATTTGGTTGGCGAGGGTATGAAGGACTTGGTTTGAATAGTTATTTTGTTCATAAAGCTTTTTAATATCTCTGAGATTAACTGTACTATTATCAGGATTAGCACGTCCTCTCTTAAGGGGTTCGGCCTTAAGATCTCCTTCAAGAGAATTGACTAAAATTCCTTGAAAGGGAGGATGTATCGATTTAGTTGTACCTCCTGAGATTAATCTCCAGGATTTTGTCAATCTAGTCTGAACGTCTATAGTTTTAATGGTAAAGGGATTTTTAATTCCCTGAGAGTTAAGGTAAAGGGGTAACCAGGTAAAGAAGGGTATGTTTGTTTTAACTTGTTTCATTTCTTCGAACCATTCTTCTCTAATTTTTTCTCTAAAAGGGTTGTCAATTAACATGAACCAAGTACGTTTTAGTTTATTCTTTTCACTAAGAAAGTCATTTTTTAGATAAACTTTGTCTATAGTAAATTCTTCTTTGGAAATTACGTTTATCGCAGAATAAACTTCACTCCTAGTTGGTGAGGTTTGTTCATTTTCTTCAACCGGTAAGGGATCTTGGTAATGAACAAAGCTGTACGGCACAAACAGTAATACAAGACCAGCTTTTCTATATAAACAAGCCTTCAAAGACAAGGAGGGACACGGCAAATTTGAAGAAGCTCAAGACTATCTCAGAAACTCTCTACTATCTTTGTAATCTCTCAAATTTCTACAAACACTTTTATTTTCTTTGGTAAGACGAAGCTCTACCAAACTGTAATCAAGTTAGTAACTTGCAATCTGTACTAGCAACCGGCAGTTGTATCAACAATATTTTACCATCAATAACAAGTATGTTCTTACTATCTCTCTAATTCATTTCAACTTCTTTACTGTTAATTCCTGGGTTAAGAATTGGTATCAGAGCCACGTTCTTGATAAATCTCTACTATTCATCATCTTGTTCAATCTAAGTAACATAATCCATTATTATTTAAACTCAGTTCTGGGTATAGGATTGGTTTAGCCGAATTTACCGTTGGTAAGTCCCTTGTGGATGTTCCCGGTTATCCGTTGGTAAGCCCGTGGTTGTGTTTAGGGTGTTCCCGGATTCGTCGGTGGTCCCCTATTATGAACTAAGTTTAAACTAATAGAGGATATTTACACAGACTGAACATGACAACGAATATTAGAAATTTATTTAGACAAGGATCTGGTTCTAGTAGCAGTCCGGTTATTCATAGTAATGAAGATTTATATACTATCGACGATAATATAGAATCTTGGACTATTCCTGAAGAAAATATTAGTAATATTTACAAAAAGGGACACTTAAGCTTCTTCTAGGGCTTAAGTATCAAAACTCATGAAGAAACTATTAGTCTTAACAAAGAACAACAAACTCTTAGTTTACTATCTTCTGTAGCCTTACGACATTATAAAGATAAAGGATTTAGGTTTATTCACCTAGGTCTTATACAAATTGCCGTCAAACCTTTATCCAGAAAAGGAATAGATTCTCCTATCTTTCTCGCCCTTAGAGACGATAGGCTTAGAACATACAAAGATTCTATACTAGCCATAATACAATCCAATATTTGCAATGGACCAATCTTCTTCAACTGTTCTCCAGACTACTCTTTAGATTTAACAGATCCTAGAATTTTACAATCCTTAATATTAGATGTAAAGCTTTTAAATGACAATTTTAAAGATTTTTCAAAAAACTTTGCAATTATTTACAGAATTCACTTTAAACTGATGAGTTCACTTACAAACCCTAAATGCATTATACCTCAATTACCAAAAGGAGAAACTATTCTCCTCCAACTAGAAGCTGAAAAATCTAGTACCTTTACTCCTAAAACAATCAAGTGGAACGAAATTACAATCCCAGAAACCTTAGAAATTTCTCATGACAATCCGCCTCCTAACCTTGAACAAAAAGAAATTTCTGAAATCATAGAATCAGAGGGAAAAGTTTTACTAAGATTTAAGTCTTGCCGAGACAATTCTATTCATGAAAGACTAAGATTCGTTCCTCCTAGATCTTCTTATAGTGAACCCTTTATGTCTGCTAGGAGTAACTTTACTAGAAATTCAAGAAACAGCTTTGTTCATTACCAAGATCCCTTACCGGTTGAAGAAAATGAACA